>CM023195.1:1380000-2070000 GCA_013167095.2 Daphnia sinensis | reverse complement strand
CAAAGTCATTATTACAGGGTGGGTTGTCATAAAACTAAGAACCACCCTCTACCAAGGGATATCCCACTTTCTTCTCCAATTTATTCTATAAACAATTGCGCAAGAATGTAAGTAAGACGGTTTCATAATGCTCGCTGGCATCGAGATGGCGCAAACTATGGCGTTCGTTCGGATACACCTGCATGAAGTTTTAATTAAATCATGAAACATTTTTTGCGTTAGGGAAAAAGAAATAGATTTTACAAACCTGAAGCTGATATGGTTTTCCAGATCGGACTAAGGCGTTGATTAGCTGACTAGTGTGGGCAAAATGCACATTCTCGTCGATCATCCCATGAATAATCAGCAACCGATTCTCTCTGTTCATAAAAATATTGTTAGACACTACGAAATCCTTCATTGCCGAATCTCTTACTGGTCAGGAAATTGGTTTATGTAGCTGAGTACGCAACCATTCTTGTAACCGATCTGATTGGTCTGCGGTTGACCCAGGTATCTTTCAGTGTAACCAGTGTCGTATAAGTTCCATGACGTGACCGGCGCCCCGGCAATCGCAACCTTAAAAACGTGCGGATATTGAGCTAATCCGAGGAGGCTGAGGTAACCCCCGTAGGACCAGCCATGAATGGCAACGCGGCTTAGATCTATGCAGCCGAAGGTTTCCGCTACCCACTGCAGCACTTCAACTTGATCATGAAGTTCAACAGTGCCCTGACATAAGCCAAAGTATGTTAAACAAGGAAAGTATAACGTTAAAACAGGTTAATTACCAATCGTCCCTTAATGTGGCTCTCGAAATTTACGCCTCGATTTTGAGAACCCCTCGAATCAATCGTCAGAACACAGTAGCCCAATGCGGCCAGCATATGCAGTCTCAATTGTCGTAGGCCCTGTTGAAGGGGGTTAAATTTAGAAACTTTTAAGGACACAGCTCATTTTCCCCCTTTCGAAATAGATCTTCCTCACCTTGAAGGTATTAGTGACCAGCTGGACTTCAGGACCCCCATAAATATTAAGAACGGTTGGGTATTTTTGTCCATGTCTGTAATTGTGCGGCCGAAATATCATTCCATGAAGTCTGTCACCAGAAGAGATCACATGGCTGAATAGTTCTGGTGGCTGATACCATTGGTCTGGAACTGATATTGATTTTTAAAAAAAGGATATTTAATTATTTTGTCTTATAATGAACAGCAAAAAATATCGTTGTAACTAACGGGCAGGTTCGACTAAAAAAGCCATGGGTACAGGATGAACTAAATCAGCTGGAGGTTCCAATGCTACTACTTGGCAGGCTGGCATCGACTGAGTATTGCTGTAGACTGTCACAAATATTGTGCATTCCTTCAAATCAGTCAAATATAAAGCAGCGTGAATGACGAAAGGCCTGATATACTGTTTAAACAATTGATACCTTGTTCATGGAAACAGTGTGCGAGTAGCCACTTTGCGTCAAACGAACGATGTTTGAGCTGGGTCGAATATAAGAAGTGACATATAAATGAGAGCTCAGTGGTGAGTCACGCAAACCCATAAAATACACCAGGCCGAATTTATGGTCTACCCAAAGCCATTGGTCCAACACTTCCCATTCTCCACTAGTTAGTTGTTGCTTGTCGATTTGTGCCGCACGACAAACTCCTGAAAGAAAAAGCATTAAGTCGTATATAAAATACTGTTCCATTCCAGGTTAATTTACCATCAGTATTAGAGGTCTTGTTCGGAGACAGAATAAGCTGCACCGTGTAAAGATACAAATGACGATAACCCGATTCTTCCGTGGCAAATATGAACCGCATCATATCTGATTCATCCGTTGGTAAAAAATGTAGAATATCGTGGACCTAAAAATAGTATCAATACTTTTTAAAAAATCCTTTGAAAGCAATTGTTCTGGACAATTGTTACGTTGATCCAATTTTGACTGAAGACACTGCACAAAATTTGGGCTGGATGCCGGCATATTGTCGGTGCAGACATACTATTTTCGATTACATTAGTCCTCCGAATTGGACGACAAGGGCGAAAAAGATGAATTGGAATCAGCACTAGATCAAGCTTCTGTTGTAAGCGGTCTACTAGTTGTACCCAAACACTATTGAACAGAAAGGAATAAGAAAACACTTTGAATTAAATGCAATTACAAATGATTGAGTACAGAAGCTTACTATTCGCCGTCAGGTGTCCACCCGGCTCGGGTCAAATACTCGGCTGAAGGGAACATTATTCCTAGTGGTTGTCGTAATTCAAGTAACTGAATATCAACAAATTCGCCTTTGTCGCCGAGCTGAAAGGTGACCATTTTTAGATCTGACTTGGCGTTCGGTGTACCAGCTCTTGGAAATCTGTGTTGTTGTTGTTTTTACATTTAAATAAAGATCATATTATTAGAACTTGTGGAAAAAAAATTAACTGCGATGACACAAACCTGTACTCTTCCAGGCCCCCGTCACCGTTAAAGCTTGGAAACTTAATTATTCCTACGTCGGATTCATCTACTTCTTCTACCAAGATGCGAAAAACATCGTCTTTGCAAAGTAAAAATAAAAAATCAATGGGTTATGGCAACTGGGTTGCTTGCAGAGGAATGTCCAAAGGTTACCTGTCATTACAGGCTGCCACCAAAACCCTTGAAAGCGACAGAATTCTTCTTGAATAACATAGGAAGGGATTCCAGCACTTAATGGATCTGCAGCCAAACTATTTTTGTTGGTGTGAACCCACGTTAATCGCTGTTCGTTTCCTAAAATACGATAATGTTTGATAAGATTGGTAGCAATCAACACATGGTTCATTATAAAAACGAATTGGTTTTACCTGATTCGGTGTGTGCAACCCAAACATCTGAGTTAGATACGAAGGCGACTAATTCCGATAAATTCGGACAGATTTGACAGTTAAGGCGTGCTCCACCACAGTTTGTTTCTAGTTGAACTGGTTGTAAATTTACGACATGATTTCCCGGATCAACACACTGAAACATGGATCCACCGGCTGGAAAGATCAATCTTCCTGATTCATGATGAATTTCATATGAAGTAATTCCAGATGTAACCAGTCTTTTCCTTTCCCACTGCAACTGCTCCTCCTTAGAAAATTTGCCAACTGAAGGCAAAACTTGAAAATTGGGATCTATTGCTGGATGCCAAACCAGAGGAGAACCTTCAAGTTCCCTGTAAATTTAAGCTTTGATAACATGAAGTAATTTCCTTGTTAAGACAAGCAATTACCAAGAAAAATTGGTATCCACATCACAGAAAAAAAGGGTTGTTTCCCGTCCATTTGAAGGTGAACACAAGAAATAAATCCGTATTACTGATGGCGAAAGCTGTCTGAAGGAAAAAGATGATGGTACTCTAGAAGACAGACAGGAGATTTGACGTCGTAGTTCCCTAACTGCTTGTTTCAAATCTCCCCAGTTTTTTGTCCTGGAGTTGCTAAGGTGGCTGTCCTCCATCATCCAAGTCCTGAAGGGGATAAAAGATTTCTTTAAAACATTGTGTCATTAATTTCAACAAAACTAATGGAGATTCAAATAAATGATTCATGTAAGTTGAAAGTTTATAATTCCCGCAAATGCATATGATTGTACCCTAGAAACTTATTGTTATAGATTTGATCGAAAACTACCTCTTCTTCGGTAAATTATCACTACTCAATCCTTTCACAAAAGGGTTAGAATAAATATTCCTTTTAAATTTGTCTACTCTTGATCAAGGATATCCTTTTCTTTCCTTGATTAGAAGCAAATAAACTTTTCAAAAGCGGTCAATGGCTCACCAACTAGGAAGTTTTCGAAAAGATGTCAAAACGATGACACCTTGTTTCTGTGGAAGCTGACAGCAGTAGTTTAGCTCCAGTCCCAGCTGATTGGTTTCTGTGTAGTCTGCTATATTGTTGTCTCAGTGAAACGTTTCTTGGGAGATCTAATTCGTGCTGACTGCTGAGTGTGCCTAAAGTAATCGAATGAAAATTCTGAAAGGAAATTCCAAAACAGATTTATTATTATGAATCACCAAAATCGGCCAGGTCCTTTAAATGAGCATGATTATTATAGTACAAGGGAACACACAGAGTCTCAGCAGCATGAATCATCTCAGCAGGAGGTTCATATTGATGGACTGCAAGTGTGTTATTTTTTCTTTTCAGTTTTCCCATTAGGTCTAATAAAGATTAACAATGAAATCCATTATCAATTATAGGTTGACAATTCATCTACTGTTCTAAACAAAATAGCAAAGTTATATGCTGATAAGTTAATGAATGATGTCTGCCTGGTGGTTGGTGGAAAAGATTACCTTGCACACCGACTGATATTATGTGCCTCTAGTGAAGTCTTCCATGTAAACTTCTTTTACATATCTTTTAAATTCAAAAATATTAAATTAAATTGTATATCAGGTTATGCTAATGAACCCAAATTGGACAGAATCACACAACAAAAGAATAACATTGCAAGAGCCATCTCAATGTTGTAATGTATTTGGTGACTTTTTGGCTTATCTCTATACAGGTATTTGACTTTCTTGAAACAGGTTAGCAAATGTTACATTGGTATTTATTGCAGGTCGTATACAAATCTCTCATGCAACTGTGATGCCTGTAATGGCTTTAGCCGACAAGTATAATGTACTTGACTTGATGAGCCTTTGCAAAAATTTCATGATAGAAAACATCCCATCTGCTTCAAGATGCAACCAACTAATGAATTGGCTACAGTACAGTTTCGCGTGTGGCCATCAGCAGTTGGCAAATGCTTGTCGGTAAGTATGAAATTATTGAAGATGAACATAGTAATAGCTCTGTGATTAACGCTTTCTGTATGCTTTTGCAGTGACTACGTTCGATGGAACTTTCAGAGCGTGGCAGCTCAGGATGATTTCGGAACCTGTGAAGTTGATGTCTTGATATCCCTAATTCAAATGGACGATCTAGCTATTTACGATGAAATGACCGTTTTCCACTGTCTAGTCAAATGGATTGAAGCGCAGGACGACCCAAACGAAAACCTTGTCCGCCAGGTTTTTTCATACGTACGATTCCCAATGATGACCCCGAGACAGTTGGCCGATCTGCTTCTCTGTTCACTGACGCAACGATATAAAGAATTCTTTGTCGAGCGCATGGCAATCGCAATGGCATTTCATTCAGGTGGGTATACTCCAAATTTGACCGAGATTCAAAACGGCCACATTGTGACTGTACCAAATTTCTTTGTCGATTTAAAGGTCAAAAGGAGCACTTTGCAGAAGCGTTGTTACAGCAGAACAGTCCCGATTCCCAGTTGTTCACCCCACGCCTTTACACTTCTGAAAAGTGGGGCACTCACATAACACTGGAAAACTTCCCATCTTTGCAGCCCTATCATACGCGAACTCTGTTGCTGTCTTCTCCAACGTCCTGTGCCGACTTTGAGACAGATGCCTATGAATGGGTAATCGAATTTTCGCCGAAAGGTATGATCAAACCTATTGAATGCGATATCTAGTTTTTAACTTTTAACGAAAATGTTTTTAAAACAATAATAACTAATAATACCAAATAAAATAAATACTTTTTTCATAGGAGTATGGTTCCGGCCTTGCTGTCTAATTGTTTGGCAAGGGAATATCGAAATTCCAGAAACAGTACTGCGCACAGTACGGCTTTCCGTCATGCTTAAGGTAATGGGAGTTTATTTCATTGTTTGTTAGTTTACTTACTGTAAATTGTCGTTAAACTTCTACTGTTAATTAATTCTAGGAACCAAACGAGGCTCACGTTCGCGTGGCCGTGCTAGTTTACGGCGTACATGGAGGAGTGGAACATGTGCGGAGTACCACGGTGCGAAATTTTATATTCTCACCGGAAGAGCCCGTATTGCGATACGAGAACCTTCTTCCGTATTCTGATATCAATCCGGACAGGTTTGATTGTGGCCAGATGCAGCCGAACAGTCCACCGTCGCCTTTCCTGGTTGGACCCAAGCGCGATACGCTCAAGGTCCAACTAATCATTCTACCTCAACGACCGTATAAGCGTAGAGAAAGATGATACCTTAGAAAGGGGAACCATCCAACGAATAAACCAAAAAGAAAGAAAAACAGCACACAAATATTTATATTAAAATATAACTTGTGTTTACCTTACTTGTTCAACTGAATACTGCTGAGTTTGGCTTCCAATGAAGAGTAATTCTAGTTTCACAAAAACGACACTTGTATTTTATTCTCATTGAAATAGATCCGTCAATGTGTTCAAGGTCGCCACATTCTCAGGAACCCGTCTTCACTGTAGGTACATAAAAGATTTTGGTGTGGGTGATGGCTAATGCCAATGACTTCTTTCTCGTGTACCTAACCATCCCAGATGCAAAAAGCCGCAAAAAGGAATTATTACTTAAAAATCATAGTGGGAAGAAGCAATAGTAGTACCGTCAATGTCTTTTCAAGTTTGCCTGATGCAATTGAAAAACAATAAAGAACCATGTCTTCACCGATGCAATAAATCCATTCGCCCTTTGGAGATAACGTACAGCAAACGAAGTCACCGCCATCGCGCTTACCGCTCGTAAAAGACCTGACAATCTTAAGAAATTTGACATAAATTGAATAATGCGTGATGGGTAGCATGTTAAGATATTCTTTTACCTGTCCTTGCATGTTCATAATAACTACGGTACTACTCTTATTGCTGACGATGAACTGCTCTGGGTTTTTGGGTAGTAGCGTGATGGTATGAATTGTTAAATCACCGCCAGATGCACCTCCCAGAGATTTGTACGTGGAAACACACTCGCCCGATTTCATACTCCAGACTTTTACACTTCCATCGCACGAGGCACTCAATACATGATGTCCATCGGCAGTGAAAATTGCTTCGTTGACGAATGACGTATGGCCACGGAACTCTTTAAGAGTCTTGCCTGATTTCAAACCGTGTACTCTGCAAAGCAAAACGTTCGCACGGTTTATTAGGCTCTTTAGATTCTATCCCCTATGAAACACGAAAGTTTGGTTACCTGACAGACATGTCAAACGATCCTGTCAATAGCTGACTGTTATCTTTGGAGAACTGCATACTGGTTACGCCTTTACTATGGGCTTTCTCAAATTTTCGCAGACACTGGCCAGTTTGAATTTTCCAGACTTTAATTTTGCCATCTTGAGAGCCACTAGCAAGCATCTCTGAATCGCGACTGAAAGTCAGGCAGAGAATAGCATCTTCCATCATCATAAAATTATCCTATTCATTGAAGGAACACATATGTGTAAGCACTGTACATGTACAAATCAGGCTTTAAAATTACCTGAGCTTGGTATTTGAGATCTTTTCGAATTTTTCCGGTAGTAAAGTTCCAAACCTCAATAAAACCGTCAACCGAACCGGTGACCAAATACTGTCCATCGGGTGAGAATTTGGCACATTCAACGTGAGATTTTTGACCAAATTTGATGTGTTTTGTCAATTGTGTAGGTGGCTGTTCCTCTTCCTGTTCTTTGATGGCAGCTTTACCGCGGAAAAGATCGATACTGGTCCCAGGTGGCAATAGTCCTTGATGTTGTTGCCATTTCAAAGATTGCCCAAGTAGAGCAAGTAAACGTGACGGTGGTACAACTGATACTTCTCCACTTAATGCTTGAGCAATAGCTGCTCGCCTTTTTTCTTTGCTGCTTCCTTCAGGATAGGCCTCTCTGGTATCAAAATAAGATCTTGCTAGTAGGTTTTCTGTGAAAAAAGAAGAAACAAGAAAAAGTGGTATCAATGAAAGACTAACGGGCAGCCAAATTCACGAAACAAACCTAAACTCAAGTATCTGTCAGGTTCTTGCTGCTTCATCAGTGCCATAGGATCTGTTTGACGCAGTAATGACCTGGCAGCTCCTAACTCTCGAAGTTCAATCAATTCTAAAACAACCTAGAAAAGCTTGGGTTTGGAAATCATTATTTATTGTTATACTGTAATAGACATGGTACCTGCTCATAAAGGTCAATTAATTTCTTGTCTGGAAGTTTAAGAGATTGTGTTGCTTTTAAAACTGTATCCCAGTGGCCACTGAGGATGTCATCGGCAAATGATTCAACTGAATCGACTGTGTTAAGAGAAATGCCTGTTTCATCCTTTAAAAAAATTCAAGTTACAGGATCTTATATTATTGGCGCTGCCTGCAGAAACATAAAAATTGGCGGCATGCTTTACCTGGAGAATTTGAAGAGTCCTCATCAGATTCGACTCTTTCAGAAATTGCTGGATAAGACGAATGACACTAAAAAAAAGAAGAAATGAATGTAATAGATGAAACAAAGCTAATTATAATATACATTTTTATACATACTCGGCTGATTCAATTTCAATAGACATTTTCTAGTATGATTTTGAATAATCTTAAATGAACTTGGCTTCCTCTCTGCTGTCAAAAGTTTATTTCACCCTAGAGCCATCTAGAGGACGAAACAATAGTACGTTTCTATGCGCTTAAAATTAAACTGTCAGCTACCTGCGTTAGCAAGGTACCCGAAGGGCTATTTTCGGTTTTTTTGTAATCTTTATTTCTATCGGCTTTTAAATGCTAGAATTAGAGCTGTTGTGTTATTTGCTAAAAAAATAGTTAGAAAAATATTTTGTTAAAGAAATAGTTAGAAAAATAGTTGAAGTTGTTTGTAGTGTTTTTTTTGAAATATGGCGACAAAAACGACACGATTTTGGACCAACCCAAAGGAACTCGTATCGATTTACTACAAGAAGGAGAGTGAAGTTTCAATTTAAGTTTATTTATAAGTGAAGAAAGGTTTGTATTGAATTCGAGACGAGAAAGTTGAAGTTGATTCCGAGTTGACAAATTTTTAGGGAAATGACTGTGTTAGAGGAAACTAATTTTTGTATCCATATCAGATATTTTCAAACGACCCATTTCTTTACAGCAAATGAAGGGACTAGCTAATGGCGCTAAGAAAAAAAACAATTACACTTAATCACTCTGTAGTGATCCTATACTATTCATCATTCCGAATTAAAATAGTACGTTTCTATGCGCTTAAAATTAAATTCAATTGCAAATTTGCAATCGATGATTTTACTCAAGAAATGCACGATGGTTCTTTTGGGTAACGGAAAAACTCTGATTCACGATACAGATAACTAGAATTGTTTTATGCAAATCTAGGTGCATGAGTAAGGAAAGTATGTGCACCACTTTAAAACTATGATCTAATTCCCCATGTTTGCTAGTAGTAACCTGTAATTCTAGTAAAACGTATTATTCCACAAACAACCCATTTTCACGGAACCGAGTCACGGACTTGCTGCACCCAATTTCGCCGCTTTGTCACCGCTCTTATGAATAACTTATTTATGCACGAATTCCGTGGATTGCCATTCAGTTGATTAGTGACTAGTTTACCTCGACCAGTGTGTCTCGATAACAACATACCTTTTGGCAAGGCTTTTGCAATACAATCTTTATTTTCATTATTCATAAACGGGGGAATTTTTCACAGTAGTCCGTAAAGCTCGTATTTTATAAAAAGATTGGAAAGCCAACCTAGTAAAACAGTCCAAAAGTCCTTGCGACATCCTTCAACGTAAAAGTGGGGAAAGTTCTCTGTAGCCTGCTGCTGCCACTAGAGTTAATTTCGTGAAGGAAACAAAACCAACAACAATGGAAAAGGAAAGGATAGAGCTGTCTTTGCCTTTTGTGTTTAATCAAGAGTTAGTTAACTGTCTGTTTTCCACTCTCTGCTTCCCCATCGCCGACTTCTCGTGCCTGTTAACTGTTGGGTAATAAAAGGAAAAGAAATGGCTAGGGGAGAGTGCTGCCTTTTTTACTTCTACGGATGACATAACATTCATGGATGAAAGAGAGACAGGGAAGGAAAACTAAAAAATACATCCCCCCCCTCTCCAAAGAACACCCACTGGCTAAAATAAAATTACAAAACTAAAAGTTTTTTTTCCTTTTTTCCTTCTTTTTTAGAAAGTGAGAGTGATTTCTGCCCCGTCTGACTGTTGTCTTGCCCTTCACCTAGATCACCAGACCCGTGCAGCTGGAAATGGTGGCGACCCGACTACTTTGGTCAAACAGACTGTATCCAATAGAGGTTTTTCTTTCCTTGTCGCTCCGCATGAGTGCCTCTTTTGGCCGCTTGTCATACAAGCTTTTTATGGCCTACTTTTTCCTTTAAACCTTAAAGCCCCCCCAACTCTATTGCTCATCGCCTTTTCACCTCTGACTTTGCATTGAGGTACGTGAGAGAGTCAAGGCCAAATAGTTTAAAGGTTTCAACGACCCTTGATATTGGTTCGAAAGATATGTATATACTTTGTAAATGTACTTTAGTTCCCCATAGTGCGTGTGTACATCTTTCCCTGGATACTGGTGTGCACAGGTAGTAAAACAACATATCTTTTCGATGTAGGGACCTTCGTTCAAGGACTCACTTTCCATTTCATCCTCTCTAGAAAAAAAAATGTTTGGCCTCGACATTTTAGAAGAGGTGAACCGCTTCTTGGTCGTATATCTTTATCTCGGTGGAGGGAAAAGGTTTTTTGAAGAGAAAATGGAACTTTCGGTTTCATTTCTGTTTATTATTCAAAATCTTATAAGCAAAATGTATAGCGAAAAAATAAAACTCAATACAAAAATATGATGGAAAGGAATGAAACAAAAAGATAAAATGTATAGGCAGAGCACTCATGTTGGGGCAGTGCTTTTGAACACGGGGAACAAAAACAATAAAGGCAGGTGTTTCAAAAGGTGGAAAAGAGAGAGAGTCCATTTACACGTAAGAAACAAACAAAAAAAAAGGACAAATGCAAAATCAAGTGATTCCATTATCGGAGCGTTTACACTTCATTTGGAAGATAACGAAATATAGAATTATGGCTAATGCGCGTTGATAGTTGTGATTTCAATCTTTTGTTTGACAGTGCTGCCTTTTTTTTTTTATGTTCGGAACAAACAATAACTTTTCATGTTGTTTGTGTTTTAGCCAAGGCTCCTAAGCGGATTGGAAGGGCAGGTAGTTTTCTTAGCCGGACACGGATAATGGCGGATGCATTCGGCGAACTGACGGTCGCATTCGCACAGGTGATGGGCGCAAACATCGCTAGCCTTCATTTGCCCAAATCCCGTAACTGAATCGAAACAAACAAAATCATTCAGATTAAAAAAAATATGTCACTATTATTGCTCTGTAAAATGAGAAAATGGCTGACCGACACACATTCTCAAGAAAAATAGAAGTCTGCAGAGAAAAGAAAGAAAATGTTGTGAACAAACACACAGCACACATTAAAAGTTGGGCGTCCCCGTGAATACGTGAGAGACTTTCCCTTTCCTGTGTGTATGCGTGTAGACAGGAAGAAGGAAAACAAAAATATGGTCGGCATAATTCCGCACTGCGTGTTTTCGTCTGTATGGCGTCACGGCCGAGTGAAAGTGATCCCCCACATTGGACGCTAGCAAAATACCCAGGAAGGCGAACCCAAACAAAACCCTAAATTCTATTTTTCTTTTCACTTTCCAGCTTCTTTAATTTCACTATATCCATCGTGGACCGAAAATTGCTGTGTTTGCAGCAAGGGGGGGGGGGGATTTTTGCGATTAACATATGGCCACCACAGGTTGGTTGTTAAGGACAGGCTATCATAAAAAGAAAAATCCTTTCTACCTGTGTCACTTACTCTATTTGACGTTGGTTGGTTTGCTTTTGAAGGGGTTACTAATCGCATTCACTTAAATAACCCGCCGAAAGTGAACAAGAAGAAGAACCTTGACCCTAAAAAAACCCAAACAGGACAATGGGGAAAAGATCCCTTTTATTTTTTTTTTGCTGAACAAGATGATGATGACACTATTCTTTTAAAGCCTTTAACATTTAACGGAAGATGTTACCATCCGGTCAGCTTTCTTTCACGTGGAAACGAAGAAGTATTAAAACTTTCACTCCAAAGAGAAAGACAATCAAATTCGTTATGAAATCATGTTCAAGTTTACATAAGAAATCTTTCGAGCACCGTGTCATTGGGAAGCTCCCCCCCCCAAAACGCGCACTTTTCCTTCACTACTTCACTTTTCCAAATGATGAATTCGCTGACAACAACAAATCTTTTTTAAAAAAATATTCTATTATTATACTTAAGATTTTTTAAAAAGGAAAATCTAGCCTATACTATGGCTGATGCTGGAACAACAATAAGGGCAGCCAGTTACGGCATTCGACAGCGGCAGGGGAAAGTTCATTTTCTTTTCAAAAAAGGGATGCAAATATAATAGTGAGAGAAGAGAGAGAGAGAGAGAGAGAGAAAAGTTTTTCGTTGTTGGGGCCGAAATGTATAAGCGCTCACCTTCTCCTTCTTGTATAAAGAGAAACGATCAATGGAGGACGACGGACGCGGGGCCCGGGCCCTACTTTCTCAAATCAAAAGGACGAAACCCCAGCCACTTCAACAGAGTCCTCTAACCAAACACGACTTGATATATATTTATAGTACTGTCCCTATTGACTCCCCCCAAAAACTCTTCTTCGCATTTTTCCAACAGTCCGAAGAAGAAGAAAATGTTTAAAAAAAATTTAACTCAAAGTTGGGTTTTTTTTTTTTTGGCAGTATTTCTTTAAACGCGCGCCATATCAGAGAAAGTTGCTGCGGGAGTTGAGAGAAATTGACTTCTCTTTTCTTCTTTAGAGTCTTTTGGTATGTATACGGCTAGCTATATAGCCTACTGTATAGTGTATAGAGTGCTCGCCGGTCCGCACCGGAAAATGGATTATTCTTTTTTAATAAGAAAAAATGGATAGTATAAGCGAAAAAGAAAAAAAAGAAAGACGGCCTCTTTCACACACAAGACGTACGCCTATCCGGTCCACTTTCACTGCCCATCGGCTTTGGGTAAGAGTCAATAAACGAGCGATGATAGCCGCTGTGCGCCTTTTGTAATCATTTCAACAACAAAAAAAAACTTTCAAAAGAAAATTAGCCGTTATATGGCGTGTAATATGAAATTGTCCGTTTAAAAAAACGTTAGTTGATGTGAAAACGGCGATGATATTTGGGTTAGGACTTTGGTGGGGGGGGGGATAAATTCAAACGCGAACCGCAGGTGTGACGATATTTTGTACAGTGTCGGAGATAAGGTGTGAAGAAAGGTGTTTTTTTGCTTTCACCTGAACTTGATTCGCAGCCTGTCTAAAACTCGTCTATTTACAACCTTCAGAAAAACGGGAAACGGAGGGAAAAAAAAATAATTCAAAATATAATTCAGGGAAATGTGCAACTTTTGGCTAAACGTGAAATTTTCACCAAGTTAAAAGGACGGGACGCTAGAAGGGGAGAAACTGTGTTTGCGAATGACAACACCGGATTTACTGTGTTTAAACGGAACACATTTTGCGGACGCGGGCTTAGTCAACGCTGAACATAATCTGAGAGTGAAAGGCTTTTTTTTTTTCGCTCAAAATAGGAGCAGTTTTGAAAACACCCAAATTAGCAACCTGTTGTCTTCCGCAGTCAAGCGTGAAACGGGGTGGGTCAAGTCAGTCAAAACAGAAGATTGTCCAATAACTATACTCGACAAAGTCAATCGTTGGATATTAAATATGTTTGAATTACCGCAATAAGGATGTCCACCGTTGCATTTCCATTTGTACGGAACAAAGTAGATAAGCGACTGCCATATGCAAATAGGTAAAAAAAAAAAATAAATTAAAACATATCATTTTTCCATCGGTTTCAATTTTGTTTTCATATCCGACATCAAGCAAAATAAAAATATGTATACCTGATGGCGGCAAGGAGTTGCTCCGTAGCAAAAATCGTGTTTTTTGCAACACCTTTTTATTTTCAATGGCCATAGTTTCCACCACGGATTTGCGAACACGGTCGGAAGCACGACAGAGCAGGAAAAAAATAAAAAGAGCAAGTGAAAATTAATATACACGATGTGAAAGTGTTCCCTCCTATAACCACGCTTGTCCTTTGTCGTTAAAACAATTTTCTAATCAAAGGACAACAACAAAACTATTGCGACATTCCGATTTTGTTTTTTAAAGGCCATTGTTATGACTACACGAATTTCGCGATAATAAAAAGCCCAGTACTTTCAATCCATTTTAGTGGAAAAATAAAAAAGCCAAACAATCAAATAACATTAACTGGAAAAGAGAAAGAAATGCCAATGTCGAAACGATGAAATAACAAACAATTCCCAGTAAATTGGACTATTATTGCGTTTGTGCAATATATACCGCAAATCGGAGAGCAAACAGTGGCTAGCTATAGTACGTATATCGCATTTCATAACATCAATTTTGGGCGGCCTGCAGTGCGATCCATTTTGTTTTTTCCGAGAAGAGAAATCCTTTTGATGGGCCACACACACACACACGTGCGGACATGAGTTATATACATAACACAAATACAATGGCGAGTATATCTAGATTGTATATACTATACCAAGAAGAAGAAGAAGAAGAAGAAGAGAGAAAAAAAAGCCTTGTGTGTTATATAGAGCCCCATACCTGTCGATGGCGTCGACGGTGAGCCCGGAGCCGAGAAAGCCGCAATAACAGCCGTAACCTTTGTAGGAAAGTGGATCGCATTGCGTCGTGCAGCTCATCATGTTGTACAGGTGAAAGATATCGCGCTTGGTGCGGCCGGCGCCATCACCGGCCGTCCGTCTTGACTGGACCATCGCCATCGATGTCACTACCTGATCGTCCGATCCTCGTTCTCCCCTCGCACCCATCCAGCGTGTGCTGTTCGTTCCAACCGATGGATGGCCATCCCCGTCGAATTGGCTCGTTTTCAATGATTGCTGGCACCTGACCAGGATAACTGTGTTATACATTTTTTTTTGTAAAAGGAAAGAAGTTAAGCATTAAATTCGATTGATGTATTTAGTTTAATAAGCTGATATATACCTAACGAGATGTATGCCAAAATTCTCCACCAGAGCTTCCTATCCCACGGATACACCATAGCTTTAAGAAGAACAAGACTAACGAGGGCGCTGTCACAGTCAATAAAGGCATGAATCACGCACTTTGTATCACACGTTTTACGGCCACTTGCAAATCGGAAGCGCACACATGTAGAAAACCAATCAAACAAACCAATGAATCACATCCGAAGCTTCCGCACACTTGTTTCACGTTCTGTTCATCGTTGATTTAGAATTTTTCCTTTTTTTTTTTTGAATTGTTAATTAATAATTGTGCAAAATCGTTGATTTCCACCACCACCACCCGAAAAAAGAGGTGCACTGATTGACGTGTGTGTGTCCACTTTAAATAACACAACAGGTGACGTGAAAAGACTATCCAATTAGAAGTTAACAAAACAAAACTAGGTGAGCAATGGAAGCTCGTAACCAGTTGTGTGTAGAATGGACGATGCAAAACTGCCGTCCGGTTCGGCTTAGCAGCGTGAACTTATCATCAACAAAGTAAAAGGGAAGAAGAAGAAGGGAGGTGGACTTTATTTTTTTTGTTTCGTTATTTTTCGTATTTTCTTTTTTTTCACTTCTTCTTTTCTTTTCTTTTCCCAACGGCCAGAAGACTCCGCCTCTTTCTTCTTCTCTCAAAAAAAGCACCAACTGTATAGCGTCTCTCTATGGTATACACCTTTTGCTTGAAAAGTTAAAGTTTCCAGGCCCAGGTGTTGTCGTAGTATACTACAATCTAAGGGGAAAAGAACATTTTCACTTTCGTCCAGTGCCGCGTATATCTGTCAGCCAATCAAAGTATAGCGTTATAGCATACGTAACAGATTTTGGGTTATATAGCCCACATGCGTAACACACACACACACACTCACTTCTAAAAACCTTTTTTTTTTCAAGGTCGTCCAGGTATACGCTAAATTCAAATCTGTTAAGAAACACATCACGGTCTTGACACAGACACGGCACAGTTTGAAAAAAGACTATCTCAACAAAATTCGTGTTAGTTAAAAAAGAAAAGGGACGAGGGAGGGGGTTTGAATGTTTACCAAAAGTCCATTTTCAAAGGTGTGTGTTTGCGTGTGGAATAAGCTTGTATAGAAAGTGATGATGACGCGTCCTAGCTATATAACATATAAAAGCAACCTTCACTTTCTTCTGCGTGTGCGATTGTGTTTTGTCCAGCGTATTATTTATTTATTTTTTATTGCATTTCTTTCTCTAAACAACACGAGAGAGGAACACACACACACAGCAAAAAAATGTTCATCTCTTCTTGTATAATATAAGCCATCTTTGGTATCGGGTATAACATGGCCGTTACACGCCAGCACTGATGATGATACGCCGTCATGGCAGTCAGCTAACTCAGCAATCAAGGGAGAAAACTAGGTAGCACTTTCTCTCCATTTCCAGCAGCAGATGCCGGTACGGCTTGACACGAGCAACGGATGAAAATGCATCCGCCCGGAAAGGTCAACAACTTTATTGTTTTGAAGGCCGTCGTCTTTTCAAGAATCTTTTTTTTTCTTTTCTTTAGTAGGCTTTTTTTTTTAAAGAACATATCTTATCTCTCCGTGACCTTCAGTGGAATGTCGTGTAATTATATATTCAAATGGGTTTTTTTTTCTACTCCACTCGGCTATATGTTTAATAGACATTTTTTGAAAAACGAGAACACGAGATTAAGTTTTTCTTTGTTATTGTTGTTTTATTTGATTTCTTTTTATGGCGGCACATGGACGCGTGCCCTTAGCAGAGTGAAAGCGCACACGAGCGTGACTCGCTAATTTATTATTATTCTTTTTTCCTCTTGCGGCTTTTCGGCCATCTCCCACACCGGAACCAAAACATCCACGTTAAGAAAACAAGTAAAGCGCGTTGGGTCCGTTTGGATGTTCAACGTTCGTTGTGCATAACTTGAATACCCAAGAAGATCGATTGGAACAAAAAACAAAAGAACAAATTGCATAAATTTTTTTTCTTAACTTGTTCCATCCTTTTTTTTTTTTGTTTTTTGTTTTTGCTTTGTTTTTTAAGTTAAAAGATCTTGCCGGTGGTGGTTTGCTGGTGTGAGTAAGGAGAAAGTGGGCTTTGACGGATTGAGGGAAATTCTTTTTTCAGTTTCTTTCTATTTGTTTATTCATCTGGAGCGCTTCATCATGTTGGCGAATATCATCAGGTGGAAATACGAAGGGGAAAAAAAATGATGAAAAATTGGTTGAGGCATCCAAGTTTGGCCGAAACTAAAGAGTCGAGAGCGCCAACACACACACACACACACACACTTACACACACGGGAAATTTTCTCTTTTTCACTACAGCACGTATACAACAAAAAACTATAGACTACAAATCATCCCCGTGTATTACATTTAGTCACGACGTTTTGCATTCCGGGCCAATGAAATTCCAATCCAACATCTAAAACGGACTATCGTATTCACAAATAACGGACTAGGGAAATAGGAAGAACGCTAAGGGGCTTCGCGTGATATAATTGAAGAGGTCGAGGTTATTGATTGTGGCATTCTTTTTTTTTGTCTGTAGCAGATTTTGTGTGCTCTTATTTTTCTTGGCGTGCAGGTGTTGATTAGGAGAAAACGGGGAAAGTGGCCAATTGGAGACGCTCGAAGCGTTGATCCAATTCGTCCACCAGCTTGCGCTGATCGGCTTTTTTCTCTCTCAGTTGCTGTCGTTGGTGCAGCATCTTCTCCCTTTTTCGTTTGGGACCCCCATGGAGAAGTTCCAAAAATAAAATTTAAAGATTTTTTTTTTCCAAATTCTTTACGGTTATTCAATCAAATTTCTCCGTATTACCTCTGGTGAATGTAGTGATGATAAGCCTTTTGATCGTCGTTAGCCAGCAATTTCCTGTTGGATAAAAGGGTCGAGCGATGAGTTCATTAAGTGTACAATTCTCTCGGCTATAAATAACGAACAAAGGATTTACCGTAAATTTTCAACGTTGTTGCGGCAGTGGCCAATTTCCGTCAAAAGGCGCAGATTTTCGTCACGTAAGGCTGCCAGACGCTGTGCATAAATCGGGCAAGAAAATATGCAAATTGACGTTGTGCACAGCTGTGCATAAATCACTTACCTTGGCGAGTCGGGCTTTTTCTGATTGATTTTGCCGCTCTTTCCTCAGCAGTTGCTGTTGCGGTAATCCAAAACGTTCGAGCACATGCAAATGCAAAAATATTTGTGAATGTGGTTGACCAAGTTAGAACAAATGGTCAACTTATTTGTCCAATTAAAAGTCAATGCTACAAGCGAAAAAGAAAAACTTACGAGGAGCTGATAGATTTCCTTCTGATCCGACATGGTCTCGATTTGTATGGCCTGTGATCTATCGATCAAACGAAACTGTCAGCGTAGCATGTACACACAGCTTGTTTTGCCTCTTGTTGACCAAATGATCCGTTTCAATTGAAACAAACTATTTTTATAGCTACTAGTGTCCATTTCAGCCAACATTATCGAAAAAACAAGCCCGTAGAGATGACTTGGTCGCGTAAAAAGATTGGAACTTGGTGGGATTCGAAGCCTCGACTGGCCGAGTGCGAGAGGGGTAGGTACACAAACTCCCTGCGGCCATAGAGGATGCCATATTCCGTACTACGATCGACTCTAAGTAACGTTTTTCAACTAAAAACATCGATTGTACGGCAAAATTTGAAAGTTATTGAAATTTTATTAAATGAACTTTGTTGCCCGCAATATTTACTTGCTTGCTATTTCGATGTTTGGTTAAAGAAAAATGTAGCATGTTTAAAATACATGTATTATCTGACATACGAATCGTAAAAGTGGTTTCGTTGTTGGAATAAATAAAAGGGACTTGGATTCCTAGCTTCTTTAGCTTTGCGCAGTGGCAATATCGTAACCGATGAGGGTCTCCCGAGGTGCGATTATTGCTAGTTGAAAACTTTAACCAATACCCCGCCTTGATAGTGTGAAACATCACTGTCAACGGCAATTTTTGAAGGTCCCTGAAGGGACGGTTATGAAATGAATATTAACGGTGTATGGTCAGTCTAATCATGTAGTATTACTGATAAAGAGTCTTTAACATTATATTTTCACACGAATCGAGTGTTAATCCGGATGAATGAGGTAAGTATCCGCCGGACTATGAAATGGATCCTAGCGCAGCGTATATTCACGTTTCAAGAATTTAACTAGGTATATTTATTTGATTGCAATTCGTCACCAAGTGATAGAAATTTCCCCTACAGCATATCACAAGAAACAATGTCGTGAAAAATTTGCGTCACTCCACTACCAAAGGAAGCTCGAAATTAAATTGCTTAATATCTTCTCAACGACGGTAGAATAAAGTCTACAACGTCGTTGGTAGTCTAATGTTTGTCAACAACAAAAAAACATGGACCCTCAAATCGAAGTGAACAGATTTAAGGCACTAAACGAAGTAATTTGGCAATGGTGATTATGGTGGATACAATCCCAAGCAGGCCAATATGCCTAGGCTTAAGTTTACCTCCCCATAAAAACCCAGGGATGGAATTTACTGCTATACCCATGTCTGACAATTGCTGAATAAGTGATAAAAGTTCTTGGATTATGCCACGCCGGAATTTCACGCAATCACTGTCTGAAGGTTTTCCAGAATTTATGGTGTGTCGTCGATGCTGGACTAACATCGATATGGTTCTCACTGTCCTAAAATTTAAAGTTATGTTTAATATTTGTTGCTTTTATTAATAATTTCTTTATTCTCTCGTACCTCACAATGGCTAGATACATGGAAGAAGCCCAGCAATATGAAACACCTCTCCAGAATGTTTTACTCTCTAGATAGTGTCGTCAACCTTTAATGTAAAAATCTTATTGGCAAATTTGGAAATATGTCTTACCAACTGCAAAAACTCCATGATCTCCAGCCCAAGCAATATGCTCCAGTGGGTAGTAGCAGGTATTGATGATATTTGATAACAAGTTCGAGATTCGGATGATCTGGTCTTTTTCATTAGAACCAATCCCATAACTAAGTGTACGATTGAGCATGGGAAGATCATCGAAAAGCCTGTTGATTGTCCTACTGTTACTTATCTGCCTACAATGGGGTTAAGTAGTTTTTAGTCAGTTTGTTTCACGATAGATCATGCTAGTCAGTTCACCTGCCTACTGTACTCAGCTTCTTGGCCAGTGGAGTGTCTCTGGTCCCCTACAGTGTGGCGAGAAAAGATTATAGACAGAGCAAAATTATTATTTAAACAAAAATTACAGGTAAATCAGAAATAAGGGTGCAGATATATCCAGTTATCCTCAGGATTTTATCCCTTCCTGAATGGATATCTAAAAGCTCGCACCATTTCCGCAAGGCAATTTGTAAAGACAAATCCATTATGCCAGCATGGGTATGTTGACGACTGACGAACTAAAATTTTTTCAGACGTAGTGCACAGTCATCAAGAAGCCTGTTGTATCCGATGAATTTTTGATCAAGGTTGCTTTCAATCTGTAGGTATTGTTATTTATCATGTTACCAAAGGTTAAAGATTCTTGATTGATTGTGATGTATGTGTTTACTTATACGGCATCCAGCAGAGTCATCTATTCAGGATTTTGAAAACTATCTGGGGAATCTCAGGTGAACCGCTTTCTGTTGTTCAACGATGCAAGTTTTTTTTCCCTACATTGCTTAGGTTCTTTACTTATGAAAGAAAACATAGTTAAATGGTTAAAGATTAACTTTTTAAAAACACTATCTGGGTGCATAAAATTTTTTGGCGAAAGGTGTTGGTGGATGTTTGGGGATATTACAAAAATCTGTGCCATGTCCAAAAACGAGAAAAAAAAGCAGTTTGAGATTTTTCAAGAATCAAAACCACATGAGAATTTGTGAACCGTTCAACGTTGCACCTTCAGTTTGGACACACCTTAAGCTTTTCAATCCAGAACTCGTGACTTGGCTACTGAATCGATTTTCCACGTAGAACAAAAAAACAGATCATGATTATAATCAAAAATTACATTTTAGACGATCTCTCGATATCTTCAGTTTGGTGAGCAACACCACAATCAGATTTCTCATTAATAGACTGTCGATATGAAGATGAATTAAGGAATCACAAAAGTTAAACAATAACCGTTGCGCCCTTTGCTTGAAAAAGAAAATTTCTGGGTAGCAGCATGGAAGGTTTTACATTAGTTAAAAAACTAATAACTTTTCCATATGGGTTCGCAAAGCATGCACTTTCATTAACCAATGGTTATTTTCGTCTTTCGGCAATGTTCCAGTTCCAAAGGGCCAATCCTTGATCCGGCAACGCCGCCGAACGTCACTTCCCTTTCTCTACCTCCTGTCCTCCTCTACCCGTTATACTAAGCCATTTTACTTGAGCCAGAGAGACTCTAGCACACAGGACTCCAACACCGGTGAGTGAAGAGTTGTTCCATATTATCTGCTCTCATCTACCTTAATTCGAATTTTGTTGTTGAAATTTCATCATTTCTGTGATCTTAAATTCGATTTCCTCTTGTATTTGACGAGAAATGTGGATTTTCGTGTCGTATTGCTAGATTTAAATTTCAACTTAGTAAATTCCGCTGTCCGCCATAACCGGCAGAGAACTAAAATGGCGGATTTTTCTATTTTCCTCTGACTAGGTTTTCTTTGTCCACACGCAGCCGACCCAAGACTTAACAAAATGTACTGTGCCAGAATCGTCGCTCCCGTTGCCCGTGCCGCTGTAAGTATTTTTTTTAAATCTATTTACTCGCCAAACGTTTGTCACGTAAATGTGAAAGCTGTAGTAGTGGTTCAGTCAAATTATCTGTTAAATACTGTTGAAGGTAGTCAGCAGTTGCAACTACAGTTTCTGATTACAATTTGGGTCTTAAAGGGCACCAGGCACAGTGACCTTAAAAACTTGTGAAGAATCAGCTGATCTAGTTCATAGTACCAAATGAAGACTTCATAAGTAAAATGAAACTAACCTTAGTTTATGTCTGCAGTTGGCCCCACGATCACAGATGTACCTGCGACCAGTCAGCAGTGCTTTGATGGCCAAGCCATCAGAACAGACCTTGGTTTCGGCTGCCCCCATCCGTGCCATCCAGACATCAGCTGTGTCCAGAGACATTGACTCTGCCGCCAAGTTCATTGGTGCTGGAGCTGCCACTGTCGGAGTAGCTGGATCTGGTGCCGGTATTGGAAGCATCTTCGGATCGCTCATCATTGGTTATGCCCGCAACCCATCCTTGAAGCAACAGCTCTTCTCCTACGCCATTCTGGGTTTCGCCCTGTCCGAGGCTATGGGACTTTTCTGTCTCATGATGGCTTTCCTCCTTCTCTTCGCTTTCTAAATAAAACAAGAGCCAAGTCACAACCTTGTTCACTCTTCTCCCCTCAAAGATGTTAGTAAATTTCCATTTGTCATAGTGCATATCCCAGTCTGTAGTAATATCGGGAATTTTACGAGAAACATCAGTGACCATCAAGGGGCTGTGTGTGGGATATGTACAACTTTCAACGATGTAAAACCCGAGATGCTGTAGATTGGTGAATACATGAAAAAAACGAGATTATTATAAACAGTTGTGTAGTTCTTTTTATTAACAGCATGATAGAATGTAAGGTTCGGCGTTGCCGAAATACCAGATATACCATGAATATTCTAGCAGAAAAGAACACAAATGATAGTTTTAAGTGTTACCGAATATAAGAATAAGACATACAACTTAAATGGATAATAAAATTCATTCAGAATCGGAACGAATTAAGTAAATAACAAACTGAGTAAAAAAACAAAGGAATTTCTAAAAATCTGGCATCACTGACGCCATTTTGTGGCCGTCAATTATTTTAATATACGCAAAATTCTCTAGGATAAGAAAGTGGCATAACAAATCTTATCCGTATGCATCAAAAACATCGTTTTAACTAACATTTTTTGGCATGATCTAAAACGATTAGCCATTTTCGTTTTAGATTTTTCCCTCCTTTATAGTTAACTATCTACTGTCTGGGTTTGTGTTGAAAAAAATTCCCATAGGGGGTGTCGGTAGACAGTCGTTGTCAAGTTGTCCACCAGTGTAGGTGCTTTGTAATTTTCATTCCTGCTCTTCTTTCAGACAACTATGGGCACCAGAGACGATGAATACGACTATCTCTTTAAAGGTAATTTAGTTCCTTATTTAAAATCTGAAATGTGGATTGTGCAGTGACATCAAGTTAGTGCTAAAATTTGTATTAGTTAAGTCTTACGAATTTCCTGTCAACGCCACAGAAAACAAGGCGTATTAATCAGCTGTTCTGAAGTTGGGTAATCTCACATTTCCTGTAACTTAACCGTTTTTCGTCAAATTTTGTAGTCGTGTTGATTGGCGACTCGGGAGTCGGAAAAAGTAACCTGCTCTCTAGGTTTACTAGAAATGAATTTAACTTGGAATCCAAGTCTACCATAGGAGTGGAGTTTGCTACTAGGAGCATACAGGTTGATATACTGTATTATCTATGTAGTTTAAGGAAGGCATATAATTTCTTTGTCTTCCATACAAAGGTTGATGGAAAGACAATTAAAGCTCAGATTTGGGATACAGCTGGACAGGAACGTTACCGAGCCATTACATCAGCGTAAGATTTAATTCACTGTCTCATGTAGATACTTTTGTTTCTGATCATTCACGTTTTGTTTATTAGTTACTATCGTGGAGCTGTTGGTGCCCTTTTAGTTTATGATATTGCCAAACATTTGACATACGAAAATGTGGAAAGGTGGCTGAAGGAACTCCGTGATCATGCAGACCAAAATATTGTCATTATGCTGGTAAAAAGATTTCTTTCTTGACACAAACACTGACCATACTATATGATTCAATTATATGGTTGCAATCAAGTGAGATATCAGTCTGCAATATCTCATTTCACTGATAAGACTGAGTCACTGTGTCTACTCCTCCATGTAACCACTGGTGGCTTAAGATTTGATGGATGATGTAACTCTTCATTTTCATTGCATTTATTATTTATTTATTTTAATATTTCAAGGTTGGAAACAAGTCCGATTTGCGGCACTTGCGTTCTGTTCCTACTGATGAAGCGAGAGCTTTCGCCGAGCGTCATAGCCTGTCGTTCATCGAAACATCGGCTTTGGATTGCACCAACGTAGAGACAGCCTTTCACAACATACTGACTGGTTAGTAATGTCAATATGGCCGCCTCATTTCCCAATTGAATAGTGTAGCAATACGTATTCACTACCGTGTCGTATTTAGAGATCTACCGCATCGTGTCTCAACGGCCGATGCACGACAGCCCAGATGAAGACTCTCCTCCAGGCAACTCCGGTCCTATTCAAATTTCGCCCACCGAACCCAATTCAGGAAGCAAATCCAATTGCTGCAAAGCGTAAAAGATACTAAAGAGACAACAGTAACAAAACAAAACGACATTACGATTGAATAAACAACAGATCGTTAGCCTATACCTTTATTCCTCTTCAAAAAAAAAAAGGGAAAAGAAATCGTTTCTGTGTGGCGTTATTGCAGTTGAGGAACTTCTGAAAAGCAAGGGGAATTCATGTTCTCTAATGTGTCCATATAAAAGCAAAAACAAATAAAATTCACTATCGACGGTATGTTGCGTGTGTGATCTTGTTATTCGGGACTTTTTTCCGTCGCCGTTTCTCTTTGACTTTCCTTGTTTTGATGGGCCTTCCTGTGGCTACTTAAAAGAAGACGTCTCGTTTTCAAAACAATTTTCTTTTCTCGATTCCTAAATATATCTCTTTTTTGCTGAAATTGTATGCTCCTCCCGTCTTAGAAATAAAGTAAACCGTCTCCCGCCATCAATTCCAATGCTGGTTTGATTCCTTTCTTTATACATTTCTGGTGTAAATGTGGGAGTTGGCGAACGATTTTGTGGATTGCAGTGCCTGTCTTTTTCTAATCAACAGAAAGGAAATGGAAAAAAAAAAATTGTCGTTGGTGTAAGAACGTCGGACTTTGTTTTGTCTCCTATTCCCGCTTAATGACTGTCATTTCAATTAATGGTTGTCTATTCCGTTTTCTGCTTTAGCACTATCCTGGACGCAATAATGATAAATCGGAAATAAACAAGCGATCTGTCCATCCGTGAAGGAAAAATAGATGCTTCGATTCCTACACCCTTCCATGTAACTTTTGTCTGTCACCTTCCATTGCTCTATGATATACGCAAGAATCTGAAAAAAAGAATTAAAAGATGCACTTGAAAAATACACTTTAAAAATATAAACTTTCGTTGCAAAGTTAAATTCAGATGAGAGAATCCAGTGTGGCTGGTTCATCATGCCATCAATCCGTTCCAGTAGAGATCACGCGGTATGCGTGACACACAACGATTTTTGGGTACTACCACTCCAATAGATAATTGGAAGGCAAAAGCGCAGTTTGGAAATTGTGTATTCCAACGAGGATCTTTCGCGTAGTTCCAGTTTGTGCCGGAAATATCGTATTTTCTCAATTGCTTTTAATTGGATTTTTTTACACTTTTTTTCGTTTTCGTTGGTTTTTCGGGCTTGCGGTTTGTCCAGGCGTTGTAACCGACAGCCATCAGAATGAGTATGAGAGCGATACCAGCTGCTGGTAATATCAAAGGGTTTTCTTTCAGCATGAATACAGCACGGTCAACCAGTTCATCACTAAATCATAATTTGGTTTAAAATTGAAATAAAAGTGAATTAAAACAATAATATTTACAATGGTGTCTTTGGAGAAGGTACATTCTTGGATGGAACATTTTTGTACCAGCCAAGAGCAAAATCTTGAAAAGCTTTACTATCAAGCTTGGGGAGATCATAGTTGAATATCTTTCCTTGGCGAAAACTGCATGCAAAAAACAAATAATTTAGTTCTGTTCAATATTGAGGATAAAGAACTGTTTCTACTTACAAGAGAAATGCGGGAACTTGGTCCACGCCGAAGCGACTTCCTGTTGAGATCCCATCATCCTTTATGTTAACTTTGGCTAAATTAATCCTTCCTTTGAGCTGAGAGGCAATATATTCCCATTTGGCTAGGAACTTCACACAGGGATCAGAATCATCTCGATAACTGACAATAGAAGGCTAGATAAATTTTTAGATCTACAATTAAGATATCCCACACACACAAAATATTACTTACAACATGACAAACCAGTCCCCAGTTGTTGCTCCAGAGGCTGCTTGAGTCAAATGTTCAAAAGAATCATCATTCAAATGACTAACAGCAGCTTCTTTATTTTGAACAAAGGTTTCAAGCATTACCTCATCATTCAATGGGCCTGGAAGTATAGAAAACTTGTGATGGTCATGGAAAAAGATAACCTTAGTATCAAACCTTATACCATCATAAAGTAGAGGGACACCATGTCTAAAATAAACAACAAGTGGTTTTCCCACTTCTTTCCCTGAAGTGAAGTTGGACACAAGTGGGCTGGATACTGCCTTTACTACCCAGGCGTTTAACGCATCGACTAGATCTTCACGTATCGACGAAAGTTGTCCTTCCAATTCATCGCAGCCCTGGCAAGTATCTAAAGTAGTTCATACAATTAATAAAAGAATTGACGTCATCAACATTTTTGAACTCCGAAAAACTTACCATCACGAAACAAAACGATAACAAATTTTTCATTGCCGATCAGTTTCTCTAACTCTGTATCATTGACTTGTTCTAGATTTCCAAAAACAGTGATGACTAATGACGAGACAAAAAGAAATAAACGACTCGTCAACATTCTCGGAACTAAGGTCAAATCGTAAGTTTTGACAGCGGAGCATGAGCGGAGTAAAAGTAAAACACATCACTCGCGATAGTCACCATCTAGTGGCGAAAAATC
Source organism: Daphnia sinensis (assembly GCA_013167095.2). Classification (NCBI taxonomy): domain Eukaryota; kingdom Metazoa; phylum Arthropoda; class Branchiopoda; order Diplostraca; family Daphniidae; genus Daphnia; species Daphnia sinensis. The sequence continues at coordinate 2,043,253 of CM023195.1, read as the reverse complement.
GCACGGAGAAGGCAACCGGCTTCAATTTCCATGGAGACGGAAAAGCAGACGATTACCTTCGGAGAACATGTTTTTTATGAGTTTCAGAACTCTTCTCTTAAAAACTGTGAAAAATGTGATCGTTTTAAAGTCTAGAACGTATTGTTTGGATAGTACTAAGAAAAAATGGAAGATAATGTTCTTTGGCACCGATGGTTTCGCGTTAAAAAGCCTTGAGGAACTACATAAAGCCATGTTAGTACTTGCCGGTCCGTGGCTTCATAGATTTAATATTTTTATCTTTGCATCATGTATATTTATATAAATTTTAAATTATTCAGGCAGGAAGGACGCATGGTTAGTGAATTATCTGTGGTAGTTCCTGCCCCCAAGCCCCATCCTTGTCTGGTTGCAAAATACGCAATGAAACATAACCTCCCAATCTCAGTGTGGCCACTGCCTAAAGAGCAACCCCCAACAGACCGTTGGGAGTTAGGGGTTGTTGCATCTTTTGGGCATCTCATTCCCAAACGAATCATCAATTGTTTTCCACAGTAGGTGCCATATTGTTGCATTCTTAATTTGTGTGACATGTTTTACAAAACAAACTATTATTTTAGAGGTATGCTAAATATCCATGCCAGTATTTTGCCAAGATGGAGAGGAGCAGCCCCTATAGTGCACGCCATTATGAACGGAGACGACGAGACAGGAGTGACAATCATGAGAATTAAGCCCTACCAGTAATGAAGCAGGTTTGCGGCTATTTGGGTTCGGACATTTTGCACTAATGCCTGTGACTCAAGTAGTCGAAATTAGCTGAAAAATTAATCATGTGAAACAGCCACGTTCAGTGTGATTTCTCACGACAGTTTCGATGTGGGTGACATTGTGCAGCAGCAGAGCCTCCCGATTGACCCGCACATTTCGGCCCTGCAATTAACCGATCGATTAGCGGACATGGGCGCTAATTTACTTGTACGCTGCGTATCAGATCTTCATTATCATCTAAATCGATGCACTCCACAGCCCTCTGAAGGTGTTACTTTAGGTATTTATGATAGGCATGCACGCATCACTCATCTGCTTATGCCACCTTTTCCTTTCGGTCGGATGGACTACTAGCACCCAAAATTGACGCCACATTATCTCACATCGATTGGAGTTCGATGAACGCTGCCCAAATCTACAATAGGTGGAGAGCGACGCGGCACCTGTTTAAACTACAGACTTTCTTCCATGGCAACAACGTCAAATTGAACGACGTGGAACCACCCACGACAAAGCCTCCACCGATGTTTCAAGATCTCGTCGATCGACCAGGTCGCATCATAGTCGATCGCCAGCGAAACTTGCTCTTCGTTCGTTGCCAAGACTGGGTAGCCATCCGCCATGTAAGCCTTCACCGGCGACCAGTCATGAGCGCACTCGATTTTTTCAACGGCTATTTGCAAAAGAAAGCCATAGATCAGCACTATTTCGATGTTCACTAACGGTGCCTAAGTCATGTTCACTTTGTATGTTGTGTGCGTGTGTGCGTGTAGGTGCCTGTGTGTATGCCATGGACATCGTTGACAAATAGAAATGTTATATTAACTCCATATGTTAGGCCGTCGGACACATTAATCCGTCACTAACGGACGAACAGATGGATGTTGTAATGGTAGAGCACACGCACACTCGGTAAATCAATGACCAGTTGGTTCTCTGTCTCTTCGAGGGAGGGTCATTATGATCTATGTGCCGGGCAAGGGCGTCGACACCCTTCTATGGCCGATCGTATAGCAGTTGCACCAGCAGAAATGCTTCCGATAATCACATTATAAAGCAACATCCAGCGGCTGTTGCTAAAACCGCCAAATGAACACGAAAAAAAAAAGAATCATTATTATGGATTATCGACTGTACTGTATGCTCCGACGCGCAACGTTACCTATACTAGTAGATAGCGGCAACCCGCAAGTGCTACGTGTCTATGGAAGCGGGCCCCCCTTTTTTCGAAAGGATATATAGAACCAGTTGCCCTGCGCATCCGCCGTGAGTTGGACATATACGTAGCAAATGGCAAGGATAAAAAAAGGAAAAAAGAAAAGCAAAATAAGAAAAAGAAAAAAGATAAAGTGGGTGGAAGAGTAAGGGGGGAAGGTTGACACTGGCTGTGTATCCCGACCGGCAAGTTTACGGACACCCAGTACAGTACTTGTCTGTCCTCCGGGCCGGTCATTTGTGCTTCTTGTTGAACAAGGAGAACATACAGTACGTATTTTTCCCGAACGTTATTCCGTGCCGTTCAACGATCCGAGGCGAACCGCCCGCATTTGGAATTCTCTCGTATATCGGTATGGATCCTTGTATACTTGAAATGTTGAAAACTAAGCTAAGCAATGTAATTACGCGTCTTAGATCTTTGCGTAGTTTCATTTGACTTAATCTCATTCGAGTTCTCTGTTACGTGACGTTGTGTCGCTGGTGGATAGGGTACAATCATTTGCATCCGCCAAACGACATTTTTTCTCCTTCTGTTTTGTACTTGACTAAAATGTCATGTGCAGGAGGAGTTTCATACATTTCTGGAATAGTTAATGGGCTCTGCGATGTATAGTTCACGGTTGGATACGATACATTATGCGCTTTTTGAAACATTCATGTCCCGACATATTTACTAAAAAAGGAGCAACACAATCCCAATTCCCAACGGTATATGGATCTTACGATGTCATCTTTTTTTTCGTTTGAGAAACAAAAAAGGAAAAATACTATTTTTGCAAAAAAAAAATGAAAGGCATCGAAAAAAAGGTGGGAGGATCCCAGATCCTACGCCGTAAATGAAACAAAGGCAGCTGGCTAGGGGTTGAGATGAGAAACACACGTATATGGTGCGCCTTAATTAGTTTCGCATTCAGGTGCACGTGTCTTCATTCAAGGATCCTTTTTTTTTTTCTCTTTTTCTCGCTAGAAGAGATTATTTTCTATCTTCCCATGATTTTTTAATCCGTGATTGCAAAGTCCCGGAGTAGCGGATGCGTTTCGCGTCTTGCGTGAAAACACTCCATTCGCACATTGACGTAGACAGACACGATGGGCTTGGAAAAATCAAGAAAATCAATGGTTACATTAAGAATGAATAAGCTTTGCCTTTTTTCGTTTGTTTGTTAACTCTACCCCCGGTTTTTCTTCGTAGAAACTTTTGAATTCCACCCCCCCCCCCCCAAAAAAAAAATCTAAAATAAAAAGTATGCCTAGAGTTAAAAGAATAGCTTTTCATTTGTTTCTTTTTTTCTGTACCTTTCCCTACCCATTTTTTGTTTCTCTACTGGATCGTTCAGTAGTTAAGAAACAATGGCCCTCACGACTCTCTCTCTCGTTCCTGCAGTTGTCTTTTGTTGTGCGTGTGGCATCATAAAGTCGCTGCGGCCCTATAGTCACTAGTAGCAAATGTTCCAATCTTGTGCACCCAATTTCAACTCATATGTATTATATGGACGTCTAAAGCGGAACAAGTAGACGCAAGGAGAAAAGAATCCCGTAGTTGTGAATTCCCGTCATGCCATCCGCAACGAAATAAATGCATCCAACTCTGGCAGAAAAAAAGTTAGCCGGATAGTGAAAGGGGGCAAACGTCTGCGCACAACGGTGCGGAAAGAAGAACGGAAAAATCGGGGGACTTGGAAACAGAGCCCGTAGGTCACGCGATCCAATCAGCACGTGCTGCCAGCAGCTCTTTTGTGAGAATCAAAGGTAATCCCAACTTTTTTTATTTTTCCCTATTTTTGCACGGGGCTTTAAATCGTTGGGAAGACGGCAAAACGAGCAAGGGAAACTTGGTAGCTTTTTTTTGGATATGGTGTCTTTCTAGCTTTTAAAGCCATTGATCGTAATACAAGCGTTACAAGTGTACAACGAATGGAAGTGACGGACGGCCCCAAAAAAAAGGGGGACAGGGAGATGACAGTTGATCTAATAGAGAAAAATAGACGTGAGTGAGAAAAAAAAAATACGGTAGCAGTGCGGAAGTGTTTTGGACACACGGGTCAGGAAATCGGTTCAAGTTTTTTCCCTTTTTTTCGTTGCCAACTGGGCATATATATTATATATTAGTTTGGTTACAGTTAAAGATAAGCCGGAATAGGACCCTGAGGATGTCAAAATGATGGCTTATTTAAGGAATGGGGGGAAACCCAGACCACGGGAAAATGAGCTCTTTTGCAGTTCTAGTCGCGTCCGACTTAATTGACAAAGTCTTTTGGGAAATCTTTAGCCCGTCGCTCAACTAACGCATCTGTCGTGCAGCAGGCCGTCGACAACTCCATTTTTGTATTCTTTTTTATCATGGTGAGTTCTTTCCCAAAAAAAAATAGATACTGCGTAAGAGTAAAAAGGTAGACGAAATAGAATTTTCATGGTGAACAATTCATTCAGACGGCCGTTCCATGTTTTCGCACGCACTAGAAGTCGATCCCGCGGGAGCTTTTGGCGGTCATCGCACGTCTGTGATGCTCATCGTTTTTTCCCATCCCTTCATAACTGTCGTTTTACGTAAGAAATTCCCCCAGAAAAAGATCTAATACTTTAAGATCCTATAGATCTTGTTTGTCGTGCGTGATCGATCCCTAGGCAAATACCTTGACGCTTTACGAACTGAAGAGCTAAAAAAAGACACGTAAAAAGGGCTACATACGCTTTGTGCATCACTCCATTAAATTCTTTTTATTTATTTGATGCGCGAATGCTACTAGTGCTTTGCCCATTTCGTTTATTGTACCCGTCGCCTTTGATTGCCGGAGCGGCTGTTTGCATGCGAAAAGGAGTGCATTAAAAGCACACACACACACAAACACGGGCGCCAATGTTGCGAGACGTCTCAATTTATTTTGGACGAAACCGGTGGCGTTATTTCGTTAATGCGCAAATGACACGAGTTATATAACACTAAGGTTTCCACATAGGCTATACTTATCATTGACACCTTTGATCTTTTATACATCCTACAAGTTCAGGCCGTTTTTTGTCAAAAAATAGAAATTATTTCTCAGGGAGGCTACGCAGAATTTAGTGGAGGGGGGGGGGGGAGAAAGGAAGACTTAAGTTGTTACGAGAGACCTTAGAAAATAGGAAAATAGTCTTTCGTTAAGTATGTATAAATAGGACGCGGGAAAATGTAAATTGAATTAGCGTTTTAAGAATTCGACCTTTTGCGTGGAGCAGTTGCGTTTGTTTAATCACAGATGATTGTGTGTATGTGTGTATACATTCGCTACATGTACATTTCATCACGATGAGCTGATTGAAGAGAATTGGGCGTGATAAAGTATCGCAAAGGGATTATAGCCAGCATATGGCTCCAGCGGAAGTCGGCAGCGGAGCTGCAAAATGTCGTGCGTGCGTACAGAGGAATGATGTGTAATAACTAATTGGGACCATCGATTCTCGTTGCTCATTCGTCAATTAAGGCTTTCCCGTTCCGCGTGTGTATACGTACACTTCTCCAAATTTATTAGGGGGCAACGCCAAATTTGCTGAATATTCAAACGTTTGCGGCCCCGCAAGCCAAAATCACGGACACATTGTGCGCGCCAGAGTCTAAACGGCTTGCAGCGCAAATTTTGTTTACGACAATAACAGTAATTAGACTAAAAAGGCCCTATTTTGAAGCGCAAGTTTTGATTGCAAACGAAGCGACTAAGGTACACTATTCAAGTTGCAACTCCACCCCCTCCCTGCTGGCGAGTATTGCGAGAGAGATGAGAAATGGGTCGAATAACTTTGCTGTAAAGCCTTGCCAATTGGATTTGAAATGGAGGCATTAGATGGCCATGAATCGAGTTTTGGGAACCGTCCATAGAACACAAAGTAGTTGAGTATAGCCTATATGCACCCTATAATCTCGTAATAGTATCATTTCTTTTGCTTGTGCTTTTTCCCTTTCCCCAGCGGTGCTCAATCCCGCGAGGTGGAAGCCTCGCCAATGTGATGAAGTCAAAGAAACGCCTCGTGCGCTCGTGACTGCACGTCACGGGACTAAAGGTCCGTAAGGTAGAGAGAGAGAGACGTATACACGAGCTTGCGTAGGGCGTGACTCGGGGATGGTGAAGTCCTATATGTTTAACTCGAAAAGATTTTTCCCCTCAATATTTTCCGTCTAGATGTTCTTAGATGGACCGTCAGCACGATCCACCCCGAAAAAAACGGACAGAGTATAGCGTGCGCAATTGGCCATCGCCAATAAAGCGAGAACCCGTGCCAAAAAAGATGAGAAAGAAATGAAAGGTCGAATGACTCGTTTTTGATCCTCCTTGATCCGTTACGGAATTTCATTCACGCAAGAGGCCAACACCCGTTGTTGTACCGCACGAAAGGGCTGCAATTTCCGCCAAACGTTCTCCTTTACTCCGCCCTACTATACGAAGGGAATGTGTCTATAGCCCATTTTGTTTGGTTTATAGCGTTGTTGTTTTCTTTTTTTGTGTGTGTGTGGTGTCTATCTTTCTTTCCTTTTTTTGTGTGACTTGTTTGTTTTATTGTTTCTTGACGGCGGGACAATTAGATTCTTCCGTGTTGGCGGATATATTCGATCGTTCAGGCGATTATTGCGTTGCTCCAATCGATCGCTGTCCGCGTGCAGAAAAATAAGAAATGGAGGTGGAGATGCGCAACGGCGTTTCGTCATAATGACAACGACGCCTCATCATGGAGCAATTCCTGGAGAATCAATCTCTATTTTTCTTTAAAAAAAAAAAGATCATCGATCCACGCGTACCGGAGAAAAGGGGGGCGGCCGGGCCAATTTTTCATTATTTCCAGCTACTTTTTTTGAAGGCTAGCTGTCGATCAACAGTCGCAATGTGGAAGTCTATTGACAATTCCTTTTTTTTCAAACATCTAAATTTAAGGCAGGGTCGATATTTGTTCATATAGACAACAATGCACAAAAGAAAAAGTCCTAGTGAAAGCTCCCTTTCTTCCCTTCTTTTTTTTTGTGTATTTTTTGAGCATTCAAAAACTCCGCAGTTCCAGGATGTTTATTTTATGCGTATCCGTGCCACAGTAGATAGCGTACACTTCAACACTATTGACTGTGGAGAAACAATAAAACCATAGATGTATAGTTTGACTAACAAAGAAAAATCTGCCGTGTCCAGCAAGCAAAAAAAAAAAAGACAAAATGCACCATCCGCTTTTGGCAAATATTGGACTTATTTCAGTCTCTCTCTCTATATGACCAAAGACTTTATTTAGTTTATTATATAGACACACACAAAAGACAGATACGTATCCCCCTTCCAGCCTTATTGACACAAAGGTCTTAGCTCCCCTTTCACCATATATAGGCTGGATGGAACATGTTCCTTCTATGTGTGTGTGTGTCAATAATACCAGATGAAACATATTTTTTGTTCACTCTTATTTTTTATTTTTTTTTTCAGAAATGACATGCTGGAATCGAAGCTTGCCCGGAAGATGAGATTGCCGTGCGGAATAAAAAAAATCGTCGTTTTCTTCATCGTTTTAGCTGGATGCGTTCGCTCGATAACGTGCAACACTGGCGAGCAGAGCAATACTTGCCTTAAGCCTTGCGTCTGTAAATGGAAAGGCGGAAAAGAAAGTGTTTCTTGCCACCAGGCCGGCTGGACCGAAGTACCATCCAGCGGATTAGAAAGCACTATTCAGGTTTACAGTGAAAAGAGTCAAGAAAATTGGAAAATTTTTTTTTTTGAAACGGTTTTTGGATCGTTTGCAGGTACTGGACTTGAGTGGCAATCCGCTTTCGCAGCTGGTGGCCAACGAATTCCGGCGGCTGGGACTGACTCATTTACAGCGCGTCATTTTGCAGCGTTGCGCTCTTCGACATATTGACGCGACGGCCTTTGCCGGCCTGACCAATTTGGTCGAGTTGGATCTCAGCCACAACGTATTGTCTTCGATACCCACTCAAGCGTTCCTGCACTTTCCCGAACTGCGTGAGCTGAAACTCAATGGCAACCCGTTGATCCGATTGGCCGGCCACACGTTCGCTTCCGCTTCGAAATTGATCCGCCTGGAAGTCGCCAATTGCCAATTGAATCACATCGATCACAAAGCGTTTCATGTAAGGTGTTTTTTTTTCTTCCCCTCCCCTTTCTTTTCTTGCTGGACTGATTTCGACACGTTGGCTAATTCGATGACATCCGTTCCCGCCTTGTCCGTTAGGGTTTAGAGCTGCTGGAATGGCTTCGCTTGGATGGCAACTTAATTGAAGTGTTGCCCACGGCTACGCTGGGCCCGTTGCGCACGCTAAGGGGTATCGATCTCCATCACAACCCGTGGAATTGTACGTGCCCACTCCGGCCACTCCGGTCATGGCTGGCTGCTCGGAACATGCCTTTTTCCGTTCCGCCACTTTGTCTGTCTCCTGCCCGTTTGCGGGGCCAATCGTGGAACCGTATGCCATTGGAGGAGTTGGCCTGCCCGCCTAAAATCCATCCGGTCGATTCTTTGGTTCAAGTCGTGGCCGGACAAGCTGCCAATCTCACCTGTCATGTCGTCAGCAATCCGGAAGCGTCCGTCTTGTGGTTCTTCGCCGATCGGCTCATCGTCAATTTGACGACGCCGGAAGAGAGTCCGCCTGCTGTTAATCAGGTGTACTATTTGCGTGAAGCCAGCGACAGGATCGACAGGACGGACAAGACCAGCACGCTGATGCTGGCCTCTGCGCGCGAACAGGATTCCGGTTTCTACGTGTGCCAGGCGGCCAACCGGGCAGAAAAGGTCTCGGCCAACATCACCTTGCTAGTCAAATCGAACGGCATTGATTTGGCGGCCGGCCAGTTGAGCCGCGGACTAACGGCCGGCCTCATCCTGGCCATTTTCGGTATGCTAATCCTCGTCCTGTTGGTGTGTTGTCTGTGCTCTTTGAAACGTGCACGCATGCACGCCAGTTTGCGTCACAGACGGCCGTCGATGGTCATGGGAGTTCCGTCCATGAATGGCAATTCCGGAGGCATGTTCGACAAGCTGGATCAGACGGATAATTTCCTGCGGAGGCAATCAACAGCGTCCGACAATTACAAGAATCACAATGGATCGCTGTACAAGGGAGAGGACAACACGGAAAGCGCTGGATCGTCTCATGCGCACGAAGCCAAAGTGGAAACTCGATTCCAGGACAAGCAATGGCTAGTGAGTAACCAGCCGAGCAAACCTTCCCTGGACATCAAGCTGACGACCAACGATGCGGAAGTGATGACGGAACCGATCGTCGACGGCCATAGGCAAATCGCCATGTATCAGAACAAAGTCAAGTTCAATGCGGAAGAGACTACGCCTCGTCCCATTCTGAAGTCGGAGAAAGTGTCGTCTCCGAGTCCGACGCGCAACTATCCGGACTTGGTGGATCTTTTGCCTTCGGCCGATTATTCGGGCTCTAGCGACGCGACTTCCAATCAGGACGAGATGGAACTGATCCAGCTGAAACGAGAGCGATCATCGCCGCCCATTTATCCGACCTCGCGCTACTTTCAACCGGCCGCACGGCAGCAGGAAACGACTTTCCCGGGACGGAGGGCCATCGTTGCCGTTTCGGGCCATCACAATCGTCGTCGGCTATCCGATTGGGAAGTGAACGAATTGGACGACGACCAGGAGCATTCGCCAACGTTCTACCAAACGCTGCAGCATGTTCCAGCAGTCGCTTCGCGGAGGGAGAGTTACGATTCCGAATTGGACACGGGCCAAACTGAACTGATCCGCCGTCACCATTCGGAAGAGTTTGACGAAGATTTTCACCGACGTTACGCTTATCACACGGGCCAACTCAATCGCTTCCTGCTCGAATATCGCGCCCTCCAGAAACGTCTTGCACAAATGCAGGACACTTGGGGCCGTTGCCTAGACGACGACATCGATAGATCCGTCCGCCAACATCATCGTCATCATCATTCGAATCATCAGCCCAACGCCCAACGGCCTTTGCGTCCAATCCTGAAAAATCGATTGGCTCTGCCCCGTCAGACGAGGAGATGGTCGTGCGACGAACAAGAGCCGGATGATAGTCTCGAACCGGAATTGCAAGGCAGTAACTACGAAGTTTCGTCGGCCGTTGACGAGCTGTATTACAGCTGATAAAACATCCATCCCTGATGCCTGCTGCTGCCTCATTCATCATAATATGTGTACAGAATGTAATTTTGCCTTTTGAATTTCTACGAGTTTCTTCTACAACATGTTCTCGCGTCGACGTGGTGTGCGAGAGACGGCCAACAAAAGGGACGACGTGCAATGCAATTAGCTCTTTCTCGTCCTTTTCGTAATTAGCTCGTCCATTTTCCTGTCGTCAAATAATAGTGTGCCACTCCAGATTTATTACGAGACGGCATCCCCCAGCTGTGTGGATTATACATCTCCCAATTGGCATCATCTTGTAATGAATGCAGCCTTCCGCTTTGCGCTGGATCATGGGAAAAAAAGACATTTTGCTACGCTCGATTGGTAGATGGCTTTACTTAATAGCGATGGTGGATTACTTTTGAAAAGCAAAAATAACCATGGTTTGTATGATAGGGTCGGGAATTTTCAATGTATTCTCATTTAGCATGTACATATGTATATAAATATCAAGTGCAATGTTCTCACACTCTTACGAGGCATTATCGTTTTTAAAGAATATGTATATTTATATATAATTTTCAAAGTTGATTTCAGTTGAAAACATCACGACTCCCATCTTTGAACAGAGGGAAATCCCGATGCAAAAGGCAGATAACAAAAATCGAGAGATACAAACTCCACATAGACGGCGTGTGTAGTAGGTGACTCAGTGCTCCAGGCGGACAAAAGATTCGGGAAATTGACCTCGCCGACCGGACAAATCCTCTCCAAAAAGCCAGCCGTTGCCAACAGATTCAATCACTCGAACAATATCACCTTCCTGTCGTTCCAGTCGACCGAACCATAACAGAATTTGTGTTAGCTATCCTCCAAAAAAAAAAAAAAAAGCGAAGCAAATGTAATTTTGTGGCTCTCTTTACCTTTAAACTCAAATCCTGATCGGTTTCAGCTGTAAAGGCGTATAAGGCCACTGCTCGATTTGAAGAGGCAGACTTGCGTTCCAATGGGACTTCGATGCGAACAAAACTCGCTGGAAACATTCCTTCCGAAGAGCCGATAGACCCCCTGTACCATTCATCGTTCACTTGAGATATCAAGACGATCCTGTCTCCTTCCTGCAGAAATGAAGATGTACGTTAATTACGAAAATCGGACGTATCAAACACGGTGAAAGGGATGCTCTTAAGAGACAAGGGTCAATGAAGCCCTTGGGGTGTAAAGACTAAACTCGTGCAACCGATGCCAGGCGACCGTGCAGTCACGCTGAAGGCCCTGGCATGAATTTTGCGCTAACTTTGGCGTAACAGGAAGACGGATAAATTTCATTTAGACACCTTAGGAAAGTTTCCGCGTTCGTGTTTCTGCCAAACACGAAGGATTTGTGCATGCTTTCTTACCTTAAAGTTAAGATCCCCAGAGTGAGAACTCTGGTAATCAAAGAGAGCCACGGCCGTTCCAACATCGGGCGAGTCCAGTTCGAGCGAGCGTGGAGGCGACGAAGAGGAAAGGGCAGCAGCAGCAGCGTCCACAAGAGATGAATCGAACAGAAAGGAAGGTGGAGCTGGTGGCGGAATGGAAGGCTCTGGGGGCGAATAATCGTCCTCCGTGACGTCCAAATCGAGCAAATCGGCCAAGTAAGGCGAAGAGGATCGCGGATGGTTGACGGGCGCAACTGGAATGGAGGTAATCTTTTCCAAGACTTGCAGATGGGTCGACGATTTTATGGCCGGAGGTGGCGGTCTGGATCGGTTCGGCCGGATTATTGTAGGCATGGTGAACGGTTTCAAGTTCTCTGCACAATAACAAAACAATAACAATGCTCTCATTTGAAATGTCACGATACTAGACCGAGAAATTTGAGGATGGGGGCGTTATTCGATATCATGTTTACAATCTTATCCCGTCGTCTACACCCATTTCGTTCACGGTGATGCATGAGAACGAGCTATGTAAGGCGTTTTGGAGCGTTTACCATTTTTGGCGGGTGCGGCCGTTGTGACAGCTGTTTCACTCCACGCGTCGGGTTCGCTCTCAAAACCACTTTCGCTTCGAGTCATCGTACTGAATGCGCCATGTGTCCCGCTGCTGTCTGACCCGAAGCTCTTGAGACTTAGACCATCGCTGGATGATCGGCCAGGAGTTGGTGATGTCGGCGGGGAATCCCAATTGATTAGGAGATCTGGTGCCGTCACTGATGAAGTCAGCAGAGCCTGATTTTGTTTCTTGGGCTGGGAAATCATTCCTGCGAAAACAACAGCACTCTGCACTGCCTTCAATTGGGCACTGGCCTTGGGTGGCGGGGGCCTTGGTGGAGCCATTTTCTTCTTGGGTTCTGTAGCTGGTCTGGGGGGTGCCCTAGTGCTGGATCAAAAATAAGTGTCAAGTTATTTACAAGGTTATGGCCTTAGGATTGTAGGTCTTCAATAACAGTTTGAAGAAGTATGACATGCATGAAAAAGCTATGAGATATACTCACTAATGCAGCCAAGTCCTTAGTTACACTGCACATTACAAGCACAAATATGAAATTTGAAGTTTTCTGCCTTCAGGCAATATAGAAACAAAGAAAATATCCAGAATACCTTGATGATCCTGGGGCTGCATGTTGCACATGGGATGTATTGACTTTAGCAATGTTTAATGGTGGTGGGGGAGCAGGCCTTACTGGAGCCTTGACTGCATTGGAAATCAGATCAACCAATATCTTAGAAAAACAAACTTTAGAAGATAACACGATGTAATTGCCTCACCATTGAACGATAGAGTTCTCTGCGCCATTGGTTAAAACAAATCCTATCTATAAAAAAACAACCTAGCAGCCTGGTGGATAAAACAAACTGAAGCTAAAATAAAATATGATTTGGAGAATCAAGAAAGTTACAATAAAATTTGGTAGGAAAGAAATAAAAAGAAAAAACAAAGAGAAAGAACTCGTATCGCTCCCACCGAACACTGCAGACCAACTGAACAGCTGACAAGCCAGGCGTTACTACGATGGCCTATTTTTTTTCACTTCCGTTACCATGTCGCTTGCGATGACCGTTAGAGAGAGCCAGTCTTAAAAGAGAGAAAATCGGGAGAAATTTTTGTAACCACTACTGTTTGGTGTGTTGTGTTTATACTCAGCCAACTTCGTATGTGAGTACAAACTCGTATTTTAGAATGGCTTTCTTATTTTCACTTTTCTAGTGTTGCTATCCCCCGTATGCCACAGCAACAGCAGAGTCATGGAAACCAATGTCATTTGACAGATCGCAAAACCCTTACAGGAAGATCTTTTTTAGTAAAAATATTGACCGTGGGAATTTTCCAGAGGTTATGGGTAGTCAGAAAAAAATGTAATGTAATTATAAAACAACCCAGAGGGCGGGCCAAACGGCCAACGCCATTTTTTTTTAAACCTTGATTTTTCCGTAGGTTGGGTCAGCTGTCAATTTTTAGGCACTATTACTAAACTTCTGTTGCTGTCAATTGTCAAATCGTTGTACCGTTGTTTGAATATATCGGTACGTTACAACGTTAGTCTTACGTATGTGTAGATATAACAGCATTCAATTTTATATTAACTTAGATATGTTTTTCCCTAACGTTAGTCTTACGTTCTTCGCCTTTTCTAAAATTTCAGGTACAATATTTCGTTGCACGTTCATGAAAAAGAATTCAGAAATGGGATCTACGACTCGAGCAAGCACTAGCAGCAATGCTGGAAGTGGGTCCAACCAAACTGTTGCTGCTCGAGAAGCTTTCCAGGTTCTTCTGGAGTTGTCAAAGCTTCTCAATACAGGATTGGATGCTGAAACGTTGGCCATCTGTGTCAGGCTTTGTGAAAATGGGGTTAAACCAGAAGCTCTTGCCCTCGTTATCAACCAAGCAAGACAAGGAGTGTCTAAAAGTAATTCATCAAGTAATGTTGCCACCAACTTTGATGCCAAGCGCTAGTTCTTACCTAGTGTTTCTATCTGTTGGTTGGTATGGTTTGTGCATTGTTTAAGGTGAATATTAAGCTGTAAAGGTGATGATTTTGCATACTTTTCAATACAGAATTTTGAATAACACTTGCAGCTATATTGAATTAAAAATTTCCTTGTATTCAATGTTCCTTGTACTTGTTTGTTATCTTATTTAAAGATAGTAGTTAATAAAACTAAATGGAATGTTGAAGTCAAAATAAAACAGTTTTTTATTTAAATTTTAATAATAATAGTCTGGAACTGGGGAGGTAACAACCTTGATGAAATCTTCATATTTCACTGGTGCATTTGGCTTTATGTGTGCTTCACGAAAAATCTGTTCAACTAGAAAACATAGTAATATACATTTTAGAAATTATGTTAACTGCAACAGTAAAGGTAGAATGTTAAGGTACCTTCTTTGGCAGTGAGCTTTTCTCCCCAGCCACTTAGAATATGGTGCAACTCTTTGTAAGAGATAACACCTCTGCCATGTGTATCAGCAGCTCTAAATGCTGCCTGGATATCCTTTGATGACTTTTCTTTTACGGTATGAGTATGCATGATTTCCAAAAAATCAGCAAAGGAAATTTTCCCATTTTTCATGTACATTTTCAGTTCAGGAGGTGTGGGACTTGTTCTGAGAGATCTCATGATGACCATTAATGTTTCCACGCTATCAACATAGTCATTTCTTGCGTACAGTGAAAAACAATCTCTGAACTCTGTAATATGGTATTAGCCATTAGCAAGGGACCACAAATAAGAAGAATGTATGGTTTTACCTGCAATATCTTGTTCTTTAAAATGTCTGGCCTGAATTTAAAAGATTTAAAATCATAAGATAAATATTCCTTGGCTGTGCTCTAAGAGAACTAATAAATACTTACCATTTTCGACGATTAAGCAATACAAGAAGCAAAAATATCAAGAACCAAGCTGGGAAACAAGGGTTTAATGGAGTTTATTGCACTTTTGGATAACGAATAACGGATTTCGCAAGCAGTCGATGCCGAGCTGTCAAAATACGAAAACATGCATAGATGCATTTACGAGTTGCGCCATATTTAAGTATTATGGAAGCAACTTTAGCAAACTTTAACCATTTTTTTTAAATTTCACGAATAACTTAAATATTAATTTGTGTGAGAAATTCCATAATCAACTTATCGTCACTAAATATTTTTAATTATTTCACAGTAAATTTCGAAATTTAAAAATCGTTTAATTCCCCGGCAGATGGCTCTTATCTTTCCACAAAAACAATCCAACGTGAACAGCAGACAGCATTCCACCACAGACTACGTAGTCTGTGATCTGTGTCTCTGTGATTCCAGACCGTGCACGAGCATGGTGCAGAGGTGCACCCATTGCACCGTAAAAAAGTCAGGACATTGACAACAAATACTGGCCTGATAGTCCTCTTCTGAATCCGTAATGGAGTTATTCAGTAGAATAGAAAATCCAGCTAGTTATAAAATAAATGAAATTGTGAGATTGAGGTAAAGAACAAATAGTAGTTTTCTGTTATCTTCCTAACTTTCTTTATACGTAGACCAGGAGCTAAAGCTGGATTATGGTGTGGTTTAATACTCCCTTTGGCCATGATCTCATCTTGTTTAAAATACCAGGAGTTGGTATCCAGAAGCTACATGTTAGCTACAGTTTCCGCAGTGGTGTCATCCAGCTACTTATTTGTGAAATTGTATGGTACAAGGCCAATCATGGCACATGCAATTTTGATAGCTGTAGCTACCTATGGCTATTTGTTAGCTGGGTTTGATCTGATAACTGTGATTTCTTGGTCAAGTCTTTTACTAATCATCAATATGCCAAGTTATATATTATTATGTAAACTTCTTGAGCGATTTCCATGTAGTTTCTCAATTGGTGAAGCAATGCTTGTTGTTCAGGGTACAGGTGTTTTCATCTTTGTTACAATATCAAATTATCTGTTGAATAGCAGCTACCTCAGCACTGTGTTTTGTCAGGTATGTGTTAGCTGTTAACTCATCTTCACATAATTTAATTGACAATGGTTTTCTTTTACACAGATTTTTCTTTTTGGCACTGGAATTTTTCTTCTGGGGACATATATGATTCCCCAGTTCCAACAACTCTTACCTTTCACCCTACTGTTTCTCACCATAACAGGAACATTGACATTACCTGTCCTATATTTGGTCCTACAGAAAAACCCTGTTATTTGGTTTTTAATGGACTTCGTTTTTCTGAAATCAACAAGGGTATCAAACAAAAATGTTTTGGTGGAAGTTTAAATATCTAATCCCATATTCTCTTGGCAGGTGTATCTAATTATATATTGGTTTGCTTGCACACTGTTGGCACTTATAATTGCATGGCGCTTCGGTAGTGGATCTTCGGTGAAGTTAACGGTCCTTCGCAAATATTTTCACGGTGTCATCATTGCCGTTTATTTGCCTGGAATTTTCTTTGACGTGGAACTACTCTTTGTTGCCTCTGTAATAATTTTGGCTGCGTTTCTTCTTTTGGAGACGTCTCGCCTTTACAATCTGGATTATGTGGCGGAAGTTCTGAACAAGAACATGACTGGATTCCTGGATGAAAAGGACCAAGGATCCTTAATACTTACGCATATTTACTTATTGATTGGCTGTTCGTTGCCAATCTGGATATTCCCTCTCAAATCGGCAAACAATGCAACAGACAACCTACTTTTATGTTCTGGTATCATTTCGCTTGGAGTAGGAGATACGGCTGCGAGCATTGGTGGAACATTGTGGGGGAAAACCAAGCTCCGTGGTAGCTCGAAAAGCTTTGAAGGGACAATGTGCTCCATCATGGCAGAAATTCTTTTCGTACTTGCCTTGTTCTATTTCGGTATGACCGTCCTCAACATTCTTTAAATCAAATTCCTCATAGAATGTCTTCTATTTTTATTAACAGGTGTGTTTGGAGTATCTCCCAGTTTACCGTGGTTCAGCTTTATCGTTTCCAGCATAATCACCTCGCTTGTCGAAGCTTGTACGTCTCAAGTTGATAACCTGATTTTGCCATTGGTCATGTACATCGTTTTTATAGTTTAGTAACAGTTTTATTTGTTGGGACGTGTATTTTTCTTGAAAGGTTTTGTTAGTTTTGTTACTTTTGTTTACTTTTGTTTATTCTGCCATTTGTCTGGTGATAATTGTGTCAATCTTAGCATAATTAGTAAGATTTTGATGCTCCTTAAATCTGTCAAAGATTTGAGATAATGCATGAAACTTCTATATCGACTGCTATGCATTGATATTTCCCTTCCATGTCATTTATGTGATAAGTTATCTGTTATAACAGTTTTATCAGTGCGTTAGTTGCTACTGCGTTTCTGTCATGGCACTTGGCAGGGACAAATTATTTTGGTTGGAGTAGGCAATTTGCAAAAAAAGGGCCGCAACCCTCATTTCTGGTGTTTTGGTTGGACCGATGGCGAATGACACTCGTTTTTGCCAATCCGTGTTGAAATTGCAAACAGTTGCATAGACTTTTATAAGACAAAAATATAAGGGTATATTTACTTAATGTTCAACTTTGTTAGATGAAATTAATTTATTTTGAATTTGTGTGTTTTTCTATGTGCAGTATAAAATTTCCATGTGCATAAGCAACCTAGCCTTTCGGTTTTTGCGCGGCAAAAAGAAAATGTGCATTTCCGTTGTAAACGTCGCTAGATGTCTCGTCGGAAGAAGTGTTGTGGTCACTTCTCACTTTGGCTCTGTCTTTGAACTTCAAGGTCGCATTTAAGGTAATACGCACCTGTTTATTATCTTTAAATTATTTCCGTTTATTACATTTTTGTACAAATTAAGGTATTTTTGCTATTGAACATTTGTTCGTCATGTTACGCTTACTACATAAAACTGCCACTGTCAAGTGCAACATCAATAGTTTGGTAGCAAGATGCATGTCTGGGGCGGCTCCATCTTCAGCACTGCCATCACCCCAGACAAATCCTGAAATATTATATCACGGCGTAAGTTTGTACTTCCAATATTTGTCAACCCTAGATTCATATTTTATGTTTTTTTTGCAATGTTGTTCACTGTTTTTAGATCTTTATCAACAATGAGTGGCATAATGCTGCTTCTGGAAAAACTTTTCCTGTTTATAATCCTGCAACAGGTGAGGCTATTGCAAATGTCCAAGCTGCTGAAAAGGTAAACACCGAAATTACTAACTCATGGGAACTAAATGATAACGCTAATGTTGTGTTTTAGGATGATGTGAACAAGGCTGTGAAAGCTGCTCAAAAGGCGTTCAAATTAGGCTCGACATGGAGAACCATGAATGCTTCCCAACGAGGAAACCTTTTGAATCGTTTGGCAGATCTTATGGAAAGAGACCGTGTCTATTTGGCGGTAAGATCATGATTATCTAGAGAACCTTAATGTGATATCTCATGGTTTGTTGATATCTTGAAGAGCTTGGAAACCTTGAATAATGGGAAACCTTACAGTGCAGCATATGTTGCAGATTTGGAACTTAGTATTAAATGTCTGCGTTACTATGCTGGCTGGGCCGACAAAGTCCAAGGAAAAACAATTCCAGTAGACGGATCCTTCTTTGCATACACTCGTCACGAGCCTGTTGGAGTTTGCGGCCAAATCATTCCATGGTGAAAACAGTATGCCTTTCTGAGTGTAAGGAATAACTTTTAAAAGATTTGCCTCGTGCAGGAATTTCCCGTTGTTGATGCAAGCATGGAAGTTGGGCCCAGCTCTAGCAACGGGTTAGAAATCATGTTTATCAATCCACCATGTTAATTTATCTTATAAACGATTGTAATTACAGGAAACACAGTCGTCATGAAACCAGCCGAACAAACCCCGCTTACTGCCCTTTATGTCGCCGAGCTAATCAAAGAAGCTGGTTTTCCGCCAGGAGTAGTCAACATTGTACCTGGTTACGGACCCACAGCTGGAGCTGCCATCGCTTCTCACATGGTAAATGATTCTCTCATAAAAGTTGGATGGCAAAACTTAAATATTCTGTTCATTCTTTAGGGTGTTGATAAAGTAGCGTTTACTGGATCCACCGAGGTAAATTTTGTCTTAATTATTCTATACTATTTGAGTCATATAATTTGAGTGAATTCGCTTGTAGATTGGACATCTGGTCATGACTGCAGCAGCTCAATCAAACTTGAAACGCGTTACTCTAGAGCTTGGTGGCAAATCGCCCAACATTATTTTCAAGGATTGCGATCTCGATCATGCCGTGGAAACAGCACACTTTGGACTCTTCTTTAATCAGGTGTGACATACTCACATTGTCGCTTCGGAATGTTGAAGTAACTCTTATCTTTTTGCTGATTATAGGGCCAATGGTAAGTGCAAAGGAGTGAAACATTCAGGAGAAAGTGAGTTTCATCTTTTGTTTTCACTTAATTTTTATCGTAGCTGTTGCGCCGGCTCTCGAATTTTTGTGGAAGACGCTATTTATGATGAGTTTGTCGCACGCAGCGTAGAGCGTGCCAAGAAAAGAAATGTGGGCAACCCATTCGACATGAACGTCGAACAAGGACCTCAAGTGGATGAAGATCAGTTTAAAAAGATCTTGGCCCTTATTAAGACTGGCAAGAAAGAAGGCGCCAAACTTTTAACTGGCGGTCAACGATACGGAGATCGTGGCTACTTCATTCAACCAACCGTGTTTGCTGATGTCACCGATGACATGACGATCGCCAGAGAAGAGGTAATGAACGATGCAACGAATCGCGATCCTAGTACTTGATTGATAATTAAGTCATGGATGATAATGAGCTGTTTTGATTAGATCTTTGGTCCAGTGCAACAAATTTTGAAGTTCAGTTCGATGGAGGAGATCGTCGAACGTGCCAACAAAACCATTTACGGCCTGGCAGCTGCCGTCTTCACCAAGGATCTGGACAAGGCCATGTATCTGTCACAAGGACTCCGCGCCGGAACAGTCTGGTAGCGTAAACGAATACCCATTCCCTCTCTCATCTATCGGTACGTACTAAACACTTTTTTTTTGTCTTTTTTTCGTTTTGCTGCTGCGTTTGGCCAATCAGGATTAACTGTTACGACGTTCTGGAAGCGCAAACGCCTTTCGGTGGCTTTAAAATGTCGGGCATCGGCCGTGAACTGGGTGAATACGGTCTCCAAGCGTACACGGAGGTCAAAAGCGTCATTGTCAAAGTGCCACAGAAAAATAGTTAAAAACTATTTTCGATGTTTCGGGTGAAATGGTCGAAGGGTTTCCACATCATGGTGGAGTTTGAAACAAGATCTTAAATTTTTCTTTTTTCCTTTTAAATTGTTACCTTGCTTGGGTGAAATTGTTTCGGGGTCTGTCAGCAATATATCTCTTATTATTGGATAGGCTGAAAAGATCTTTTGTTTGTAGCAAGTGTGTACGGGGGGTAGTGGGTGGAGGGGAGTCGGGGTGGTAATGAATCGAAATCAAAGGGACAATGAATGGGCTGGGCGGTGGTAATCAATGATTCCGGGGGGAACGATTGGAGAGAATGAATAGCCACCGTTTGGCCAGCTGGACCATAAATGAAAAAGACGGACAGTATATGCGTGCGTTTTCGGTGTCTCTTAACCGGGGCGGATGTGTGTGTGTGCGCGAGGAAGAGAGGTTGAATTTACCCCTGGCTTGACGGCCAGTGTCTATGTGTGACCAGCCACGGTTGATGGCTCTCATTAGGAGGTGAAGAGTGTTAATTAGCTGCGCATTTCCTCACGTCGCTCCTTTGGAGATGGGCCAATTAGAGGCGACATCGCTCCGAGGGTCAAACTCTGTTCTCTAGCCAATTCTCCTCCCTTTACTTCTTCGTCTCTGGAGGGGCCTAAAAGTTCTGATGAAAACTCATCTCGAATGATCCATTTCCCCCTTTTTCTTCCATGACGTGCATCCGCACGCTATCCACATACCAATCAGCGATTGCGATTCACAATTACCCCTTCGTGAAACTCTTTTCTTTCCCAACTCGTAAGGCGACGAACATCTCGGTCGTCCTTTCCCCCGAGTTAGGCGGTAAACTTGACCGATGGAATCATAACTTATCCGAGTTTTTACTATTCATCTTGCGAAAAGAGAGAGAGGCAAAGTCGACACCGTCGATGTCGTCCAACTGTCCTGATCCCCATCGCCGCCTTTCCTCCCCAACTCCTCTAACCTACCCCTCTCAAAAGTATATCTTTTGAAGCAAATTCTACGACTCCATCGGGACTAAAGCGTCTGCGTGTTTCTCAATGAGTGCGTCTACGGATTGGCTCTTAATTAAAAGTTTCTCCCGGAGGCTCATGGCTTTTCCCCCTTTTTTTTTCTTTCTTTCTTCTCGTCACGGCGTTACTGGCTAATGAAAAAGAGAAAGGGCACAAACGAAACTATACAGGGGGACTTTTCTTTCTATAAGTGGGCAACAATAAAAGCCTCTCTGGTGACTTTTGGTCACGTTGGACATATCTTTCTTCTTCTTTCTGCGCTTGATGATATCCGACCGACCGGCTATGCAATTCATCCGCCGTAATCGACCATAGCGCCAGTGATCATGACCGTATAGATGTAATATTCACTAGTGTTTTTTTTTTGCCTACCCCCATTCTCACGAATTGTTTCCGAAAAATCCCGTGACTGGCCAATAGGATTATTTGTTTTAATTCCCCTCTCCGGCCTCTCTTTTTGTGATACGCCAACGACGATGGATGGCGACAGTTATGCGATGAGGTCAGAATGCGAGCACTCTGATGCTACGGATATGATTGTATGCCGTTGCAATGGGAAGGGGGGATGGGTCGTCGGCGGAGGAGGACTAGCTGTTCGGTCAATCTACTCGATGGACACGCTATACTGTACGAAGAAATGTACTAACCTACAAGTACTATTACTGCTGCGTGCTCGACGATCTCTTTCGGGCGATTTTCACATGCCCGGCGATCTGAAACCATTAGCATGATGAAATCAGGCGAGTGAAAAACAGGGGTGGCGGAAGACCGATCACGAATGAAATGATGTATTGACATACACACACAGCCATGAAATGAAGATCAAAAAGAAACGGGAGAACAGTGGACGTAA
This sequence comes from Daphnia sinensis, assembly GCA_013167095.2. Taxonomy (NCBI): domain Eukaryota; kingdom Metazoa; phylum Arthropoda; class Branchiopoda; order Diplostraca; family Daphniidae; genus Daphnia; species Daphnia sinensis. The sequence goes on along the minus strand of CM023195.1, from coordinate 2,021,171 downwards.
AGAAGGGAACGTGGTTGGGCGCACATGTGATCTTTACGAAAAACAAAAGAGATAGAAAACAGTATTTTTGTTTTTGTTAAAAAAAAAATGAGGGAACGGGTCGTTTCAACAAATTGCGGTCATATTCTGTACAGCACGCGAAGTTTTTGAGAATTATATATCCTTTGTCGAAGGATTACACGAACGATTTTTTTGTTTGTTTTTTTGTCGAATAACTCAGAAAATTGCACATTCAAATTCAAATGGGAGAAACTGGAAAATAGAGTGGGAGAAAGCCGTAGCTTATTTGGTTCCAAATTGGTTATATAGATGTACATAAAAAAGAAAGGAGAGATATCTCCTCTTGAAAAAGAGATGTTGAATAGAAAGATGGAGAGAGCCAATAAGACAAAGTGGGATCCGCCCCTCCACGCAGACGCCACAGAGCGCCGACAATCGTTTGTCATCAAGCGTTATTCCAGTCGACGATTTACAACGGCTTGTTTTGTTGCCGTTATGTGGTTTCTGTTATGTTTTTTTTTTTGTCCGCTCTTTTTTTTGTGTTTGTGAGTGTGTTCTCGGGAGGGACCTTCTGACAGGGCAGATTTTCCGCTCGGTAGCCTATATGACCGATGATGTCTGTCCGCATCCATTGTCTGCGTTAAATCATTCGAGAGCCGAGAGAGGGGAAAGAATAAAGAACAAAAAAAATTGTGGCAGAGAAAGAAATGGGTCGCAACAGTCGCCTTGTGTCGGGCAATCAACTAAAAATCTGCGTTTAACATGTCGGTCCATTAATGCTTTTTTTTTTTGCTGGTGAATTGCTAATCAAATGATGGTAATAATCATGGGTAATAGGGTCGGTACATGCTGGCATCGCTTCCAATTAAAGCCGGGGGAGGACGGATCATGATCTGCTGGTGATCGTCCTGGTCGACGTTGACCTCTTCTTCCTCTTCTTCTTCGCTGTCCTCCATGTCTTGATCGTCGCTGCTCAGGTCGATATCTTTGTTGCTCAACTGCACCGATTGCTGCGCGTCTTTATTATTGGCCAATGTCGATATGCCCCCGCTCGAACTCGTTCGCGATTTGTGGTTGTTGTTGTTGCTCTCTCCGCCGCTCTTGTGGTGGCTGCCGGAACGCAGTTCCTGCTGGGCTTTTTTACTGCGTTTCCACTTCATGCGGCGATTCTGGAACCAGATTTTCACCTGCGTCTCGGTCAGCATCAACGATGTGGCCACTTCGAATCGCTTCGGTCTCGATAGGTACTTGTTCTGACGGAACTGGTTCTCCAGTTCCAGTAGTTGCTGGCTCGTGAAGGCCGTTCGCGGCCTTCGCGTTTTGCCCAGCAATGCAGCCGTCGTTGCTGCTGCGCTACCTAATTTTTTGAATAATCAAATTCTTACTGCTGTTTCAACTCATTTAGCGAACGACTGATTGAACTATTGAAACATTGATTGCATTTGTGTGTCTTAACTCTTGAATCTGCATGTTTGCTTTCAACTATGGGGAGGGTAGCTTGTACGAATTCTTATCAGGCCGTTGTTCTTTTTGTCCGTGCCCCTTCCATGCCGGGGTGTTGGGTCTCTCTCTCGACCGTGTCGTTTTAGATAAGATAATCACCTCTGATTATGATGATCCCTCTTGTTATGCGTTTTAAAAGCTAGCTTCGATGAGGAGGTGGGGGGAGGGGGGGGTATGGCTGACAACCGTTAATGACCGCGACCTTTGCCTATTCGAGAAAAGTGCCACCGGCTTCAGCGTAGAAGAAGGTACAGGTCGTCGTTCTTGACTAGTACGTGACAGAAACACAAGAACTGATATCGTCTAGTGGTGATTTACAGTCTTGTTGACTTTAAACACAAGAGCTCACCCCTCCCCCGTTTACTCTCTTGTCCGTCGGCAAGGCATCGCTCAGAAGAGTCAAATGTCCCAACAAAAACGAAGCTAAAAATCATATTTTTCTTTCTGGGATTTTTTTTTTTTTCAAGAAAATTGGGATGTCATTTGACGTTGATTTATTCATTACATTCAAGTAGACATCTTGTGGATATAGAGACCCTACGTATTTTTTTTTTTAATATTGCAATGTATGTGCGGATGATGATGATGAAAATGTAAATGGTGGGAGGTATTGTAGTTTTTTCTAAAGCACCTGTCGAGTGTTGATCTAGCGCCCAATTTTTCGTCCCCCCCGAAAATACGAAGAGAAATGGAGGGGCGGGTCACAGGTGTGCATACATTTGCTGCTGAGTTGCGCCAAAAAAGAAAAAAAGCAGCACTTGAGCACGCGTAATCATTTTCTATTGACCTATGCCGGAGTTTTAAAAAATGTCACCTCATCCCCAAATGTCGTCGTCGAGTCTCAATCACGCACGCAACCGCTCACAAATTTTTGGGGAGTTGTATTGACTTTGCGCCATCCCCCCCTAAAAAAAGCGACGTAACCTCTCCTGATAAGGCTATTATCTTCTCATTTCTGATGACCATAAAGTCTACTCGCACTTTGTGTGTGTGTGGACTCAACGTTACACACCGCGCGCTGATTGCTCATTATACACATAGTTACCTGCTGCTACACGCACTATTTAGTGTGTGTTAGAGGCACACGCGCTTGGCGGTAGCCAGACGATAACGAACGCTTTCGTGTTTGAAATACTTGGCTTTTTTTTTTTCTTTATCTCTCTGAGGATAATGAATATTAGCTTACAGTCTTATTGAATTGCTTCGCAAACAAACCCAAATAGGTGACTAACGAGATCCATAATCATTTTTGCTTTCGGATTACTAAATACCGAATGAAAAGCTTTTTATTAGTTTGTTATGTGTCACATTCCACTGCTTTTTTTTATTGTCGCAATTAATCCCTTGTATAATTCTCGTTATATGTATCTACCACAATTTTCACTAATTTAAGGCATTTTGACTGGGCAAAAAGTAAATACGCATTTAACTTTGGAGGTATTGAGTTGGCACGCTTCGTAGCAACGTAATTCTAAATGGACTTTTTCTTTTGTGTACAAAATCACAACAAATCGATTGATTTCAATAAGCCGGATTCCGGACTGTCCGGCCATTTGTATTCATAGGCCTACCAAATTGAAAAAAACTCCATTTAAAATCATTTTACGGTCAAGTGTGCGGAAAATTTTTGATGAACTTTCTTCTACCTCTTTTCATTGTACACATCGCTTCGCTGTGAATTGGCTTTTCTTTTTTTTTTCGAACTAGAAGGGGAGGGCGAATAATGTGCGCTTGCCTATGAATGTCCGCATTATCAGCTAGTTTTTTATTCAATGCTCGCGAGCTTCGCTTGTCGATGTATCCATTACACTTTAATGCTCCGGTTGAACGGCCAAAACCGATTACAGTAAACACCCCCCCGAAAAACGTTTGGTGACAATAGCGTTTGATCGAAAACGAGAGTCACGGGCACAGCAAACGCGAGCCAAACTCCCCAGGTCAGCCGGCAGCAGATGGCCCTCCGAGTCAGTTCAACACACATCCCCCTCTCTTTAACCATATTGAGCCTATTACACGCTACTATTGACATTATATTCACCCCCTTATGCTTCTTTATAGTGCTCTCTCTCTCTCTCTCTCTCTCTCTCTCTCTGTGTTCAGCATATAGTACTGGCAGGGTGGCTTTAGATTCCCCTTCCTCCGATACTAGTTGCCACCATTTAGCGCTAATGAAATTATCATATCAATCGACCACAGCAACATGCTTCGGTCGTCGCATTTTTGCCACCAAACCCATTTGATATAAAGACTCGGAATCGGCAACGATCCATTTGATTCCCGACAACCCCCCCCCCCCCCTCCCTACTGCCGAATGCTATCGCTCCTATACATGGCGGATGTATCATTAGCTTGCCTCGTTTATTCGCCAAATTGATTTCAAGGCAAGATTGACGATCGTGTCGAATGAACTCTGCTTTTTATCGACAGTTTGACAAACCTTTGAGCGAGGTCCATTATCGAAAAAGAGAGGGGGGAAAGAAAGTAGTTCAGACTCGATGTGTGTTATGTTCAAACAACACCTGCTTATCCGTTCCAGGGCGACAATTCTATCACCCTTTACTACAACCCTTTTTGTTTTGTTTTCCCCGGTTGCTGATGGCTATCGATACAAGGCCGATAACCAACTTGATTGCTTAAGTCAACTTGGTTGTTTTTTAAACATGCCGTACGTATTTAACACTTGTACGCTTATAGTTTCACTAAACTTTAAAATACTTAAACTATTTAAATTTTTTTGTAGGGAAAGGCTAACCTGAGAGATCTGCACCGAAACGATGGTAGAGGACACCGGCCCTGGCCAGCCATTCCAGATGGGCTGAATGGAACTGATGGGCTGTCGGTGAGGAAGCGGCGACGGCCGCGGCTGCCGCAGCCGCTGCGGCGTGAAGTGCGGCCGCCGGACTGGTGAATAACGGGCCTGGATAATTGGCCAGATTTGTACTGCCACTGGATGGTGTTGTCGACGATGACGACGAAGAGGTCAAGACGCTAATGTTAGTGGTCGGAACTGTCTGACTGCCGGACGACGTCGGTGGGCCGTAAATCATCCGGGTCATTGAATGAGGTTGAGTCCAACATGAAATGTTGGGTTGCTGGACAATTTGCTGGCCACCGTCTCGTTCGTTGCCCGTGACGGGCCCGTCTTCTTTGTTTGTGCTGCTGCTGCTACTCTGACGGCCGTCCGTCTCTTTCTCACCGTCGGCCGGCATGGAATCACTTGTTTTGTTGGCCGCAGATTCGACCGATGTTTCGAACGAAGGATAGTGATGATGATGAAGCCCGCCAAACAGATTCGAACGGAACCGAAGGGATTCACCGTAACTGCTGACGATGAGCTGTTGATGTGCTGCCGCCTGAGCAGACGGAGATGGTATGGAATCACTACTGGGAAGTTTGTCCTGTGCCAATAACGAGTCGATGCAAAACGACGTCTTGCTCTTGCCGGACGCCATAATTGGTTGATGATGATGTCCGGTAAAATAACGAAACTAATTTGAAATTCAAGTCAATTTAACTTTTGTTTTTTGATTTTTCCCTGATGTTTGTGATAAAAACTTTTGGTTTGTTTTTGTTTTCAGTTATCCGCTGGCCCTGCGAAAAGAATAGCGGTCAGAACTGAGGGTAAAGGACGACTGGGCCTGGAACCATCACCTTTCGGGAAAGTGTATATACATGCTGGAACCGGAACGCATATATTTCGGTTGTTCGTTCAATGAGCGAAAAGGAGGGTTAAAGGTGGGAGTGTAGGAGAAGGACAACACAGAAGAGCAGAGGGCGGAGTTTCGACCCACTACTCATGACGGCCAGCCAGTAGAATGATAAAGCTTTGTCTCCCTGCTCTCCAATCCGGAGTAGGACGCGATTCGAATGGGAGTGGCTTAAGGACTACCAGCCGGACAAGAGCTGTTCCTTTCACCGGATTGATCTCTCATCTCTCGGTGTGTACGTAATTTCCACTTTTTCTTTTCATTTCCCCGACTTCAATCACCACTTTTCTCAAATGATGGCTGTCATTTTTCAACATGGCATTTTTTTTTCTTTTTTAAACCAGGGCTTTGTTTGACACGAGACAGTGTAGTATTGAAGAGAGGCTGGCGTCCGGCTTTTTTATAACTCGTTCTTTATATCTGCGTCGGTGGAGGTTAACCAGATGCATGAACAAGCTTGCAGTCACTTGCATTATGCTAATGAAATGGGTTAGACAGCGGGAAGTTGATTGAACCAACTTGGTTCGAGATCGAGCAAACCAGGCAAGCCGGACAAACGGGGGCGACACATGTCGACAACAAAAGAGCCAAACATGCCAACTTCTCACGCGTTTAATGACCGCGTCTTTTAACCCCGGGCTTTGAAAAGAATGTCTTGCTCCTTGGCGTCGGATATGTATAGGCCATCATAAAACACTACGCTGCCTGGGCCAAACTGATGGCACTGTGCTCGTCGTCTTGTATAGAGCGCCAGCGCGTTGAGTGGATTTCAAACGAAAAAAAAACTTGAGGTGTTTGCTTTACCAAAAAAAAAGGGGGGGAAGGTGGGGAGGGAGAAAGACGAAGTGGAGGTTAAACGAGGGACTGGATTTTTCGTCCGGCCCGTGTTTGCTTAGCGTCGGATAAAACGCGGCTAACGAGAGCTAACGAGGTTGGCAGAGCAAGCTCTTTTGCCGACGAGGCCTTGATTCGATTAGACGCCATTTGGTCTCGTCACCTAACAGCATTAAGACTCGTTCCATAAAATCCAAAAAGGATTTGTATATTCCGTCCCTTTTTATTTTTTTTTTCTTTTCCTATTTTTGCCCCTTTTGTTTTGTCTGCTGATGCTACTACTGCAGTTTCAGCATTGCGTTCAAAGTTGTGTGTTTATCCAATAGCAGTGATGCAGACTTTTTGTGTCCCCTTGTGCTGCCCTATTGCTGGTGGGTGCGGAGAAGGACGCTTTTGGACGCTTTAGGGACGAGCTACGAGGTCTAATCCGATTGTGCGACTACTCTCTGTTGTATAGTCGGTCGTCATCGTTGTCGGACGCTCGGAATAATAATCAAGTCAACAGTGGCGACCGGCGTGTTGCTGCTCTGCTTTGCTCTTCTCTGCTCTTCTCTCCTTTTCCGCTCTAAAGTATCATCGAAGACGGGACACACACACACAAAAAAGTGAATTGGATTACTCTCGCTTTTAAACGCAGCATCGAGGATTACATTAAAGCCTCCTTTTCGCTCTCGTGGATCGCCAACTTCGACGAGGGACCTTCTGGCTGCTGGAAAACTTTCAATTGGCTAGAATCAACACAGCTAGATGACACAGATGGCTTCACGGCAAACGTGTTTCCTAGTGGCTCATATCAGCCCTGATTGGCCAAGGAAGCGTCCGTTGACTCTTCAGGGATCATTTTATAACCTTTTGATTTAATTGTTTGATTGAGTTCTTTTCACCCTCGTTTCATCCATCAGAGGCAAACGTCACAACCATCTTACCTTTTTAAACGGCCAAATATTTCTTTTTTAATGTTCCACCTTTTCTGCAGAGTTAAGTCTTGGACTGAAATTAATCATCACAGAAAAATTAATCTTTTTTTCTTTTTTTTTTTTTTTTTGTCTAAACATTTGCATTGCTTTTGTTAACGCCGTATGGTATAGAAATTTGGCGAGAAATTGGCTACATTTTCTGCATGAAGGTAATTGTGTGACCGGTATTCCTTAACAACTTATTCTTGTCAGTATGTTGAACGCTCTTTAAATGAAACAAAGCTTTGAAAAATTTATTTTTCTCATTTTATGTCGACGTGGAATCTGTTTTAGTAATACGATTTATAGCTCATAAAATCCCTAGGAAACGGCAAGTGGATTGAGCCACACACAATGCAATGCAGCTGATAAAGCAATGGTAATTATTTAAGTATTACTTTTCTTTTAAAATTTTTCAACTGTGAAAGCAAATGTGGCTTATTTAGTTTTGTTTTCCCAAAAGTAAGAATTTGACTTTTTAACTGCAAAAAACTGTATGGAATTTCGATTTTACGAAATCTGGCAGACGTGGATCGATTAATGGAGTTAATTGAACCTTTGATGGGCAAAAGCAGGTGATTGAGGTGGTGGTGGGCTGTCTGTACGTCACCAGTGACCATTCACTTTCAGCCATGTTTGATGTTTCGTTCATCGGTGGCAGCAGCTTGTTGTCTGCATTCTTCCCTATCTTTTACTGTTTGACCTCGTGGTTTTGACGTTTTTGGCGTTTGACTTACTCAATTTTCAAGGTATTCTAAGACGGGAAAAAACATGTAATGTAAGAGTAATCACTTGACATTTTTGACACAATTTTATATTTCTTAGGAAACTATCAAGTTCGTAATAGCACATGGCTCAGAAATATCATCGGGATTGCACACCCTACGATTCTTTTTGTAGGTATCGTACATTATCCTTCAATTTCTAGCTGTTTACAGCAACATTTGACTAATGATTAGTGAATTGTTGAAAGATTCGGATATGTTACAACTTTTAAGATGCCTTAAACTTGTTGTCTTACCCTCAGTGGCCAGTAGTGTTTAAATTGGTGACAACACCAGTTTGCATAATACCATGTAAACTCATCCGATTACTAAGATTTTGGAATTATTTTTACGTAAATGTGGTCTAGACTAAGCACTAAACCTTCAAGAATGGGGCTTTACACCTTGCACAGCTGAAAGAAAGAAGAATGAGATAGAGAAGCGCCAAACGAAACAATGGAAATTGCAAGTATTCAGTGTTAAACACTTTTCTTATTCTTTCATATCAGAGTTTTAGAATCTAAGTTTTGTAACTTGACCTCAGGCTACAAAAAAAAATTCTTTTGTATATTTAGGCAATTACACTGATATGCAGTGTCCTTCAGTATAAGAAGGCTTTGAAAAAACTTAATTCTTATTTAACAAAAAAAGGATGTCCCAACTACGAAAAAGCATTTAGGGGAAACTATGGTGAGTAGAGATTGATATGGAAAGAGAACTCCAGTAATCGAAACTTAACGAGTTATTCGTAAACTTACGACAAATTCTATTTGCTATGGCTAAGCGAACTGTTAATTGGTGCAGCTACAGTCCCCGGAATAACCTGACGCGCCATCAGAAAACAACGCTGCAACCAATTAAAACGCCATAGAAAAAAAAACGGTACCTGGAGAGGATAGCAACAAACAGCGCGTCACAGCTCTAGGTTACCGGTAAGTTTTATTTGATTTTCTACATACTGCTTCGGTGAAGTTAGAAGGGGAAAGCGCTACCGACTGACCATAGCTGAAAGCTGCTAATTTTATCATGGAATGATAGAATAATGCCTGCTGAAATCGTTTGTCATGTACATATAGGGTTTTTACAGTAACTGCTAGATATCCGATGGAGAACACTCTTAAGATCTTCAAAATTCCCACGCTCTGTCTTACTTCTGACATTTAATCACGGGTTATATTCATAACATTTTGCTGTTGGAAAAACCGAGTTTTAGTCCTGTTCAGGTTTCAGGTTTTCAAAAATAGCTATGATATTAGCCGTAATATCACGCGTATTCTTCCGGTCATCCCTTTAGCTTTTTAAAATGGGTTTTCAACGAGATATCATACAAATCCTTCTACACCAATTGGGTGTACGGCTTGTGTGTTGGGCAGGACGTGGATTTCCCAATTAAAGTTGAGAAAATGTTTCAGGTTTTCTACTAGTACAGTTTTTCAGCCCCATTAATTTTGTTCCGTTGCTATCGAAGGAATCGACCTGAAAATTGATTAATTTTCTCTTAACAGAGATCAACGTAAGTCGCTGAAAGACGTTTGATTCACTTACCTTGTTTTGTGTCTTCCGCTTTTCCGAAATACGTCATCACTTTCATAGAAGTAGGTAATATTTTACATGTTCTTTTGCCTCATAACGTGCGATCTATTTGACACTTTTCTTGTCCAATTTAGCGTCTTTTTGTAGTTTACTTTGTTCTAAATCGTTTGATTGTGTTGTTTCGATGAAGAAATTTATAAGTTATCCTTTCACTTGTCATACGTGTTCTCTTTGTGTCTTTGACCGGTTTTTTTATTTACGTGGATAACTCGATGTCGTCTTGTTTATCTTTTACACCCTGTAGGTGGCATGGGTGCGAGTGGACACTCACTCTATCCTGACCATCCACAACGAAGTCATCACAAGGAATTACAGAATCGGACTGGCGCAAGCAGTTGGTCGCAATTGGGACTTGAAGATCGGCAACGTCGCCGAATCCGATAGAGGATTCTACGTGTGCCAGGTATTATTGTGATTGAATTTCAAAGAGATTGTCATTCTTTTTAAGATTTCTAAATTTAGATCAATACAGATCCTAAGCGCTACCAGGAAGCCTACATCGAAGTCGTAGGTAACTTTTACGTTTTCCCTTATTTGTTTTTCGGTTGTGTTAATTCTAGTACGATGTTGAATTTTTTACAATTTTTGGTGCCTCCGGATATCATCGATAGTGAATCCAGTACTGATACGATACTCCGTGAAGGATCATACGTATCGCTGACGTGCGCAGCCAGTGGCCATCCGCAGCTTCACATTTTGTGGAGGCGTGAGCATGGCGCTTCCAATACCAGAGGCAAACTAAAGTGTAACTAAATTTTACACATTTTATTCTTATAAAATGCTGATTGAAAATTAATTTAATTTTTTGGTTTGTATTGGAATGTGTAGCCAACTTGTTTGATGGCGAGGTCCTTGTTTTGCCACGCGTTTCCCGGCTTCACATTGGAATTTTATCTGTGCATCGCTTCCAATGCTGTACCATCATCCGTTTCGAAGCGCTTAGTCCTCAATGTTCAATGTAAATACGAGCCTTTTAATTTGAGTTATGCTTTAAGTTGAAATTGTTCGCTGCTGTCATCTTCTATTTTGTTTTTGCGTTAACAGTTGCCCCAGTTTTGTGGATTCCCAATCAACTGGAAGGAACTGTTGTTGGACAGCAAATCTCACTTGTCTGCCAAATGGAAGCCTTCCCAATACCGATCGTTTACTGGACCACGGAAAACGGAGAAATCATCATAGATAGTACGAAAGATTTTACTAGGATTTTATAGTCTATTATTGTGGACGAGTGCGATTAAATGATCCATTTTTGGGGCCCCTTTATTCAACAGATTCTCGTTTCACGGTGACGGTTACGCTGGAAAACGAATATAAAATGACTATGACTCTGAATATCCGTAATCTGTCTGCAGATTATTATTCTGAAATCGGAAAATTATTCTGTATTTGGCTTTGTTGGACTGGTGATTGCCGTTTTTTCTGTAAGTCATATTAATTTTACTTTTCACACCAGTTTTTCCCTTAGGAATATTTTTTTTTGTATTTTTCTTGCTCAGCACCAGTTTGTTTGTTATACGGATGTAACAACAGAAAAGTCAATGTTGGCATTTCATGCATTTGAATTTGAAGAGGTAGCTGAGCATGGGAAGAAATCAGCATGGTAAATGTTGGAGCGGATTAGCGGAATGGTTACTGGAAAGAGTTTCCGTAACAATAGCTGGCTGGAACTGAAAGCTCATTGTTTTTGTAATTCAGCAAAATCATTTTCATCCCATTTTTGGTTATAGATTTCACCACGAGAAGGCGCTGCTGTCATTCTGTACTTAGATTGCTGTGTAGTACGTGTCACTGTGAAATATGTGTGTGAATATTTGTTGACTGTACAATTCAATGGAAAATTCGACATAAACAGATGATGTGTTACCTACTTTTAGTGTTTTCAATCTAAAATGTGTTATTCAAGTGGAGAACATCAAACGGATTATTTATTTCAATGTAGACAGTGCATCCTCTTTATTGCTGGCCCCACAACCTATTCAGTCTTCGTGCAACAGCTGTAAGTCGAATAGCCATCCCTGTTGTAGTTTCATAAACAACATAATACTCCCCATTGAATAAAACTTTACTTTATTTCTTCCATTTAGAAGGCCAAACAGTCTAAGTGCTGGTGACATATTCTATTTTGAAAAAGTTTTTTTGTGTGGGAAGAATACCTGAAGTTATCATTGCCTAGTAGTGTTTACATTCTACTTTATGACACTGAAGGCCATAACGTTTCAACAAAGATGTAAACAGTGCATCTTCTATATGGCTGTCCCACAATCTTTTCAGTCTTCGTGCAACAGCTGTAAGTCGAATAGCCATCCCTGTTGTAGTTTCATTCAACAACATAATATTCCTCTTGAATAACACTTTGATTTATTTCTTCCATTTAGAAGGCCAAACAGTAAACAAACAGCAGCCTGTAGGAGATCATCGTGGATCGTCGTGCTATGGTATTTTTGTTATTTGGCCCCGTCTTCGCCTCGCCCGTCTCCGCCTTGTCCGTCTTCGCCTCGCCCGTCTCCGCCTTGTCCGTCTTCGCCTCGCCCGTTTCCGCCTTGTCCGTCTTCGCCTCGTCCGTTTCCGCCTTGTCCGTCTTCGCCTCGCCTGTCTCCGCCTTGCCCGTCTTCGCCTCGCCCGTCTCCGCCTTGCCCGTCACCCCGTCTTCGCTTCGTGGTCGCCCCGTCATCGCCTCGCCCGTCACCCCGTCTTCGCCTCGTGGTCGCCCCCTCATCGCCTCGCCCGTCACCCCGTCTTCGCCTCGTGGTCGCCCCGTCATCGCCTCGCCTGTCACCCCGTCTTCGCCTCGTGATCGCCCCGTCATCGCCTCGCCCGTCCCCGTCTTCGTCTCGTAGTCGTCGCCGTCATCGTCGTGGTATTGTTGTATTTTGTTATGTGTGTGCTATTTAACCCGTTGGCTGCCACGCCCTTTGCGCTCCCCTTTTTTTTTTAGCGTGTAGGGACGGGCCGCGCTGTTCTGCTCCATGGCGTATTTGCTATGGGGTGGGACAGTCGCAACTGCCCAAGATTGGCCTTCGGGCCGGCCTTCGGGCCATTTAGGCAATGCACCCAACAGGGACTCTCTTTGTTGGCAAGTTCATAGAGACCAGGGGTGTGCATTCCCGGAATGGTTTCCTTGAACTTGTCGGCCCGGACTTGTCTTCGGACAAGTCCCCCTTGGCGCCATCCCTCTGGTGGCGCGTAGCAAATGTAGAAACGCAACCTACGGGTTGCATGGCGTGGCAGCCAACGGGTTAAGTATTATTGTGTATGTATGTATGTCTTGTATGTAAAACAGTGGTGGAATTGTGGGTGGAAGGTGGGACAATACAATTCATTTTATTTAAAAAACATTTTGTGTTATTATTTATATATTTTTGCCTTAGCCCAGATGGGGTTCGAAACCAAGGACCCAAGTTGAATTGCATTCCAGCTTCACGCTCTATCCATTGCGTTATGGGAGTTACATTTAAAAATTCTCAGTCTTCTACACAATATAGGTAACAGTGCAGAGCAGTCAATAGACTACCAGTTATCATGGGGGGGATAATAGGGGGGGTTGCCAGGAAGGTATCGCACTCGCCTAGCAACTCTGAGGTGTGGGGTTCGATTCCCAGTCAGGTTTCCAACCTTCCACGTCTGAAAGTCGACTCGAGAAACTTCCCCGTTACGAAGTAACGGGACGGATATTTTGTTAATAGAAATTATAATACCCCATTACAAATTCTAATAAAGAACGTCATTCTCATTCTTCTAACCTTATTTGTATTTTGTCAGTTATATTCCAATTCATAATAACATACATATTTTCGATCAATCATTGATATTTGTTGTAATTAGAATGACTTTTTCAGGATTTGAACCCTGAACATTCGGCGTATTATGGCGATGCTCTACCACTGAGCCATCTGTCATATATTCATTTTGTTTTTTTTTTTCGTGTCAATTGAGTTCAACAAATCTGGACTTGGAATAATTTTGCCAGCATGATTTTGATCAGCAAGATAAATTCATATTCGCACACAGCCACACACTTGTCCACAACAAGAGAATCAATTTAAATCTTTTGTTTCCCTTTGAGAATTTATTCTCAACTGGGGTTTGAACCCGAGACCTTTATATCCGTACATCAACGCTCTACCACAGAGCTGTTACCGTTGTTCCATGTTAAACAAGGTAAGCTACGAGCCCACCAAAATTGTTTTTGCAACATTATCTTTTCGAATCTTCTAGTAATAGTAAGTAATATTGATAACTCACATGGCTCAATGGTTGAGCATCGGCAATGCAAGCCGAACGATTGGAGATCGATCCCAGACTTAAATATTGATAAAAATATATGAACTATGCACTACATCTGATAAGGTAATATATACAAAAATTGCATGCAAAAAAAAAAATAAACTGTAAGTGAATATAAGTCATATGGATGGCAATCGTAAATAGAAAAAAGAAATGCAAAGATCAGCAAGCGTTAATTGTTAAATGGAATATTAAGTTTTTCAAATATAATGTAAAACAAATAATTGTATTGAAATTTTTCCACATGAAGAAACATTTCGCATCTTTTGATCTATCAATCTGTTATAACATAAAAATACCTTTACACTAGATTAACGCAGAAATGTGGCAAAAGTCTCTTCAATCTCATTTCTTGCGTGTGTTGTGGAGATTACGTGTGAATGTGTGATCAACGTGCTGCGAATTGTAGACGCTCTGTCTGCTGTATGTTCCTGCTTCGCAAACGTCACACCATTCCGCAGTTGTCAGATATTTACGATAATAGTTTATTGTTTGCACGTTTTTCTCGTGTCAGAGACATGGAAATCTGCTTCTATCTTAGCAAGGTTTTATTCCGACCCAGCTTAATTACCTTCATTAGAGTAGAAGAAATCTTCCCCATTTCGCCCATTATTATCTTTGACAGTCAATGTTTCCTTGAAAATCTAAAACATCAACTTCAATACTCACTAGGATAGTATACTTACCTGTGGTGCTCAATAAACTTTTGATAAAATGATCGTTTAGTGAATCCCCTTTAACATCATCAACAAGCAAAACATTAGCGGAATTGACAAATCCTATAACAACAAATGTTATCAGACAGCACTGATTACGACAGCCATAAAAACACTCTAAAGCCAAACAGAAAGTTGTAAATTAATTTACACTTACTATTGTTGAAAACACTAAACTAATACCGGTGAGATATTAAGATGCTGATAACATGACAAATTTCAATGTAATAGCTCCAATCACATTCATTCCTTCTAGAATAATCCGTCATTATTTCACTTCTTTATAAGCTTATTAGCATTTGTGACTCAAATAAGCTACCAACACTATGTGATTTTTGCCACTTAACACCTATTGAATAAAGTAAATGAAAAGTTACTGCAAATTTCCATCCTTTAATTATTGTTACCATTTTTTAATATTCTCATCATTGGGTAGGAAAAAAAACTTGCATTATCATACCAAAATTCCACCATTCCATCGCCAAGAATCCAAAAGAGATTGTTTTCAGCAGAGCTCTGCCTATACCACAAATGTTTGATTAATAATTGAAAACTAACATAACTTTGTGAAAAATCATTACCATGAGTAACATCTCTAACACCTATGGAAAGTCCTAATTCCATTTTGATGTGATGATGTGAAATTGTCAAATATATGCCAGTAATCTGATTTACCTTAACAACTTTTTGTCTGTCACATACAAGAGAAGGACAGAAGCTTAGGAAGTAAACTTCATGGCAGACAATATAATCTTTCGACATGGGAACTCAGCCAATCTAAGTCACAGAAGCCAATGCAGACAGAGATATACAACCACCAGCGCGAAATAGGCACGGTTTATCTGCAATAACTGTTTACATTATTATGTTGATGAAAAAGAAAAGCTAAAAATTTCCAAATTTACCATTAATAAAATTAGTTAGATGAGTGATTGAAAATAAACTTTTGTGCCAGAGACATAGAATTTTCCTTCCTTCTTGGCAACGTTTTAGTCCAAAGACTTGAGAATCACTCACATCGCCATGTTCAGTAACAACGTCGGTGAGCTGCACTTCAACATTAACCGTTTGTTAGATTCTCGTCAAGAAGAAATCACGATTGAGGAAACGTTCCCTGTAAGTCCGAGTAGCAATTTTTCATTCATTACAATTTCAAAGAGCATTTGCATGTTAACAGAGAACGAATGGTCACGGCTGAATTAAATGTCAAAAAAACTTTGTTAACATTAATTTGTCAAATATATGACGGTAATTTTATTTACCTTAACAACCTTTTGTCTGTCACATACAAGAGAAGGACAGAAGCTTAGGAAGTAAACATCATGGCGGACATAATTGTGGAACAGCGTTGCAAAGCATCCAATTGGCTATGGAAAACTATGGGAAAACCACGTGGAAAACCCCACGAACCAGTCGAACCACGTTCCCACAACAGCGCAGAAGCTGGTAGCCTGGCCCGGCTCGACCCTGTGTCGAACGGATTTGTCCATTATTGTTTATGGGACGGGTCGGACACGGGTTACGGGCTGTTTTCTATCCCCCATCAAATATTTATTACGTAACCCGATCACAGGCGATGAATTGTTTACAATATTTTTGCTATTATTCAAGACAGTAATTGTTGTTGTTACAATTGTTTAAAAAGTTTTTTTAAAAATGCGAGTCAGTATAAAACTATGCCAATCAAATACTAAGCTTGATACTGATGCAAATAGGGGTGCATTACCTAAAAACAAGCATCCCAACTAAACCAATTCATAAAGACTAACACGAACATCAAAGTAACCGTGGGGTAAAGGTGCAGTGCACTTGTGTGCTCAGTTTAAGGTAAAACTATAACCATTAGTGCTTGAAGCCCAAAATACGGTGGGGAAAGAGGATTTCAACTCACATTTGAACAACACACAAAGCACAATATGAAATAAAGTAAGCGAATGCCAATTTGGCAATACCCAACCTTTTTTTCCGACGTCCTAATAGGCGTGTATCATGGATGGGCGGCGAGCCGGCGAACCTCGTTGATTCAACAACGCTCCTAGACGCCCCTTGATCCCCTATAGGTGATGGTCGAATTTTCCAGATATATAAAAAACAACACAAATAACATGGTTACATAAATATATTTAAAAACGAATAAACCTGAGAGATCCGTGGCAACGACCTCGTTACTCCAGCGACAATCTTCAATGTTAAGCGTCCTCTTTAGTGGTATCGGAGCCCTCCTAGTTCCATAAGACAACAAGCATGATTAGACAAATCATCTTTAAAAACTTTATATTTTATACCTTAAATCTTGAGCAAACATCACGGTTTTCTGGCAATGATCCTCGTCCTTTTCAGTGATGATATAATTCTCCTACTAACACAAAAAAAAAAAGATTAAACAATTAATTTTTTAAACATATACCCTAAAAATTCTGGTCGATGATCTAGTTGTTCGGGTGGTGTCCTCGATGTCCAACTCCTCTTCGGTGGTGGTGAACCCCTCCTAGTTACACGAAAAAAATAATAATAAAAGAACTTAACATTCGTGTTAGGAAAATAAGATTTTAAAACACATACCCGACAAAACCCTGTCAACGACCTCATTGCTCCAGCGGCGATAATCTATGTCCAACGTTCTCTTCACTGGTGGTGAGCTCCTAGTTCCACAAGGCAACAAACTTGACTAGACATATCTTTTTAAAACATTAAATTTTATACCTTTAATTTTCGAGCGCAGATCATTGGCGATGATCCTCAATGTCCTTCGTCCTTTTCAGTGATGAGAACTCTCCTACTAACACACAAAAAAATGACTTAACAATTAATTTTTACAACATATAACCTAAAATTCTGGTCGATGATCTCGTTATACCGGCGACGCTCCTCGATGTCCAGCTCCTCTTTTTGGCGGTGGTGTGCCCCTCCTAGCTACACCAAAAAAAAAAAAAGATAATGAAAGAACTCAAATTCACAATAAGAAAAATATGTTTTACAACACAAACCCGACACACCCTGGGCGACGATTACGGTGTTCCAGCGGTGATATTGCACACCGTATACATCTCGACGATTCTCGATTTCCAACTTCCTCTTCGGAGGCGTTAGGCCGCTCCTAGATACACGAATAAATAATAACAAAAGAGCTAAACATAGAAAGAAAATTAGATTTTAAAACACATACCCGACAAACTCTGGGCGATGATTACGGTGACGTTAGGACTACCGGATTCCCTAGATACATAAAAATAGGATTAAACCATTAATTTTTAAAAAATTCACCTTAAAATGCTGGGCGATGTTCTCGTTGCTTTCCTCCTACATACACACACAAATTAGCATTAACAAAATTTTAAAAAAATATAAATCTTGCCCAAAAGAACGTTAAAACAACTCCGGCCATGATCCTCGATGTCCAACTTCCCCTTAGGTCCGCAGAGATGGCCCTCCTGATTGCACAGAAACGAGAAGGAAAAAAAAAATGGATTTTAAATTATGATGTAAAGACAACTTTCAGCTAACTCAAACATACATCAGGTACAACACAAATCACAATCACATTAAAAACAAAATTCCTGAAAAAAAAATTGATTAACAACATTTCATTAGTTAATGTCTTAGTGATTCTGATGTTGTTAAGAGTGATAGGGCATTTGAAAATTGTACGAAGAGGTTATAACACAGAATTCATTGCGTTAATAGTCTGCGAGCGACGACCACGTGTAAAGAATGCATAAAACAGTGAAGGGAAATGGAGCTAAAGTTGTGCAAAGCTAAGGATTGAGGAGGCAAACGCTTATGCTATGTCTTACTTAAAAAGTAACCTTATTTTTAACTTAAGCTTAGACTTACTTATTCTTAATTTAATCAACGTTTTCTATTCTATTTAGACTTATCTTACTACTTAATCAAATACGGTTGGCAACTAAACAAAGCTAGTGCAAATGCAAAACCACCAGTGCTGATGCAGTGCTCTTTTAAGTGAGTGACAAGTGTACAGGCAAATTGCGAAACATGTCTAGCTTGGGAACGAAAACTACGTCCATGTGCGAAAGTTGTGTGAATCACTACACGGGGATAAAAAAAAGCGAGACAACTACACTAGTGCATGTCGTGCCAGTGAATGAACTAATGAGGTAGAAAATTGCAAAATGGGGTTTTGTTTTTTCATTCTTGAATTGCCCAAGGATATTCTAGCGTATTGGAAGAAATTAGGCAAAGAGGGGGAATGGCCATATCCTCGAGCGCACATGGAAGAAATACAAAATTTTTCTTTCAACAGCTGTTGACCTTCAAAATTAGGTCTACCCCAATAACTTCAATTCCTGGAAAGGCAGTGGACGTGGCACGTGTCTCAGTGTGTATATAAGGCGATATACAGTTCTTCAATTCAGTCATGCAAGGATCTTTCCCTGCAACTGACCAGCTGATTCACATCTACCAACGGACACTTAAATTGTCAGGTAAGTCGATGATCGCTTCCACTGTGTCTTAAATTTTAGTTGAAATTACCACATCTACAGCTCTAAATAAAAAAATTGTTTGAAACCTATGTAAGCAAATGCATCCCCTAACCTGTCATTCTGTTTTAACATAAGTATACCTTGCTAATTGTTTGCTCGTTAACCTCTACAGGTGGTCTTTAATCATGAATTCCTGACGCGAGGTAATCTAATTACATACATGTAAATGTGAGTCCACTGAGCAATGCTGCGGATTCTAGACGCCCTGTCTGCTGGATGTTCCCGCTTCGCAAACATCACACCATTCCGCAAGAACGTATCTGAGACTACGCCAATTGGGTGGTCACAATCTGTTAAGTTAGTTAAGTACGTTAGTTAGTTAAATTATTTACCAGTAGAAATGTAACTGTCATGGTAGTATTTTTTCTTTATCTACGAGTTACTAGGTCCCTTTTTACTTGATTTCCATATCTTTGTTTAACGTACTTTGGGTCCATAATTAGTGACATAATTGTTCTTCCCGTTGGTATCAGGATTTGATGCTTTCCACCTGGAAATACCTTTCGACATGGAAACTCGGCCAATCTAAGTCACAGAAGCCAATGCAGATGGAAATAGGCGGCCATCAGCGTGAAATGTGCACGATTTATCTAGCATCTTGATTTATCTGAAATAACTGTTAAATGTTATTATTATTACGTTATTATGTTGATAGTAAAGAAAATTTAAACATTTCTGAAAGAAAAATTACCGTTAATAAAATTCGTTAGAAGAAAGATTGAAAATCCATCCATAGATCATATGCAATCTACTAAAGTGGAAAATTTTCTCTTTTAAAAACCAACTTTAAAAAAAAAACCAACAAGATTCATACAAGCAAATCATCCATGTCAATGTTGGTTTCTTAGTAGTTAGCCAGTTGCACACAGTAAATAATCTAATATAAATGGAAAACATCTGTATGTACCTGTGACTCATGTAGTGCGTGGCAGTTTAAAAGCGTAAAAAGATTAGCAGATCTTACCTCCATTGAGGATCTGGATATAAAGAAGCAGCCAAGTTCAAGACATAGCAAATAACCTAAGGTAAATGAGACAAAATTGGTACACACCTTTGATTTGTATGCTAGAGATTTGCCAATGACATGGCTATCCTGTTGTCAATTTTAGTTCATATTAAAACAATGTATATTGAAAAATTTTTTGTATCTTAATAATGTCTGATAATATCCTCATAACAACAAAACTTAAAAAAAGGGGACATTTAATTAAGTGTCCTAATTATGTAACTTGGACTACCTCTACAAAATAGCGACCTCCACAATAAACTAGTCAGCCTGAGATACAAAAAAATACCTCCCTATTAAATTCAGTTTTAAAAACTGATGGGCTACAATAATAACTTTATCAAATGAAGATCGTGGTCATACCTGAGCAAACGGAACACAAGCCGACACTACTTTTCCACCAAAACGACGGATATTGGTTGGACGATGCCTGATTAAACGACGACCTGGGGATGAAAACACCAAAGTTAAAAATCACCGAAAATGTCCGGTTGCCCAATTGTTCTCACTTTGACAAGACAAAGTGAGAAAGGCATAAGGGGCTTCCGTTAATGTTGCAATCAGCATTATAAAAGCCTGATATACGAAGCTCAATAACAGCAATGCAGGTTACTCAAGTGTCTTCAAAAATTCACCTGCTCAGCACCCAAATATCCAGAATACCCATCTCGCCATCGCTGTTGATGCTGACCACAGAGGGGATGCCAACTAACACTTATGAAATGTTATACCTTTTTACTGTATATCCCACCGTAAATTGCGTTGGAAATATCATGCCAAATGCCTTCCAGCTGCTGACAAGTGAAGTGAACCATAACCCTACAATTAAATTGTTGAATTATAATTCACCTACACACGAAGGATTAAATAAAGATTACCCAACATACCGGAGAAAGTTTACAGTAACTTAACATACACAGCCCTAGAACAGTGGAAGTAAACTCAGAAGCAACAGTCTGTGTGCATCAACTTTGCTGCATCAATTGCTTCCACATCACACCTAATCAAAAGACCAAAAAGCAGTTATAATCAGTTTCTCAGAAACTAACACATCTTGCTTTCCCATCTTACAGTAAAAAATTTACCACAAACAGTTCAGGAAAACACAGGAGCCACAGTATCCTTCCTGCAGGCTTCCGCCAACCTGAAATGCAAAAAAAAAAAAAACCTTAAAGTGTGGAAGGTAGAACTTGGTCCTCAGAACAGTTGTGATTTAAGGTTAAAATCATGATCTTGTATCAGTTTTTACAATAATCCTAAACCATCATGTTTCTAAAATAAAGTCGCAAATTAAAACTAAATTAAAATAAAGTAAATTAGCACCTTCAGCATGTAGAAGGTGGATTACAGTGTACAGCATGCCACCAACCTGCTTGCCAAGAAGTTTTCATTCAACTTGTTAAGTATTCACACGTGAATCCTCAACGCCAGAGCAATGACCAATTTACCAGTAGCACATGCAACTGATATGCGATGTAGAATAAACCCTAAAAAAAACCAATCAATCTTCCCAAATGTTTAACCAATTCACCATAATGAATCATCCCATAAGTGATTGCCATTTGCCACCTCCTGCTAAGGACGGACGACGGAGGCATTTGGATTTTGTTTGGAATGCCGACCTCATCAGCCAAGGCCTTCTTAATGGTTGAGGCCCGTAAACTTGAATGTTCCCCATGAAGGCCGACAGAATTCCTATCCCTGTCCCTGCCTCCCTGGCTCCCTGCTCCCTGCCCCTGTGAGAGCCAATAAGACGAAAAAGGGAGACGAAGACTTCGCCATCTGGCGCTCAGAATCCAATTCGTTGTAAAATAAATAATAATAAATGTTGAGGCACAAAATGAAAAAAATAAATAAATTTTAGGGAAATTAGTTATAATGTCTCTACTACCCATAAAGATCTTGCTGTTGTAGAACCTAAACGTAATTCCCAACCCGTTAATGACGAACCAGGATAAGAATTGTTCGAAGAAATCTGTTGTTCTAAATGAAATATTTTACAATTTATCCGAATCCAGTCGAAAGCATGTCTACTGAAAATGTTTGTTATCTTAGACAAACATTTTTGACAATGCAAAAAAAAAGATGTTTAGAGATATCTTAAACATAGTTACACAAAAAGACAATCTTCAGGGCTAGCCACATTTAAAAACAGTGCAGATGCTTTCGCCTTTCATCAACGGCTTCATTGCAAATTTCAAATGCAACCGATTAGCTTCTTCCTCCAAAAAGTTTCGTTCATTCTGCGACATCCCTTGAGGGAATTCCAACTGTTTTTCACTTGGGTTTTGGATGAAGTCGGCAAGCAAACAACGGATGACTTTATGTGACTCATCGGTAGGTGACGCAATCTATTCAATACGATAAGTATTAGTTAAAGTATCTATGCCTAGCTTCCCTAATTTTACCGGGGTTTCTCTAATGGTCGTCGAGCCAAGCATTTTGCGGCATAGCTCAGTTTCAACATATTTCTCCTTCTGCACTTTTTCGTTTAACTAGAAGTATAAGTGCAAGCATCAATAATATTTTGTAAATATGTATATAAAATAAATAAAAAGCTTTTCAGCGACGATAGTCCTACCGCAAGCAAAGCTCTGGCAATACTAGGATCCTTCGGGCAAATATTTTTTGCTAGCAAAAGATTTCGTCGTGCAGATGCAAAATCGCCAAGTTTCTCCTTTGCCAAACCAAGCCTGAAGGAACGAAATAACAAAATATTGATGAGAAAGCAATAAGTATTAAATCAATTGTATCAGAAAGACCTGTAAAATGCTTTAGGGTTTTCTGGGTCCAATTCTAGTGCTTCACCTGCGTGAATGCAAGTCTTTTTGGGCTTGTTAATTTTTAGATTAACAAGGGCAAGATCTAAATGAAGAGTGAGGCGAAGTTTCTGCCCTAAACTTTCCTCTTCATCATCGGCATAACTGTGATCTTCAATCCAACCCAGCGCACGACGATAGCACTTCAAGGCCTACCATAAAAATGTGTATGTTACTTCAAATGGAAAAGGATTTTCGTAAAAAAAAAAAACGAACAAATAAATGGTACCAAATGGAAATTCTGCTTTTCAAAATAAGCTGTTCCTTTACGTTTTTCGGATTTGGCTGCTTCGAGTACTTGTTGGAATGGAAGTTTTTTACGCATTTGGATAGGAAGCTTCCCAAAGGCTTCAGCAGCACTAGAATCCACCCATTCAATCAAATCAATTTTAAAGTAAATATATGCATTGGCCGGTATACGTGGTGGGCAACCTTTCTCGCCCCAAGCCAAATCGGGACAAATTATGAATTCAGATTGTTCTTTTTGCTTCATTGAACCAACTGCTATGTCTAAACCTTCAATTACAGAGCCTTGGCCTCTCCTGCATCAAACAGAACAAATGTTAATCACTACACTGTTATACAAAACCTAAATGACCTACATGAATGACTTAGGTTTCCCTCTTAGAAATGATGAATCAAAGGATACAATTTCATTGCTAACTTCATCTTGAAGGTAGCCATTGTAGTGAATGGTAACAATTGAATCAATAGGAGGAAATCCTCCCTCACCTGCTTGACCAAGCTTTTTAAATATGCCTTCAAATCCAGGTAATGGAGTCATCTGGCTAGACAATTTAAGCAGTTTGTTTTCTTCATCTTCATCACCACCAAAATATTCCAAAATTTGCTGATCCATTTTCATGGACAATTCTTTGCTTTCTCCATCAACTTCCTGCTTCGCTTTCATTTCAAATATTTCTGAAGGATCTATTTCAGTTGACTCCAGAAGCTGCTTCTCAAAAATGCTATTGACAGACACCAAAACAGTGCTAAAATGCTATTTAATTGATTTTAAAAAGCTGTTTCACCTCTTATTTTTCAAAACACTCTGCTTGAACATCATTGGAATTTCATCATCTTCATTTTCTGAGTCTGAAACGACGTCGTCAGAGACTTCAGCATTATCTTCCAACTCGACTAACTTCGCCCCATTGGCAGCGGTAGAGTGTTTTTCCATACTTATGGTTCAAGGAATCAAACAGACAAAGTCTTCAGTTTTCACAATCTATATGGAAAAACCACATATAGTGGTACAGTGTTAGCTTAAAACTTAGTGACAATTTTTTTTAGAAAGAATTCTTGAAAACAGCAAGGTTTCAGACTTTTTTCGTCAATTGTTACACAAGAAATTACCACCACCTGTTTCTTCCGACTTGAAAAGTTTTCAATTGTAGAATATTCTGCACCATGCTGCAGCAGTGATGCCTAACTTCATGTCTAGAATACACTGCTAAAAAAACAGAAAAACATCTTAAATTTTTAAAATTTTTTCTTCAATATAATTGCTTTAACGAAAAAATTGTAAACTAACAGTGAACGCAAATAAATTTTTTTCGCTCTCGCCACGATAATCGTATACCAAATTCTCTATATATCGATTGAAATCAGTAGCCGCGGGGTAATTTAAACATGGCGTATTATTTATAAGCCCTACCCAGTACCACCCCTTGGAAACTATGCTTGGAGGCTTGTCATATAAATTGTTGACCCAATAGTTCATATAGTTATTTTAAGCTGCAGGATAGCTAAAAATATACATCAAAGTTTGTTTGGTTTTCTTGAAGTCTAAAATGGGGCCTGGGTTGACTATGCCAAAAATTTTAATTTCCTTAACATTTGCCCTTCCATTGTTGGCTATTGTTGGATTTTTCTCTGTTCAGGGATGCAATGAAGCTGTTTGTGCTAGTATTGTTAGTAAATGTATGCTAACACAATCATGCAAGTGTGAATTGCGGAACTGTACCTGCTGCAAAGAATGTTTTTCGTGTCTTGATTACCTATATGCAGAATGCTGCTCCTGTGTTGGTAAGGTATAGTAAAAGCTTCACATTGTATCAAAGTAAAAAAAACAATTTTTTTTTTTCAGAAATGTGTCCTAAACCAAACAATACAGTCAGTGAATTAAGCAGAAAATCTCACGTGGAAGATTTGACAGAGCCCACACCAGACTTGTTTTCAGCTTTAACAGATGACCGAGATACTCTACAACGCTGGTTAACTTTCACTTTTCCTGTTGATCTGGATATCACAATATTTAAGCCAAAGGAAATAAAATACAAAACAATCAACTCAGAACAGGAAGTGATCCCACTAAAAGATTTGATCACTGTGAACTGTACTGTTGCATACATGAGCCAGTGCATGTCTTGGAACAAATGCAAAGCTTCATGTATCTCAATGGGAGCATCTAGTTACAGGTTAGTTATAAGGTTTAGTGTACTTTTGCAGCCTTTAGTCTAATACCTGCTACTTACTAATTAGATGGTTCCATGATGGTTGTTGTGAATGTGTTGGTCACACCTGCATCAACTATGGTATTAATGAAAGTCGTTGTCTCGAATGTCCTGGCGAGGAAGATGATAATCCCATCGAACCTGAAGCATTCGCTAGCGAAGATTATGAAAATGGGGAAACAGGTTCTGAAAAAGATGCTAAAAAAGTTACGAAGACAGAAGAAAAAGTGAACGAGAAACAAGTTGAGGCAACTGCACCAGTCGCCTAACGACGGTCTTTGCAACCGAGTTCAGTTATACTGTACATGTTATTATATCTTCTGCAAACAACTATTTTCATACTTTAACCTTTTGAGTCCGTCCTCTTTCGTCCGGAAACCTTAATACATTTTTTTACACGCTGCATCAGCATTTGTCACCCGGCTTGGATGCTAGAGTAACTTTACAACTACCTGCCACAGCGTACCGTTAACAAGATGTAGTCGACGACATTTTGACAATGAAAAGGCACATCTTTTTTTTATTACCATCAATTGCACTGACAAAGATAAGCCAAGTCTCTTGTAAGCCAATCAAATTGACAAGGCACAAGTTTATACATAACAGAAGTAATAAAAGAAATTTCCAGTGTGGTGAAAAATAAAAACGTGTTGTGATTGTAAAACCTCGTGGTGCGGAACCTTCAATTTAAGGGTCGACAAACGAAACCATGATGTATCGAGTTCCTTTGGTTACGTAGAGCCCTTCGTGATAATGCGTGAGACGACCTGGATGCATCAACATCCAACCTTTGCGGGTATCTAGCACACTGCAATTGTACCTCAGGAATCTGCAACCACCGCCCTTTACAAACAATGATTTTAATAAAGTTAGAATGAAAAAATCTAAACTTATTTTGATACGGAAATAAAAGAAAGTACTGTACTATACCCTAAACTTATGTTAAAGCAACTGCAAATAATGCAACTGTTTTGCAAATACGCCTACACGGGCTCATTTTCAGTCTACTGAATAGTCTCAAGAGCTTAATAGAGCATTTACCTCGTAATCGATTTTGGGTCGGTTAAGGGCAACATTGATCGTATAGGTGGATGAATCGTGATGAGGCTTCAGGAACGGTTGTTCGTCCGGTCTATAGCGCACCACAAAGTTCATGGTTGAACGGGGTGGCTAAAGTAAACGACGGGATAAAAGGAAAATGAATTAGACATCCATAATGATATGCTGCATTCAAATGAGAAACAAGAAAGATCGATAGACCAACCACCAAGACAGCAACCATCACCAATACCACAGTTACCACCACCAATTCAAGTGTTAAAATAAGAAATGAATGTCAGTAATAGAAAAACGTCCTCCACCGGTTAAAGGTACGTTAACAAAACAAGATAAATCCTCACGTCGTTCCAGTATCCTTCATAAACACGCTGCTGAAGTGGCTGAACGTAGTGTTGCAGAAAATGCAACCAACCTGGTTCGAGGCCAATCTGCTTCATGTGAATATCACGCGTAGGGACTGATTCATAGCCGCCTTCCAATCGCGGGTCCTACACATTTGCATGTTCCACAAGGTGAATCCAAAAAAACATGAACAAACGTTGAATAAAAAGCACAGCACAGCATAGCGGATTACTCAATCCTTACAACTGGGCACCCATTATAGCTGATCGCATATCTTAATTCAAAACTCGAATATGGCGCGGTAAATATGGTATGGGAAATAATCGATTCTGCTGATCAATTTTGGGGTCTTGTCAACGATCGTTCTTCTTTCAGCCGGTTGCCGAAAATTCCTCATTTGACATCAGTCGGTAGAGAAAAGGGGGATCTTACATAATGCTGGTAGCCCAAAAAGACTCGTTCTTGCAATGGACGAACGTAGTCCCGCAAGAAAGCGAGCCACTGGCGATCCATGCCAACTTGACGCATGTGAATGTCACGGGTAGGTACATTTTCGTAGCCGCCTTCTAAGCGTGGATCCTTTCATCGGTAAATGTAACAGGGTCACAGTCACCGGAAATTCGAAGGATAAAATATGTCATTAAATGTTAGGGCACTGGTTCGTTCGAGTTCGAGATTTTTCCATGAAAATCAAATAATTTTCAATGTGATGTCACTCGTATCCAGGTATGACACACCGCTATTGCGTGTAGTACGCAATGCTTTAAACGAGTTGGAGATATACTTTATCGGGTTTCTTGTTTTACGACTAGGTAAAACCAATGCGTCGGAAAACATTTTCCCACAGCGAGGTCACAAACAAATAAACCAACAACATTTTTTTAGGGTTTCCCCGAGAAAAATAAACAGATTTAAAAGGGGTCAGGAAAAAAAAAGGACGACTCCTTAGAGTCGGTCCTTTCTTTTCCGATATGAAACCCATTTGCATATGCTTGATCCATGTCGGTGATGCCCACTATCTCATGAGTCACTTTAAAAACCTACCTAAACGCTGAGCTGGGCAAATTGATTATTTGTACGAGTCACGCGAGCAACTTATGATTGACGAAACCCTGTTTACTTACAGTATTTGTACCGTCAGACCATTGGCCAAAGTTTTCCATTTCGCCGACCAACTCGTCGCAAAAACGCTCCGTAACCATGGGGAACCAGAAAACGTCCGGGCATGGCTAAAAAACACAAACAAAATCTTTAAACATCTCGATCAAATAAAAAAAAACAAATGCAACTAATGCCTACCATAGAAACATTTAGATTGGTGTCGAGGTTTTGGCTGTAATTAACATGGAGGTATCGTTTCTCCCAATCCCAGCGATTGTTGGAAATCTCGTACAGTTCATTGTTAAAGTGGTGAGTCTCGAAATTGTCGACAGTGACCAAATGTCCCCTGGAAATTGCGTGTAAGTATTACATCATAATCAACGCAACAATGAATGATTTGTACCAGTCGAGTCGGTTGGTGACGTAGAGGTAGACGTCGTTGTTCCGCATGTTTGTGCAGAAGGCCATGTCAGCGTCGAGCAGATTATAGATGTAATTCGGTTTGGTTTTTGGATTATGAATAATATCTCCTCTAACAAGGTACTGGTGTCACAGAAAGAAAAAACAATTATTGGGTCAAGAGATGAATGATAATGTGTGGGAAACAATTTCTAGTGAGTTAGAATACAGGAAAAAATAATACGTACAATGCTGGTGACGAAAGGAACATTCCACAAGCCCCTGGAAAAGAAAACAACATAAAGAATTTAATACTTGTGCCACACCCAAATATCAAGTGTAAAAATAACCGTTGGCATTTAACAATTCGTGTCAAAGTACTAAAACAGGTGTGGTTGCTATGGTTTCAAAAAAACTGTTTTCCAAAACACACCCCATAATGTGCCACTACCGCAAAGTTAACAATAATTTTATCAACTTCGACATGCTAGTTTAGCACTTCGCCATGTTCTTCGAATAAAAGATGTAGAACGCTTTAAAAAAATTTGATTGAAGTAACATTTTCCGCTTAAACGCCTAACTAATTTCTTAATGTACTCGGACCTTCTATTGTGTTCCTCTCACACCGAACCGTGAAAATCTTGAAAATAGTTGGAGCAAAAAGACTTGAATAGATTTCGAACGCGATTGTTGATGTAAATCGGATTGTTCCAGCCGGAGAGACATGTCGCTTACATTAGCATAAACGAATGAATCCTTGAATGGGCGAGAACAGGGAACAAACGGAAAATGAAATTTCGAAGGAACTGTAAAGCGTTGTAATGAATCCAGTTCGCTATATAACTAAGACCAAGCGCCAGTCAGGTAACGAAGGGGTTGGAGAAAAAAAAAATAAAAATCGATCCGTGGGCGGGCTAGAGGTCCGTCGCTTTGTAGACGTACACACACACAAATTTTTTTATTCAGTCGTCTTCCTGCTACGGTTCAGTTAAGAGTGCCTGTGTTGCTAGTGCCCAGCAGAGCCTGTCTTAACTGAACCAAATGAAGTCGCTCTCGCTAAGATATGGTGTGATTTTCTTCCTATTGATCATCGATAGTCTTGATTCGGCAGCCGTTCCTAAAGGTGGTGTCGGAGCTGGAGGTCGCGGAGTGAAAGGTATCGTAACCCTTCCCCCACAAAAAGCTATTTACGCTTAATTGAATGATGACATAAGTTGTGCGTAACAGATCTAATGCTTTAATTACTTGCATCGGCATGCGAAGCACGCAAACATTCGAATCAAAGGTCTTAATGGGCAGTGTGAATTTGCATTTTTGCGATACAGGAATGCGCCATAAAGCGGGCGGAAGGAAAGCGGGAGAACGGCGCCCCGTACTAAGTAGCGCGGGCATTCGAGCTGGGGCAAATACAGTCGTCCAAGAATCTCCGGTATTTCTCTTGTTCCAAAGACGCGGCACAACACAGTTGGAATAACATTTGCTTTGCTTTTAACGAATACTAATGTATGAACTTAGACGCTCACGGCGGTCGGGGTTGGAGGTCACCCGCTAGGTAGCAGGAAAACGGAAGAATCGGAATCTTACTACAACAACCCAAATGTACAACAATTTAACTTCCTTCGTAGTTTTTAAATTTACCCATTTACGATTAAATTAAAGGGAGCAAAGGTGATAGACGCATCGCATTTTGAATCGGAGTATATCCTCGGTCGTAAGTTAGCTTTCTATTGCAAAGCACAAGGTGTCCCACGTCCGCACATCACTTGGCTTAAAGACGGCATCGAACTATACGCTCACCCATTCTTTCAAGTAAAAGATTTAAATTAATTCCTGTTTCACCATCACCTTCTTGATGATTGCTCATACTTTTTCTTTAGGTGCACGAATACAAAGTTGGTAAAGATCTGATAAAATCCAAGATGGAAATCGACCCAGCGACGCAAAAGGATTCGGGTTTCTACGAGTGCCAGGCGGACAACAAGTACGCTATCGACAAGCGAGGATTTCGCACCGATTACACATTAGATGTCTATTAAGTTCAGACGTTTCTCATACTCTGTCACAAACTCTCTTTTTCTGCTTTCCTATTTTTATCATTCAAATTCGCCTTTTTCGTCCTTCGCTGTTCCATCATCTTCCGTTTAAGAGCACTCTGGAGACCTACATGGCTTCAGTGATGAAGCTCTCTAGCCATTCTCGACACTTCATCTCCACTATTTAAACTCAAACAAAAAGAATGTACGCGTTATATAGCACTTTGGGGAATTGAAAGAGAACGATTCGTGTCACGTAAGGTGGTTAGATAAAACACTAAGCCATTACAAACGTCTTTTCTCTACGCGACATGCTACACGCG
The DNA here is from genome assembly GCA_013167095.2 of Daphnia sinensis. Taxonomy (NCBI): domain Eukaryota; kingdom Metazoa; phylum Arthropoda; class Branchiopoda; order Diplostraca; family Daphniidae; genus Daphnia; species Daphnia sinensis. Next base: position 1,990,771 of record CM023195.1, on the reverse strand, counting down.
CCATAATTGCTGTGTCTTGCGTTACCGTATTTATGTAATCTATCGCAATAAATACATGCGGATATATGCGATCCTATAAATAGCCCGTCCGAAAAGCTTAATGTCAAAATGGATATTTCACTCACCTTCGCTGTCCTTGGACGATTTCCATGTAGTCGATGGAACGCGCGTAGAAACCGTCAGCTGTCAAAGATCCCCAGAAGTTAGACCAAGCTTGGTACGGACGAATCTTGATTGAAAATAATGAAACTGTAAATAGAGTAAGATAACGTAATCGTGAAACTTGAGTACCATCATTGGAGCCACAACAGGACGATTTTGTTCGATCAACAACTTCAACGTATGGGGGTTGTCGATGTGAGCGAGAGAATCCACGTTGAAATAATACTCGCATTTCTTCTTCAGGCACTCTTCACTACAATTATGTAAATACATTCAGTGAAAACTGTGAGTACGACGCATAATGTAAACATGGAGCCTTACATTCCCAAGTTGCGGGCATGCCACTCTTTTACATTTTCATCGTGATTGATGAGCTTAACACTTGCGTATTCTTTGCCATGGGACTCAACGAAACCAGCAATCTGCTTGCCATGGTAGGATGCCTAAAATAAAGAAGCTCTATGTAAATCATCCGTTCCAAAAAAATTGGGCCATTTTAAGTAGGGCAACTTACCCCGTTATGAATGTAAAGATTGATCTTATCTTTAGGATAACTCAACGCTAGGAATTTGTGTAGAAATTCTTCGAAAAACGGAGTAGGATTTTCGATGAAAATTCCAATCACAACTTTAGGGAAATCCTTCGGCTAAACAATAAAAAACAATTAAGATAATGGTGTAAAAAAACGGTACTAAAAAGATTAACCTTTTTCTTCTCGAGACTATTCATATCTTCCCAGCAATTTAGACAACCTTCTTCAGCGTTCCAGCTCTTTGGAATGTAATTTCCTAAGGTGTTAAGGAATAGCTTGGTAGGTCCATTGGCGTGGATGACTAGAGGAACAGTGTTATACTCCGTGTTTTCTAAGTGAGATTCGGTGCCTGAAAATGTTCAAAAACAAACTGGAATACAGAAATCTGCATCCATTACAGAAGGCATTATGACATTGTTACCAATAAAACGAAGTTCTACATCAGAGATGGCTCCATTGAGATTCTGGAATATCTCGGAACGGTGGTCGAGTTTAATGTTGAGCTCTTTCCGTTTCTTTTCATCCAAATAGATTTTGGTGTAGTACAATTGATCGTCATCGTCATTGGCGATTTCGCCGTCATTTAGAATCTTGTACAGTTCGGGAGCATAGCCCATAAATAGTCCGGAGTTCAAAAAGCGTTTGCCGCGCTCTACTTCCGGGTACCTGATAAAGCGATTGAAAACGGTGGTTTTAAAAACAGAACCTTACTTTAAAAATAACTGATTTTACTTGGATGCGAGGTTTGGATCTGGCCAGCAGAAACCCTCAGCTGAGAAAACCACACGGGCATTGAACTGGTGAAATTGCTCGAGGATTTTTTCTTCATTGGCATTGAAAAGGACGTCATACGCATCGGTAAACATAATAATTTTTTCAGGGTCGTCTTTATGTGATTCTAATTCCTTCCGGAGCATCAACACCTTCTGGCCACCTCCAACCGAATTCGCCATATCTCCTCCCTTCAACAATAAAACATTAAATTAATAAACTGTTTGTTTTATTAACACAAGGGATCAATCAGCTCATTAAACTGAACTTCGAAAAAGGAAACGAGTTTTCGCAAAATCCAGCTACCCCAGTTTTACTCATTGGAAAGCCAGTTTTTTTTTTTGCGAAGTAGAGCAACTATTCATCTGTGCCAGTTTAACTCATTGTAAAACCGGTTTTTGCAAAATCCAGCAACCATTGTGTGCCAGTATTACTCACCGTACCAGGAACGATAGAACTTGGCTTCAAACAATTCAAATAGAAATACCGTTATGGAGGAGGAATAATTTAGTCCATTACCTTCCATTCTTCTCCAAGCCCCAGAACTTTAACGGGTAATCCATTGATTTTCACCGAACGTTGGTAACGCTTGTAGCCGCTGGTTTCTTCAGTGGCGACAGTCAAAATTAAGAATTTTCTTTCAGCTGTAATGGAAAAAAAGGGCAAGTAAATGATTCGTCCTTGTACAATCAATCCTGAATAATTTATCTGTCCCTTTGTGAATTATAACGCTAATTTTATCCGACCCCTATTTTAGTATTCGTTCACGACACAAACAAAATAATGCCATTAAACAGAAAACGAAAGGCTTTACGAAATCCACGATTAGAATTTCAATCCAGCCTTCATGTGTCCCTGATGGCCACGCAAAAAGCAAAAACCCCAAACAGTTTTCGCAATCAAGCCGCTATTTATACATACAACTATCCTTGCTATTACTCGATTTGCATTTCATCACAATGAATTTACTTTTGATATGGAGTACTTGCTGTCCCGAACGTTTGACAGCTAAAATGGGACATTAAAAACTTATAATGGGCGCGTCAAGGATTTGCATTGGAATTCTCATTAAGCGTAGTCGGGAATTAGATGGCATTTTACCCCGTATGGAACCATATTCAAAATTGACTTTAAAATGCGCTGGAATGGCTCGTCGCAAATGAATGACGGTGGCATACAACACTATTGGGAATCCGATGCCACGCCCACAGAGGCATGGGAACGAGGGTTGTCTCTTGTCTGGGAAATTGTCTAGAAAATTAATTCCCTTTATCTGGAAAAAGAAAATCTAGTTCTAAAAGTAAATGTAAACCAACCCCAAATTTTAAAATCCCTAAACTTGAAAGATATAAGCCGACTTAAATTTTATTCAAGATAGTTCAGGAAGGTCAACCTAACGGTTCGTATTTCCCCGGCAGACGGGAAAAACTAGCCGCAGGGGAATGACTGTTTATATTCGTTCTCCCCAAAACCCAACCAGGAACGAAGAAGAAGAAGAACAGAAAAAAAAAACCGAAACGATGCCTGTAATGAGCGGCCCATGCGACTACCCGCACGTACGCCATTTCACTTGAGCCTACACCCTGGTACTTGAAATTTGTCAGTTCGCATTCTTTTTGGTAAATTTCTTATGTTGGCGATAATGATCTTACCAGACGGAGCTTCGTTCGTCAACAAATCTGCTGCATCCTTGTCATCGGCTCCAGCTGACAACACCGCCAGGCTGACCAATAGAACCCATTGGAATTTTAGGCGCATTTCTTTCGTGCTTCAGCAATCTATATCACACAATATAATGAATAAATTAGTCCTATAAATTAGTTTCGTATTAAGGCGAACAAATCTTTAAAAAAAAGGGAAGAAAAAAGGTCCATGTACGTGCTAAAACTACCAATATCACGAAATCAAAACAACAACACAATGGAATACTTGAACGAAATGCTACGTGTAAGCGTGAAAAATGTGGGACGTCAGACTTTACTCGAAACAAGTGTACGGAAGTGCTGGACGAGAACTAACCTGCTGTTGAATGCTGTCACTGCTCGGTTGAGACTAAAAGTTAGACATCTGTGCATCTGTGCCACAGTCCTTGTGTCTGTGCTGCACTCCTAAAGTTCAGTCAACTGGAAGGCCCACTTCTGACTTCAGCGACGCCGGGTGTGTTACCAGAAAGCACTCCAGATGGCAGCTCTACTGTTGTATGAAGTTCGAATCTTCAGCGCGAAAACTGGAAAAAAATTTTCCTCAAAAAATTCGCTACATACAGAATAGACAAAGCTACCATTTTTCTAACAGCACAATCAAGGTGTACTATACATTGAATGATTACTGACAAAAGCAATACGTACCTTCAAGATGCAAAAGTTGGACACGAAGAAATGTTCTTCCTCTGGAACTTTTTTTCCGAAAAATTTGTGAAATCAACGACACAGTAATCCAAACCGATACGCTGGACATAAATGGGCTGTACGGGATTTAAATAAGAATAAGGTTTTGCTCATGCATGGGTTACCTAACTCTACTTGGTAGAGTTGCTTCTTGGAAAATGATTCCACGGGCCCAGTTCCATGACACTGTATGGATTTTGCTAAACAAATGTCGATTTATTAACACTGAAACGGAAATAACAGCTGAACAAAGTGTTAAGCTTGGTTAGGATACAACGATGAGTAGATTATAAACTGTTTTACGCGTGACTTCCATTATATGTAAAATAATCTCAAAACCTTTGTAGTTGGTACTATTCCAAGCTTCTCATAACAAGCTTACTTTCAGCGTTCGAAATATTTTGCCCTGAAAGGATTGCAGCCATGGCTTTCTTCGGCTTGCCTTTGTCGCTACGGACTTTTTGAGATTTACGAGTAATTCGTGTATCCTCACCTTCAGTGCCTGCAGCAGGCAATTTGTGTCGTGCAGCGTGCGATACCAGACTAGCCTACACAAGAAAAGAAAAGAGGGATGGATTAGATAACGGATCATATCTTCCGGATTGTGGTAGCTCTAGGTTCAGCCCTAATGTTTCCCATCCAGTACCGTGCGCATAATTATAGAATATGGCTATTCTTGTGGTATCTAACTTCTATAAAACTGTAAACAGAATCCCATCAATCAACACCATGGCAACAGTCATTTCTTGTGCTTTCACACGAATGGAAAAAAATTAGTTCAAACGTTCTTTACCTTTCTAATGAAGACTTTGCCGCATCCTTCTTGTTTACAGTGGAACTGACCAGGATTGTGGTAATTTTCAATATGAGATTTGAGATTATTTTTATAATAGAACTTCCTGGAAATAAGAAAAAAGTAGCAACAAAATATTAAAAAAACAATTAACAGTAGAATTTTTTTCTTAAACTATCTTCTAGAGGCCATAACAACCAGAAGCAGAAATTCATTTAGAAAGGCTAAAGAATTAAATAAACATGTAGTAAAAAAAACACATTAAACCATAATTTCTCTACCCTTCCACCTACAGCGCTATATGTGTAGAGAAAGTTTACCTTAAACAGTTTTCAAAAGGGCAATGGAAAATTTCTCTTGTTGGTTGATGCATTTTCAGGTGTGATTTCAAGAAACCAGGTCTTTTGAATGTAGAATTACAAATTGTGCAAATATGCTCTGCATATTCAAAAGCGATGAATTAACAAAGACATTCACACTAACGAATAAGTAAAATTTGTCTTTACTTTGGGCATGGGCTTCAAGTTTATGTTTTCTCAATGCACTCCAAATAGGAAAATGCTGATCACATCCTTCTGCATCACAAACATATCCCTTGTGGGTTTTTGCATGTGCTTTCAGTCTACTAGGCAACAGAAAGCGTTTGCCACACCCTTCATATTCACATCTATGGGAAGACAATGACCCATTTGATTGAATTCCAAAGTTTTGATTAGGTTTCGAAATAAAAAATAATATTAAAAAAATTATCAAATGCTTACTGGTAAGGTAATATTCCTGTGTGCTGATACTGATGGATCCTCAATTGTTGATTTTTCTTAAAGGTTTTTTCACATGATGGACATTTCAGAGCATGTGGAGAATGAACACTTTGATGGTGAAGCTCCATTTTCTGTCTTGAAACAAACTGTTTTTTACAGGTTTCTTCAGGGCATCTAAGAAAAGAGGTAAATAAAAGCATAATTTTTGTTTTAACATGAACTTACAAAAAGATCTGAACAGCCAACTGCTCATGTGCAGTTGAGACATGTCTTTTTAGGTGAAATGCCCTCGTATAACTTTGGTCACACTGCTGACATTTAAATGGCCGCTAAGATACAAAGAAATTGAATTGATGTTTAAAATGATAGAAATGAAATTTGACATACATCACCAGTATGGATTCTCTCATGTTGCACAAGTCTTGAAGGTTTACCAAATGCAGCTGTGCAGCCTTCATGTGTACAATGATAACGTTTATTTCCTGGTTGCAGATTTCTTTTTGCTTCCACTGATACCTCAGCAACGATTGGCATTTCGTTAGGTATTTGAGTTTTATCCATTGCTGTATCTGAAGTGGTATGCATGTATCTAAGCTTATCTATCAGCATTGACTGATCAGAATACTTGATTATTCAAATTGCCAAATGGTATTTGATAATAAATAGTATCAGGGGACATGAACAACGGCCATGTGCAAAGGTGTCCACTCTCCACTGTCTCTGAATGGCGGGAAACATTGAGCTATTAAATTTCTTTCCATTGGAATTATATCATGCACTTTAACCACGAACCTGCACGAACGTTCAATTAACCTTCGATAGTGATAGTTTATCAAAATTGAAAAAAGAACTGAAAACTACGAAAACTGCAGGTATGTAACTCACTGCTTTTAGCCTGCTTCGTAACCAAGCTAAGCCTAGCAGCCACGTGCAAACAGGTAATAACAAAGATGACGAAAACGGACAAGCGGGAATTTTCATGGAATTTTACATCTTCCACCTTTCAGGTAAAGTGCGAGATCCGCACCTGCGGAAAAGCATTGGTAAAATGCAGAATTTACACAAGGAATACTAAAATTGGGTAATCCAATATCCAACCTCACGAGACATGGGGCGAACACGCACCGTCATATAACATGATTTCCTGACTACAAACAAATGCCGCTCGTGAATAAACGATTCACCAATTCGCATCCATTTACTAAATGGCATAAGCCACATTGACAGATAGTTACTTAAATGCTGAGATAGAAGGAGTAAGTACTTAGATTTTATCTCTATTTACTTCTATTTACTAGTATTAATTAACTACCGAATATCTTGCGGTAGTTAATCCATCTTCCGTTATTCAAAGCCTCAAGGCCGCTATATCCGGATAGTGTTACCTAGATATATAGTAATATGCGTGTCCTCGGCCTCATCTATTGGGGAAGTTTCAAAAAAAAAAAAAAGATTAGTATACACGCTACTGTCTGTCTGAAATCCCACTGATTACAAAGAATAATAAAGGCATCACAAGAACACACGTGCTGCGACTCCATGTGGTACCATGGCAACGCGTTCAAAACAAAAAGTTGGGGCCTCAAAGTGAAACATTGCATTTACGGTGTACCAAAGCAAGACAGGATGCCAAACATGCATTGGCAAGACAACGAAATTCGATTCGATGTGAGCCCAAGGTAGGATTTTCATTGTCAATCATGTTACCGTGCACCAAACTTTAAAGCTTAACAGCGCATTTTGCTTATTTAATGTTTTCCAGTTTGCTAAATATGGTTCCAGGCGAATGTGTCCTCGAGCGAGTGGAACTCGTGGAAGACACAAAAGCAAATAGCGGTGAACCTGGTTGCCTCGTTATGACAAATCTCAGACTCCTATGGTATTCCCATAAAACTGCTAAACTAAACCTCAGTAAGGACTTTTTTAATGCATGCTTACACATCACTTGGGCTCAATAGTCAGCAATTTTGATTATTCCAACAATTTTACCATTCACAGCCATTGGATACAATACTCTTGTTACTGTTACTTCTCAGCCGGGCAACAATGTAAGCATAATTAATAAGAATCCTACGTATACATTAAAATAATGGAAGGGAATCGCTGTCCTCGATTCCAGAAATCAAAAAGGAATTCAGCCGATGCCTTGCATATTTTAACCAAAATAGGGAACGACAAATTCGAATTCTTATTCACGCCATTAAACGAAAATAAGAAGGATTTTTCTACAATTTTGAACGAAATCCATAAGTACGATAAGAATCTAAAGGACTATACAACTAATCAATCTAATGAAATCAATGCTTACCATTCTAGAAGTTATTGCGTATCCAAACCTTTTCGCGAACTGCGGTTACGGCATCACATAATCCAAGCAAACCAACTCAAAGTAATGCCGCTGGAACACATCTGCAACAGGATCGACGGGGTATGGAACCTGGCCAACAATCAAGTAAGGATAATTTCTCTAAAACTGTAACTATTCTCAAATGTTCAATGCAATACCACAATCATTTAAAGGGAAATTTAGGTTGCTTCATCATCACAAACGTTCGTGTCGTTTGGTTCGCTAGTCTCAACGAATATTTCAACATTTCTCTACCGTACCTTCAGATCGCACAGGTAGCGTGAATAGCTAGTGGAAAAAGGACGCCCAGTTAATCAATCCTTGTGTGTACAGTTTAGCCTGCGTGATTCAAAATTTGGTCAAGTTCTTGTCATAGAATCAGTGGATAATAGCGGAGGAGGATACGTTTTAGGTTTCCGCATCGATCCGGCAAGTAGACTCAAGCAAATAATCCAAGAGCTCCGGTCGCTGCACGTCACGCAGAATCGCAATCCTGAATTTGGCGTTGTTTGGAAATCAACTTTAGAGGTGAATCAGTTATGATGAAGAAGTTATTTACAAAATAAATATTCTTGGATTTCGTGGATGCCAGGATCGGAAAGAAACTTCTATGCCTTTAACACATAAAGGTGAGATGCAGGACCAAGGTGTGCGCTGCTTCGCCAATTACTTGCAACCCGACTGTTTCAATTCTGGTGGCCATCCACCTGAATTTGACAAAAGCATCGGACTTGCTATGGAGAAGTTGCCAAAAGGAGTCAGCAGAAATTCCCTGTGGCAAATAACGTTTTAAATTCGAACAAAAACTGTAATAAAATATCCCTTTTACTGAACTCAGCTCTGCTTACGTTTGGTGGAATGGGAAAAATAAATAATCAGCATTCCATTACGTGTCAAATGGTTCAATATGACAATAATGCATCCAGCCAAAAGAGTTTTGGCCGAATTATACTCTATTTTAAAAATTTCTAAAATTCTTTTCTTGGCCTACAGTCCTTTTGCACGTAACCTACAGAAGCTTTAAGGCTAATACTAGGTAAATTAGGCACTTGTAGAATACAGTGTATATAGTTACCGACTAACAAAAGCACCGAAGGTTCAACCACGATAGTGATAAATAATTGTTCTGTTCGAAGTATAATGACAGAGGATGGATTTTGAGTAGAATAAGGCTATTGCAAATGGCGAAGGACCCGTTGAAACATCTTGCTCAATCCAATCGCTTTTTAGGTTTCCGGAATATTTCAGGATATCACAGAAGTCATTGGAATCAGGTATTCAAACTCAGGATTTCGAACTCAGGCATATGACCGTCACCCTCAAAGTGCGACATTACGTGATCAACAAACTCGTCTTGGGATATAACCGTTGAGAATATGTTTTCGCAAAGCGGACTGTAAACAATAACACAGCAAACGATGAAATTAGTTACTTAGACATGTGTCTGTATCGAAGATAAACGAAATACCAAATGCGGTCTTGTAGGTTCATGTTTTTCCATACTGATGAATTGCCCAGATCGGCTGCGTGCATGTCGAAACTCGTTTGAGTTACAACGCTTGCCGCTGCCGCTTCATTTGCTAAAGATTACTATTGTAGAAACTTGTTGACAAATGTAACACTATGATAACTTACCTGCGTTCATTCGTAATATTTGATGCAGATGACGTAATTTCAAGTTTTCATTTTGTAATTTTTCTTTAAGGGCAAGAGCAGATTGTGTGCATTGTTGTACATATTCCATTGGATCTGTTTCGTCATTTTCATCTGACAGAATGGATAATCCCTGAACTGCTTCCATTGAGTTACGTTGGAATTCCATCATCCTTGAGCACTGCTCTTCAAGCTCACCCTGCCCCTTCTTTAGACTGAGCAATAATTTTGATGACAGCTCTTCAACAACTGTCCCTTTTGCGTTTTCCAAGGCAGGGGACCAAAGACCCTTCCGTACCAAATCCAATTCTCTCTGAATAGCACTCAGATTTGGTTCAGAATATGTGCGGCTTGTGACGTCAAGTGTTTTTGGTCTCGTGTCAGAACCACCATGAAGCTCAACTGTAACAAGGCTGTCATTGGACCCTTCAAGATCTTCTTTGACTTCTGTCAGATCTGACTTGAAACTTTCAGAATCTGTCTTAAATGTATTATTGCCAACTCTGCCACGAGCAAATATAGTCAACTTTTCAGCCAGGAGGGAGCATTCTTGCTGCTTAGAATGGAACTCCTGTGTGAGTCTTAAATTTCGTTCTCGTAAACGGATTTGCTGATCCTGTAAGCGTTCGACTTCAACCACAAGTTCTGTTCGGCTTGTAACCAGCCTTTCATTTTCCACTTGTAATGACTCGACTCGATTTTGAAGCTTCTTGTACCGTTCTTCCAAGTTTCGTAATGCTGTCTGTAAATACACAACGTTGTTGCTGTTTGACTGTGTCATCTTTGTTGTGCACGAGGTATTTTGTTTGCAACACCAAAATACTGAATAAAAAGCGTAACAATAAACGAGATTGAACAAGGTATAAAAAAAAATACTGAGAGGGGCAGGAACACGAAAATGGAATGCCCAAAAAACCCCACAACTTCGCTGCTCGATACCGTCGTCTACTGTCGGTCAAAACAACTACGGTACCACCTCAACACCGTGCTCTACCGGTTCAATTATTAAGAGGGTAGTTGTGTTTTTCAAATATTTGTCTTTAAGTTCGAATAAAAAGTGAGATAATTTTAGGCATGTAACAAAATCTTACACCCAAACATAACAGGTCTACACCATAAACTCTAGGGAAAATTACGACATCCCCTGACACATCTTATGTTTCCACGAATATCGGGGAGCAGCGGGCAATCTAATCTGTGATATTAAAAAAGATATCATGTATTGATAATTTGATATCGTGCTTTACGTTTAGTAATCTTTTGTTTTGCAGCATAATCTCTAATGGCATTCAACATTCAAATGATTCCTCGTATCACCAGCGAAATCCCATATCGTTCTAGAGACCTTGTACTCACTACTCACGAAAGAAATAAAATAAATAAGGTAGAAGTCATTATGTGTTTGGTTCGATTTATATTTTTTATACACAGCTCACATCACACATAAGATGAAGCATTGAAAGAGTTCACTCGCAATTTTTGTGAAATTTTTTTTTTAAAGTTGTTTTTTATGTATACGTGAGGCTTTCAAAGGTACCTGCTATTGTGAGTTTTGTTGATAAATTTTCAGGCAATTCCTGGAGACCCCAGTCAAATTCAGAACATTTCACTAAGAATTTCTTAAAATTAAATGCCTTGGGTTTTTCTCCATCAAAAGAAGAATGCGATAAACAAACTATCACAAAATAATAACGGACACGAGAGAGAGCGTGCGGTGAATTCAAAAAAAAAAATTATGGTCCTTGTCCACTTAACGGATAAGGTTTGCAGGTTTGAAAAAAAAAATCATGTTTTGGTTGCCCTGTTATTGCTTAGTTGGAGAATCCATCACCGGTAGGATCAAGGATCCATGGATAGTTGTTCGGACATTCCATGCAAGTGTGAAGACGAAGGATCTCTCCGGGCAATTCTCTGTTTATGGACGCAATAAAAAAAAACGAAAGTTAGTTAAGGAACTACGGTCACGTAGCATCATTAAAAAAGTTAATTATACCTTGTGGTCAATGGGCAGGCGTTGGGCAACGAGCAGAAAGGCTGTCCCTTAACGTCGCATTTCTCTTTCCATTCCTGGAAGTCCCTGAGAGCGCTCAGTTCAGTGGGGTTCTGCATCCATTGGATAACCTGCACAAAATATCAAACGCAATCATGAATCTAGGTCCAACTTGGAAATGCTGCGTCATGTCTCTTTCATTACCTGCAACATGGTGACGAAGTAGACGTCGTTGCGAGCAATCATCTCATCCATAAACTTGATGAGTTCATTCTTGAACTCCTTCTTGCTCTTGAGCCAAGAAGCGCCGAAATGGAGACCGAGGGGGGCACGGTTGGTGCTCAAATGGCGGTCAACGTTGTGACGGAGCATGCGGCCGAATTGTTCACCGGTAGCGATGTTGGTGCAAGAGTCGACCATGTGGCAACCGGGAAGAGACTCGTCGAAAGTGGGGTCGTCACGGCGATCGAGCTCGTTGATGACCATCTCCCAGATGGGGTGGCTGCGGCTGGCACAGTTCTGGGCGTTGCCGATGCACTTGTGGGGCATGCGGAAGTACAGGGTGTAGGGCCAGATGGGAACGCGGCCGAGGGGCGCAGTGATGGACGAATCGTAAACGAAGAACTGGTCAGCCATCATGTCGAATTGCTTGTTGCCACCGACACGCAAGTAGGGAGCTCGAACGCCGATGATGGAGCCGTCGGTGATGTTGGCGAAACGCTCGATGATCAAGCGATTGCCGGCCATCTCAGCCAGCCAATCATCGTAGCTACCTTCGGTCCAGTACTTGGAGCTGTCCTTGCTCGTAACGGAGAAAGAGGCAATCTCGTGACCGCGACGGTGAAAGTCTTGCACGGCCGAGTAGTTGGTGTACTTGTGGGAAACGAAGAAAGTTCCTGTATGACGTAATTGAACATTTTTAGAAAATGTGGGTTATTAAAACACTTGTTTGTTTCTAAATAGCTTACCCTTAGCCTGGCAGCCGTTGGGGTTGAGACGAAGGCCGCTGAAGATCTCTTCGTACAGGTCGATGTTGTCGGTGTTCATGGCACCGTTGAAGGTGAGCGTGATCATCTGGGGAACGTTGCTGGCTTCCAATTCACCGGGAATGCGAGTACCATCAGCTGAGCAATAGCAATCGGGAAGGCTGCACTGAGTTGGGTCGCATTCGGGAGCGCGGTTCGGATCGCTGTCCACAGCTAATCAAAACAAATGAAATGAATGAATTGGACTCACGCTTATTCATTAATGTGATTATAACTTACTGCAAGCGTTTTCATCGGAGCCGTCTTTACAATCGGGCTTGTCGTCGCAGAAGAGAGCCTTGTCGATACATTCACCGTTGCCGCACGAGAGTTTGCCATCAGGGCAGATGGGCTCGTCCGTCTTCAACTTGGGCAAAGCCTTGCGTGGTCCTGTTATTTGTTAATTAATGATTAGCTTATCATCAAATAATCACGAATTGCAAATCAAAACTGACGGTCGAGTTTGTCGCAGTTGGTGACCTTAGCCTTCCAGTCGCACGTCTGGCGCTCGACGTCGAAACCCAAACCAGCCGGGCAACGGACTGCTGCCAAGCGGATGGCTCCGGCGATGCCGGCACGATCGCAGCGCACAACATCACGACAATCACCTTCGGTGGACAGACGGAAGTACTCCTCGGGTGGCCTATTTTCGCACAATTGCTCGGGAGTCTGAGCAGCTTCCTGAGCGTTGCTGAAACCTATTCACAATCAGATCATTGTGATTAGAAATTTTTGAAAAAAAACTGTAACAATCGATTTGTTAGGAGATTCTCGTGAAACGGGCGAAGAGAAAGCGGGTCAAGTACCGAGAGATGGCCAATAAGTGAAAGGGAACCAGCGTTTTCTCTTCAAATGCTCACTTGCCTCTTGCCAAAAAAAAAAACAAAAGAAAAACACAGAGCGCTTTCTCCTGTTGCTATTTGATCATTGGCTTGGCGATACTTTCACGAAAAACAAAAAAAAGGAATGACCTTAATTCAAAGCACGTTCTTTCTGCCGGCCATTTTTTTTTGCGTAACGCTTTAACGTGCAGAGTTACGCGACGAGTTTGAACAAATACATTAACAAACAAACGAGTTCCATGAAAAAGATTTCAGGTGAAAGTGTCTGAATCCCAACAAAACACATAGAATAATAACACTTCAAAATTGAAAATAACTTACCGGCAATGAGAAGGAGCACTAGGCAAGCGGAACGCATCATGTTAATTTGTTTGTTGCTTTTTTTTTACAGAAGGAATAAACAAATGATGAAAAATAGACAGTTGTTTTGTGTGTGTGTGTCTTTCTCCTTGTTTTGCTCAGGTGATTCGAACGCCGCGCGTTCCAAACTACAACTGCCTCCCGAACTTCTCCCACCCACTAGACTTTATACCCGGGGTTCAAGTTGGTCATTCTTATTCCCCCAGTCTTAGCTTCAAGTAGAGACTGGGCCACCTCCTCCAAAGCTTCATTGGTTTCCCACGGCTCCCCTTCAAAAATAAGAAAAAAAAAACCTGGGCACACCGGTCGGCCATCTTCTTTCTCCGCCCTCTCTCTTTCTCTCGGCTATATAAGCCACTAAGTTTCTTTCGCCCACCATTGGTCCGTTCTTCCTCCACTTTCACCCGTCTCGGAAAAGTTGCCCTACCAAAAAAAAAACAAAAAAAAAAAAATAAATAACAGCGGGTCCCACTTGAGACTCTACCGGAGCATAACGATATATAGTATAAGAAAAAACAAAGAGATTTAGGTGAAAAAAAAAGAAAAAATACCTTGAGATGATAAAGGATTTTAATTCCTTTGGGTGGAGAGGGGGGGGGGAGAGGAAGCTAAATGTGGCAAGGTGACGCTAGTGTTTCCTGTAATGTGTTTACGGATTATTACGACAAAGAGATAGACAGACTACACCTGTCCAGTTTGAAATCCGGGCTCAAGGTTGAAACACTATCGCTTTGCATGTGTTTGCCATAATTCCAATAGGAGATCTATAGAGGGATTGCTGTTTGCAATCGTGTTTTCACTGGGACCGATCGCCTCCAGTGACTTAGGTTAGGTGTACACATACCTATGGTTTTCCAAAATACCAGAAGAAACCTCAAAGGCGAAAAAAAAAAAACCGGTTTTATTTTTTAAAGCTCGGATTTTGTTGAAGAAAGCCATATATCAAGGACTGGTTTTTTCAAATATAGGTTTATTCAAATTTCATGAGAGAGAGAAAACAAGATCGAAAAAGATTGGCCTCATAACCAAAATTAAATGTTTTTTTGGCAATGGCATTCATTTCTTTTTGAGATCCATAAACAGTTTCATTTAACTCTGAGGTCACAATCAAATGGTATATACACTGCAATTGAAGGTGTTTAATTTTAAATCCTTGGATTTATTGGATATGGACATTTCGATTTGACATTGCTCCTGTTTTTGCTGTACAACATCGACGACGAAACGATTTCGGCGAATGAGAGGGAAAGGCTTTTTATGTTCCAAGGACAGATCCCCCGTCAGACTTCCAAAATTTCCTTTGGCACCATTTTTGAAAATTCACAGTGACAGACACACACAGAGTGAGCCGTGTTCGTTTCACAACTAGCCAATCCTTGTTGTATCCCCGTACAAACGCATCCAGCCAATTTCAAATGTATACATCACGGAAGAAAATGTTGGTTTCACACAAACTGAATAAAATGAGAACAATGTTGGTATAAAAAGGAAGAGAAAACACAAGAAACTTCCAAAATTGGTTTGCAAACGGCCTCGAGCAATCAAAACTATAAGGATTCATTTACTTTCTCCGTGTTTTTTTTTTCCTGATCATACATTCGAAATGTTATACGTGACGTCACTATAGTGATCTGATTTCACACGATTAATCCCCTCCCTTCTCACCCCCCCCGTCCCGTGTTTTGTTAACAAAGATGTTGTTCTTCTTCTCCGGTGTGAAGCTGCGGAGAGCGAGAGCGAGAAAAGAGAGAGAGCAAAAAAATAAATCGAAAAAAGATGTGTGTGTGCGTGTGTGTATGTGTGTGTGTGTGTGTCTTGCACGGATCGACTTTCCATCTTTTCCTTTCTAACGAGTCACGTGACGTGTGACGATGGTCTTAACTAGCACAGTACGATGGAGAGAGAGAGAGAGAGGCACAGAATGAACGACGAGGTCAATTCCACACACCAATCCCGGAAGCGAAAGGCAGTCACATGATATCTACCAACGATAACCTGGGGACACTTTGGCGCAGAGGAGAAAGGTTCCAGCCTCTCTCTTTTTTTCGCGTAGTTCGTGTAATTCTGGAAAACGCACTTCACCTTTACGAACGACGATCATTAAAAAATAAATAAATATTTTCTATGAAATGCTTTGCGAAAACACACACTTAACCATTTTGGCCATAGCAAACGTGTATAAAATTTTTTTTTTTTTTTTTTTTTGCGTTCCAGTTTGAACGGAGCGGGAATTCGGAGAAAAGACGGGGGCCCTCTTCTCTTCTGAGGCATTTGGGCCCTTTGGCCCCGGCTGCGTGACGGGCTGACCTACTTCGGTATGCGACTTTTTTTTTTTTCTTTTTTTTTTTCGGGGTTAAAGACGTTTTGGGTTGAAAAGTTGTTGGCCACCTTCTATCTCTTATATTCTATCTGTATTTATATTCCCCATTTGCCCCCTTTCTCAAGTCGGAATGGATGCTGATAGGCAAAAGCTGTGTTTTTTTGTTTTTAATGGACGGCGATGTATATGTGCACGGGGCTGGCCAGCTTTTCTCTCTCTCTTTCATGTCCTAGATGCTTTGGAAGAAACAAAAACAAAGGCACGCCCTCAAAGTGTTCCACTTCAGAGTCACCCCCCTCTTCTCTCTCTCTTTTTTTCTTTCCATCTTAAAAAGTATTATACGATTATCTTTGTAGATGCATTATATAGACACCCAGAAAGAAAAAAAAAAATGAAGAAGAAAGAAAGAAAATTAGAAAACGTCATCACACTTTAGACATCCTCATTTCTAACGTCACGACAAACCACTAAACACACTAATCTATATTCAATTCCATCCCCCCCCCCCCCACCGTCTTCTGAATAAAGCATTTTCTAGTCCGTCATACTTTTCTGAGAATCTTGAAAGTTCGAGAACTTGTTATGTAATCATTTTTTTGGGGGACTTTCTTGTCATGGAATGTGTACAAAAACCCGTGAAGTTTTTTTTGTATAGATTATACACAACGTTTGATGCAAAAATGCTGAATTGATTAGCAAGCTATGTTTTGGTTAATTCCATATATTTTTATACACAAACGACGGCAGTAAAGCGACATGAAATTCCAATGGGAAAATCGTGTAACCCGCACATCAATTCAAAATCAAATTTGAAAAGACACAATCAAAGGGAAAAGAAATTAAAAAAAAAAAAAACAATTGAATAATCATATTCGGTAGCCCCAAATTCCGAAATAGAAAAACGCGATGGACATGCAAATTTCGATGAGGCAAATTTTCGAAATAAACTATAGTCTTCTCGTTAGTTGATGTTTGTTCTAATGATGTCATTAAGGTAAAAAAAGACGAGAAGAATAAGAAGATGACGTTTTCTTTTTATCTTATTCAAATTGAGTCATTGTTTTGAAAAAAAGAGAAAACGATTTGCGTTTCATTTGTTCTAGATGTGACGAGCCATTCGTTAATAAAGATTTTCGTTTTTCAATTTTTTTTAATTGTATTTTTTTTTTAATCTCTCATCTTCGTCATTCGTTTTTTTAAACAATTTTCAAGTGTACAGTGCCGCCTCTGCCATCGTCAATCGAGGCTATTTTTTTAAATTTGCTATTTTTGTAAAATGTGATGTTGAACGAGAAATCATTTGAAAAAAAAAAAAAATCCTCTTCATCATTCTTCCTTATTTTGTTCGATCATTTAAAAGAAGCCATCACCAGAAGGATCGTTGAGCCATGGATAATTGGGTGGGCAACGATTGCAAGTGTGCAGTCTGAGCGTCTCACCGGGCAGTTCCTTGGTGGTCAGCGCGCACGAGTTGGGCACGGCGCAGGCGGCTGGGCCGACGGGCGAGCACTTCTCCTTCCACGGCTCGAAGTTCTTGACTTCGGTGCTCGTCTGCGGGTTCTGGATCCACTGGATGACCTGCGTCATCGTCACGAAGTAGACGTCGTTGTGCTTGGCCAGGATCTCGTCCATCCAGAAGAGGAAGGCGTCCATGAATTCGGGGTTGTTCTTCAGCCAGGCGGCGTGGAAGAAGAGGCCGAGCGGGGCGCGGTTCTGCGTGTAGTGCCGGTCAAAGTTGTGGTTGAGGAAGGCGTAGAACTGCTCGCCGGACAGGATGTTGGAGCACGAGTCGATCATGGCGCAGCCGGGCAGGTCCTCGTCGAAGGTCGGGTCTTCGCGGCGATCCAACTCGTTCATGACGATCTCCCAGACGGCGTGGCTGCGGGTGGGGCATTTCTGCAAGTTGCCATGGCAACGGTGGGGCATGCGGAAGTAGAGCGTGTACGGCCACAGAGGAGGGTTCTGCAACGGGGCCGTGATGGTCGAGTCGTACAGGAAGGCCTGCTCCTCCATCATGGTGAACTGGTTGTTGCCACCCACACGCAAATAAGGAGCGCGCATACCGACGATCGAGTTATCGGTGATGTTGGCGAACTTGTCGATGATCAGACGGGCACCGGCCATCTCCTTGGCCCAGTCGTCCACCGAGGCGGTCGACCAGAAGGATTCCTCATCATTGTGACTGTTCCAGTGAATTGAAAGAGAGAACATTTTGGAATTTAAAATCGATGTTTGAATCAGTTTTAATGAAGAGAAATAACCAACGTACGTGATGGAGTGGGCGGCGATCTCGTGACCTTTGCGGTGGATCTCCTGGACGCCGGAGTAGTTGGAATATTTGTGCGAGACGAAGAAGGTGGCCTTGATGTCGCAACCGTTGGGGTTTTTGCGCACGCCGTTGAACATGTCCCTGTACAGTTCGACGTTGTTGTTGTTGATGGCGTCGTCGAACGTCACCATAATCATCTGGGGCACCTGTTTCGAATCGAGTTTGCCTGGAACTTCCGTGCCAGTTTCGGAGCAGAAGCAGTCGGGCAACAGGCACACAGCCGGATCGCAAGCTGGTGCTCGGTTAGGATCGTTGCTCAAATCTGGCCATTGATCCAAAAAATTAGCATATTGAAATTACAAGATTTAAAAAAAAAATGAATATCATTTAATACCGCAAGAGTTCTCATCGGATCCATCGGTACAGTCTGGAACGCCGTTGCAGAAGAGGCTGCGCTCGATGCAAGTGCCGTCGTGACAGGCCAACATGCCTTCCTGGCAGAGGGGCTCGTCAGTGGACAGGATGGGCCTCAATTTGCGGACCTTCTCTTTGATGAGGCAGTTCTTGACCTGCTCTTTCCAGTCGCACGTCTGCTTCTCGATGTCGAAAGCGAGTCCAGCTGGACAACGGATAGCTTGCAAGCCCTACATTTACCATCCATGCGAAGATGAGTTTACATGTATTCCGCTAAATGAATTCGATGATGAAAACGTACCGAAGATGTGCACTGGATGACGTCACGGCAGTTGTCGCCTTCGCCGGCCTGCAGACGGAACCATTCGCCAGCTTCTTTGGCTTTGCATAATTCCTTCTCGAAGCTATCGTCATCGACGATCGTCGGTGCTGGTGTGACGTTCGACTCTATTTATATACACAAAAGACAATGAAAATTGATCTTAATTCAAATCGTGTTAAAAAGGGAAATAATAATCGAGCGAAAAAGGACGCGTGAAAGTTATCATCGAAAGAGGCAAACGCTTTGCCCTCGATACGATGATAGTCAATTATCACCAGCTCCTACCAGTTGGCTTTCTCTCTCCGAACTTTCTATGCGCGTGTCAGCAGCTCCCTTCGGCGTATTTATGTAAGAAATACAACAAAAGCCAGTCCCTTCTCTTTTCCCAATCAAAATTTCCCTTTCTCCTTTTTTTTTCTGTTTGCTGATTTCTTTTTTTTTTCCTTTTTCGCACGTTAAACAAAAAAAAATTTTTACATCCCGGACATGCCACTTTTCAAGTGTCGACATTAAAACTTGAAGACATAATTAAGTGATAACTTACCGACAGGTCGACGTGCCGCGTTGTTGGCAGCTGCGTTTTGAGCGTTGCGAATTTGGTTAATCTGCGCATCCACCGCAACTACGGAATTTTGAAACAAATGAAATCATTCAAATTCTTGTGCACAAAATTCAAATCAATAAATAGAAACTTACCGGAAGCGAGGAGGACGGCACACAGGGAAGTCCACAAGAACTTCATGATCACAGCGATGAGGGGAGGGATTGACGGCGGCGAAATCGCGAAACAAAATTCAACCTGTTTATATTATACAAAAGAATCTTGTTGATTCAAGTTTGTTCGTCAAAAGAACAGACGTGCGCTGCGCGGTTCAAGAGCAGCGGCCGACTGAAGTCGAATAGCTGATTGCACTGGCGAGTAGTACCTGTACCGCTTTTGTATATAATGCTGGCCGGTTGTGTGATTGCTGAATATGTTACTGAAAAACAACAAACAAAAAAATAACTTGTTTGAAGCGCCCAGCTGGAAACCTCCTTGTCTCTGTCGCTCTCCCTGCACAAGTATACTATCAGCACTCACCCACTTTCCTTTTATACCCCGCGTTCCATGCCGTGTGTATTGGTCTGAACCAAGCGCCTTGTGCTGCCCCCACCAGTTTCTTTCTCTCTCTCTTTCTTGTCAGATCATCTCCTTCTTTTTTTTTTTTTTTATTCTCTCTTTCTTTTTTTTTTTTCTTATTTCTCTTCTTCGTGTTTTAACCCTTTGATTTTTTTTTTCCAGTGTGTTCCAGCCCATTTGCGATGGAAGCCATCCGAGAAGGATTGCGGCTGGGCAAACGGCATAGGTCGAGGTCGTTATATCATCATGTATCTAAATATAAACCTAGGGACTTGGAAGCGAAAAAAAAAAAAATAAAATGAGATCCTTAACATTGAAGAAGGAAAGAATGAGATAGATGGGGACATGGATGATCACGACAATGACCGTATGAACCAGTTTGCCGGTTTTATAAACTCGGCCTTTTGGCCGAATGCCCTCGTCATCGTCTCGACCCCCATCATTGTTACATGTCTGCTAACTTTTTATTTTTTATTTTTCCCACACATGATTGCACGTCATTATTATTTATTCTTTAATCACTGCGTAATGTCGATGTTAACATTTTTATTTTTCGGCAGGGTTGCAAACGGTTGTTTGCGGATGCCAATGAATCGCTTCCGCCATCATCATAACTGTATATAACCCAGTAGACTGCGCATATTTTTTTCAAACATGACCGCAAACTGCGCAAAGTTAATGCCAAAGTCGAATTTGAAAAAATAAGAAGCAGACGGTGTGACTAACCGATCAACTTTTCTTTCTTCTCGCACTTTTCCCTTTCTTTTTTTTTTTCGTTTTGGAAATGAGGAGAGAGAGTCTGATATACACGGCAAACTGATTGGTGTGTACGCCATTGGCCAATGTACCGAACGACCATTTCCAGCTTTGGATTGACTCAATCTAATCCCCCCCCCCTTTGTAATGTAGTATACGTACGCAGGTATAGAAAGAACTATAAGAAGATTAACTAATGACCTAAGCGACGTGACGAAGGTCGCCTCTCGTATTCTCGGGAGGTTAAAAGAATTTTTTTGAGATTACCGTGTCACCCCCCTTTTTTTTTTACAGTAAAATCCGTTAGTTCAAATTCCCTGCCCCCTTCGGTGTGTGTTTCTCGCTCTACTCACCTGAAGCTTTTGGTGGCCGCGGAAGTCGCAATATCTTTGCCAACAAGCGAAGAAAAAGAGCTAAGTGGCAAAACACCGTTACAAAACATGTTAACTGATTGGAATTGTTGGCAGTTTCGCATGCATAATATACAGCCGCGCTATTCGATGTGCTTTTCTTTGGCAAGAAAGATATGGCAATTGGTGCTGTGTTGCATCACTCTTTCCTGGCTTTCCTGGAACATTCGATATCAAAGACATGATCTTGAATTTTTTAATTTCTCATATCAGCTGCCCATCGGCGTTGATTGTTCGCTATACTAGCGCCATTCATTTCACTCGTGATTTGGAGCAAAATGAAAGCCAAGACGGAAACAGACCTTTTCATTTGTTACATTCTTTAATTTCAAATTATTTTGTGGGGGGGGGGGGTTGTTATTATTGCGGTGAAGGCGTGGTTTCACAGCGATGCGCCTTTGATTGTAACATATCGCGATATAGTTGGTGTAAACCAGCGCAAATCCATCATCGATTCACGCAGAGTGGATTAGCAGGATGTGGCTTGGGCGTGCCTCACGTTCCAGCACCAGCTCTTTGCAACCGCATGTGTTTCTCTCCTTCTTTTTTTTTTGGCTTGGCTCTTGTGAAGATATACATTACACACTTCGCGTTGTGTTACGTGCGTATACACGAATGGAAAATAAACTTGGCAGCCGCGTCGGTGAATCGCGGCCGATCATGACGCATATACGACCGTGCAGGGGCTTCGTGACTGGGCGACTTTCTCCCTCCGGGTTCCACAACCCCGGAACAGAGAAACACGGCAACGTCTATATCTTTTTGGAAGACGCAACAACAACAACAACAATGAATTACAAAAAAAAAATTAAAATAAATCAAATAAAAAAATCTGGCGAGAGTTCGATTCGCATGACATGACGTAACCTACTTATAGTTTAATTTTCTCCCTCTTTTGCATACGATGCAAAAAATAATAACAGAGTTGACGCGTTTTTTTGTTGTTGTGTGCTTATATATCCACTATGGAGAGAGTGATGTTACTATAAAAGAAAACAACACCAAAACAAAAAAAATGAGACCGTTATTTGAATGCTGTTTATTATTCACAGCGTTGCTTGAGCGAAAAATGAATGGAAAGATTCATCAGCTGCAACGTTCACAATTTTTTTTTTTTCGTTTGTGCCTGGAAGAAGGACGAAAAGGTTGAGACACTATCAGCAGCAAAAACAACAGTAGAAGAAGAAGAAGAAGAAGAAAAACGTGACCTTAACCAAGCAGAGAAGGAAAGAAAGTTTCGAAAGTCCTCGTTAAATGAAAAACCCTCCAAGACACAGATCAAGTCATCTCCTTTCTTTTTCCTTTCTTCCATCTTTTTTTTTTTTAAATCTTATATATACAGTTATTCCTAATGTTTTTCTATCGTGCTGTGCTGCTGTCTTTTTTTGTTTTCTGTGCTCCATTGCATTATTTCTAATTTGCCATCCCACACACGTCCGGGCCCCAATTTTACACGGTGATGGAATAACAAAGAGGTGGACCTCTGTGTCCTTCCATCATTCATAAAACATTTTTTTGTTTTTTTCCTTTTTTTAAAAATTTTTTGCTTTGATTTCGATGTCGTGTCTTTTGCGTGTTCATCATCATCGCGTTTTTTTTTTTAATAATTCATAACGAGCTCTCCGTCAGTGTTGATTTGTAATAGCACTTTCGCCTCAATGGCGGCCTTCACCGACCTAGTCTAGCAAATTCGAAAAAGAAAAAAAAAACAATAACCGCAATGTGCTGGAGGATCGTGCATGATGGCGTCACACGCGCAACGGAAGAAAGCGCCCCAATCCATCCTTTCTCTCCGCCATAGTCATTTGAATATGATATTTAAATGGGAACGCCTATAACAAAAGAATAGAATTACGAAGAAATGAAAGACCCGTGGCAAAAAAAAAAAACGAAAAAAAAAACAAAAAAAACCGGTAAACAAATTTACCGGTAACGGACCTGCCCGACTGCTGGGCCGAACTCTCGATGGCAACGTGAAAGAGAAACGAAAATGCCTTACGTGCCACTAAACACAGGTTTGAATAAAAGGCGCAAAAAAAAAAAGAAAAGAGAAGGGAAAACGTTTCTATGACTTGAAAATAAGAAGACAAACAAGAAAAACAAAACAAAAAAAAAAAATCAAAACAAACCAAAATAAAATAGGAATAAAAAACCGGTTTGGCTGGATCGTAAAAAAAAAATTCGAAATATTGAAATATTTGCACAGGCTCTTGTCAATTTCCAATTGTAGACAGGTATACATACTGTCCTTGAGTTAGAAAACAACTAGGGCGCGCTAGAATACCCATAGTTTTTTTTATTTTTCTCAACAAATCAAATGTATATAATAATAAGAAGAATAAAACAAAAAGTAAACCTTCCTCTCCCCCCCGTCCACAAAGTCCGTAGGAATATAACTGAAAATGCGGAGATTAAATTCCAGGTGAGGGGGGGACCCTTGTCTCTCCCCCCTCTCTCTCTGGAGATATATAGACACAGGTATAAGTATAATAGGAATGTAGGTACTATAAGAGAAAGAGAACGAGGGAAAGTGTTCAATTTAACTATATTCTATGGCGTCCCATTAAAAACGGCCATTGGGTCACGTGATGTGGGTCTTCGCTAAACGAAAAGAAAAGCGAATTTTCGAAAATGCGTCCTGTACGTGTTGATGGAAATTGGACGGCCGCTTTTCACAAGTCGGGCCCGTTCATTAAGTCTCGTAAAAAGGGAAAGTTTGGCATCGATTTTTGTGACCGAGAGAAAGAGAAAATAGACGCACGTTACAATTCACGTTAAACACAACATTACGTAAGGTGTTCTCAAGAAGAATCTACATTTTTCTATATGTATGCGACGTGTTTATCAAAACGATTTATGAATTTTTAAATGCCCAGTTGTTGTTGATGATGGATATCTCGATCCTCTCGTCCCTTTTCGAAAAAGGATAATCAGACAGAGAAAATGTTTGTTACACGAATGACATTCACGCTCGTGTCCCGGATTGCAAAGCCAGAAACCCGTCAAGTTTGGTATTGAAGTATATTAAAACTTTCAAAGTTTTTTGGCTTGTTGATTTTTTTATTTTTTGTGGACATCCTTTCACCTTTCACCACGAAGGGAATAACAACGAAAAAAAAAAAGGCAGATTGCAGAGACTAACCACCAATCGTTTCTTCGTCCCGCGGCTCATCGAGAGCTTTCACGAACCGCATTCGTTCCACGAATATATTGTCGGTCAAGTACTTAAAAAAAAAAAACTAAATCTATGTGCTCAAACAATAGAGGTAGGATTTAAAAAAAACAAGCATATAAAATGAAATTAGGCAAATGACAGGCAATCGCAATCGAGTGCCACATTTTTTTTTCATCACTAAGTCTAGTAACAAGCGAACTCTCAAATGCAAATAAAGAAATAACTTTCTACTTTTTCGACACAC
The DNA here is from genome assembly GCA_013167095.2 of Daphnia sinensis. Taxonomy (NCBI): domain Eukaryota; kingdom Metazoa; phylum Arthropoda; class Branchiopoda; order Diplostraca; family Daphniidae; genus Daphnia; species Daphnia sinensis. Next base: position 1,966,118 of record CM023195.1, on the reverse strand, counting down.
ACACACACACACACACACAGACGAGAAAAAAAAAACACATCTCACAAAAGTAGGTTAATGTTCTACATTAACACGTAACCGGACGCATTATTTTGCAATATTTTCGAACGCATCCTCCTGCGTGTATTGTATATTACAGCGTTCGGGAATTCTATCGTGACGGGCCCGGAATAGGCCTTGCCCTTGACCGTGGCATTTAGAAGAAAAAAACAGGCCTCATATTTATAGGCCATACCTTATCAGTCTGTATATATACACACCTGATTTCTATATGTTCCAGGTCATACAAATTTTGAAGCAAAAATACAAACAAAAAATGTAGATCAGTTCATCGAAGCAGAAAATGGCTGTCTAGGTATGGAAAACTGATTGGCCAGGTAACAAGCAGTTGCAACAGTGTCCATCGTTGGTATATCTACCAGCGCTTTTTCTTTTAGCTCCGGTATAAAGGTGGTCATTCCCCGGAGCTATAGACTTCCTGGAAAAAGCCAACCCAACAGGGGGCCCTTTACGAACTCGGGTGAAAGGGGACATGCGATCGGGGGGGCAGGACGTCAAGTTTTTTTTTTCTCTTTCTGATGTGAAATCTACTTTCCTTTCTGTGTGTGTGTGTGTGTGTGTTTTTTTTTCTTCTTCATAAATAGCAGTAGATGCAGGTCTTCGCCGTGGAAGGAAGGCACTTTCATGACTTGTCTGTTTTTGGTCTTAGATCTCCTTTCGCTTCGGACTATAACTTTATCGCTGCCTTTACACAGCCCCCCCTCCTCCAGAAAGTGACCTTCTCTTTTTGGACAACTGGGCAAAGAGTGGAGCAATCCCTTTTTGTCCAAGGATATAACGAAAAGCCAAATGGAGGTCTCTTTCTCTCTGTCTCTATCTCTACTTCGAACGATATAGTCATATTTTAGAGATATATACACTTCCCGTATTTGCTGAGGCTATGAAGCCAAACTTGTCGCCAAAATAAACAAATGCATAGCACAGGTTTTGGCCGTATTTATGGGGTACCCTCAATGTCTTTCATCGGTTTTCTCTTCCTTGTGAACTCTCTCACTTTCCATTTTTCCCACCTGCTTTTTTTTGAAACAGACACAAAATATCGCCCTCCTTTTTTTAAAAAAACTAAAAAGCTGATGGATACCTCCTTGGTGACACGAGTTGTGCATCACTATGTATACATCTTTAATGTTTGAACGGCCAGTTGTTTCTTTCCAACACGATAGATATATGCATATCCTTAAATCTCGTTGGAGGATGTTCTTGTTTTTTTCTTTTTACTTCTAAAATAAAATTTTAAAATAAAAAAAAAAAAAAGATTTCTGTGTTAGTTCCTCCACTTTTTGTTGTTGAAGGGATCGTTTGTGGTTGTAACCCAGTGGACTAGGTCACTGGGTCACAGGTTCATCAGCAAGCTCCTCAACAAAAAAACCACAACCGGATGAAACGGCAGTGGAGGAGTCTAGTGTTTAACCACTATCCACACGCCCTAGAAACAAAATTTTTAGCCCCTCACGTATAGAGAGAGAGAGAGAGAAACCCTCGCTTTCCTTAGAAATTATTTGAGATTTATTTTTGGGATAGCCACCCTATCTTGTTTTGCTGTCCCTTTTATGTGAGTATAACAACAATAACAACCCCAGCTGTTTCGCTCTTCCACACTATCACTTTGCCCCGAATGCGTTTTGTAGAGGCACAGAGGGCAAGAATCAACTGATGGTGAAGGATATCCTTGAATTTGAATAATAATCCAACATTTAGTGGAACATTCTATTTCAGCCTATTTTTTTCATAGGTGCCAGAAATCCAATTCAAAGGCCCGTATGCCAAATTCGGATAACACAGGGACTTTGTGACAGTTCTTAAAAACATGACCATAGACAAAGACGTATATGTAAATAATTGTATATGGTTGTTCCAGTTGTTTTTGCATTCCTCCAATGGGTGTGTAACTGTTCCAAACAAAGAGCTGTGCATTGATTCCTGGTCGCAAGTCCTTAAAACATGCAACAATTTCTGCTAATTTTGTAAAAAAAAAAAAAAACTAGCCTTGAATGGAAGACAGTGCATATGCTAATCTCAATAAAAACTCGCTTTGGAAACAATCTCCTTGTTGCAATTGACAATAACACGGTCGAAAATTGTGAGGTCATCTGGACTGGATGTGTATAATATAACCTTCAGATGTTTGTGATCGAAGGCGTTTCCCTGTTTCACAATGGATGATTCATTTATTGTTTATGGGGTTTTACCCCTTCCTGTATAATAACTACATGTCCTAAGACATAACAGCAGCGCTTATACCGCATCATTTAACAGCTTTTATGTCATAACAGCATATAGCCTGAGCCAAGAACATTTGGAAAACACACGCGCAATTTATTACAAGCGAATAATAAGTGTAAACGATGATTTCGAAACGTTTTGTTCAACGTTACGTAACGCCCTCCTATTTTAGGAAGAATCAGTTTTCAATGCAATCAGTGTCCATTTTGTAACTAGCCAACAAGTTGTGTGTTAAATAATTGATGGTGTTGAGATCCTGGTTGGCTAACGAGTCCTTGTTACATTATCGCAGTGGTTTTTACAGTTATTGAAATCGCCGAAGCAAACATCCGCAGAAATAAAAAAGAGAAATCTTATTTCAAAAAAAAAAAAACTAAAAATAATTAAGTTAAGCCATTTAGACAAGTTCTCATACCATTGTAAGAAATCGTACAGATATGTCGAATCGTCTAGTATGGTGCATCGAAGAGAAATGTTGTGTCAAATATAGGAGACAAGGCTATTGAATCAGCATAACCTGTTCGCTTTTGGTCTAGGCCAACTCTATACCGTATTCCAATTCGAAAGTTATATTATAATCCTTCGTTATGATTACTCTCCGGATTGCCAAATAAAGCGATACACAGAGCAAATTTCCTTGCCTTTCTTGACAATGCAACATACCTTTTGCTGCAAATGCATTTCTTCGAAGTAGTTTATGTAGCCAAGAAAAGATTGATTATGTTTTTTCGGGTTGGGCAGGAAGTTGCAGTCAAGAATTTTGTTGTTGAGGGTTAATCAGCAAAGACACCAAGGTCCCTCTCCTTTCGAGCTTTACGAAGAAATGCGGAGAGCCGGTATAATGGATGTCTTTTTAAATATTGGTTTGATTGTTTGATCAATCCATTTTACCTTTTACCACCTGCCAAATGTTTGTTGTCCTTTTACGTTCTCGTTCGTTCGAAGTAGTTTTCAATAAGTAGGACTTTTGTATCGGAGTTTCACGCAGCTGGCAAAGAATTTGCCGTCAGGAATATGCAACTCGTCCAACAATGTGATCTGATTTCCGTTCGCATAGTTTCTATTGGAGTTCTCCTTTGAGCACGTTCTTGAAATCAAATTGGCAAGTCAAACCGGCCACGAGCACTTCAATTTAGTGTGCGTGTTCTTCTTTTTCGAAACGCAAACAAACAAACGGAACGGGTTATACTCCACCTCAATAAAAAAATCGAACACAGTCATACATAGCAAAAAAACTCTTAAAAAATGAACACAGATTGCGATTGAATTTTGATAGGAATGTGACAAAAAACTAAATGAATGATTAGGAAAATTTGGATTCGGCAAAACTTTGAGGTTTCTCTCGAGATGTGAGGTATGAAGCAAGTGAATCCGTATGGAGCTTGGAGCTATATGGAATGGATTCCAGTGTTCTATCGTTTCAAATTTAAGCTGCAAATTCTATTTAAATGCCAGTTAAATACGTGAAGCTCACAGATGGCGATTTTTTTTTCGGCATATTTTCTAACACCGTTTAATGTTTCTATGTTTTACACTTCCGGGAAATTAGTCATTAACTTATTATTCAGGTAAAATAACTACTCAACTGCCATCTATCGGATATTCTAGCACGATCGAAAAGAATAAATAAAAGTTTTTGAGGCAAGAGCCATCTAGCGGTAAAAGATCATTCTGGAAACAACAAATCGAATATAATCTCAAATTCTCAATTGATAAAATAGTGTGTGTAAGCTGATACCGTGAAATTGTGTCAGAAAGTGCATTTAAATTTAGTGGTTTTCAATTAAATTTGTTTAAAGCCTGAATCTCGACCTGTCTCGACGTAGGAAAGAACGACAAACGATCGCTAGGGGGCTACTGTACAAATACTTGGTTGAAAAAAAAAAATTGTCGGCTGCTTGGTTGTAGTGTAATTCAGCGCCTCTAGCGGACTTATTGGCACTTTGGGTACTTTCCTACCGTCACCACAACACCACTTACGATGTTTTACCTCTTAAAGTATTCCAAAGCGTGCTTCAGTCGTGAGCTCGTGACGTCTCGAATCGGTGTTGGTCCGTTGTCGTTTCAACAGTACATTTTTGAGCTCCACGTTGTCGTTGGCAAAGTACAGCCAGGTGTATGAATCCAGTTCTTTAAGCTGTGTATTTGTCAGTGCGGTTAAATGACAAAGTGCATTTCATTTTTCTGCATTCAAAAATAACGTAGTGAACGATTACGAAGTTTGCAAAGACGCTCTTGCTGGAACTGCATCGTTGCAAAAGGCTACGGTAACTATCATCCTTGAATTCTCCCCTTCTTGATATGTAAAGAATTACCATTTTGAAATTGAATTGTAGTTTTCATAGTATTGAACAGGCAATGGTCGTCTTGATACGTGCCATGCCTTACTTTTTTTTGTACGTTCAACAGCGTGTCGTGGGCGTATACCAATAAATGTAATACTATTAAATAGAAATTAATAAGCAAATGTCTTGATTGCAACACTAGTTTAGTGTAATATTTCGCACGTTTTAGTGCATCAATCAAACCATGATTTAAGCTTTTTGGTACATGTGTTTACGTAGAAAAATGAAACAAGTTCAGCTATTATTCATCTGATTCTCAATTTGCATATCCATTCAGGCACATTGAAGACAATACTTGTAGAAACAAATGGGGGAAAAAATAGAACCGAAATACGATGAAGTTCCCCAAAATGAAGAAAACGCAGCGGCAAAAGACAAAGAACCAACGGAAGGAGGCGCCGTTCGGTTACAAGCCAAGATGAGCCTCCTAAACGGTAAAAGCTGTATTATTTTTTAATTTGTTTCCCCGTAAAACAAAATATTAATTCATTTAAAGGTGTAACCGTTATTGTTGGCAGTATCATCGGTTCTGGAATTTTCATCTCTCCGACCGGTGTCTTGGTTCAAACTGGAAGCGTCAATATGGCATTGATCGTTTGGGTTGTGTCGGGTAAGAATTTGTTATCTAATTATGTAGATCTACCAAACCCAGCGAATGAAGCAGTTATATCTGCCGTGGCATCTGCTATATTCTTTGATAAATCGTTTTTCACGAGTCGGTTGGCTTTGTCAGACAGTCCGGTGTAAGCCTACTGCCGGGTGAAGGTTGATTAACTCATGACTTTGTAAATGCCACGTATGCAAAATAAGGATATGTAGAAGAAAGAAAGCTAGAATGAAAACAACTTGTAGCCGGTACTGTATCTAACTTTTCATTATCGCCCCAAACGAAGGTATCTTCTCGATGATTGGAGCCTACTGCTACGCAGAATTAGGTTGTATGATTAAGAAATCCGGTGCCGATTACGCCTATATTATGGAAACATTTGGCCCTTTTTTGGCGTTCATCCGCTTATGGGTGGAGTGCATGATTGTGAGACCATGCTCCCAGGTCAGATGTTTTTAACTGATATATTCTGCAGAATCATTAACAGGTTTTTTTTTGTTTTGTTTTAGGCTATTGTAGCATTGACCTTTTCCATCTATATTTTGACACCCTTTTTTCCAGACTGCAGTCCGCCAACGGAATCGGTAAGTTTCTTAACGACAAAATAATAAGACAATAAAATAATGCCTGCTGATTGATTACTGTTTCTCATGTCAGGTTCGACTATTAGCCGCCGCTTGCATTTGTAACTAATTAGTTTGCTAATCAGCCTGTAAGTTTACCATCATCATTCAATCTGTTACACCCATCATTTAGGTCTTCTAACATTCATTAACTGCTGGGATGTGAAATGGTCAACGCTCGTGCAAGATACGTTCACGTACGCCAAACTCGTGGCGCTGTTCATTATTATTGGAACTGGCGCCTACCAACTCTGCACGGGTACGATTGTTCAGTTCTTAAATAAGACAAGTAGTAATGGTGTGTCGGATAGAAAGGAACAGACGCGCAGCGTTATCGATCTATTTGCTGACAATAGTCGCATGGGAACAATTAATGTGCGCAACTGTCAAATCTGTATGGTTTGCTCTGCGTTTCTAATTCCACCATGATTGCATCCACTATGTCACTCTAGTCATTAGATAGCCCTTTTTTAAAAATTATATCTAAAGACTTTTCTCGTCCTAGTTCTCCACATCCTCTAAAGCGGATCGTGCATGTCCGCCACGTTAAATTAGTTCGTCTGTGAATGCACTATTGTTAATGAAATTCTATTGAATCTCTGAAGGCGGAGGCTGGATGGAATTTTTTTGTAGTTAAGTTTGAGTACGGCATGCGAATCCGAGAATGTGGCCGTGCGATAGCGGATTCTTTTCACCAGCTCCAAAAGGGCGTGAACCCATCAACATTCAATAACTGCCAGCAATAAGTCATCGTCCTCTTCCTTATCGCTCTTGTGCATTTGGGCACGACTCGTGCAATACTTTACGGTTAAGCCTTTATTTTTACATTACATTTAAGTAGTTTCCCCGCGATAAAGCCTTACAGAGGAGACGCTGTCCTCCTTTCATCCCCTGTTTTTATTATTGATTTTCCGAAACACATGTGTATTGTATTTCATATGCTACCGCCACCTGCCGCTTCCTTTGTGATTTACTTAAACGTAAAAGAAAAGCTAATTTCAGACATGGATTAGCTATTTATGTTATGGCAGGGAGGCTGTGAAGACATGAATTTGTCAGTTGGTACATAGTACGTGCATAATTTAACAAGGATATTACTTTTTCTACAGGTCATACTGAATACTTTACGTTCGAGAACACGGAAACCGATTTCACGAAGATCTCTTTGGCGTTTTATTCTGGATTATTTGCCTACAACGGATGGAATTATTTAAATTTCGTTATCGAAGAACTTCAAGATCCAGTTAGGTATGTTGCAATTCTTTTGGCTTGCGCGGGCAATCTCGGGTGAAATGTGTCACTTCGTATTTTCCCCGCGTTCTCGAGCTGATAGGATAACTAAGTAAAGGATTTCCTTTGTTCTGTGGTTCTCGAAGCCCTTGACACACTAGATAATCTGAAAGTTATCTTTTAATTGAATGTTCCGCCAAGCCTTTTGTTACGCCATGTGGAAAACGAGGAAATGGCTAAAAACACGGTCACTCGAGATTGCATTTATTTTTAATTTTGTTTAATTAAATTATTGTGTCGCAGGAATCTTCCACGAGCCATTGCAATTTCTCTCATCACGGTCACGGTCACTTACGTCTTTACAAATGTGGCTTTCTACACGACCTTATCTCCACTTGAAGTGCGAGGGTCGACCGCCGTTGCTGTGGTAAACTATTAATGTCATATTCATTGATTTCTTTGTATACTTTGAAGTGATTTCAATCGTTACGAGTGTTGTTTTCTGTTATTACATGTTTCATTTGTGGTGTACAGACATTTGCGGAGCGCCTGTATGGTCCCATGGCTTGGATTATTCCCGTGTTTGTGGCCATGTCTACGTTTGGAGCTGTCAATGGAATATTATTGACCTCTTCCAGGTACGAATCATTTCTTATTTCAAGTATGGTTCAATGTTTACCACCTTATTATTCTTGTTTTTAAGATTGTTCTACGCCGGAGCCTGTGAAAAGCAAATGCCGGAAATTCTTACCATGATTCAGATTACACGATTGACACCCACGCCGGCCGTCCTTTGCATAGCATTGCTTTCTCTACTATATTTGATGTCCGACAACGTGTACAGTCTCATCAATTACGTTGGGTTCGCAACATGGGTTCGTAGCATCTTTGTGATATTGTTTTTGTAACTCGTCCTATACCTTGCGATCCATTTTCAGTATCCTAAAATTTCATTGAACGTAGAATTCGATACTGGAGACGTCCAATAGTAATGTTTTCATTGTACTTTAGTTGAGCATAGGTTTAGCAGTGGTTTGCGTCCCATACCTACGATGGAAACGGCCTGATTTGGAACGTCCGATTCGAGTTAATCTCATTTTCCCCATTATTTACATCATCGCAACGATCTTCATCACGGTCGTACCGTGTATTGCTTCTCCACTAGACACAGGTAACAATCAGAACATTTTTGTTGACATTTTAGCGTGAACTAATCAATTATTCCTGATTTCTGTTCTGAAACAGGACGCGGAGCATTGATAATATTAACGGGCGTCCCGGTTTACTTTGTATTCATTTACTGGAAAAACAAGCCACCATGTATCCGCAGGGCACTGTGTAAGAAATCCTTTCTTTTAATATTCTTATTTTTTAGTTCTCGTTGTTGTTTGAAGTTTTTCATGTTTTTATATTTTATTTAATTCTTCTAGTTTCTTCTAAAATTGGTAGTTTTTCATTTTCATTTTATTCTTTGTTGAGGTAGCCTTGTTTACAATCACTCTCCAGAAGATGATGGTTGTGGTCAGCCCCGAATGATTTATTTGTTGGATCCTTTGTTGCGTAGGTGTTGTTCAAAGTTTTGTTTCATTTTCTGCCACCCACAGTTTTTTAAAATATTGTTTGCGCATGTTCCAGGACACCACCTAATTTCTCATTTTATCTACAGTTGCATTTACGGTCTTCATGCAGAAGATCATGGTTGTCGTTGGAGCTGAGGAGCCGGTCCGGGTGTAAAGCAGCTCCCAATCTCAAACAATGGTTCTGGGTTTTTGTTGTCTTTCCCTTTGCTTTAACTGTGTTTGGTGTTTTAATCTCAAGTGTTCCTAATCTTTCGGCTTTTTTTTGCTGAGATAACAATTACGTCAGGTTGATCTCTTGTTCGAAGCATAGTCATCGATGAGTCTCACGGTTGAATCGTTTTCGATCTGTCGTAATTAACATCCTTCCCTGGATTCTAGAAAAAAACTCTTATTCTTTCGTTGAAAGCTCATATCTTGGCTCGCTAATCAAGATTGTTATTGAAACCAGAGAATATTGCCCATGACATCAATCTCATCTTTGCTAACCCACCACCCCACCCCCTCCCCCCCCCCCAAAAAAAGAAACAAAGAAAAAAAAAAGATTGCACAGGAATTAAGTTTTTAAACTCAGCTTTGCACTCTGTACCGCACGTTAGCACCCCACGCCCAGTCCTGAGCTCACGCTATATTGGCGTATAGCAAATCTTAGCCCGAAAGAAATTTTCCTTAAATTTGCACGGTGTAACACGAACTGGGACCCTACACCTCTAAGTGCCGCGGAGCGTAACAAAGCAGAGGCCTTTGAACAATTTGATTCCACTTGTAACGTTGCTCTCTTCAGTTGGCAATCTCTTTAACCTTCTTTACAAATGCATTTATTTTCCTTTCAAGCACACGGGGATCGTCCAGTAAGAAGAATTAGTTTTCATTTTTCAGGTATGTTTTGCATGAGAAGTGGATGCAATGCTTAACCTTCCAGCGGGACAGAAAAATGTATCTGTTTGAAGTAAACCTCGTGTATTGTTGAGAAAAAGACCTGTAAAACGAAAAGAAACCAATGATTTTGCATTTCGTTAATGAAGGTAGACGAGTTTTTCACGAATTATTATGTTCATTCGGTATTCTACTTTTAAGTTTAAAAACAAAGTAGCAAGAATTTTAACTCAACATTATTAGTAGATGTAACAAAATAGCGTAAATATTTTGGTTTGAAGCCAAATTTTTTTTTGTGAGTTCCCTGTGATGTCGGGCTTTTATTAGCCCGAATGATCGGGGATACCGTCTTGTTAGCCTAATTCAATTTTTGTCTTGTAGGTAAAAGATTCATTATTGTTCTTCGTTAAGAAAAATTGTTGTATGCTAAGTGCCGTTGTAGATTAAGTTCCCCTCCCATAACCTTTTGATTTCTGAAACTGAGACAGATTTGCGTAATATCCAGCATTTCCAAGAGGAGTTCAACCAAGTGTCAGACGTTCTCGCGTATTTATGTTTAAGTGGTATAACGTTCAGTGTCTTCCAGTTTCCTTGTAAACGCCCAAAATCTTGTGTGATTAGAAGCATATTACCAAGCACCGGTTGCACATTGACCGATGCCAACGTGCAACGGTTCTTTCGATCGGGAATTTGGTTTCATCAGTGTCTAATTGTCTGATGTTTTAGGAGTATTAATAGGAATGCTATGATGTTTAAGAAATGCATGTTTCCCCAATACAATTCATGGCTTCGTGTCAAGAAGTGGCTTTTCGTTTTGTTTTCCCCTCTATCACGTCTATAACGTCACGGACGTTATTAGAAGTAGCCCCAATAGCGACCAGGCTGGACCCTATCCGGAACTTCCTGAACGGAGTGATGGCCCGTAGTTCTAACTCTTTAAAAAAAAATGTGTCAAAAAAAGTGTATTGCACATAGTGAATCGAGTAAACATACCAATGGATCGTATCTTGGTTGATTCAGTGGCCGCAGGGCGCATCCAGACACCAATGTCTTGGTAATAAAATCCATCGGATGACTTGGTTTTATGGTGACCGTGTCGCATTGACAATAAATGGTCAACGTTTAGGATTTCTTTTTTGTTTTTCCAAGGTAGTAATTTCCATTTTTATATGAGAGGCAGTTCTATTTTCTAGATTGCTGCACACACTCAGGTTTTCTCCAATACATACCAAATATTCGTGATGGGAAAACTAAAACATTTCTGGAGATTGCACCGGATGCAATCACAACATTTTGATGTGTCTCGTACGATATCGTCGGAAGCAAAGGTGCAGAATGGTTACAATCAAAACCAATAATGATATCGTGTAGATTCGGATAACGGTTGATTCTTGAGGCATAAAGCACATGAAAACTGCATGTTCTTCTGGAGAAATTGTAACCTATAAACATTTTAAATAACAGATTAAATTCCAGACATCAATTTTGTAAACTCTTTCTTACCAAAAAGTAGCTCGGATTATTGCGATTACGCCAACTAAAAGATGGAACTGAATACTCTGTCACACTACTGTGATTATAAACACAACTGTGGTGAGTATGGCCTGAGAAAACGACCCGTGGCTTCAGGCTTTTCAGCAACTAAATTGGGAAAAAGACAATGAAAAATGGCTATTAAAAAGAATAGCAACAACCACTTTCACACCCAAATCGATGACGTTCTTGAAAGGCAATCTAATTTGGGACGAAATTCTGTGTGTTTTTCCTCGTCCGGTGCAGAATCTTCGCCTTCACAATCCGCGTCTGATTTTCTAAATAGAGGGAAATGCTTAAAGAAAATGTATATTAAAGCAGATATTTTAGACATGAAATCCTCAAATAATAATACCTGCAGTAGAATTGGTTTTTCATTATCTTTGAGACTTGCTAAAATGAAATAAAACAATGAATTACATGAGTGACCAATGTTAGAATAAAGAAACATTGCTGCCTTTCAGTACCTGCTATAGAATTTATCCTTTTCTCAGCTTCTTTACAGATACTACATCCATCTCCTTCCATTGCCATGCTATTAATTGTAACAAAAGTAATGCCTCCTAATCTGAGCATGTCAGAGGAAGACAGGTTGAATGTTCTATAGAACCTGTTGAGCTTGATTCCATCCATCCTAAAAGACAATCCATAAAATTGATTGTTCCTAAAACAGTGATGAATGAGAATGTGTTTTACATGTAATGGAATCCAACATCATGGTTTCCTACTAAAACATGATGAGGACTGTTGGCAGGAAACATCTGCTTGAATCTCTCAACATAATCTTCATATTGCTTCTGATTGGCCCATTTACCTTCATCAAAGATGTCACCTAGTGTAAAGGAAAAAATTTTAAAAAACACTGTAACATTAAGTTTACGTTGACAAACATACCAAGAAAGAATACTACATCAGGGGAATGTAGGGTATTTGCAGCCAACCAACTCATAGACATCTGCCATTCTCTTCTCAACTTATCAAACCAATGACCTCTATAAGGTCCTAATAGATGAGTATCAGCTAATATTAAAGCTCGTAGACTTTGATTGCTCTGTGGCAATTTCGGCCAATCACACTATCGAAATTTTAAAAAATTCTGGATAAGTTTAATGTGCTAATTCATAATTTAGACGTGAAACTTACAGAACTCTGCACGAAAAAGTAGATTAAATATTCGCAGTAAAAGAAGACGAGACCCGGCAAAAATATCACCAGAACGAAACGATTCATGTTTTGATTTGGCTTATTTATTTTAGATGTGTTTACATTGAAAGATAATAGATGGCTCTGGGTGCGAAAAAAAAACTCGCCGCTAGTTTGATTTTTGGCATGATGTGAAAATGTGGAATTGCAATCGACCTTGGAAAACCAAGAGGGGTTTCATCTGTCGACCCTTGAAGGCTGAATGTTTTTTTCCAGCCAATCTTCGGCCTGAGAAACACAAGAGAAAGAGTATAATTAAAAACAACAGCAACCATCGTCTCAGAAAAACAGAACGATTTAATACAATGCAATAAATCAAAGGAAAAGGAGACATGCAATAAAAAGAAGCATCCATATGTTGTAAAGAAATGAAAAATACAGTTTGTAGTTGAGGCGAATGCAGCGAGAGATATTCCGGTCGTCGAACGAAAGACATCGTCTATCACAACGTTTTTCCGCCAAAAGTAATGTCGCCATTAGATGAAATTGTCTCTCTGTAAATACGAATAAATTACTATCCCATGTTTTTATCAAAATTCCTTTAGATGGCAAAGATTCCCGAACAACTGGGTCAGCTACCCTGCAGTTCGAACATCAATATTTTTGCGTTTCTGGGGGAGGAAGAGGGATGAGGGTGTTGTGTGAATTTCAAATGAGCCAGAAGATGAATAATTTTTTTGTTTTTCTAAAGAAGAGGATCATTGTTTATTCCTAACAAGTTCTCTGAGGAATGTTTTCGCCAAAAATCGTGCAGACAAATGCCCAAGGCAAAAATGGCCGCCCTTCTTTTCCACCCCCTCGAAAAAAAGAATTTCTTTTTGGAACTATCTTTCCAAACACCGCCTTTTTGCTTCTTTCTCTTGTGTACAACTCTTCATCCAATTCTCTCATCACCTGACTATTCGTTTGTTTGCCATTTGCACCCTACATCCCCCTCAAGGCCGTTTTCTACCCTCTTTTCTCTTTTTACGGGGCCTATGGACATTGGTCAGCCGTCCAGGTGGAAAATTTAAAGGTGGAAGAAAAACAACATCCACCCTACATATTCAATCACCTGCTGACATTCCCTTCTCTTTTTCTCCAATGTATTCCCTAAACTCTTGATAAAAATGGCTTCAACTTTGCCCTCCCCCCTACTATTTCCTATCGATACAGGGTTGTAAAACAGAAAGAACGAAAACCCTGCAGAGAGGGAGAGAAAGACATAGATGTATCCGACAAAAAGAAATACTAGTCTTTTTTTATTCCTCCTCTTCATGGCAGACTTGTGTCGGGCTTTAAAAAGTATATAAAAAGCACCGCTCATTTGTGTAAAAAAAAAAAAAAATGCCGAAATAAAACGAGGGGGGAAGAGAAGGGGAAAAGTCGAAATTAAGCTCTTTTTTCCAGAAAAATAAATGTCTAACTGAAATGAGAGGGGGTATATATGCTCAGGCAAATGTCAGAGGCGAACAAAATTTACTGCGATTCCACACACAAGTTCCAACATTTCTTTTGTTTTATCTCCATCAAGCGATGAAATGAAAAGGTCCAATAAAAACTAAATGGAAAAATCATATTATTTGTTATGTTGCACGTCGTGATATCAAACATTAAGAATAAAAAACAAACAAGGAGAGGTAGTTGTTTTGAAAAAGAAAACACATCAGTTATATTGGTGATGAATTGCGCTTTTCAATAAAAGAAATGGTGACAGTGGAACGCGTGCGCACACAAATCGGGAGAAAGATCGAAATGAATCACGTATACAATTCATCAAAAAGGCAACTTCTATTTCATCGGCATGGGTTGAAGACACTGTCCATAATGGCATCGAAAAATCTTGGAATGAGGTAGTAGTCAAATATGTTCGTAAAGATGCGAGAAGCACAACCCTCTTGGCACACACAAATATGGAAACAATGGCCGCCGCGCACCTACACAATGGCTCCATTCTGTTGTTGGCCAAGATAAATTCATTTTTGTAGTAAAAAAAAAAAAATTGGGCAAATGAGGTAGAAATGTCGAAATGGATTTGCGCCATGTCTCTCGAACAAGGTCAATGCTGCGCAATGGCCCACCTGTAATTTTTCGTTTTCTTTACACAACAATCAACAAATTCAACTGATTTAGCTACACTCCCGATTTCAAGTGGCTTTTCAAACAAATGTTTTTCCTCCAACTCACATATTGGCAAATGATAAGCACAACCATTTCATTATTTTAAAAAAAAGGCAAAAGTCTTTCGGTAAAAATGGAAATATTTTTTTTTGATTGGCGCTGCGAGGGAACTAAAAAATATTAAGAAGACACACACACAACGAAAGAAAATAAGGTCAAAAGTGGTTATTAAAATTGAATGTTTTGAAAATAAAAAAAAAAATTAGTTATGATGCGGATGCTGGTGGATGGGAATGCAGGGCGTTGCGTCTCGTATGAGTCTGGACGTGTTTGACCATATGATCCTTCCGGATGAATCCTTTATTGCAAACTTGGCACATGAATGGTTTTTGGCCAGTGTGGAGGCACATGTGCCTCCTCAAGTCCGTCTTGTGATTGAATTGTTTAGGACATAACGGACATTTGTACGGTTTGTCTCCGGCATGTTTTTGCTGATGTTGATCAAACAATTCCGCATTGGGAAATCGTTTGCCACACATGTGACATTTAAAAGGCTTGTCACCTTTGTGAAAAGTATTGTTGTGCTGCGTTAAATAACACACACGATTAAACGCTTTGTCACACTGAGTGCATTTGAAACTTCCAACCGAAGCCGTTCCGCCATTGTCGGCCACAACGGCGCGGGACTTGACGGCCCCTCCATTCGTCTTGTTCATGGCTGGCATGACAATATTAGCCGAAGACAATCTTTCCGGCTCTTCGACGTCGCTCATGTCCAAATCAGCGTCTTCACTGCCGACTGGAGAATCTTCACTTCCGCCGGCGCTGCAATCCGATTCGTTCGATTTGATCATAAACGCGTCTGAATCGATCGTATTGAATTCGACGCCATTGCTGCCGATTTTATTGTGTTCCATAATTGTGTTGTTGTTGTTCATAAACTGTTGTTGTTCGTGGTGGTAATGTTGTTGCATGATTCCGCGGGACGAGGCTGTTGGCCCCACCCCCAGCTGCTGAACGTTGGCGTTGCTGCTAGGGGGCGGGGCAATGGAGTTTGGGGGATAGCTCATAGTGTTGGATTGAGGATAGACGTGCTGTTGTTGTTGTTGTTGTTGTTGAGCATGCTGGGGATACGGTGATGAATAGCCCGAATGGCTAACAGGAGGAGGGCAGTAATAAGGTAAATGACCACCTGGCGGCGGTGGACCTGAAGAGCCAGCCGTCATCATTCCCGAACCGGATGGATTACCAGGTCCCGAATAAGGCAAACGGTATGCATCCATGGCCGAATTATTGAGTTGTTGTTGCTGAGGTGGGTAGTTGCTGATGGCCGGCTGAAGTGGTGGTGGACCATTCTGGACCAATTGTTGATGATGGATTAAGGGAGGCGGTGCTTGTTGCGAAGGTGGTCGGTAGTCCCCGTTTCCAGGTGATGATGGAATGATTTTAGGACTCGTGTTGAGAGATGGCCTCGGCATATCATCCATCGTCTTCTCATCCGATCCAGCTGGACTGTTGATGGTAGGTGTTCCAGTGCTCCTACTAGACGGTGTGGTCGACCGGCGACCCTCACCTGCAGCAGCCGTCCCGTTGGAATTCCCTCCGGATGCTTTAATGGCATTCTTGTGAAGCGTCGTATTGTAATGGCGCTTGAGATGACCGCTGGATGTGAACCACTTGTTGCAAGCTTCACAATTGTAAGTCTTGGGACGACGAGCCTCCGAACCTCCCCCATGATTTCCTCCCCCTCCAGCAGGTTGCCCATTGGCTGGTGGTTTCCATCCAGGGGCGGATTTCGCCACCGGGGCGCTGTTGGGCGTTGTTGTACTGTTGCCGTTAGTTGTGTTGACAGTCATAGGAGGTAAATCGTAAGTTGGAAATGGATTAGGTCGATATTCATGCGGATGTGGAGCAGCTAAAGACGGAAGTGGCGGTGTAGGAGTCATCCAGCCCATCGATGATGAATTGGAACCGACTGATGTTGCTGGAGTGTAGGGTGGCGTAGGTGCCAGAGCACTGCCGGAATGATGATGATGTTGATGCGGAGGAGCAGGTGGTAGACCCATAACAGTTCCAGGCGGTTGATAAACGTGAACTTTATGAGAATCCAAATCGAGAATCTCTGCAGTTTCATTGCCTCCGCCATTCAGCTCCGTTTTTATGTTTGATGGTGGCGGATAAACGTCGGCAAACGGAGCGAAATGATGTTGAGTTTGAATGTGATCTGCTGGCTGTTGTTGTTCGAAAACCAGTCCATTTTGATTATCGCACGGAGCAGAGAATCCGTTCCTAAAATGGCCGTTGTCGGCTGCACTGGGACCCGATTGATCTGGCAAATAAGGATGAAATCGACGTGCTGCGCTTGCCGAATGAAACTCCTCCGCCGGTGGTAATAAATTACTGGTGGCGCAATAAGCTTGATTGACGAAGGCCGATGTGTCGTACGAGGCCGGTGTATGGTATCGATAGGCCTCTGCTGTCCCGTTGGAGTATTCCATGGCACACGGGTTTTCAATAGGGACTTTATTGTTGAATTAGATTAAAGACATCCAGCCAACTATTACGTTCTTCTCAATGGCATCCAATTGTCATGCTTTAAACCACCTTCTTTTTTGAAACAAATAAAAAATCTAAATTAGGAACACTGCAGCAAAGGCAATCTAAATTTAGTACATTGCCAGATAAATCGATAGTTTACATCGGCTTTTTACATTTGTGAAAAAAAAAACATTTTCATGAGGAAGCTCATGATTTTGATTCATAGTCGGCTGTAATAGCTTTTTGAAATCTTGTTAATTTACGACAATAATGAAAAAAAGGGACGTTTTTAAGTATACATTTCCAAAAATGGCCCTGGTGCACAAAAGAAATAGTTTCCCATCCGTTTCGAAAGTTTTCCACCCGTTGAAAATGCCCTCGAGCTACAAAATGGCAGACATCCCTCCTCCCCCCTCTTAATATCTCTTAGTTCTGTCAATCGACCCAAACGAATTTATCTCAAAAACAATTTTCGTTTTGTGTTTATTATTATTATTTTTACTTACTCAAGACGCCGTAAGAATAGGTGTGACGTCGGGTGGGATTTCCCTCACGAAATTTCGCACTTATTCAATCAGTTGCCAGTGGGACATGATTCACACTGGCTCGTAACTAGTGACTGAGTGGGATTTCCCTCACACAACACATCACACACACACACACCCCACAAGATCAACGTGTTCGGGAAAGACCCAGTGATATAGAAAAAAACAGGTTTCACTTTTTTTTCCCTCCTTTTTTATTTAATATCAAAATCCCCACACCACGTGGGTCTGACTCGGCGATGGACGGGCCAGTGCGTGTAGCGCGCGCGCGCGTCGTCTAGTAACGCACGAAGAGAAAAGGTGAGGAGCTCAGTCGACAGCTCACTTTCGAATAGTCGACTCGGAAAAATCCGATCGGCACAAACTGAGGAAACATTCTTTGCCCCCACAGTCTCTTGACTCTTCGACCTTCCACTCTTCGAATGGGCCCAAAAAAGAAGGAGGAGTAAAAGCTCCGAAAAACAAGCCTCGGGCTTCCTTTCCACTTTTTCTTCCAAACACACCTTTCCGTCCGAGAAGAAACGCGAGTCAAAGAAGAAAGGCTGATAACTGTGTGTGTCCTCCAAAAATGTATTTAAATCTTTAACCCGAGATTCATTTTGGACTCAATTTCGCCATCACTGTTAATTCAGTTTCGATGTTTTGGCATTGACATTAGCCGAAATCTCTTGATTTCGTGCGAGACTCGCTTTGATTTCACAATCCCGTTGCAAGGTTTTGTTAGTTTACGAAAACAACAACTTTGTTTCCTCCCTCCTTGTCTACCAGCGCCATCTTTATTCCTCCCTTTCTCGTCCATTTTTTTCGTTTATTTCTCACAATATTGGCTCCAAGGCCACTTCTTTATGCCAAAAATTCACGTGCGTCCATTAAAAAACTCCCTAACGATAATTTACAACATTTTTTTTAATGCCCGCCGAAAGTCGCCTCGGTGGAGGAGTGATTTCTTTTTTTCGATTCGGAACATTCGCTGGATGAGTTGAAAAAAAAATATTTCAACTCGAATTATACCGGATTCTGTCATAAAATTTCTTTTGGGAAAAAGGAACAAAACAACACGATGGTTATAACTGGCTGTCTTTCTCGTACCTGTGGAATTTGGCATTTATTCTAGACGGCCATAATTCTTCTTTTCATTTTAATTGGTAGAACACACAGTTCCAAAACATTTTACATAATGCGTAAAGTAAAATACTTTTTCTCCATTCTGATTTCCAGACTCATTTCGTCGTTGAACCATGTGGCTCTTCAAACCAACGTTCATGTCCGGTATGACTGCCTGACTGGCAATTTCCAACAGCCCAGCAACCTGATCACAGTCATGCAAATCATCTAACCAATCCAGAGTCACAGGTACAGCGTCCGTCACTATCAATGATGTTACGTGACTAACTGCGAGTGGCAATGTTGCTTTGATCAAATGTTATTGTATCCCTTAACAAACGTCTGCAGTTGGGATTGTATAACTTCGTGATATGATTAGCACTAAAATGCCTAAAATCTTGATCGCTGGCAGTGGAATTACGGGAAGTTTAGTGGCAGCCTCGCTACTCCAACAAGCCAAAGAAAATGTTGCAAATCAATTACAACTATCTATCTGGGAAAAAGCCAAAGGCACCGGTAATTTCTATTTCTTTTAAATCCATTTTTAATGTCATAACGCTGACTGTGTTGGAATTTATGCATGAAATTTTAGGCGGTCGTATGTCTACCAGTCGAAGTCCTCATAACAGTTCGTGTGTCGCTGATTTGGGAGCTCAGTACATAACGTGCAAACCTCATTATGCCAAAGAACACAGCAAGCAAGTTTTTATCATGAAACAATCATACAAATGCTAATTTGGAGGATTTGTTTTCTAGAGAATATGAAGAGCTATTATCTAAGGGAGTTTTAGAGCCCTTAAAGATTAGCATCAATAATTGTCATGAGCATGAAGCAGGAACGAAGCATTATGTAGCGCCAAATGGAATGAGTGCAATTGCCAAATACTTTATTAGTCAGTCTGGATGTCAACCAGAATTTGAACACCACATTTCTACAATTACTAAAGCGGATAACAAGTGGTATGACGAAAAATTTCAGAACACATTATACATCAATTAATGTTTTGATTTGTGGAATACAACAGGTCTGTTACAACACTTCAAGGAAAAGTGGAACTATTTGATGCAGTTGTACTAACCATCCCTGTTCCTCAAGTTCTGCAGTTAAAGGGCACAGTAGCAGAAATTCTTGGTAAGCAGATTGTATTGTAATGACTAGGTTATAAAACAACACTTTTCTGTTTTGAATTTTTAGAAAACAATCAAGAAATGAAAACAAAACTGTCAGCCGTCGAATACAGTTCCCGTTACGCAGTTGGGTTGTATTATGACCAAGGTGCAGAGCTGAGTTTACCGTTTAAGGCATCCTACTTGAAGGATGATCCCGTATTTCGTTATATCGCAGTCGACAATCTAAGACGAAATCGCCGTAGGTATAACTTATCTTGCCTAGGATGAGTTAAATGTGATACCGTGTCGTATTCTAGCTGAGCTTCCACCTTCAGTGGTTTTCCACACGTCGGTCCCCTTTGGTGTGGAACATGTCGAGCTGACGATTCCTGAAGCTGAACCTATTTTAAAAGAGGTACAATTTAATGTAATTATATTTTTGAATTAACTGAAAGTTTTGAATTTATTTGTGAAGGCTATAAAACGATCGTTTCCAGGTTTACCTGAACCGAAAGCATTTAAATGCCAAAAGTGGAGATATTCTCAGGTTTTCGTGAGCATATTTCATTTCACCCTGGCAGTGGTATTTATAGTTTTATTCGTTTAGGTAACGAAATCGTACGAAGATCAGCCAGGTGTATTGGAGCTCTCCCAACAGCCGCCTTTACTAGTCGGAGGGGATGGGTTTACCCATTCGAACTTAGATGGATGTATCTCGTCAGCCAGAAAGGTAGTCCAACAGCTGGTGTCTAAAACATCCATGCTTTAACACCACACTGCCTTTGAATAACACATAACTGAATTTCGAACCTTACAGAAGTATTAAATAAAAAGATACGGTAAGAACTTTATCGTGACATTTAAGTTCCAAAACGGAAATACAAAAATACAGACGAACGTATCATAATTCCGAAACTTTCTGTCGAATTAGGTTTGTCTCGTCTTGTTGATCGCTCCAAGACGGGTCGGATCTTGAGAAGGATAGTGAATGCCCGACTGACCCTCGGCAAGAAAACCTGGAAGTTCGGGCTGATTCGGCGTAGGGTTAGGTGGTGGAGGAGCCATCAATGGATAGCTGGGTGGCGCAAATTGTGGATAAGGAGATGGGAACGCACTAGTTGTGGGGGCTAAGTTGAAAAAATTGTGCTCCAGTTCTTCTGGATGAGGCAAAGCCCGTGGAAGGCCAGGCACAGGTTCGAAACGAGCTCCAGCTTCGGTGTTTGTTGTTCCAGGTATATTCTGTTTACCTTGAGATTTACCCCAGCGTATGACAAGACGACGATTCTAATGATCAATCGCTATTAGTTACGAACACCAAAGAGTTAACAAATGTTTGTACCTGTATAATTAATTTATTGAAGGTTCCTTCGGCAGCTAGTTCTGCAGCTGAACGCGTGACATACGTAACGAACGCACATTGCTGCCGCGAAACGATGGTGATGGATCGAATCTCTCCGTATTGATAGAAATGATCTCGCAGTTCTTTTTCCAACATCTTCTCTCCAATATTACCCACGTATAATGTGGTTATGGACTTGTCTTCAGGAGCATCCAAGCGTGGAAGAGTGGCAGCACGTCGCATCAGCTTTTCTGCTACAGGATCATTGGTGCC
The DNA here is from genome assembly GCA_013167095.2 of Daphnia sinensis. Taxonomy (NCBI): domain Eukaryota; kingdom Metazoa; phylum Arthropoda; class Branchiopoda; order Diplostraca; family Daphniidae; genus Daphnia; species Daphnia sinensis. The sequence continues at coordinate 1,944,832 of CM023195.1, read as the reverse complement.
ATAATAACGGTCTTTGATGTTTTGATCAGCTAATGGATCATCTGGGTCGGTGGGCTTCTCGTGACGATAGGGACATTCTTCCCCACGTTTGCATTCGCCTTTCACCCAGAAAGAACAAATGTGAGGTAAGTTCCTTCTGTAATATGGTGCTGTGCGGGCAAGCTTCATAAGAAGATCTGAAGGAGGGTGACTTTTTCCTGGACCACCAGCAGCACCAGGGACACCATGATCAGTTGCAGACAACTATTTAGAAAAAATATTAGCAAAAGCTTTAGTTACTGACTAGAACTAAGATTTGGTTTACCTGTTTCTCAGCATTTTGGATGAAGTATTCTTTGTTTACGTCAGATTTTGCAATATTGTCTTTTATGTTAAGGGCCTGGTCTCTCACTTGAATAGGAAGACCGTATTCAAGGTCTAACAAGCATGTCTGACAAACATTTTTCAGTTTAGCACATGTCTGGCAAATTTCTGTCTTTTTGAAACGCATTCGTGCACCAGGGCACCATCTGAAGGTTGTGAAAGGCCTAACACAAATTTTACATTCACTGCCAAATTTTTCCTTCATCTAGAGGGCGATAAACAAGACTGTCGTTAGCATAAAGCGATAACCACAATTATTAGATTGATTACCATCCGAACGTAAGGATTGTCACCCAGACATGTTGGGCAGAGAATAGGAAACTCCTAAAACACATTTAGCATAGATTTTTTTCCCCGATTACAAATTTGCTACAAAATTTTAATCTAAAAGTTCTATTTACCGAATCTTCCCAGCTTGTTCGTCCATATGTGTTTGATGATTTCGACAACGCCATTTTGAAAGCTCATGAAACTCGTTTGTTAACAACACGAGTGGACTATGGGTTAGTAAACTAGCTTCCCATAGATGGCGTTTGAAAGTAATATTCTTATTAGTAGATGGCACCATCGAAGTTCCTTAAGTTGAAGGCCGCGCACTCTATTCTCCAAGGTCACGCCTATTGCACCTCACCGGTGAGGTACTCCAATGGCCAATACATGCTATTGCACCTCACGGCGGCGTTGCCAAGTTTTATTATTTTTTCAAAATTTATTTTTCGTCTGCCAAATTATTTTTGTTTATTTTCGTCTGCCTAACTTGCGCTAAGTAATTTTACCACGCTGATTGTAACCAGGTTAGATTAGAAACTCTTCTTTCTTTTTGTTGATATTGTTTGATTAACAATGCTGATTTGTTATTTACAGGTGTGTGTGTGTGAAAAGGAAGAGGGATTGATAGCAAAGAAATCTGTGCTGTACTAATTTCCAACAGATTTCTTTGCTATCAATCCCTCTTCCTTTACAAACACCTGTAAATAACAAATCAGCATTGTTAATCAAACAATATCAACAAAAAGAAAGAAGAGTTTCTAATCTAACCTGGTTACAATCAGCGTGGTAAAATTACTTAGCGCAAGTTAGGCAGACAAAAATAAACAAAAATAATTTGACAGAGGAAAAATAATTTTTGAAAAAATAATTTGACAGACGAAAAATAATTTTTGAAAAAATAATATAACTTGGCAACGCCGCCGTGAGGTGCAATAGCATGTATTGGTCAACTTGGTCTCCGTGGCCTAGGCCAACGCTTTGGCTCTCCAAATGAGCCAAAGCATTGGCTTAGGCCATCCCTTTTTCAATGCTGATTTTACATGGGATTACGGGATACTACCTTCTTTTGTTTTCTCGCGTGGTTAGGATTACGACTAGGATTTAAAAACATTTTACCATTTTAAACATAGTTATTGTTTCTAAGGCTTTTTACTTGTTTTTACAGGTATTTGTTCGGAATACTCTATGAAATTGAATTTCTACATAAGTTGCTAAAGTTTTTACAACATATACTGCAATGTTGGTAAGCATTTAAACTCTCCGTTCCACCAACATTCACTCCTTACACATAACAGTTCATAAATTCTGCTGCCTACTTAAGGTAACTCTGATGAAGGGGTGATAAATCAAGGCAAACCAAATATGTTGTGTTGAATATGGACCTTTTAATTTATCTTTTTGACTTTAGATTATCTGTGCCTTGTGTGATACCACTTACAACTACGTGCCCTTCATGTTTGAAAACTTGAACTTGTCAAGTTCAGCCTGCCTTTGGAAAGGTAGCGGTAATTGCTGCAGAAGATAAGTATTAAAGGTTCTCTTATTGTATTGCACAGAAAATGTTAAACTCTCATTTGAAATAGGGCCTTCTGATTCAAATTGGGGCAATGTTAGCTAACCGGGAAAAAGAAGAAACTTTGCAGGTGAAGCAAGAAGTGAATAGGTTTGAGTCTGGTTTATTTCCATCTCAACATATAGATATAGATTTCGCATTTTAATTATACTTTGTGCTACAATTTCGTAACAATAAAACATTTTTGCCAATCGTATTGTCATAAATTTTTATTTCTATTATTTCTTACCATCTTTTGTATGTGGTGAAATAATAAAAAAAAACATTTCTACATCGACCTATAAACACTCTCCTTATTATTTTAGTGATTAATTACACTTAACTTTTATCATTCCATTAATTAAGAGCCCTGATAAAATTTGGTATTCCTACTGTGTGATGGGTATACATATGGAAGGGGTCCTCAATAATTTAGGTAATTTTTTGGTAACTACATAAAAATAAATGCATTCCACTGCACCACTAGATGCACTGGATTATAAAGATTAAATAAATGGTAATTTTATGCTCGTTTGGTAATGATTAATGCCCAAACGAGCATTCGAAAGATTCGATTTTTTTACACTTTCCCCTCCCCCTTAACTTACGCAAAAATTAAAAAAAAAAAATTTATGACCTTATTCGTGGTCAAAACTTAAAGTGTCTTACAGAAATGGATAGCTCTTGACAAGATCTATCTAATTCTATAAAATTTAAAATACAAAAAATGTAAAAAAAAAAGTTTCAACAGTGATTATACTTTTCCGTTTTGTCAGCAAGGTTAAGTATTGCGCTAGACCACAAAAACGGAAAAGTATAATCACTGTTGAAACTTTTTTTTTTACATTTTTTGTATTTCAAATTTTATAGAATTAGATAGATCTTGTCAAGAGCTATCCATTTCTGTAAGACACTTTAAGTTTTGACCACGAATAAGGTCATAAATTTTTTTTTTAATTTTTGCGTAAGTTAAGGGGGAGGGGAAAGTGTAAAAAAATCGAATCTTTCGAATGCTCGTTTGGGCATTAATCATTACCAAACGAGCATAAAATTACCATTTATTTAATCTTTATAATCCAGTGCATCTAGTGGTGCAGTGGAATGCATTTATTTTTATGTAGTTACCAAAAAATTACCTAAATTATTGAGGACCCCTTCCATATGTATACCCATCACACAGTAGGAATACCAAATTTTATCAGGGCTCTTAATTAATGGAATGATAAAAGTTAAGTGTAATTAATCACTAAAATAATAAGGAGAGTGTTTATAGGTCGATGTAGAAATGTTTTTTTTTATTATTTCACCACATACAAAAGATGGTAAGAAATAATAGAAATAAAAATTTATGACAATACGATTGGCAAAAATGTTTTATTGTTACGAAATTGTAGCACAAAGTATAATTAAAATGCGAAATCTATATCTATATGTTGAGATGGAAATAAACCAGACTCAAACCTATTCACTTCTTGCTTCACCTGCAAAGTTTCTTCTTTTTCCCGGTTAGCTAACATTGCCCCAATTTGAATCAGAAGGCCCTATTTCAAATGAGAGTTTAACATTTTCTGTGCAATACAATAAGAGAACCTTTAATACTTATCTTCTGCAGCAATTACCGCTACCTTTCCAAAGGCAGGCTGAACTTGACAAGTTCAAGTTTTCAAACATGAAGGGCACGTAGTTGTAAGTGGTATCACACAAGGCACAGATAATCTAAAGTCAAAAAGATAAATTAAAAGGTCCATATTCAACACAACATATTTGGTTTGCCTTGATTTATCACCCCTTCATCAGAGTTACCTTAAGTAGGCAGCAGAATTTATGAACTGTTATGTGTAAGGAGTGAATGTTGGTGGAACGGAGAGTTTAAATGCTTACCAACATTGCAGTATATGTTGTAAAAACTTTAGCAACTTATGTAGAAATTCAATTTCATAGAGTATTCCGAACAAATACCTGTAAAAACAAGTAAAAAGCCTTAGAAACAATAACTATGTTTAAAATGGTAAAATGTTTTTAAATCCTAGTCGTAATCCTAACCACGCGAGAAAACAAAAGAAGGTAGTATCCCGTAATCCCATGTAAAATCAGCATTGAAAAAGGGATGGCCTAAGCCAATGCTTTGGCTCATTTGGAGAGCCAAAGCGTTGGCCTAGGCCACGGAGACCAAGTTGGTATTGGTCATTGGAGTACCTCACCGGTGAGGTGCAATAGATTTTACCATTCTCCAAATGAGGTTACAGGTTACAGCAAATTCCCAGGTTTCACAATTTCTTCACGAATTTTACATTATTCTACGCCAAATAAAATCACGTATTGTTTTGACCTGCTGGAGACTGTGCTATGCTTTCCTACTTCAAGTTCTAGCTCATTGTGTAAAACTTGTAAAGATATTATGGATATATCGATTATCGAAATTGGAAAGTGGGAAAATCGTTTTGAAAATTGGCTACCAAGTCGCCGCTGCATTATGTAAACAACGGACAACTGTCTCAACAAGGCGCCTGTGGGTTCCGCTAAGCTAAGGTAAAGCAGACGCCAAGAGTTATAGCATTTTGATTTACTTACTACAATGATATTATTGATATTTTTAATTTATCACATCTTTTCAAATATTCAGGAGCGACCAAACTTGGAACTAAAATGAGAAGGTTTTCTATTCTATTCCACCAACAACTCGTTGCTGGGCCCAGTTACGTCAAACTATTGCCTATTGCCGAGTATGAAAGTATGCATGTCACTGTTTGGAAAGTGCTGTGACTAGCAATTTCTCAGCTAACACCCAATGGAGTATTTTATGACACTTAAGAATCCAAGTTTAAATTACAAAAAGCGTAATCCTACAGTGCAGTTTACCGATAAACTACAGATAGCTCGTGTAGTGTTTGCAAAGGCTTAGGAAGGATTAGGCATCAACCAGTAAAGCTAACTTGATATCACATAGATTTCTTTAAGTTTCTTTCAACTGAAAGTAATAACGAATTGTTTCTGTCTTACAGGATTTTTCTATCCTTTATCATTTATTGATATAATGGAAGAAAATACAAAACAACTGAACAAATTAATTTTCAGTTTTAAACAAGTTTTAATTACTTTTCAAAAGTAAGTAAATGAAAAACCATAAATTGTCTTTTAATTCTAGCTTTCCCATGGTGTCATACGCTTACACTGTGTGCTGGGATGCCACTCTGAAACAAGCTCAGGGTAAATTTTTATTACGTCCTGATCTTGATGGAGCTTTTTACACAGGTCGCAGAAGCCGCGACGAGCTCTGTTTTCAATTCCGGCCTCCACACGGTAATGATCTTTCCACCAAAAGTACTCGTTGTATAGCGTGTCGTTTGCATCGAGCGTTTTCAGGTAATCGGCCAGTTCCTTCGGTGTGTAGTCAAGCGCGTTGATGTACGAATGGAAAGGTGCATGCTGGCTATAGTTTGCTGCTCCGTAAACTACAGGTATCAAATCGTGTCTCATAATTTCAAAAAACTTCTCTGTCACGTAGTCTGTACACATGGAGTTTTCAAAAGACAAATAAAATTTATACTTCTTTTCTAGCATACGGTAGCACTCCGGAGCGGACAAGTATTTTAAGGGGTTACTATGGGGACAAGTTAAATTTCCACACGCGCCATAAATATCTACCGGAATGAATTTTCTCAGCTGATTTACGTAAGTCTCCCGTAAACTATATGTAGTACAATGTGATACCATCCATGCAACTTGCCTACTTTTGTTGGTTGCATAGTTCTTTGCTGAAGGAAAGTTTGTTGTTTTAATCAGTTTTTTTGTTTCTTCCAATGTTTTCGGAGCTGTCGGGCCAGGATCAATACGCCCGTACAGGAATTGAATATCCGAGTTGAGTTTATAACTCATGGTCCAGTTGAACCAGTGTCCCATCTTAGTGACGTCGACTGTATCCATTGAGTTGGGTGATTCTTGCGTAAGAAAGATATAACGCTGATGTTTTTGTCTACCAAAATGAGGCATGGAAGTTTTGGATAATTCGTGCATATGAATAAGAATGGCGTCATATTTTTCGAACGGTAAAGATGAACGGTTGACAAAGACGGTACAGTCGGAGACCTCACATGAGTTTTGTATGAAAGGTTCGTGCCCGAAACCAAATGGGGCCGTGTCTTCAACATGCGCACCGTTCCACATCAAAATATTTTTACTTTCACGTAAGATTAAAGTTTTCCCGGTAGTGGCCGTACCGATTTCGGATTCATTGCTAGTGAAGATTTGAAGTTGATTAAGACGATCATATTGACTGGAAAACCAAGAAATTGCGAAAAGTACACTGGCCACTAGAAAAATCCACAAACATTTTGCACTGCGTAGATTATATAATTGGATCAAACCTTGTTTCATTGTGCTTAATGCTGTAGGGTTTGTTTAAACGAAAACTTTGAAAGCTTACAAAGCACATCAAGCTGTTCTCCAATGCGTTTAGAATTCGTTTCCAGCTAGCAGCGAAGTTAAACTAGTATTCATAGGAAACTTGACATTAAACATATTTTAGATAAGCTTATCATCTCGGTGATATGCAAGAGCTGTAAAAACGAGAAAACAAATAGCATTTTGTCACTGCGCCCCATTTCCATTGGCTCTTGTGCGTGTTTTTTATTTGACACCACACGTTACAACAAGTGGCGTTCCTGTGTTTTTACGCATGTAAAAGGAGCTTAAAAGTTGGAAAACCCTACGACATTCAAGTCGCTCTGATGCAACTTCTATTTCATTTTTTTTTTGTTTTCCATCCATCTAATAGTATTGGTAGTAGACAAACTCTTGAGCACACGTCAAGTGTGAGTAAAGTTCTGATGCATTTCAAGAATTTGTGTTGAAATGAGATGCGGCGATGTTACGGCAGATTATTTCATTTCAGTACGTCGATAACATATGAGGAAAACTAACAATGCCTCCGATCTCTAATCATTCACACATAAGGCCCACCTTTACAACCGAAAATATGAATTACTAACCAAACAAATGAGTTTCGCACTGGAAGTCAACACCTAACTCTGCAGGTGGCAGGTGGCTGTTAAAAGTCGTTTACTCGTTGGGGTCTCGCAGGCGAGGTAACTATTTCCTCGTTGAAGATTATGGCACTACAAGAAGTCGATTTGGAATAGAAACAGTTTAAAAAAACGATTCACATGGTTTTGTCTCTCTTTTATTCCATTCAAAAAATGCCATTGCAAATTTTTTTTATCCGCCATACGTCACAATAGAAAAATCTTAATTGGTTCTAATGCATGAATTCGTTGGCCAATAATATGTTTGAAGTAAATGTAATTTTTACATTGTAAGCATGGTATAAGAACCCTTATTGATGTACGGTAAGCGCTAGCGGCTAGCCCTCTCGCTGTCTCGGCCAAGGGAAACCAGCAACCAGCAAACGACCTTCGAAGGAACCAGAGATGTGCACAAGCAAATTTTGTTCAAGCAATCTTCGATTAATCAAGTAAATTTTTGCTCGAGTAAATAAATAAATTTTTTTTCTTGCTTGGGTTTGTTTGAACAAAAGTCAAACAATTTCAAACAGTTTTTTCATTGTTTTTTTGGTTTTGTTGAAACAATAAAAAAAAACTAACTCAAAAGTTTCCAAGTTTCCAAGGAAATGATGACTAGCGCAACATGTTTCTCAGTGACAGTAGCCGATCTGCCGATGAAATGGACGAGCTAGCCTATATATCTTGTCTTGGTGGAAGGGGCGTCAATACGATTTCCCGCTTCTTGCAATATACGGTATACGCCAGACAAATATTAGGGATAGTTGCAAGCTTGCTACCTCTGGACCGTCTGAAAGAGTCTTTAGTAGCCTACCGGAGGAAATGTTGTCACTCAACAACGCCAGCGTTTGGATCCACAAATGTGGACAAATTAATCTTTCTCTCTAAGTCTTTGACATCCAGTCAATAAGGAAATCAGATGTTTTCGAACCTGTAACGTTTAAAAGAGAAAGTCAAACCTTTTGTTTAATTGTTTCTTGAATCTCTGTTGTTATCCAAGAAAATGTAACCGTTTTTTTTTATTGGAGCGTTGTCTGCGTTGCCGAAAATTTTTTTTAAAGGGTTTTTGTTCAAACAATAAATTTTGCTCAAACAAACTGTATTGTTCAAACAATTTTATTGTTTATGAACAATTTTGGACGAGAACATTGTTTGGCAAATTGTTCAAATAATTCTCAATTAATCGAGCAAACAAACAAAAATTGGCAATTGCTTTTGTTTGCTTGAGCAAGAAAATCTTTGCTCGCGCACATCTCTGGAAGGAACTTCTGTATTCTGTCCTCTTCGTTCAGCGCGCCCAAGCGGATGTGTTGGGTATGAACTGAGCTTTGAAGTTCATAAGCTGTTCTCTGATTGGTTCACTTCGCCATTGAATTCCCTCCGTGATTGGTTCTTTTCAACGACAAACGTTTAAACTTATGTTTATAGAATTCATACAATTTTGGATTACAGCCGCATTACTGTGTATGAAATTCATCTCATCTGTGATTTTTTTTTTTTTTTTGAACATCATGCTAAAATTACATTTTTTTGGGTTTAAATTAACAATGTGGCAACGCTCTCCGCAATCCAATCCCTGCAATTTACAGACGCCGACCATTCCGAAGGGGAGGGGTAAAGTGTATAAATTGTCTCGCGTATCTCTAAATCTGATACACTCAGCAATGGACGCTTGCTGGACGTGGAGATCGAAGTAAGGAATTTTCCCCCCGTATTATACTAGAAGTGTTTAGATTTTTTCATATCTGACCTTTAATCAATAAAATCGAGTCCTTTGTTTATTACTATGTGAACATTGCAGTAGGGAATTTATTTTTTAATAACAGAATTAGTTGTAGATAAAGATTCGAATTTTCCGTTTTGGTTGTCACCACGTGGAGCGAACAGACTTAAGTATATTTTTCTTTGGTGATTTATCTTCATATTTTACTAAAGATGATTTTGATGTTAGAAAGGTAGGGTCTTTCATGTGATTGGCGGTAGTATTGGTCGTATGGTACTGATTAGTGTTTCTTTGCAGATGCGTGAATCTGGACTTTCGACTTCCAATGGTTGAAGCACAGACTACGAATTAACTGTGGCTGAGGGTGACGATGGCTGTAATGTTGTGAGTTTGATTCTGAAGCTTGAATTTTTATTTGTTGTGATGAACCTTTAAAATCTATGATAGGAATAGCCGTCTGATCATCAATTGATGATTCTTTTTTCTTTCTGAGTCTTGATTTATTTGAGATACCTCTAGTTTGACTACAATAGCTGAAACTTTTTTTTTACTTCTTCAGGTTTAGCTGTGTCAGCCATTTCTGGAATACCTGGGGTTGCTCGTTTGAGCTGGTTGGTTGATCTGCCGATGTGGAGGACTGAAGGTGATTGGTGGTTTTTGTTGGTTTCTATTTCATTACATGATGCTGTAATTTGCGGCTGAGGCTTGATCTGCTGGACAATGCCTGTGTCCATAATGGCAGATCATCCTCCATGGTGACTCTGTGCTTCTGATGTTTGTTCTGTTTGTAAAGATGGATTTTTTTTTAGCATTTTTACCATTTCTACCATTTCATTATAGGTTTGGGATGATGCACGGGGACTTACTACCTCCTGATGCTGTAACATGGTGTGTATTGTTGTTGAGATTTAGTACTATGCATCATCGATTGGTGAATACTCTAAAATTTGAGTTTCCACGTTTGCAATGATGCTAGAGTAATGCTTGTGGTTACCAGCTGGTGGCTTTGGAAACTGAAGTGTACCATCTAGAACACTACCTACAGTTGTCCCCTTCCATTTATGGTTGTTTTGCTTACTGATGGGTTTTTTTTTTTTGTTTCAGGTACCTTGGGTCTTTGTGCTTTGGATGGTGTGGAGATGGTTGAATTGATGGTAAATTTATTTCCTGCTTATCTTTTTGAGAATCTCACCCCACCATTGCAATCCACTTTTCATTGGTGTTTGAAGGTTCTCATAAAACAATGTGCGACTCATCCACCACATGAACAGTATGTTCGTTTTGGTCAGAAGTTGACACTACACGTGTACATAAGTTTTTTTATGCTGACTGTGTTCTTTCGTCTTGTAGTGTGATTGATGCTGCGTATTCCTCTGTTTCTGCACCTGCATCACACTTTGCCTTCTTGTGGAGGTTGAGTTCTATTCATCTCGTACATGGATTTCCGTATCCAATGCTTTCTTTGTGTAGGTATCATTGATTGGATTAGGTTCGGATACACATTTCCCGTTATTAAAACTTCTTCTCTCTGTAGCGCTTTCACTGTAAACGATGCTGGGAAGGATTGGTTTGGCGACGAAACTGGCTGGTTGCTGGAATGCAGTTATAGGTAGGTCATTTTGTCGGTAGGAATTACAAATATGCACAGTGATAGTCTGGCTTTCTGCATTACTTGGATAGTTGGTAGAGAAAAGTGCTATAACATCTGGAGTTTCAGCAGAAGTACATGGAATAATTGCCATCATAGTTTTGAGAAATTCCCACAAGTTCCTGACGATTTCTTTTTTCTGATTTAGGTCGGGGATACTTTCGACACTGTCGGTGTCTAGTGAAGCTGCCCTTGGCGGAATAAATTGTGCTGGTGTCCATTACTGCCTTTGTCACTCCTTGCTTGCAGAATTGTATTAATGGTTGCTCATAAAATGATTGAAAATTAGCCTGATCTTTTTATTTCTTTTCAAAAGGGTCTAGGATGAGCTTTGAGATAGAGCTTTTAGCTAATGGTTTGTCATTTCAATCGATAAATTGAAAATTGACGGATTTATTCCAAAGTACGTATTTAAGCTTACAATTTAATATCAACATTAATAGTGAATTGAAAAAACAGATGTTAAACTGATAATTAATTATGTCTTCTTTTTGTACGTGTTTCGAGATGGCATTCGGCATCGGGCTACTTTGCTGAGGCTTCATTTAACTAAACTACTACATAGTATGTTACGATCTTACACCAAGACAAAGTACTACACCACGACTGCTGCCTAGTACCACGCTACTGCCCTGTACTACAGTCTAGCTCCGAAATACTATCCCTCCACAAGATGGAATATCATAATATAACCCAAGGTACGTACTACACAGAGCACAAATTTTTGTACACCGACTTCCGAAAGCTTAAGGGTATTGTTTTTGTTTAAAATTAATGGTCTATGGTATGCAAGATGAAACTTCCTTTAGAACACTTTCTACTCTGGTGTACCATGCTTGTTTCAATGTCTTCAATTAACCCTTGGAATCCTTAAATTAATCAGTCACATCTACATCTTGCTTTATGCTTTCAGGTTACGAGAAGATATCCCAAAGAGGACTTAATGTTGCCTTAGCCCACCAAATCCAAGTAGTTTTAATCATGCCATGAAAAAGAAAAGGCAAAAGAAAATAAGTATCAATCAGGCCTTAACACCCCAAAGTGACTTATGGCGTGTTATTTATAACACCACAACAATTCTGGTAAGAATCATGTGTTTATTATATATTATATTACAGGTAAAACACATGTCAGTTATACGAGATAGGCTAGAAATATTCGTATAACGAGTAATCGATCGAATCTTCAACAGAACCATTCCACATTAATCCTCGACTGCATCATATGGTCAATGCTGCGGTCGACATCGTCATTTGGCTAAACCAGTGTCCTTAGCTAAAAGTCATCGGGTTTTCCGTTTATCTTTTGCTCCAAGCCATAGTATCATATCTAACTAATCTTTTTTTTTTTGGAGGAGAAGACAAAAAGTCTGGGTAAATTTGATTACGCACAGGCGAGAAATGTATAAGTGTCCATCTTTCTAATTAAAAACTAAAAAAGAAGTTGTATTATTATTATTATTTTCGTGGTAGATGAGTCGGCGCCTTCAACTGGATCAAGTTGGTACCTGATTGTTCTGACAATCTTCGAAACGGATCCAATACAACGCGGCACGTAAACAACACTCAGGCAATCAGGCTCTTTGCTCACAACTAACTATTTGACCCATTGTTTGTTTTTTGTTTTCTTACCGTCATTAGGATGGTGATCATGTTGCGTTGTCAAATGAAATTGACGTGATTTAAGGGTCTCCTAGAAAGAATCCTCACGGATTCTTTCCGACACAAACCAGAATGACCCAGCCCTCATGGATTTTTTGCTATTCTTCATCTTGCGTTTCTTCTCTGGTGAAGGAGACCAAACTCGACTGAGCCGAATGTTCCGCAATCCACGGATAGCTGAAAAACTGAATCACCACAAGGTTGTTATTAATTTCATCAAGACTTTATCACCGCTATCACTTGGCTTCGATCTACAATCCGCTGTCACGAAGTATTCCAAGAACGCTTGTTGGATGGGGATCGTTTTGGCACTGGGGCATTCCAGCATTATCCTGTACTACGTGAAATTCAACCTGATTGGGCTCCGTTCATCGCATGATTGGCCTATCACGCGTATGATATCTTCGTAACCAAGCATATCTGCTTGCTGAGAGAAATGGCTACCAATCTGGTTGCTACAGCGCAATATCTTCTTCCGGGCAGTGACAATCTTCCTTATTTGACCAGCTTTACATTGGAGGCGATGCGTTGGTTTGTTTGTAACTGTGGAACACTAAATTGTGTCGGGAACTGTGGACATCCCACGCGGAAATCCATTTGCGTCAATTGTCGCGTTGCACTTAGTCGAGCCTATCCCAATCCACGACCTGGAGTTCGACGAGCAACCGCCAGAGACTTTCAGCCACCGACTCGAATTCACGTGACTCGAGCCGCCACCCGTACTCCCACCTTTGCGGTGAGAAACTGTTCACCCGTCGTCACTCGATTTGCACTCCTGCTGAACTCGTTGGCGCTGATGAATGCTGCTTTAAATCCACGAACAGAACAACACGCCATCGCTCATTTACTTCTGACGCTTCCACTTGCCGAACGTCAGCGAGTTGAAAATCGTCAATCATTGATTCAGCTTCTGTCCAATCACATAATCGTCCATTTGGATCTTCTCTGCCAGCTGTTAGTGGCATCTAGACCGCAATTGGCAATGACGGACAAGTTCCGCATTGGCCATTTGTTACTCCACAAATTACTCGCATATCAGGACCGTTCATTTCTTACACGCGTGGCTGATTTTGCTGACGGAACGCAGGCAAGAGAGGCTTTTGAAAATGGTCTAACAAGACTGCTGGCCCAACAAGTAAACATAGCGGAAGAGCTTGATCAAATTGCAGGGCAATCAGATGCGGCATCGAAGGCATTTCGACAATCCTTCCTGCACAACGAAACATCGCATTGGGCCTATGCAAGAAGAGTCTTTGCTGACCGACAAACACTACAACTGGAACTGGTCAGGAACGGTCAGCTGCGCAAAACTCTGCCTTTCCTGAGTTTCCTACTGGATGATGAAAATTGGATGCGCAAATTGAATGCATTGCAATACCTTGGCGACGCTTTGCGTTTTGTCGCTCTCATCCGAACTGTTTTGGCAGGAGAAATAACTGTAGAGAAAGCAAACCGAATGACCATCGCCCAAGGTTTGGAAAAAATCACGGATATCGTTATGCAGAAAGTGATACTGTTAGATCGCGGGCGCCCAGTAGCGACTAGAGAACATGTGATGGACCTGTTTGATGGTTTCAAACAGTTGTGGGATCGATTCAGTCAGCTACAGAACGCGGAGAAGAAAACGTTCTTGGATTACTTCGAATGCCCAAGTTTATGTCAACGTTAGACCCAAAACAATACTTGATCAAGCTGCACCCCTTATTCTGATTTTGGCCGGCAGTGAACTGCCGGAGACTACGTTCATTTGCCAACTACTGAGTCACGCCGTGGGATCTGCTTCATCCATCGCCCTCACCGACTTCATTCAGCCGTATTTTCGAGTAGGCTCAGGGCGCGTCCGACTCTCATGTTCGAGCGCTGCAGCTTAAACTGACTTCGATGAGTCACTAAACGCCCACGTTTCAACCGAAGAGGTCGATAATTTTATTCGTGATCTTGTTATCGACCGGTCCACTCTCCAGCTTGCTGGGACAATCGCAATGGCTGCCATTTTAGGACCGGCTGGTAGTACAATAGCGGAAGAGTTGTTTCTTGATGTCATCCCAGAATTTGTGTTCAAAGACGATATGGAATCGGAAAATTTTCTTGTAAATCTGGAGAGGCGCTCTATCCTTTGGCAGCCATCTACCATACCTCCTCAACTCCAGGAACTCATCCTAGCTGATTTGGTACGTTATCACAAGAATTACATTTTTAAAAAAGTGTTTCATGTTTCGTCATGTTTCTATGAAATTGCAGGAAAAAAATCGCTGTTTGGCCGAGGCCAGATCGGTCCTCATTTCCGTCGTCACGCATCTTCAGTCAATTTCCGAACCACTAGTCGTTTGACGTTAGCAAGGTGCTAAAGAACTACATCTGCGACGTATTGGAGGAACTAGTGCAGGCAGAAGTTATGACAGAACGCCACATATCGAACGCCACCGTAGGCGTCCTCAACAGACATTTGAAATTGGAAGTCCGTCACGCCTTTGGTTTACTGAAAGCCATTGTGGCTCGAATGAAAGGCGATTTTCGGTGGCCGCGTCCGAGATGGTTGGACGACGATGATTCCAGAACGCCTTGCTCAACTGACGAGCAAAAAATTAAGAGCCGATGCCCAACACGGTGGAATCCTGGAACGTGTGTTACAGATAGTCAACGTTATATCCGGTACTCAGCCTGTCCCGGTCGAGCTTACCCCCGACAAGTCTTTGTTTTATGCCATCAGACAGATTGAAGGTCCGGAATGGGATGGCATTCCCGCCGAATTGAAAATGGAGCATCTCGGCCACCTACTCTTGATTGTCGAATCCGTTGCCAAAAAATAAGCCTTAAGTCAATTGTTATCTTGTCTTTATTTTTAATCCAGTTTGTTTTGTTATCCGATATTACACCAATTAAGATTAATAATTATTGATTTCTTCCTGCAACGAGTGATCAAAGATTTGGTGAAAGTCATTCCTGTATCTTTATTGGCAATTCATTTCTCTGATTAAAAATGTTAATAATAGTGGTTACTCTTCAATTCAGGGTTTTTTCTTTTTTCGAAACTTGAAATTGAAAATTTGAAACAGCGATTTGTGTTTTACCTTTCTGCAATGCGGCAACATACGTTTGCATGTCGATCTGTGAACGTTTTGTGTCGACTGTCGAGTGAATTGTCAGTGTGAGTAACTGCTGGAAGATTGCAAATGAAATCTGCATGTGTTGTGTCGTTGTTCTAAGTGCTGGTGACGTATTCCGTTTCGAAAAAGCGTTCGTGTGTGGGAACAATACCTGAAGTTTTAGCACTGCTTAGTAATTTTTACATTCTAAGTCCTACTTTATGACACCGGAGGCCACAACGTTCCAACAAAGATGTAAACAGTGCATCCTCTTTATTGCTGGCCCCACAACCTATTCAGTCTTCGTGCAACAGCTGTAAGTCGAATAGCCATCACTGTTGTAGTTTCATAAACAACATAATACTCCCCATTAAATAACACTTTGCTTTATTTCTTCCATTTAGAAGGCCAAACAGTCCAAGTGCTGGTGACATACTCTGTTTTGAAAAAATGTTCATGTGTCGGAACAACCTGAAGTTATCATTGCCTAGTAGTGTTTACATTCTAAGTCCTACTTTATGACACCGGAGGCCATAATGTTTCAACAAAGATGTAAACAGTGCATCTTCTATATGGCTGGCCCCACAATCTTTTCAGTCTTTGTGCAACAGCTGTAAGTCGAATAGCCATCCCTGTTGTAGTTTCATAAACAACATAATATTCCCCTTAAATAACACTTTGCTTTATTTCTTCCATTTAGAAGGCCAAACAGCAGCCTGTAGCCTGTAGGAGATCATCGTGGATCGTCGTGCTATGTATGGTATTTTTGTTATTTGGCCCCGTCTCGCCCGTCTTCGCCTCGCCCGTCCTCGCCTCGCCCGTCACCCCGTCTTCGCCTCGTGGTCGCCCCGTCGTCGCCGTCATCGTCGTGGTATCGTTGTATTTTGTTATGTGTGTGCTATTTAACCCGTTGGCTGCCACGCCCTTTGCGCTCCCCCTTTTTTTTTAGCGTGTAGGGACGGGCCGCGCTGTTCTGCTCCATGGCGTATTTGCTATGGGGTGGGACAGTCGCAACTGCCCAAGATTGGCCTTCGGGCCATTTAGGCAATGCACCCAACAGGGACTCTCTTTGTTGGCAAGTTCATAGAGACCAGGGGTGTGCATTCCCGGAATGGTCTCCTTGAACTTGTCGGCCCGGACTTGTCCTCGGACAAGTCCCCCTTGGCGCCATCCCTCTGGTGGCGCGTAGCAAATGTAGAAACGCAACCTACGGGTTGCATGGCGTGGCAGCCAACGGGTCAAGTATTATTGTGTATGTATGTATGTCTTGTATGTAAAACAGTGGTGGAATTGTGGGTGGATGGTGGGACAATACAATTCATTTTATTTAAAATAATTTTTGTTATTATTTATATATTTTTGCCTTAGCCGAGATGGGGTTCGAAACCAAGGACCCAAGTTGAATGGCATTCCAGCCTCACGCTCTATCCATTGAGTTATGATAGTTACACATATAAATTCTAAGTCTTCTACACAATATAGGTAACAGTGCAGAGCAGTCAATAGACTACCAGTTCTCATGGGGGGGATAATAGGGGGGGTTGCCAGGAAGGTATCGCACTCGCCTAGCAACTCCGAGGTGTGGGGTTCGATTCCCAGTCAGGCTTCCAACCTTCCACGTCTGCAAGTCGAGTCGAGAAACTTCCCCGTTACGAAGTAACGGGACGGATATTTTGATACTACAAATTATAATATCCAATTATAAATTCTAATAAAGATGTCATTCTAACTCTCCCAGATTAATATGTATTTTGACAGTCATATTCCAATTCACAAACACATGCGTATATTCGTTCAATCATTGATATTTGTTGTACTTACTATGACCTTTTCGGGATTTGAACCCTCAACCTTCGACGTGTTAGGCCGATGCTCTACCATTGAGCCATCTGTCATGCATTTACATTGTCTACTTTTTGTGTCAGTTGAGTTCAACAAATCTGGACTTAGAATAATTTTGGCAGCATGGTTCAAGATAAATTCATATTCGCACACAGCCACACACTTGTCCACAACAAGAGAATGAATTCAAATCTTTTGTTTCCATTAACTAATTTTATCCTCAACCGGGATTTGAACCCGAGACCTTTACATCTGTACATCAACGCTCTACCATAGAGCTATGATCGTTATTACATAAATAACAAGGTAAGCATAAAGTTTTACGAGCCCACCAAAATTGCTTTTACAACATTATCTTTTCGAATCTTCTAGTAATAGTAAATAATATCGATAACTCACATAGCTCAATGGTTGAGCATCGGCAATACGTGCCAAAAGATTGAAGATCGATCCCACAAAGTGTTAAATAATGATAAAAATATATCAACTAAACTGCGAGTTTATGGTTGACAAACCTAAATAGAAAAAAGAAATACAAAGGTTAGAAAATGTGAAGTGTGAAATAAAACAATAAGTTCTTATTTAATTTAATGTAAAACAAATAATTGTACTGACAATTTTACATTTGAAGAAACATTTTGCATCTTTTGATCTATCAATCTGTTATAACATAAGTATACGTTTACACTGGATTAACGCAGAAATGTGGCTAAAGTCTCTTCAGTCTCATTTCTTGCGTGTGTTGTGGAAGTAACGTGTAATCAACCATTGCCACGCAAAATCCGTTAAACGATGGGAGGAATTTGTTAAATCTTTACAGTCATAGTTTATTGTTTACTCGTTTTTCTCATGTCGGAGACATCATCCTTCTTGGCAACGTTTTAGTCCAAAGACTTAAGAATCACTCCGTTAATATCGGTCTAGTCGTTAATCACCACATCCCCGTGTGCGGTGACATCGTCGGTGAACTACACTTCATCATTTAACGTCTGTTTGGTTCTCGTCAAGAAATCACGATTGACGAAACGTTTCATGGTAGCCCCAATAGCAATTTTTCTTTCATTTCAATTTCAAAGAGCATTTGCACGTTAACAGGGAACGAATGGTCTGTTAATTTTAGCCAATAATAAAGACGATAGTTCCAACAACGTGATAATATCCATGCTGTTAAATGATGACCAAGTAATTTAAGATCCATACCCGACCCAGCTTAATCATCTTCAGAGTAGAAGATATCTTCCCCATTTCACCCATTAATATCTTTGACAGTCAAAGTTTCCTTGAAAATCTAAAACGTCAACTTCAATACTCGCTAGGATAGTATACTTACCTGTGGTGCTCTATAAACCTTTGATAAGACGATCGTTTAGTGTATCCCCTTTAGCATCGTCAACAAGCAAAACACTAGCGGAATTGTCAAAACCTATAACAACAAATGTTATCAGACAACACTGATTACAACAGTCATAAAAAAACTCTAAAGCCAATCAGAAAGATGTAAATTAATTTACACTTACTATTGTTGAGAACACTAAACAAATACCGGTGAGATTAAGATGCTGATGATATGACAAATTCCAATGTAATAGCTCCAACCAAATTCATTCCTTCTAGAATGATCCGTCATTATTTCACTCCTTTACAAGTTAATTAGCATTTGCGATTCAAATAAGCTACCATCACTATGGGATTTTTGCCACTTAACACCTGTTGAATAAAATAAACGGAAAGTTACTGCAAATTTCCATCCTTTAATTATTGTTACCATTTTTTTGATATTCTGATCATAGGGTAGGAAAAAAACTTCCATTATCATACCAAAATTCCACCACTCCATCGCCAAGATTCCAAAACAGATTGTTACTTCATGATTTTGTATCTCCAAAAACTTCTGATATCCTGCTTGCCATCATCCTACTTTTTTTCAGCAGAGCTCTGCCTATACCACAAATGTTTGATTACTAATTCAAAACTAACATAACTTTGTGAAAAATCATTACCATGTGTAACATCTCTAACACCAATGGAAAATCCTGATTCCATCTTGATGTAATAATGTGAAATTGTCAAATATATGCCAGTAATCTGATTTACCTTAACAACCTTTTGTCTGTCACATACAAGAGAAGGACAGAAGCTTAGGAAGTAAACATCAGACAATATAATCTTTCGACATGGGAACTCAGCCAATCTAAGTCACAGAAGCCAATGCACACGGAGATAGACAACCATCAGCGTGAAATGTGCACGGTTTATCTAGCATCTTCGTTTATCTGTAATAACTCTTTACATTAATATGTTGATGGAAAAGAAAAGCTAAAAATTTCAAAATTTACTGTTAATAAAATTAGTTAGATGAATGATTGAAAATTAACTTTTGTGCCAGAGACATGGAAGTTTCCTTCCTTCTTGGCAACGTTTTAGTCCAAAGACTTGAGAATCACTCACATCGCCATGTTCAGTAACATCGTCGGTGAGCTGCACTTCAACATTAACCGTTTGTTTGATTCTCGTCAAGAAGAAATCACGATTGAGGAAACGTTCCATGTAAGTCCGAGTAGCAAATTTTTCATTCATTACAATTTCAAAGGACATTTGAATGTTAACAGGGAACGAATGGTCACGGCTGAATCAAATATCAAAAAAACTTTGTTAACATGAAATTGTCAAATATATGCCGGTAATTTTATTTACCTTAACAACCTTTTGTCTGTCACATACAAGAAAAGGACAGAAGCTTAGGAAGTAAACATCATGGCAGACATATTTGTGGAACAGCGTTGCAAAGCATCCAATTGGCTAAGGAAAACCATGGGAAGACCATGTGGAAAACCCCACGAACCACGAACCCACAACAGCACAGGAGCTGGTAGCCTGGCCCGGCTCGGCCCCGTGTCGAACGGGTTTGTCCATTATTGTTTATGGGACGGGTCGGACACGGGTTACGGGCTGTTTTCTATCTCCATCAAATATTTATTACGTAACCCGATCACAGGCGATGAATTGTTTACAATATTGTTGCTATTATTCAAGACAGTAATTCTTGTTGTTACAATTGTTAAAAAAGTTTTTTTTAATGTGTCAGTATAGAACTATACCAAATCAAATACTAAGCTTGATACTGATGCAAGCAGGGGTGCATTAGCTACCTAAACACAAACATCCCAACTAAACCAAATTATAAAGGCTAACAACAACATCAAAGTAACCGTGGGGTAAAGGTGCAGTGCACTTGTGTGCTCAGTTTAAGGTATAACCATAACCATTAGTGCTTGAAGCCCAAAATACGGTGGGGAAATAGGATTTCAATTCACATCTGAACAACACACAAAGCACAATATGAAAAAAAAGTAAGCGAATGCCAATTTGGCAATACCAACTTTTTTTTTTCCGACGTCCTAATAGGCGTGTATCTCAGGGATGGGCGACGAACCTCGTTGATCCAACAACGCTCCTAGACGCCCATTGATCCTCTATTGGTGATGGTCGAACTTTCCAGATATATAAAAAACAACACAAAAAACATGGTTAGATAAATATATTTAAAAAAAAAATAATAAACCTGACAGATCCGTGGCAACAATCTCGTTGCTCCAGCGACACTCTTCAATGTAGAGCGTCCTCTTTAGTGGTGACGGAGCCCTCCTAGTTCCACAAGACAACAGGCATGATTAGACAAAACATCTTTAAAAACTTTATATTTTATACCTTAAAATCTTGAGCAAACATCACGGTTTTCTGGCGATAATCCTCAATGTCCTTCGTCCTTTTCAGTGATGATAGAACTCTCCTACTAACACAAAAAAAATGATTAAACAATAAATTTTTAAAACATATACTTAAAAAATTCTGGTCGATGATCTAGTTGTTCGGGAGATGTCCTCGATGTCCAGCTCCTCTTTGGTGGTGGTGAAACCCTCCTACTTACACGAAAAAAATAATAATAAAAGAACTTAACATTCGTAGTCGTAAAATAAGATTTAAAAAACATACCCAACCAACCCTAGTCAACGATCTCATTGCTCCATCGGCGATTCTCAATGTTCAGCGTCCTCTTCACTGGTGGTAACCTGGTAAGCTCCTAGTTCCACAAGGCAACAAGCATGATAAGATAAATAATTTTTTAAAACATTAAATTTTATACCTTTAATTTTAAAGCGTAGATCACTGGCGATGATCCTCAATGTCCTTCGTCCTTTTCAGTGATGATAGAACTCTCCTACTAACACAAAAAAATTATTTAACAATAAATTTTTACAACATATACCCTAAAATTCTGGTCGATAATCTCATTCTACCGGCGGCGATCCTCGATGTCCAGCTCCTCTCTTTGGCGGTGGTGGGCCTCTCCTAGCTGCACCAAGAAAAAAAAAAAGATATTGAAAAAACTCAAATTCACAATAAGAAAAATATATTTTACAACACAAACCCAACAAACCCTGGGCGACGATTACGGTGTTACAGCGGTGATATTCAATGCCCACCGTATACATCTCGACGATTCTCGATTTCCAACTTCCTCTTCGGTGGTGTTAGGCCTCTCCTAGATACACGAATAGATAATAACCAAAGAGCTAATCATAGGAAGAAAATTAGATTTTAAAACACATACCCCACGAACTTTGGGCGATGATTACGGTGCTCTAGCGGTGATCTTCGCTGTACCATAGCCATTTCGGTGACGTTAGGACTACCGGTTCCCCTAAATACATCAAAATAGGATTAAACCATTAATTTAAAAAAAAATACACCTTAAAATGCTGGGCGATGTTCTCGTTGCTTTCCTCCTACATACACACACACATTAGCATCAACGAAATTTAAAAAAAATATAAATCTTACCCAAAAGAACGTTAAAACAGCTCCGGCCATGATCCTCGATGTCCAACTTCCCCTTAGGTCCGCAGAGATGGCCCTCCTGATTGCACAGAAACGAGAAGGAAAAAAAAAATGGATTTTAAATTATGATGTAACGACAGCTTCAGCTAACTCAAACATACATCAGGTACACAAATCACAATCACATTAAAATAACAAAATTCCTGAAAAAAAATTTGATTAACAATAATTCATTAGTTAATGTCTTAGTGATTCTGATGTCGTTAAGATTGACAGGGCATTTGAAAATTGTACGAAGAGGTTGTAACACAGAATTCATTACGTTAATAGTCTGCGAGCGACGACCACGTGTAAAGAATGCATAAAACAGTGAAGGGAAATGGTGGAGCTACAGTTTTGCAAAGCTAAAGATTGAGGTGGCTAACACTTATGCTGTCTTACTTAAAACGTAACCTTATTTTTTACTTAAACTTAGACTTATTTATCCTTAACTCAATCAACGTTTTCTATTCCATCTAGACTTATCTTACTACTTAATAAAATACGGTTAGCAACTAAACAAAGCTAGTGCAAATGCAAAACCACCAGTGCTGATGCAGTGCTCTTCTAAGAAAATGACTAGTGTGCAGGCAAATTGCGAAACACGTCCACCTTGAGAACGAAAACTACGTCCATGTGCAAAAGTAGTGTGAATCACTACACGGGGATAAAAAAAAGCGAGACAACTACACTAGTGCATGTCGTGCAAGTGAATGATCTAATGAGGTAGAAAATGCGAGGCGGGGTTTTGTTTCTTCATTCTTGAATTGCCCAAGGATATTCTAGGTTATTGGAAGAGATTGGGTCAAACGAGGGGGAATGGCCATATCCTCGAGCGCACATGGAAGAAATACAAAATTTTTCTTTCAACAGCTGTTGACCCTCAAAATTAGGTACCTCTACCCCAATAACTTCAATTCCTGGAAAGGCAGTAGACGTGGCACGTGTCTCTGTGTGTATATAAGGCGATATACAATTCTTCAATTCAGTCATGCAAGGGTC
Source organism: Daphnia sinensis (assembly GCA_013167095.2). NCBI lineage: Eukaryota > Metazoa > Arthropoda > Branchiopoda > Diplostraca > Daphniidae > Daphnia > Daphnia sinensis. The sequence goes on along the minus strand of CM023195.1, from coordinate 1,921,789 downwards.
TTACCTGCAACTGTCCAGCTAATTCAAATCTACCAACGGACAATCAGATTGTCAGGTAAGTCGATGTTCGCTTCCACTGTTTCTTAAATGTTAGTTGAAATTACCACATTTACAGCTCTAAATTAAAAAATTGTTTGAAACCTATGTAAGCAAATGCATGTCCTAACCTGTCATTCTGTTTTAACATAAGTATACCTTAACACTAGATTATAGCTAATTGTTTGCTCGTTAACCTCTACAGGTGGTCTTTAATCATGAATTTCTGACCCGAGGTAATTTAATTACATACCTATAAATGTGAGTCCACTGAGCAATGCTGCGGATTCTAGACGTCCTGTCTGCTGTATGTTCCTGCTTCGCAAACATCACACCATTCCGCAAAAGCGTATCTGAGACAACGCCAATTGGGTGGTCACAATCGGTTAAGTTAGTTAAAGTGTCACTTATTTACCAGTGGAAATGTGCCTGTCATGGTAGTGTTTCCTTCATCTACTATTTAGTAGGCCGCTTCTTTCTTAGTTTCCATATAATTGTTTAGGGTACTTTGGGTCCATAATTAGGGACGTAATTGTTCTTCCCGTTGGTATTGTTAGGATCCCATCCTCCCCGCCTGGAAATACCTTTCGACATGAGGAAGCAGCCGATTGAGTCGAACCACTCCTGCAGCATCTTAGTGTCGGAATCATTCTCACGGAGAACGTCGGCGTGTTTGAAGCCTATGATAAAATTATTTTATTTCGGAGAAAGAAAGTAAAATAAGAAATACTACCTTGCATTATCCAAATTTACCTTTATGTTGCGTCCAGATTGAAAATATGGACGATATTGCAAATGTACCAAGCGCAATTACTTAACCTGCAGGATTTCACTCTACCAGATGCCAAACCAGAACTAAGTAGGTCACAGAAGGCAATGCAGACGGAGACAGAAAGCCATCAGCGTGAAATTTGCAAATTGGGTTACCTGCAATAATTGTCAAATGTTAATATGTTATTAAAAAGGAAAAGTTTGTAAATTCGGACATTACCGTTAATGGATTGAATCGAATTGGAAGGATCGATGGTTCGAAATTCGCAGGATCAAGGCCTTTACATCAGTTCTCAACTCATCAATGTTAAGCGTCCAATCCTTGAAGTAAAAAAGTTCAGACAAGTGCAGAATATAAGCCCATGGCACCCAGAGCAATTGAGACGCGGTTGCCATGAGTTTCAACAACGGAAAAGACATCCCCGATGCAGTATGTGTTAAAACAGCTTCCTACATACAACAAAATGAGGTAACTAGAGGTTAACTTCTAGCATATCCTGCAATACATCGGCGTTTGGTCGGCTATTTCAAGGTGAAATGGTACAAAATGATCGAGTCTTTCGTAGTTCACGAATAAAAAATATTAAATTAAGAAGAAATAATTGGGATTGCGACTTTGGACCACCCGACAGTAGCCCCCGACGGTATCCCGACAGTGGCCCCCCACGACACCATCCACCCCGACAGTGGCCCCCCATGACACCATCCCCCCCGACAGTGGCCCCCCACGACACCATCCCCCCCGACAGTGGCCCCCCACGACACCATCCCCCCCGACAGTGTCCCCCCACGACACCATCCCCCCCGACAGTGTCCCCCCACGTTTTTGAATGGGGGGCCACAGACGGCGACGGAGTCGACACCAGCCCCCCATGGCAATTGAGGCTGGTGGGCCTGTGTCGTGTAGGCATCCGACACCAGCCCCCCAAGTTTTAACGATCAAGTGCGTAGGTGGGGGCCAGTGTCGTTGTATGCGTGCATGCGACACAGGCCCCCCCCCCCCAACCACTATTTTTCCAGTGACACTGACGCTTTTCTACATGCTCTGTAAAGTGAAAGCGCGGTTGAATACGTGATTGCAAATTAGTGCCCCACGAAATACAGAAAAACTTCTATTTGCGGTAAGTTTTCTTTTCCGTATTCGAAGTAATTTGGTAAACATATATTTTTCATTTTATTATTAGGAGAGGATGTTGACTCTCATCAGACTACTACCAGTCTACCACCAGCTTGTTTTGTTTTATTTGTAGGCTCTACAATACAAAGAAAAATATATGTTTACCAAACAACTTCGAATACGCAAAAGAAAGCTTACCTCCAGATAATACGTAGATAGAACTAATTGGCAATAGTTAGTAATAGGGCACTAATTTCCAACCACGTATTGAACAGTCTTTCACTTTAGACTTTACAGAGCATGTAGAAAAGCGTCACTGTCACTGGAACATGGCCTATGCACTGGAAAAATAGTGGTTGGGGGGGGGGGGGCCTGTGTCGCATGATACTACGACACTGGCCCCCCCTACGCACTTGATCGTTAAAACTTGGGGGGCTGGTGTTGGATGCCTACACGACACAGGCCCACCAGCCTCAATTGCCATGGGGGGCTGGTGTCGACTCCGTCGCCGTCTGTGGCCCCCCATTCAAAAACGTGGGGGGACACTGTCGGGGGGGATGGTGTCGTGGGGGGACACTGTCGGGGGGATGGTGTCGTGGGGGGCCACTGTCGGGGGGGATGGTGTCGTGGGGGGACACTGTCGGGGGGGATGGTGTCATGGGGGGCCACTGTCGGGGGGGATGGTGTCGTGGGGGGCCACTGTCGGGGTACCGTCGGGGGCTACTGTCGGGTGGTCCAATGTCTGCATGCCGATATAGATTGCCCGTACTCGCGACGAGTCGTCACCTGTAGAAGTGCTTCACGGAGAAAAGCGGCACCAACGGCGAAATCGACTCCACCAATTACCAGCATGAATACGTTTTTCAAAGCCTTTCGGGTTGAAGAAGCTCCATTTGATTTGCTAATTCTTCTTGTCATGTTTGGATGGCCTACACAAGATAGAATAAAATCATTTGTTAATCTTAATTTTATCATTGACACGGAAAGAAGACTTATATTTTCAATGTTTTTTTTTTTTACTTTTTAGTGTTTGCATGCAGGAATACTTAACAGAAAATTTAAACAAGTCTGATATGGAATCCAAGATGCTTATGGTTTGCAATATTGTTAATCAGCTACACAAGTTATGATATTCTTACCAATCTCTAAAGTGAATCTCCACAGCACATGAATATGTAATGGTTGACACTTAGAAGTTTAGAGTTGACACTCTAGAAGACAAAATGTTTACCATATAAACAAATGAAATACTGGCTGTTCAAGTTATCTGATTTTTACAAAATAAATTTCATTTAACAGGCAAATCTACCATATTCTAAATCACACTTGAATGTACCTTTCTGTAATGAAGGCAGATCACAACTGAAGCAGGTGGCAGCTAAATATTATTGATTTTGCTGAGTTACCCATTGCAATTGGGTATTCTAGGGCATCAGGGTTTTCCCACCACCTTTCCCATATCCGTCAAGGCATCAGCTTTTTATCATGGAAAACAGTATGGCCCTGTTGGATATTCTCCATTTATTGATGTTTCAATACCACACTGACATCTTTGCTCAGAATCCTTGTTCAAATATCCACTGTTAAAACTTCTTGTTTTCCATGACCAAGTTGTCTGTGATCTGTTTCCAACCCAGCACAATTTGTCTAACATCTTCATCAGTGTGCAGGAATTCAACCACATTTCATCCATTAATATATTAAATGAAAAAAGAAAATAAATTTACCTTATTGGCAGAAAGTTTTTTTTTTCCTGGCCTTCTTGGTTTCTTGTGTAACAATAAAAACTACATTTGCCCTCTTCAGACATATTTGGATCAGCTTCAAATTTCCACAAGTAAGATTGTAGATTGTAGATTGTAGATCTCAGCAATCACATTGCTTAGGCTTCAAATAGGTTCACAAATGAAAAACCTATCAACTGCAACAAAATTAACAAAATCATAATTCATAATACTGGAAAATATATTGAAGAAAATAGGTTTACTTTGTTTGCAGGATCTTTCCAACTGCCAAACCAAACAGCAGAAGAGCGCATGAAACCACTAACATTGTTCAGGTTTCGAGAATCTGCCCAACTGCATAGCCCTGACAATCACAACAAAATTTACAGAACCACAATAATGAAAAATACAATAAAATCAATTTGCTTCATTGTTATAACCTTTCTTTCTTGCCAAATATTTTAATTTATGTTACAAAACCTTTGGCACTCCTTAGACACCTTGCTAAAAATATCCAGCAACAGATTCATCCATGATTGCAGAAGAGAGCACTTACATTGTGCAGACTACAAATGCAACAGTGCAAAACCCAAGAAGCTGAACTATAGACTACGTTTTCCTATTAGACTATTACTTTTCTAATTGTTCAAACCAATTAAACCATTCGACGAATTTGCGTGAAACACGAGGTTGGATCACCAAATACCGATTCATGTAGTGAGTGTGTGGAAGGTAAATCTAAGGAGGTCTAAGCAGTACACCTTACTTCCGGAAATTAAGGCGTTGCCATCATTGCGATAAAAAATTCTCTTGCTGCAATTTTTTATTGTTTTTTTTCTACCTGTGCAATACAATGTTTCTAAAAATTTTTTGTATGAAGTTTTCGTATGCAAGTGGTGCTTCTTGGTAAATTTTTATTTTTTTTCATTTTTTTGTTGTTATTCGGTGCAAAAATGGGGTCAGTAGAGTTGGAACTGAAGCGGGTGTTGCGTTTTGGTACCACACGTCCACACCGCCCCACCGCTGGCGCTGGGCCGCTGGCTGGGGCATGGCTGGGGTGGCATCCTTGACGTAGGCACGCAGCAAAGTGTTATTGATCCCAAGTACACTTGGAAAATGAGCTAACTGTTAAGTGTAAGATCATCAAAACAGAATTCTTACCGGAAATTTGTGTCTTCGATTCGAAACAAAACCTTTAATTTTAACAATAATGTTGTACCAAAGTTAAAACAAAATAAACCTTGTGTTTATTCCAGTAGGTCTGAAGTGATGTAACATACGTAACCACAAAATTATGCTAACATCCGGGTTAGTTTGAATATATGATGTTCGGATAGCTGATTCTCAATCTTTACGTGTAAAATCTGTTAGCTTTTTGTTCCAAACATAATTATCTTTTTGTCTTTGTTTTTTTAAACTTTAAATAAGGAGAACGTATGGCATGACAAATGGTTTTACTTACTCCAATTAGGCGAGAGCTATAAACTAACAGTACTAAAATTCTCGACGATAAGAAAACATAAGCTAGTCAATGCAAGCTTGTCTTTGCTGAATTGATTGTACAGTAAATTCGATGTTCACAACGTTTAAAATTGGAAATGCGCCTTTTTTTTAAATTGTGCATGTTATCATTAAATGGCCTTTGTTTTGACTTTGCGGGTCGTTAAGGGCATTTTTCACGTACAGTATGTTCATACGTTCAAATTTAAACTTTCGTTGCAGTTCAGCCTAATTTCCTTTTGCTACCATCGTTCAAAAATACGTACCAATTGTAACAATAGTGCTCGTGATACACCTCGTGATATACAAAACTCCGCATACACCGTATTTATACTTATTATTTTCACATTATACGGTTCTAGATAATAATCACTGAGAGTCTCATTGGCAGGGGAAAACATTCCAGACTCAGCCTTGTCTCATTTACGCCATTCCAAAGAACTTTTTAAAGCCGTAAAGCCTTGGACCGTATGGCATCGTATTGATATAGTGGATTGCAAGAGCCACATGAAGAGAAAGATATACACTTGTGTAGACGAGACGCTTTTGGTGTTGTTACTCCGCCGTAAAATAGAACCCCCCACTTCAGCTTGTGTAGCCCTCCATGTAGTCCTTTTACTATACAAAATTACAGCTGAGTGCACGTCGAGTCTCAGACAAGGCTGTTCACTAGAAACGGCTACACGGAACGGATGCTTCCCTTTGGTTCGGCCAAGCCACGATATTTTGACACGAGCCGGAACGAGGAGTTGGATAAGGAGGGGAGTAGCAAAGAACGTCTCATAATACATAAATAGATATAGTAGATGGATGTTCAGGCGACCTGCCAAAACACCAGCAAACAGCAGGAAAAACTACATTCGTACGATGGTGGTCCGTAGCAATAACTGAACTCGAGGCACCTTGCTTTTCGACCTACATCGCGTGTTGCTGGTTCAGTCTCCGAGACAACGTCGACCAACTTCCATCTCGTTTAACCAGTTCTCGTTCATTGCCAAGCTTCACAATGGTAACTTATGGCACTTTTCCTTCTTCGTCTTTTACACTGCCATTTGAAATTACATCGGAGATTAAGTGCGATCTCCGTTTGTTTAATGGCATGCCTGCGGAAAGCCTGTAGTGAATAGTTTGTTATATTTCCATTTGAAGGCTGAAAATTAGAAGTCTTAATTAATTGCAAAGCGTACCATTTGAATAATAGTTGTCTATGTTCTATGACAATGTTTACCTTGTGCGTTTTTTTTCTTTGCTGTTGATGGAGGTTAAGTTGTTTGTAGTCTCATAATATTTATTGTTTTTCTTCTTTGTTTTCTTTGCTTGATTACGTTGCCTCTTCGGCGGTGCTGGAATAATAGGACGGTGACGATGAAAAGACTCAAAGTAAGTCCAATTTTTAGAATTAGATAATTGAAACGTGCAGTACCTGTAGTGGTGGGAACCTTCTTATCCGAAATTAACTAAACAATTTGTTCTTGTTTAGTGCTTAAGAAGGCTTTCGCCATGTTCGATCAGGGCAAAACTGGATTCATTGAAACAAACCGAGTGGCAGCTATTTTGAACACCATGGGCCAACAATTCGACAGCAACGAGTTGGCGATCACAATTGAAGAAGCTGATAAAAACAGTAAGATTAAAATGATGCTTAAAATGCAATGGAATATGACGAGAGGAGTTTTAAGCGATAATAATGAAATGATTTTTAAAAATTTGAAAACAGAAACTGGCAAGCTGTCATTTGAAGCTTTCTACAGCATTGCTGCCAACTTCTTGGAGGATGAAGATGATGAAGCTATGCAGAATGAGCTCAAGGAGGCTTTCCGTCTTTACGACAAAGAAGGTATAGTTTTCATACTTACGTACGATACGGGCGTCTGTTTGACTTTAACGATGTTTTTCTTCATGTTTTTGACAGGTAACGGTTACATCACAACAGCTGTGTTGCGAGAGATTTTGGCCGCCTTGGACGATAAGCTCACCTCAGATGATTTGGACGGTATCATCGAAGAAATCGATGAAGATGGTTCCGGCACTATTGATTTTGATGGTAAAGTCATATTAATACAGGCACACACTGTTTGGTATACGAATGCATCTAATTGTATTTACCTGTTACAGAATTCATGGAGATGATGACTGGATAAATCCAACGTTCCAGCATCCGAATCTTCTCTCTGCTACATAGATATGAGCGCTGTACCTTTCTTTCCTTTTCATTTTGAAACTCATCTTTGCCTTATATTCAACTGACGATTCCCAGTAAATAGAGCTGTCTTTTTACCCCAAATGTCTGTTTAGTTTGTAAATTATTTCCAGAAGCACACCGGAGATTTCGTCCGTTATTTTTCGTTCCTTCTTTCTTTCATTCAATCATCTTGTATACAAATTTTTTTAATGACCATATCTCAACTACTTACTGGGTTTCACTACACCACCAGCCACCACACATAAATGCAAACAAATCATCGGTGATGTTTGTTCTTCATTAAGAGAGGTTTCGTTTGCGTGGTACATTTTCACAATTCAAAATACACTCGCTTCGCATTTGTTATTCATTACCTTTTAAGCTGCCGTCTTTACCGCTATCTCAGACACGATGTTTTCGTGTCCATTGTTACTAAAACAATGGGGTAAGCTAAGTGATGTTCGACGTAAATTGCTCTTCAAGAAAGCACTGAAAACATGAACGAAGTTTGGTCAGTTGGCTTTTTTCTCATTTGAGTTAAGGTCATCAACCAGCTCGGTGGGAGTACTGCGCGAATCGTCCACTAACTATTAATGACACAGAGTTAGAATCAGACAAACATTATTGGAAGACTTGCCTTGTGTTACCTTTCCCAACACGAGGAACGTGTAGAGAATTCGTAGAATTAAATACGTCCAAAATAGGTGCAATCCAAGCAAAATGTGCAGCAAGAGAATCAAAGATGAAATAATAGGAGAACCGAAAATTTCAATGGGTGCGTCAAACCATATACTGATGGAAAGGTTAAAGATTCGTTAGACTATCTACTTATATAGTGCAATTGTGATACCAACTCACTTTTTGAGGATATGGAACGGAAAGATTCCTAGTCGAGAAACAATCCAACTAATGAAAAATAATCCAAAGCAAAGATTGCATATTCTTGGATATTTTAGAAATTTGGCTATCCTGCACAAACGGAAACATTAAAACAGAATTTTTTCTCACGCGATTGATGTATCACAACTTACCGAGCTGCTTCCATGAAAATGTCGGAGCTATCATGGACAACGAGAACTAACGTACCGATCCGGACCGTATTGCTCACCCAAGATAATGCCATCAAAAGTATGGTCACTACATGGTGAATAAACATTTCAACGAAATCATTGCGCTTCCGATGTAACACTTGGCTATAAATGTGCGACGTGTAAACGCTCATATGAATTATGTAGTACCACCACACTTCTGCAGAGATCATCTACATGTCCACAGAAGTCATTTGTTATTAACCATACGAAGGACAAAACGTTTATAAAGGAATTCCCTTCGTAACGTTCGTAAACAATCAAAAAAAGAAAAATCAATCTCACCTGGTTAGGTAAATTGGTCCAGCATTCGTCTATGTTCCAGAGCCAAGGTTTGTCCAAAAGGATAAAAATGCCAATGACGAATAAAGTGGTATGATAAACGAAACGCCAACCACATTCTTTGAAGTATTGCAGCTCTGACGGCTGATGATGCTCTTCAATCGCTTTGCTAGATTTGATGCCATTTCGGATTCCTAATGGCTCCCAAAAGTTTCTAGAGTATGAGAAAAATTATTATTAAGATGGTAAACAAAAATCTTTTTGATGACGGAAAATACAATTACGTAACATTTTAATATTCACCTTTCAATAAAAGACCTGACGAAAGTGACAATAACTGAGAGAACTAATGGATAAAACAAGTGGGATGCATCCGGGTAAACTTCACTGCCATGAAAAACATCCGGCATCCAGATCATTGTTCACCGAGGATTGAGTATCTAAGCTAGTAATCACAAAAAATGTTTTAGATGAGTAGAGTGTGGAGTACGTTATGGCCGACAAGTTTACGTTAAACATATATAACGCTCACAGATTGTATCAGTTGCTGAGTCCCCGACGAATTTCAATAGTTGTTCCGAGATAACAGAATCTCACGTCAGGTCTTACAAGATTTAGACGATAACACGTTCACGCCTACGACCCTACACATAGAATAGCAGGTCCCGCAACGAGACAGCCAGTTTTTTAATTAAAAGAGCAATATCAATGCATTAGGTGAGGTAGTAAAATTAAATAATCAAAGGTTACCTAGCAAAAAATGATCGCCCAATCACGCAAAAATGATATTGCAGTTTTGCACCGGGCAGGCAAATATGGCGTCAATCAACTCCAGGAAGGAATTTTAAAGTGGGGACTCCGTTTTTGCAGCACCTGCTGGAAAGGCTAGTAGGTCCCACACCGAGACAGCCTGTTTTAATTAATAGAGTAATAATGGCTTAGGTGAGGCAGTAAAATTAAATAATCAAAGGTTACCTAACAGAAAATGATCGCCCAATCACGCAAAAATGTTATTGCAGTTTTGCACCGGGCAGATAACCATGACGTCGATCAACTCCCGGAATTTACATGTGGGGGACTCCATTTTGCAGTACATGCTGGAAAAAGAATTTGAATTAAATTTTATTAAATACAAGAATTCAATTTTTGTTTCCTAAACAAACGATTCAAACACACACGTTTAGGTTGAACACCCCATAAATTCCTGAAATAGCAGAATGCTTAAACTTAGCTTTAACCGGGGATTTATAACAGAATAGCATAGAATATATTGCAATAACTATCATAACAACATATCTTTGCCAGCAACTATTAAGACGACAAAACGTTGGAAAGTTCTTCATGGACCTCATGAAGTAAGGCATAATAATGTAGTACTGAGCGCAATCTCGAAAATTAAAACTTTTCGTAAAATAGGAATGCTTTTTTTTTGGTTCTAGATTATTAAAAATCGCACTGTTTAAGGATGGTTTTTTTTTAACTTGGGCCGCTCTTTTCGGAGCTTATTTTTTGCGGAGTCGGACCGAAGAGGCAGTTTGATCAGACGTATCCTCAGTTGCTGAAGCTTCGCTTGACGAACTTCGGGAATCCCTTTCCGTCTTTGGAAGAAATTATAACGGAACGTCAAGTTATCTGCCTTGCATCACGAAATTCGAATTATAAATACTAACCTTTCCTGACAAGAGGGCACGTTTTAATATTTTCAAAATGAAATAAGTCCACATGATGTGAAGTAGAAATAATACCACAACCAAGTATTTCAATGCATTATAGGCAGGAAACATGGGCATGAAATTTGGGGCCGTCAGCCAAAAACTAGAAAAAACAAGCATATGTTTAAAGAATGAATATCCGTGACAAAACAGAAAGAATTGAAAACTTACTTTTTTATGAGATATCCCGGAAAAATCATAAGTCGCGTAACAGTCCAAACAATGAAAAACAAACCAAAACAAGTATCACAACCGCGCTGCCATTTGATGTACTTGAAAATCTTGGCAGCTTCCATGAACTAAACATGTCAACAAATCATAATGATTTAATTACTCGTAATACCGGTCTGAGGAGACATCTTCTCGTACTTACCACGTCGGAAAAGTCATGAATGATGAGCACTAAGCTCCCTCCACGAATCAGATTGCATGTATATGAGAAGATAATCAGAAGGATTGTGGTCAAATGATGAATGAACATTTCTAAAAAATCCTTTCGTTTAACATCTACAAACTGGGAGAACAGCATGGACCAGTAGCAGCTTAGTTGGAACACATAATAGAGTCGGATGTCCCAGGAAACAGTCTGCAATATGTAGGTTTTGGTCAAATGTGCCATCAATAACAAACATTACTATGTATAGCTCACTTTTTCATACCTGGTGAGGGTAGTTTGTCCAGCATTCATCAATGTTCCAAAACCAAGGTTTATCCCAGAGAGCCCATAATCCATAGCAAACTGCAAATGAATAATATGTGAACCTCCAACCACTTTCTGTTAATTTGACAAGTGCAGATGGTTTATTTTGTTGTTTTCTGTGACGTATCCTAGGTTAGACATTAGAAATACAATACAAACTTTGCTAATTGATTAATGTGCAATATTTGTATACCATTGCTCTACTTGTCGAACACTCCAGTCAAGTTGTTTTGCTAACCCAGTAATTTTACTATGGCTTAGGTCTGATCCACCTTGTTTATAAGCTTCTTCCAACACCACATTCTTCACAACTTTTTTTTTTGTTTGCTTCAGGCCCCTGCGTAAACCCCATGGCAAAAAAATACACCTGTGGAAGCGGACAACACATTTCTCAATGTTACATAAGACAATCCCTTTTCTAAGACTAACTTAAGCTTGTGGCTGCACATTTTAAAAATTTGATTTTTGAAAGAATGACCAAAAGGCATAAATAAAAAAAATAATTTCATAATACCTTTCAATGATAAGTCTGACGAAAACAATTATAATGGAATATGCAACAGGGTAACAAATTTCTTGGAATTTGGGGTAAATGACATCTTCTGTGTCTTTGAAATCACTCCAAGTGATGTTTGGCGGTAACCAAAAAGACGGCGTCCAAAATTTAACCCAAGCATATGAAGAGTATTGACTTATGATGGACATGACTCTTTTGAGCAACAAAATGTTTTGACTGAAGCAGAAAGTTTCTCTGGCATGGGCGTGACTATGTTTTCGTGAAGGCTGATTGTCTTGAAATTTACAAGCAAAATGGAAGCTACTGGTGGGTTACTTTGAAACCACTTGTTCGATAGCTAACAACAAGTGCCGCAGCGGTTTTTACTTCGTCATGAAAACAGTCATTGACCATGACTATACAATTCGGTTCCACAGAATTGATATACTAAATTACAATTCCCAGTCTCGCCTCAACTAACATTAGCTTACTAAATTCGGCAAGGCTTGCAACTAATTCGCAGCTCACTGAAGTCTGCTGCCTGTTGGATAGGTTTCCATCTGTCATTTACATGCAATTCATCCAGTGATATTAGGCAGCTACAGTCCTGCATAGCCATTTTCCCTTAACTCTTCAAATATGAGCTGCTGGTTTGTATAACTTTGTAAAAATCCGCATTTCCCAGAAGAACCATAGAGCACCGTCATCTTATTTATGTCAACCGACAAATATGACAACGTTTCCTGATAGTTACGTAACAATTACCAAATATAACCTGGTATCTACGTTCGGGACTGGTTTGGGTACTGTGAGATAAACGAACTAACAGAAGGTAGGCCGTAGTTGCCATGCCACAAATTATTATTTTTTCTCGCTGATAGCCATAGGAGATAGGTTTAAATTACCTTAAGCTTAAGCTACATAATCGCAACACGGCAACATGACCCGTTGCTTCTTTTCGCACCGTCCAATTTTCAGCAAATCACGCAAAAATCCTTCGAAAATAAAGCGAAAAAACATTTCAATTCCTTAAAATCTATTAAACTTTCCGTATATTTTGCATTCCTTTGAGCTATGTCCTAACTAAAAACTACGGAACAACCAATGCAGAAGAAATTGTAAAAAGAAAAACTCAAATAAACTTTAAAATGATTAACGAAAAAAAAAAGACGTTGATCTACAACGGGATAAGACACAGTCCTATTGATGGAAAGAAAAACGAGAATAACGGACCTGGTATAATCAACGATTCCCGCAAGCGGTGAAATGTGTGATTTACGATATATATTTACAAAAGAGCCTCGTACGTAATAATGTGAAATACGTTTCTGTGAAATAAAAAAAAAAACTGAAACCATAGTTGGAAGTCCTTTGAAACAAACTCCGTCGCATGGTTCGAGATCAGAGGCGTTAATTTGGACTAGAACGTATCATGAATTCCTGGAATTCAAATAAACGTCGCCGCCCTACAATTACGGCTGAGGAAAAAAATGACCTCCATGTTTCGATATCAAGAATTTCATAAAGTAATCTTTAAAAAAAAATGAAAAAGTAGAATAGTTCTCCGTTAAAAAAGGGAAAAGGCAAGAATTTTAGATAGGAAAAAAAGAGCGGAAAAAAGAAGGCTAGACGATGCGGAAGTCTGCGACAGTCGTCACACCCTCTTCCCAGAAGGCTGGCTAAATAGGCAGACGTATGCAATTATTCGCCTCTGTGGGCCGGCACGTCAAGTCAGCTGTTGGCCACCCGAAAACACATGCATCGAACACATAAGTTGGAGCATTATTACTGTCGCTGCTTTATGCATGCTCTTGTTATGCAATTTTTTTTTCCGGCCGGAAGTGTAGCTTGACCAAGTGTGATTCCGCTTATATTCCAATGCATGTGGCTAATCGCCGTTGCGCCCTTGACGTCGACCGCAATAGCACGCGTCCGGCGTGTTTTCAGCAATCCATTTCAAGTAGCGTCCCATCCGCGTGTAAACGCCGGGATAGCCGGCCCTTCCGCATCCTTGGCCCCAGGACACGACGCCTGAATCAGAAAAAAACAAACAAAAAACAATCAATTAGTTGATTATTTCACGTCAATCTATTATAGCAAACGCTGCTGTACATGCGATATAACTCAAAACGATGAAAGAGAAAGTCAAATAAACTCGTTACCGATCAGATCAATTTTGCGGTCTTTGCCTTCCAAATGCAATGGCCCACCGCTATCGCCTTGGCAGGCGTCGAGTTCTCCGTGATCGTATCCGGCGCACATCATGTTCTCCGTAATGGCCTGGACGCCGTACTTCGTCTTTTGACAGTCGGCGTTCGTGTAAATGGGCACGGCCACCTGGGCGAGGATCGGCGAAATGTTGCCCGTTTCATTGACACGTCCCCAGCCGGTGACAACGGCCACCTTTCCGGCGTATTCAATATCTAATTCGTATTAATTAAAACACTATTATTTTTTGAGGGGGGAAGGAAAAGCTAATTCATTCTCATTTTCTTTTGAAAAGTGTTACCGGATTGAGGAAGGCAAACGGGTCCGATGAATCGCGAGAAAGGAATGGGCTCGTCGAATTGCAGGATAGCGATGTCGTTATTGAATGTTTTGGCCTCGAATTTCGGGTGTTTCACCATGCGGATGACAGCCCTCAATTCCAGCTCTTCCTCTTTGACGTTTTCCAGGTCGTGCCCGCCCAGCAGCACGTGAATAGAATCCATATCCAATCTGAGAACAGGAATGTCAAAATGATCCACAAATTTTGCAAATTCAAACCTCCTATGGTTTCATACCCATCGACGCAATGGGCGGCCGTGACGACGTATCTGTCGTTGATGAGGGTGGCGCCGCAATAGAGAGCGCCTTTGTAGAGCAATCCAGCCATCCATGGATAATCGTAGGCTTCGGTAGGACGTCCGCCAACGATGCGATGCTCGTCTTTTCTCGATACTCCACAGGCTGCAATCATCACCAAATCATTTGGGGAAAAAGAACAAATCAAATCCAACGTCAGAAATGAAAGAACACAAAATCCATTTTCCAAATGTGAAAACAATGGAACAATATACTCACAACATTTGCATGTCCTCTTGCCGTATCGCCATCGGTCGGGATCAAACTAAGAATAACAAACAGACACATTCAAAATGATTAAGAATCCCACAAAATGCTGACATTCAACAACGTGCATTACTCTTACGGCCAGCGTTTAAAGCTGTTATTTCGTTTCAGCAACTGGATACGCTATTAAAAACGCCCTACCTTTTACAGGGAAGGCAGAAGATGATGAGTAACTGTCAAAAGAAACATTCCGCTGCGAGAAAACCACAAATGCCGGCCATTTAGAATAATTCGACATTTCGTCCAGCTGTCGTTCATTGATGACAGGCTCTTCTCCCAAACTAACATCCTAACGGAATGTGCTCGGCGTTTGTTTTGCGTTTTTTTTTTATGTCAGCGTTGACACATGTTTTTATTTCATTCTCATTCTCGCAATGATAGAAAATGTTTCCACCCCGTTCAACAATATTCCTTCATATCTTGGCAGCCGACGCGCGCTGTTTAACGACGGAACATTTTCGACATTAATGGAACACAACCAAGATGCTAGAGATAAAAGCGGCGTTTATTCAAATGACCGTCTTTATAAGAGAGACGTCCTAACTGTACGTTATCATCTGTTTAAATGTTTTTTTTTAAATACGAAACAGATGACTGGCGCCTTCAGCGTGAAGGAGCAAACATTAAAAGTCATAGCGTTTGACCAGCTGTTGACACTCTTGATTGTTTAAAAGCGATAACATGAAAAAAAAAGGGACCCGACGTTGCCGACTATTAGGCCTTTGCCCTTACTAATTGCATTTTTGTCGAGGAAAAAAAAACAAAAGAATGTCAGCTGAGACTCTCTACGTCATCGAATGGTCACGGTCATAACTCTGAGAGCGCACATCAGCAACCCTTGTGCGTGTATAGTCTTCGGATGTGATGTAGCTGGAAATAATTGGCTGGAAAGACATGTGAATTTGTTATCCCCGTTTTGTGCGATACACAAGACCTTATTCTTTTTAATATTTCCCAACAATGACGCAAGCTAAACGTCCCCCGTAAATTGAGCACGTCATGTTCCGCTACTCATCTTTTATCATTTTCTATTTGTTCTACAATTTCAGTGCGATTCATATACATATGCCCATCTGAACGAAAATGGATTATGAGAGGAGAAAGTCTGACTTCTTTTTTTTTTACGTCCTTAATCCATTGAGGTTATTATTATTATTTTCCTCTTTTTTTTCTAGGTTTTTTCTTTGCTGGCTGAATGCATCTCGCCATTGTTCGTTGATGGAGTGGCTGAGGACGAACAACACCTGCTGTTTTCGCACGGTGGAGATCCTGTGGCGATTCAAAGTGTCCACTTTTCGCTCGATCAAACCCACACGCTTGGTCATCTCCCAAAAAAAAAAAAATCTCAATGGAAATTAAATAAACATTGCCTTATTTTCTCCCCGTCTTGCCAAATCTCGTTTCCCAACCATTGCGTGGCCTGATTCTTAAAAAAACCCTCCGTTCCCTACCCGATAAATAAAAGGGGAAATAAAATAAATAATTCACTTACCCAAGAAGCCGAAGTGACCATCCTGAAGACGACGAAAAGAACGATCAGTTTGATGTGAAATAACGGGCTGGTAGACATCGTGCGCTGCTGTCCAGGATCAGCAAAAAAAAAATGGAGAATCACAAAACGTTTTGAGGAGAGGATTGACGGGCTGCTGGCCTACGCGGTGTAGTGATGTTGCAAATATAACGAAATGCGTTAGCCCTAGTAAACGGGGAAGCCCATCAACAGCAATTGGAAATGAAATGAGAGATAACGGCGGTTAGGAAGAGCTGAAGAGCTCGACCAGGAGAGCGGCTCGACACGGAATGAAGCGGCAACGGCAGCCATAGTGGCGTTTTATATTGGCCTGTTTCGCTGCCGGTTCGTCGTGTGCCGTATTCCACACGGTTGGACGGTCGGTGGAGGAGAAACCGAAACGGAACGGGTCGAGAAGGAAAGAAAAGAGAGAAAACGGAGGGAGAAAGAGAAAATTGCCTTGCCACCTATTACACTAATTCGCCTATTCTATATTTTCACCTGGCCAACTGTTTTTGTCGGCAAATGTGTGGCAAATTCGAACCCAATGAAAAAATCAAATTCTTCTTGATTTCGTGTAGTGAGATGTTGAACAATATCGTCTACGAACAGCACCGTGATTTCTAGACATATTACACACACACGCAGACAAAATGAGACTATAGGAAGGACAAAACAAAAAAATTGGGATATCAAAATGCAATGTAGCCGATGTGGAAGGCAGTGGACCGTAAACGTTGCATTGGATTAACTCGTTTGTAATTCCGTGCAGCTCATATACGCTTTCCCTACAATATTTAAAATTCTGTCAACGAAAACCCATTAATCTCTTTGCCAAAAAAAAAATTTACAATAGTAGAGAGTCATCGTGTCTATTCTATAACGTACGATTCGGATGTGTATAGTGTTGAACCGCATACAAACACGGCTAGCTCTAATTTTCAATCTGCTGCAGTGGCTAATGTGTATAGTTCAAACATATTAAGCTATATCCAGCAGTACCTTGGGTCTTGGTTGTAACTAGTTCACACAACCGTCGAAATTCAAAGTAACACGAAACGTCCCCGGTGCTCCGCAAGTGAAACGTTCACGCGTTCAGTCCGATTTGAATTAACTTGTTATTGTCTGCATTATAACACTTTCCGGTCCATTCCGTTATGCTCTTTCAAACGCCATTCATCAACGTAGGGGGGGGGGACAATGTAACAAAACGAGTGTAAACAGCAGTGCTACCGGTATAGTCGGTTAATTACAGTGGGCCTTTTTGGAAACGCGGACGTTGAGGTTGGTCAGTTGTTAGGGCACCACAGCGACCCCATTTCTTATGAGTTTTTTGGAGGGGGAAAAAACCGAAATGACGTGTACACGATTTTGAGGACTCGAATAAACTATATCCAAGCTACTCTCCAAAGCGATGTCACCTTTTCATGAGGAGGGGGTCGAGTCAAAAGATGTGCTGCTAGCCCATATTGCTAATGGCCTTAAAAACATGAAAGCAAATACAAGACTTTTTTTTTTAAACGAAAGGTACCAGTGGAGAAAAGAAAATGATATGTTCAGCAGTCACTGAAGATATAGTGTATACATATCTAACATGAATAAAGTATGCCCGTCGGAGAAGGGTATATGACGCCGCAGACGGCCAGGACTTTCGCTGGAGGAACGGGCACGTTCCGTTATACGAATAATGGGCCAGCCCGACAGCTCAGCTGGACCATACCCTTCGCTCCAGTTGGCTCGATCTCTCATACAACACACATCCTTTTCCCCGCTACATCGTTCATTTTGTTCCAAAAAAAAAATAATAAGAATATTTTTTGTTTCCATGCATTTAAACACGAAAAGACACATGCGTGCGCGCGTTCAACATTTTGTTTGTACGCCAACTTTGCATTCAGACGATGACGTGCCTCATTCATCCCTACTCACGTTTCACCTTCTGTTCAACACGAGTGGTTCGTTTTCTTCCTTTCTGTCTAGCCTTTTCACATCTCTTTTTGCAGAATCATTTAACACCTCCAGGTGTTTTGTTTGACTTCTGTGTCCAACTGAAAATGCTCTTCCCCATTGCGCAACTAAGAAAAATGAATTAATGATACGGTCACATCATCATTGGATATATAAGGGTGTATCAAATTTAGGTGGCCTAGCGGTTCCAGGGACGTGTTTTTTTGGATGAAAGAGACTTTTTTTTTTTTCAAGTCCGTGGGCTTCGTTGACTTTCTCTTGAGCTGTGTGAACGAAAGAAAATAGAAATGAGAAGGGGGAAAAGACATTGGGCTGCTGTTTGTTTCCCCCTCTTTTTTTTTCGAGAAAGGAAGACAGAGCAACTTGTAAAGGAAGAGTATATAATGAGAGCATCGAATGTGTATGGAGAAAGCAGGGGAGGCTCATCTTCCAGCGATTCTGGAACGATGCGTGTAGATGCAACAGGCTTGAATGGATATCCATGTGAGTTGATTCAATGTGTGCGATGTAGAGAAGAAGGAGACTCTATCGAGCGTGTTGGCGTCGAAAGAAAACCGCAGCCGGGAAAAAAACGAAAGAGTTGGTCAATCGAAAATCATTGTTTAAGATGATTACAACGTGGCTGGACACAACGTTTGGCTTTTATTTAGTGCCTCTTTATTTATCACTCCGTTTTGGCCGACGACTTAGAAAATGCTTTGGAAATCGGGTCAGTTTTCCTTTTTTTTAAGTTCTCTACCGTGTTTTCTTTCACGCCAACATGTTCCAGTTTTTTTTCCTTCAAATTCACCCGCAATGGACCGATAAATCAATGCGACATTCCCCTCAATGAATAACCATCAAACTGATTGTTACACACTTATATACCGCTCGTTTATTGATAAACGTCAACGATGTGAATCCGGAAAAGAAAAATCGCATAGCTCCATCAGCCGCAGGTGAATTGCCATTTCATTTTTCACGTGACTGGCCAAAAACTTTCAAAAGCAAACTTTGAAAGTGTTGTTTAATAACACGGGACTTGCCAATTCGCTGTTGTACGCCAACACGAAATTCAAACACTACAAAAACAGACGCCTGTGCGTGTGAATCGGATCGAGAGTCGGACGTCCGAAAACGCTGGAGAAAGTGCCACACTTTCATTTCCACACCAGCATCAGGTGTGTGTACGAACTCTTCACTATATCCCATAGAATATGGGGGGGGGGCCTAGAGGAAGTACCCTGAATTTCATATTGAAACTAAAATTCAATAACGAACTTCGTGTTGTGTTTTTAACAAGGCACTTCCATTTCGAAAGTGTCTGTCTATACGTTTGGCATTTGCGGTGAAAGCAGTTTGGGCCAGCTCCGCGATGCGGTTGGCCATTCTCGTCTGGACACTCTACAATATAAAACACGCTCACATTCGGAAAAGAATTAATTAAATAATAAAAAAAAGAACACTGGTTTTTATTGTTTGTTTGTTTGTTTTCGGCTATTTTGTTTTGACAAGTGACTGACGGGAGGGGGGGAGTTTGGTTTAGAAATCAAATAACACTCACGCACAAAACGAATAAATTAAAAATGTGTCTTTTTAATTATCATCGGGGATTTTTTTTTAATGTATAAAGAACAACAAAAAAACATGTTGGCGTTCCGGATACTGGCTGATGTATTCGGAATGCCAATGCTATAACGTGCTGCTGCTTGTGGGGGGGCATGAATTTTAGCAATGGGGAATGGCTTTTTTTGTATACATCCATGACGTAATGTGGAATCAAAAATTCCTTTACAAAATAGACACTGCGGAAACAACGACAAATTGCAGCTCTAAAACACACGCGACATTGAAATAAACGAACGTTAAGAAAAAAAAAATCATCGGCTGTGTGTTTGAAAGGGGAGACGTACAAATAGAGGAAATGGAAAGTTGAAGGGCAATAGTTATTATAATAAGGACTAGAATAAATAACGAGTAATTAAAAATCAACGACACAACAATCGTTTTTTGTTTTTGTTTTTACTTGTCGATAAAAAAAATTCGGTACGTTTAAACTAAACGGCATTCTAATCAAATCAGTCGTGTCAAGTCAGTTCTCATCTAATCACCTGTGCCGAATCTTAAAAAAAAAATGCAATTATGTACCGTTTTAAATAAAAATGCCATTGAATGATAGACTGCTGTAATAAAGAGTATAAAAAAAGAAAACAACGACGACATGCACCTTCTGGTGGGTATAGAAATTTAACTAAGAAATCTAGCAAAACTTTGATTGCTAAATTGATGCTGTCTTTTTTTTTTTTGGCCTAGCCCATACGTGGCTCTTCGTATATACCGAACGTAATCGAATCGAACATCCGTTCGTGTTTGCTAACAATAGCTGGCAGCCCCCAAAATTAGACGTAGGTGCTTCGATCGGTGGATGTTGCCTTGAAATTCTCATCGATGATCAATAACGTCGTGGGTCGCTCGTTCGTTATGGCATTGTCCACCACAATCATCGAATCGTGCTGAACGACGTACGGCGTCACCAGTATTTTCATTCGCTATTTTTGGATGCCACACACACACACACACACGCACGCAGAGAAAGGGAATAAAGATCATTGAATGATAACTTATCACGAGGTTCGTAAAAGTATTGATATTTACTTGACAAAACGTTCCAGGTGTGATGATGATTTGATAAATGGCCACGGTAGGTATCATGGCGATGCTGGAACCTGCTATGCACCATCCCAGTAAGTTGGCCCACATAGGATAGACATATCCATCGTATTCCAATGGCTTGTAATCCCATAAACCGTAGCCGATAATGCCCTTTTTATTCCATATTCCAAAATTTCAATAATCAAATCTAATTAGCTCAAAAGAACCAAAAAAAAAAAATGTTTTACCATAAGAAAAATGGGAGCAATAAACTTCCAGCAAACTCGCCAGTAGATCCCTGGGCAGAAGCCAGTCATCGCTTTGATATCTTGGCAGAATCGATCGATACCTGTTTTGTTTTTTTAAATTTTCACAAAAAAACAAATACAGTTTAGCGAGTTATAGTTGAAACAACGAACAGAGCGATCAACATGGCTTGCATTCTATAGATGAAGTGCTGAGTGCACACATCAAGTTCATAATGTCATTTGCTCGCTCAAGAGACTCACGTCAGCACACGGGGAGAGCTTCTTAACGCAAACTTTGTTCGTTATGAATAATACACGGATTGCTCGTGCTTGTTTGTGTGTATACAGGAAAATCACGTTGGCCAAGAGCAGGGCACAGTATAGTAAGCCTAATTATCAAAAAAAAAAAATCTAGTTAACCTACCGTAAATCCAGGACACGGCGATGGATTCAAAGAGAACGGCGACGAGAATAGAAAAGCCGGCGGCGAAGCGATCCAGCAAGTTGAAAAAATAAAAACCACCCTGTGAAAAAAGCCAAAAGGGAACATGTTATTTCTAAGAAATAAACCCGGGGACGTAAATGATTGAATTTAAAAGAATAATAATTAGAGTGAAAGTACACCTGAGAACAGGAGGCCAATCCGACGACGAAGTAAACGCTGAAGAGGCACCCAACGAAGATCTCGCGATGACGTCCAATGATTGGATATTCATCGCTGAGCGCTGTGATGATAGCTTCTGATCCGCCAAACTGTTACATAAAATACACAAACATTTAAAATGAAATGCATAGCCCTGACGGGACAAGGGTTTGATTTGCTTACGGAGCTGTCCAGTCCGAGAGTCATCAGCATCATGAAGAAAAGTAGAGACCAGAATGTGGATCCGGGCATGGTGGCGATGGCTTCCGGATACACCACGAAGACTAAACCCGGACCTTCGGTAGCTACCTGGTCGATGGGTTTTCCCGAACGCAGCGCCATGTAGCCCAGCACAGAAAAGATGACGAAGCCGGCCAAGAAGCTCGTCGAACAGTTGATTAAAGATGTCAGCATTGCGTCCCTGTTTTGTTTTTTTAGGTTTTATCATTGCTTATTAAAGGCTGGTATGGGAATACACACTTAAGTAGCTATAGGGAAGCTATAATAATTATCTATTTATAGGTGGCCGTGTGTTTATACTGAAATTGGATCAAGGACTTATCGGTGGCCTAAATTTCTAATTTTTCTTATTATTACATCGTATAGTAATAGCGGTTTTGGAACTCATTCGTGTACACTAATCAACGCTTGACAAAGCCCCTATGAGCAATTAGTTTTGTGTTGACTCACTCACCGATAGAATATACATAGGACTAAACAAACACAAGATGGGATAACATGGCAGATGTAAAAAGAAGAAGAAAAAAATTTTAATTCCTTGACATTCATGCGTTTGAAATGTGTCAACCATCTGTTAGTCCACACACAGAGAGGCCTAGCAAAAGCCTCCTAAATAATATCGTAGTTTTTTCTTCTTAATTTTTCTGTACTTAAATTAAAACGATATTACACTTCAAGGCTCGTAAACTTTACGGTGCGCAGTTCCAAATTTTTTTTTTTTTTTTTTTTGCTTGATAAGTATTACATATAAGTTCGTGTACATAAAAGTAAGGCGGTCGTAAGCCTACTTACTTGTAAACGTTGTTGTGGAATTTGTTGTAAGAGGCGAACGCCAGTAAGACGCCGAAGCCCGGCCCCAACGAAAAATAGACTTGCGTCGCTGCATCAACCCACACCTGATTCACGATGAGATTTCAATCAATCGCAAACGTAACATCATCAAAGGACATTTCAAAATTTAGGGCTTCATTTTGCGGGCTTATGTTGTAAACGTATTTTATTTTTTAAATGGCAGTTTAGGACTCACCTCGGCTTTCTTGAGGGCTTCGAAGTTGGGCGATAGATAATAGCGGATGCCTTCGGCCGAGCCCGGCAGCGTGATTCCGCGCACCAGCAATATAAAGAGGACGACGTAAGGGAAGAGCGCCGTGAACCAAACAACCTACCACCGTGTTGGAAAAATTTGCATTTTGTTCATGGTCCATTATTATTCAAAGCGAAATGTTTAAAAAGGAATTTTTGCTTTTTTTTTCTGGAACAGGCGGTCATTCCAAAAAAATTTATGGGTTATTACAAATAACACCTGCCTTGCCAGATGTGGAGATGCCCTTCCATAAGCTGAAGTAGCAAATCAGGTAGACGACCAGCAGACACAGGGCAATGTCCCATTTGATTCTACCCAGATCGTCAATGCCTTTGCTTTGGTTCAGTTCCAGTAGGCCACGCCTATTTTGCAAATGATTTTGTTAGAAAACTCTGGGCTTTTTAAGATCTTGCGTCTCTGATAGTCTACTACACATGTGAACTGAAAATTGATGCGTCTATAAGGGCTTACACGAAATACTCCCAAGCGGCCGACGTATAATTAGTTGGCTGTTGGGTTGAATTCAATTCGGCGTGAGTCTCCAAATCCGACAGAGTCTCGCTGATGTTCGTGTGGCTCACGCTCGTACGATTATTGACGATGTAAAAACTGCCGTTGAACTCGTGATTGACCTATGCGAATTATTTTTTTTTGGGGGGGGGTTCAAATAAATTTCAAACAGACATCGTTTAAATTATAGGTGCATTAAAAGTTATGCCTTATTTTTTATCATGTTAGTATTTAAAGGAAGACGCTTTCTTTTGTTTGACACACACAATAAAAACGGAAAATAGAACTAAGAGAGTATAGATGATAAGTCTTTTTTTTTACCTCGGCGCATTGAGGCGTGTTCCATGAATTGGAGCAAGTGGTCCACGGTAATTGGCTGGTAAACGAAGCGAAGAAGAAGTGCAGCGCCCAGGCGATGATGACGTTGTAGAAAAAATCGACGTAGAACGCGATGAGAACGACGGCGAAGCCAATGCCTAAACAAAAAGTTCACACATCAAATGCAAATGAAACCAATATTTACAAATATTGACGTATATTAACCGCATGAGATTTGCAAACTCTTTGACGTTCTATAGTTAGCCAGCCCGATCTTAACTTTGGAACATTACACAACAATGAAAATCGATCCAATTAAAGTAGGCCATCCGACCGCATTCTTATTCGACTCTTCTTTTGTTGGCAGATCTCTGACTTTGGGACAAATGATTTTTTTTTAGATCGCCAGGAAGCTGAGTAAACCCAAAACGTACATAGATATCGTTATGAACGATCGATTAGATCCAGTGAAAAATAACTGATTGATTCGTCCTGTCAATTTACAGGGCTGCCCCCCCCCCCCATTATATGCGAAGTCTTTTGTCAATTGCGTACAAGTGACCCAACCAAGTGGAAATGTCGTATCTAAAAAAGTGAGTGGACCTTTCTTCTATTGTTCAATGCCCCCTCTTTTTCAGCATTCACTGATGCGTATGGATCTCAGTAGCCAATCAGGAAGCGAGTTATCTTCATTCGACATACGTCGTCAGGCAGACGTATGTGCGGATAGCAACTGGACAAGTGCCTACCTACACCGTACATATAACGACTGGCAATAATAATTTTCGGTGCCCTTGAAAAACGCTGAAAATGTCTGGTGATGTCATCGTCTGCGGTGCTTAATGTTCACAACGTTTCCATCATCTTTGCGTCATAGCAATTAGCATATAACAGACGGAGCGAAACGTGTAGCCATGAAATGAAGTAACAACATATGCAAGAAGCAAAAGTCATCGAGCATAAAAGACGCAATAATATGTTTGTGTGTGGCTTTCGTTTCTATAGCCCAATGCCAGGCTGTTATATGTGTTTTTTTTTTAAAGCGAAAAACTTGATTACCTTTGAAGAGTGGAACGATCCTGCCCCAGCTGGTGATGGCACCCTTTCTGTAAAACTGCAAACATCAAACATTTGAATATGATGAGGTACTATATGTTTTTCTTTAAATAAAGAACGTAGAGGGAAAAAGCCCCGTACTTGACCGAGAGCCAGTTCCATGTAGAAGAGCGGTATCCCACCGACGAACAGCATGATCCCGTACGGTATCAAAAAGGCACCTGTAATTTCATTCAAAACAAACATTTTCAAACTAATAACGTGAAAATAAAATTTGAAAGGAAGGGAGGAAGAATGTTCCAGGATATTATAACACACAGTGTAATATTTGTTTGTATGTATATATAGCACACCCAGTGACAGTAAAGTATGTTTTTTATACGATTGCCCAGGAAAACAAATGTAAGAGCGCAAAACATCCATCAACAGCTGGAACTGACACTCGAGGGCCAAGCCACTTAGAAAAGAGAAACGCTTCACGTTTTTGCCCGTGCTTTATTGTGATGGTGCAAACTATGCGGACGCCTTCCAGCCACGCCCGTAGCTTGCACTTATGTAGTTTTTGAAAATGAAACACGTCACACCAACGATATATATGTATATGCTAGCAATGATGGTGGTGGACAAAAGTGCTGATGAATGCCTCTTGATCTGCTCGCGGTATAGATCACAACAATCAACATGACAAATGAGCACGCATCTACCACACCTACACGCTTTATTGAAAAAAAAAAAAAGAAAATCTGTTTGAATATCTGATAATTGAAGTTTCGCACAGTCCAGCGCGCTTTATGAATAGCCTACGTTATGCATTAATTATTACTTGATTTGAACGTTACATATACTCTGTGGGGTAGTAATTACTATCCGTATAACTTCCGCGTTTAGAACCGGGTCGCATCGATGACACACGAAAAATGATTTTTCGCTATATCTGTACGTGGAATTTTTCAATCAAGAATTCTGTTTAATTAACTCCTCACCAACCCCCCCGCCCCGCTAGATGTATATATATAAAAAAAAGATAAAGAAGCTGGTCAGACTTGAACTCACCAGGGGTATGTCCAAACATTATTGTAGAGACGCTGTCTAGTTAGCTTTAATTAACGTATATCTCATTTGGAATGCGTTGAAGGGGGGGGGGTAATAATAACGTTCGAGAAGAGAGAGAGAAGGGGGGGGGGATAAATAAAAATGAAAGGTGCTGGACTCGGGGGAAATATTTCTAGTGGACGCATTTTGTTTGATTTGATTGCCAGAAGGAAATACAGCATAAAGGATGTATACATCAAGTTGGGCCGGCCAGTCGATATATAGCCCGCAAGGAAATAAAGCGACCGCTTATGAACAATGCTAATTAATCAAGATCCACCAGGATGCAACCCGGAAGAATTTGATGAGGGATGTAAAATAATGATACAATCAAACAGAAATCCTAATAAATTAGCTCGTCCAGCACAAGAAAGGACCTAGTATCCGTTTGAAGGACACATGAAATTGGATCATTTTCTCTCTGTGTGTGTGTGTGTGTATGCTTTATTATTTGATTATCTGACAGGCTAGATGAGATTCGATGGCATTTTTCGCGACACAGCTGACAGTGTGGCTCATGAATCACAGCCGCTGGTTTACGAGATGAGTCGGCCTGTTATCAACAAGCAACGGGGACGCTCTTTAAACCCTAGAAATTTATTTTTTTTCTTCGAGTTGTTGTACGACTCTTCAGTCTCCCGAAACGTCATATCCAACACAAGGCATTTCTCTTTTCGTGGAACGCTCAATTCTGAGCCCCCCCCCCCTCTCTCTCTCATCTACTACGACACTTTAGTGTGTCCGTGCCTTTGCTCTCCTTTTAGATATTACTAGTATATACATTCCCACAAAAGGACTTTTGGGTGGCGTGCCATATAAAAACAATAATAACGTACAGTATGCCACATTATAAGCGCACAGCTCATCACATAAGAAAGAAGCCTGGAGATTCTAATCTCGTCCTATTGCCTTTTTTTTCTTTTTTGTTTGTTCTTCTTTTATACTGATCACGCTTATACGGTTGAAGAAAGTCTCTGGCCTTTCATATCTCGGGTGGCACTTGATGAACAGCGTTCAACTGTTTTTGCTATTTTCTATTCTTTTTTTGTTTTGAAATTTCTACGTGATCAAGTCGACGGATCGCAAGTCCCGATTAAAGGTGGGAGCGTTCGTGACCTATCGAAGGTGCTATAGGTGAATTAAAACAAACGGGGATGGATCGTGCTAAATGGAAAGAACTCTTACCTCCTCCATTCTTGTAGCCTTTTTTTTTGTGAAAGGATTCCAATATTTTTCGCGTGCAAAAAAGGAAAGAAAGAAATGAATTTGAATAGAAAATGAATATTAATCGGGATATGTAGATGGAAAGGGACTTACAGTAATAGGGAAAGCGCCAGACGTTGGCCAGATCGACGGCGAAACCGATGACGGATAGCAAGAAATCGACCTTCTTGTTCCACGTTTCACGCGGCTCCCCTTCGTTCGACAGCGTTCGTGACACCGGTGGTTTATTGAGCGCCGTCACTTCGTTAAGCGGCACGCTGCTGGTCCCATCTGCGTTGTTACTTTTCCTTTGAAAATCAGCGAAGACATTCGATCAACATAATTGTGAGCATTATTATAATTTTTTTTGTTCTTTTTCGCATTTAGCTCGAGTCTGTAACGCCATCTAAAGTAGTACGTAATAAGCTGCAGTCATGCAAATACATAAGCCGTTTCGGCACAGTATGTATGTATATACTATACATAGAACGCGGTGTAGTATACTTGATAAAGCGGAAATGGGGGAAGAGAGTTTGATTTTAATCCTGTCGCTGTGCGATGACACCAGTACGGTATCTGGCGATATTCAGACGGGGCGGCATTAGTCGGGGATCAACGTGCACAATATGTGTCGCAATGCATTTGACTCGAATTATATATAGAGAGAGCCAACAGACAAAACTAGTGTCAGATGTTGAAACGTTAAGCAAAACACAGCAATATAACATAACAACGATGATGGGGGGTATAAACAAACTTACCCCATCCAGCTATCCACTCGTTTCTTGAGATTTTGCATTTTTCAAAAAAACAAAAAACAAAAAACAAAAAAAAAGGAAATCTCCAATTCCTTAAATGATGACACACAATCAGCTGGCCCTCCTCCCTTAAAAAAAAAAAAAAAAAAACTGGAAGATTTGAAGTTGTGTTGTATTCTTCTATGTTGGTTTGAAGAGACGTAAACCTCCCGCTCCGGTCATGATGACCACTCGCTTGTGTTTAAAGAAAACGGCCCAACAAAGATTCGTTAGCTCTCTCGAATAATGAGAGCAGACGTAGAGAGTGTCTTCAGTGTGAAAGAAGAAGAAAACGAATTGAAATTCGCGCCAGTTGATGAATTGGATAAACGAACGCGGAAGAACTCTTTGCTAAAAGAAGCGATCACCGACAAGGGCGGCCGACATCTGAGAAGGCAGAGGACAACGTGGCAACAGGTCATGTCTAGCAGCACCCAGCAGTCCTCTTTTTCTTTTTTTTTCTTTTCAATTATGCATTTTACTTCCTCCCCCTTTTTTGTGTGTGTGTATGCGTGCGTGATTTTCCTCTTTTTTTTTAAAATATTCGGTCCTGCTCCGCCCTGCGATGCTCTTCTCTATAGGGATTTTGCGTACACATCAAACGAATGGAGCATGCGCGTCAACGATCTGCTGGCCCGCCCAAAGATCGAAAAGCACAGCACATTTTGTCCCGGACGCCACGAGCCGAGGGCCGCCAAAGGCAGAGATGTTTTGTTTTTGTTTTTTTTTAAATAGTGCACGCAGCTTTTTTGATGGGCAATTTTCGCAATCAGCATACCCGATAAAATAAGCCCTGACTTTATGGCTTACTAATAACGGAAGGTACACTGGCGGTCAACCTAAATTTGCAACGGGCCGTGTCCCGGCCGGCGTGAAGGCTCTGTGCGGCCGTGACGATCTGGTCCATCTCCATCTATTGGCGAGCTTCTATTTATTTGAAAGTTACATAACTATTTGCATACGGGGTCCTCTTAATTTATTCAAATGATATGGTGATTTATGACGATGTAACGTGTCAACCGAGTTCGGGCATTAGACGATCCAATAAAGT
This sequence comes from Daphnia sinensis, assembly GCA_013167095.2. Lineage (NCBI taxonomy): Eukaryota > Metazoa > Arthropoda > Branchiopoda > Diplostraca > Daphniidae > Daphnia > Daphnia sinensis. Next base: position 1,892,719 of record CM023195.1, on the reverse strand, counting down.
TCTTTTTATTTATTATTGAACAGTTTTTTTTTTGTATTTTATTTCATTCGATATCGGCCGAGAAAATTAGATATTCATAAACAACGGAGATTGGAACATAAAAATGTAAAAAAATTACAGAAAACATCACCGAAAAAAAAAATGGGGAAAATAAAGGAAAGACTGTCGCACACCAAAAAAATTCAAAACAAACGATGGCGTCGTGCTTTATCGTGCAACTCGTCATACGAACAAAAAAAAATAATTAAAACGTTCAAGAAGAAGCACCCATTTGAATAATAAAAAAAAAAGAATAATGTTAAGTGATTGTTATGTATGTTTAATTAGCGTGACGTGGACGCGAAGTAAACGCCGGTTACTGGGCACACACTCTCAACGGACGGCGTGAATAAAACGGGGTAGATCAGATACAAAAAGCCGAGATGTGCGTTCATTAGCACTTGAGGTTCACGCAATTGACGCCGATCTCTGTGCATTTGCATTCGACGCACGGTCCCGACAGCTCGTCGATGATGCGTCCCACTCGGTACATCTGTCCGTAAATGTTGCAGCTGTCGATCCTCAGTCCTCCTACATTTGCGAGAGACAAAGAGCAATTCAATTAAAAGACAAGTTCGCTTTCAACCTCTTCTTAATTCATTCGAATTTCAACGCAAAACACCTTTCAGTTAGCTTTCCCATAAGGGAAAATGAAGTCGAGATTTTTCTTACGGGTTGTATCTACGCGAGTCTTAAGAAAAACCAAACGATCGAATCGGACCATTAAAACAAAAAAAAAATTGCAGAAAAAGAAAAATCAATGCCCCAATTTAAAAAGAAACAACTTCATTTTCTATTCCACTCTCCCGATGGGAGTTGATCGGCTGTAAAGTTCCTTATGTTTCAATTTCTTGAATCTGTTCTTTCCCCTTTCCCTCTCTCTCTACTGTCAAAAATTGGGGGGATTGAAAAATCAATCGCTCGATGAAATGAGACGCCGTCAACTCTACAGATTAAATAATCAATTTTTTCCTGGGCATAACAAGATGCGACTTCATCCCTTAATATATATTAGACTCAAAGGCACATAAGGCAATCTATTAACGAGAACGTCTTATGTAGTACTCCTTTTAGAAAAATAAGAATTGATTAGATATGTATAAATAATATTACCTGTAGCGAAAGGCGCTGGAACTCCGACTAGATTATTTATTGCCGGTTTGTTGAATTTGCTGTTGAACGACCTTAGCGTCGTCGACATAGTCGGTCGCGGCGTGGGTCTAGTCGACGTGAAGCGTCGCAACAAGAAGCTCGGTGTAGGTGGAGGAGGAGGCAGAGTGCTGCTCGGCCGAGGTGGGAACGTCACTTTGAAGGCCAGCATGGGCGACGGTGATGGGGTGGTCGATGTGATTGTCTTCGACTCTTCATCAGACGGCTGGACTTTCTCCTCCGTCTGACCTTTATCGCTCGTGCTGTTGATGACATCGTTCAACGGTTCCACCCGATCGTTCCCTGCTTTTTTAAATATGCAAATATTCAAAATTCATTTTCTCTCTAATAATTAAAAAACGAATCTTTTTTGTTTTGGAACGAGAGCCTTTTGAATTCGTTAGTACGTTTGAAAAGCAACGACGTCTGTGTGAAGATGCAATCAAATGCTCAAGAGATCGTGTTGCCCAGCTGATAAGAGAAGCCAATGAAAAGACTGCAAATCGTTTCTGACGTGCGAACCAGACATTCCAGATTGACGCAACAACAGTGCCGTGATTAGAATTGACGCAAGTGTAGTACATCATCTCGCAACAAGCAAAATCCCTCTCTCTCTTTTTGTTTGGGTGCCCATTAGAAATGCGATTATCGATTTTGCATATTAGAAGACGTGATGGAGAGGAGAACAATAGATAGTGTCATCGGGTGTACTATTACGTGGTTTGCAGTTGAGAAAGCGAAACTTACCACCACCACCACCGCAGACCACTTGTCCGCAACAGAAGCCGGGCTGGTCAAGCCGCTGACAGCCGGCCAATAGCGGGGCGCACTGCGTTTCGTGGCAAACGATTTCGCCCAGCATGCAGCGACACATCTTGCAGGCATCCTCCACTTCGGCCTCGATCAACTCGCCGTGATTATAAACATTGCCACCGCTACTACAGTGCTCTATTGTTTTGTTTTGTTTGCGTGCAATCATCATTAACCAGCAGCCCAAAAAAACATAAAATGCCATTAGTTTTTATGTTGTTAAAGATATCCGTGCAAAAAAAAAACAAACAATGATAATAAGCGTGAATGTTATTTGATTCGCAAAAAGCCAAATGAATGAGGCCGGTGTACCTGATTTCGATTCAGAGCCAGCTGCTTGGGATAGAGGCGTTCGCTGTTCCATGACACCGCCTAAATTCAAGCGTTCGTCTTCTTCCAAATTAGGGACGCCCATCACGGCGTCGGCCGCCACGAACGGAATGATTCTGAAGCAATTGAACGTTAGTAGATGATTTTAAACATGTTTAAAGCGCAAGTGATTGAACACTCACTCGAGATTAGGCAATGACGGGGGTAGTTCCATGTTGCTGTAATCGTAGTCCAGGGGCTCTTCCTCTTCTTCGGCCAACGTCGGAGGCACCAGAGGGACGACTTGGCCAGCATCGGCAGTCGGTTTGGCCGTTTTATTATCGACGGGCAAGACGTTGGCGTTGCTCGGTGTAGGGGCTGACACCGGAGCGGCCGTTGCGTTCGTTTTGGCCGCGTCTTCTTTGCCCACAACGCGGGCCGATGATTGCGAAACGGACGTGATCGATGACGATACGCTGACTTCGATGTTCCTTTCGGCCGCTTCTGCGTCCAGTTCGTCTGGAATTAATTCAGGCTCTTCATCCAGACGCGATGAAGCTGGCATATCATCGACGATGGGCTCGTCCTCTTCTCCTGTTACGGCCGTCGGTGCGACGCTGTCGGCCACCGTGGCCGACTCTTCCGGCAAGTCGGTGCTGGACATTGGGGCCGGTACTCGACTCTCCACCAGCGATCCTTCGATGGCCAGCGAATCCAAATGCGGGCCATCAACAGTGTCGATCACGTCGTTGTCGGGCGACTCTTCGATCGCTTTGCGGAAGAACGATGCAGCGGAAATGGCTTCCAAATTGGATTGCGGATCCTCTTCCGTCAGGTGTTCCGGTCCAAGCGTAACGGCGTTGGCTTCCTCAAACTATTGAGCAATTCGCAATGATTACGTGTTTAATTTTGGAAGCAAAACAAATGGGACCAACAAAGAGTCCGATGGGTGTTCCAGGTTTACCTGTGGCGTACTGGAGGGCGTGGCTTCTGTCGCTTTGACATCAGCGCTGCGTTTGGTCAGCATCTTCTTGCGCAAGATACGCGAATTGGCCAGCTGCAATGTCCGCGTTGAATCAAAACAAACAGATGCGAAGCTGAAGAATGTCGGACAATAAACAAAATAACAATTCGAAAAGGATGTGATACCTTCTGATGATGTGAAGACGTCGTCGAAGAAGAATCGAAAATGCGGTCATTGCCCCGTACGTTGGCCGAGGTCGAGCCGGACGACGGACGAACGCGGTCACCTGTTTTGTTTGTTGTTTATTGTTATTCTATAACTGTCAAAGAAAATGAACGTCGGTTGCGTTGGGCAACCCTATCCCCACAAATTCTAATTTAAAAAAACAAACATAATATTGCCCACTTTGCCGAACATGTTTACGAGCTAGTTAAAGCGACATAGAAAGAAAACAAACACATATAGTACCTCGACGTTCGGTGGGTGTAATCGTCTTGGTCACGACGGAAGTGGCGTTGACCGTTGCTGTGGCTTTGTTAGTAATAAACAAACATCAATAATTACGAAGGAGAAAGAATTAAAAACACGAGAAAAAAATAAATAAATCCTTAAAGTTTAAACACGCACGTTACGCCCCCGTCGGACGAGTTAAATCATTGGCCACATGGAGCGCAACGAATAATTTCTTTTTGGCAAAAAAAAAAATATGAGAAATAATTGCTTTACCACAGTCGTAATGAGTTGGACAACAGGCCAGATCGCGGAAGCGGGGCGTGCATCCTTCCAGTTCCGGTTCGGCGCATCGCGGTTTGACGCACGTCTGTTTCCCTTTCAAGCAGAAACAGTATTCGCAAGTGGACGACGTCATCATGGCAGAGCCATCGGCGTACAACGTTCCAGAATCCACGCAACCTGAATCAATTCAATAGTTTGTCTTTTCATTTTGCATAATTTAAAGAGATTACAAGTGAAAACGTACCTTGTTTATCGCTACCGTTTCTGGCCAGATGTTTCACCAATCGCTTACGTAAATCCTCGCGAACTTTCCACGCCCCCACCTGACCGGTAGGATCTTTGCGGAACAGCCGGTTCCCACCGGAATGTGCACCGGCTATATATCAGAGTAAATTAGATGAATTTTTAAAAAATTATATTCTAACGCAATATACGAAGATTAGTAATCGTTTGACAGCTTGCTTTTCGTGTAACGATCTCGCGATTATAGCTGACAATCATCACGCGTGTAACCTTTGCCAACCGATCGGCATTATACACCGACAATAGAAAGACCGTAATAAAATGAAAAAAAAAAAAAAACAATTCCCCATTTTATTATATCCCCAGAAGAAAAAAACATTTGTTTCTTTCACATTTGCATGGCGTTGACACGACCCTCAGGGCTATAACGCTTCGTGACAATCAACTTCACGGTGAAGCAAAAATTCTTGCATGTTATTTGCCAGTGACCTTCGCTTGTACACATCTTATCCAAACTATTTCAAAAAAAAAAAGGAAAGGAAAAAGAAACACTTACGACAGTGCAATTTCGGGCAGCAGGCATTCTTCCTCTCGACGAGCACGCAGCCGGCCGGCGGCGGGTAAATGTCGTGAAGGAACGGGCAGACTTGCAGATGACAACGCAACGCTCCCGTTTGGCAGCTGCAGTTCAGACACGGCTCCTTCGTGTGCACCGTTTGCGTTTCATTGTAGAACTTGCCGTCGTACAAGCAGCCTTGAGCAAAAAAAACAAATGTCGTGTAATTATTACGCGGTTGCAACGTGATAAAAAACAAACGAGCCCAAACCGACATTTTTTCTTGCAATTTTTTTTTTGAAAAAAATGATGTGAGTACCGTGTCAATTACACGCCGGTGTGACCGAAATTGCGGAACGACCGCGAAAACTATCAGATCAGAAAAAAAGATGATTACAGAACCCAACTTAAATTTTATGGCCCTGTTTCACTGGGGAAAAAAAATTTATAATTAAACGAGCTTTTACTGTCAACTATTTTCTTTTGTGCATTGCGTGTTTTTTTTAAATGACAGTCGGGACCCGCATTCCGTCCGCAAGATAACAAAGGTCGAGATGAACAGGTAAAAATGGCCGTTGGGCATTTAACTGGATTACCTTCTTCATTTTTATTTTGTTCTTCCTGAAATTGAACCGGCCAGCACATCAAGATGGCCGAGACCAGTTGTTATTCGTTCTTCTACTACTATGCGCAATGTATGATTAGAAACAAAAAAAAACACGTTTTCTCTCCCAACCAACTGGGCATGCTAATGAGGCACAATTTAAAACATGTTATCGGGAATGCGAAATCCCGATTTAAAAGAAAAACTAATGCCCTTCGTCAGCAAACCCATTTTCCCTTTCTCTGCATCACGCTAGTCTTCTTTTTCTTTTGTCGTGTAATTTTCATTTTCAAAAAGTCGGAATGTTCTTATTTCAAACGTTTTTTTTTTTTGGAACGAAATTTTCATTTCGAACTTTTTCAAGGTCTTTTACGGTCATCAACCGACACTTCCCCCCTCCACTTTTTTCAACAATTGTAACTACACCTTAGTTCCTCCCTCAGCTGTTTTTCCTTACTACACCCTTATGACTCCACTCCTCCCCTTTTTTTTTTCTAAAATGGCGCATGTCTCTTTTGTTATTTATTTTTATTTTCATTTGTTCCACTGTTTGCTGTTTTTTGTGTGTCGATTAAAAAAGAAAATGGTACCGCTAGCTTTGCTTCAATAACCCGGGCACGTATTCGAACTCCGACGGCAGAGCATTTCATACGGCATCTCGAGTCACGGTGAATTCATTGAGCAAACGTCGCGTTGAACTCGCTGAATAATGCCCGGTTTGTTTTGTTGGATTTAGAAATTCAATTGAAAAGATTGCACTTGTGAACTTGGGAGAATATGAAAGAAGGAGGAAGCCGTCGCGCTCAACGAACTCGATCGAGAGTTCCTCTTGCATACAAATGAGACAAAAGCGGATGTGAAAATAAATGAAAAATGTATTCACCTGTGCGTTGGGGATCATCCACCGTGACATCAATGTCCGACATCGGAGCTAGAAAAAAAAAGAATAAAAGAAAAGAAATGGATCATTACATTTAGTTCTTTTTTTGAATTTCAAGTGTGGAGAGTGGATGGCAAATTATTAATGATCGTCTGGATTGCGGCTGTGCAATTCACGAAACTCGAATGCAAACTAATCAGTGGGGGAAAGATCATCCCACTGTAACACGACACGATATCTCCGTGAGAAATCTATCACGTCCTTGCACGCAAAAACCGGTCGACATGTTAAATACCAAAACTGGTCCTTGAAATATGTCAATTTTACACAAGTGAACAAGTTAAACTGCACACAATAGAAAACTGTTCACAAACTAAAATAACCTATCAAAAAAAAAATGTCTTAATTACGTAACAAAACAAAAAAGGGGGGCGGTTTTCCATCGATTTCATTCTTTCCTAGAATAGGTGTATGTCTTTCTTAACCCTTTCTCTCAAGCCGGAGACAGCCTTGAACCCCCCCCCCCCCATACCAAATTGAATTTTGCTTTCAAAAAATTAGATTCACATTTGTGTTTTTACCTGTTGAAATGGTAAGCCATGAGAGGGAGGATACGAGTAGAACGGACCACAATCGAACGCAGTTGAACGCCGCCATAACCGGAGCCGCTGAGCACCGTAACAGTTGTGAGCGAAATATTAGATAGTAGAAGCAAACAAAACTTTGCCGAACGAAACAGAAAAAAAGACACTTAATTTCTGTTAGCCACTTGTTGGCTCAAGCTTCTAGCCACAACTGACAGGGCGAGCTTCAGAGCTGGTTTTTTTTGTTCGACTCTCTCTCCCTGCTGGTCTTGAGACCTTTCCACAACTAATGTTTGCTATATAGTGGATACGGTTGGGCGATTTTTAGTTTGTTTTCTGGGGGGGGAGGGGGAGTTGAATAGTTCGATGGCCGTTTTGTTCGATAATTCAAACAGTTTTTGCCACCCACTAAATTGTGTGGCTATTTCTAACCATGCAAAAAAAAGTGGATCTGCTATACGTATTTGCTGAAACTGGAACAAAGATTCTTTTTGTTGTTGTTGTTCTCAAACCGCATCGTTCGTCCGCTATATAAATAAAGAGTTATATACCTTGTTGATTTCATGAGGGGGGAGGGGGAGGGTTTGTTTATTTTGGCCTCGTTCTCCACTGATCTGGGACACATGATCTTCTGCCCTATTCTCACAGTTGTTTCATCTCACCGTCTCTTGTGGAAACGTTCAATGTTAAGGGGGAGGAATGATGGGCTTGATTTGGCTAACTGTTGTTGACTATTGCGGACCGGAAGAAACGGAAATGATGGGCTGTCAAGTAAGGAAAACCTTAACCGAAAAACTGTGTGAGTTTTTAATCGATTATTTCAGCGTGCACGCCTTGTTGATTCCAGTGTAAATCAAAATCCGTCTCACTCACGAGGGGATGATTATCAGTGCGATGACAGCGTATATGTCGAAAATCTCCTACACCTGAAGGACATTTCAAGGTAAAAACGGATGTGACCAAACCTTGAACGAAATGCGGACCTCCAATGGCCATTTTTTTTTTGTCCATGGACAATGTCTAATTTCGAACGAAACAAGCGATTTATCTATAGCATTACGTGTTTGCAGCAAACTAAAAACCTTCGAAATTCAATTACTTATCTTGCTACTCCATTAATTCTAATCAACATTACAATTAATCTCGTTCCAGTTTCCTTCATTTCGATCGCTGCTCTTCTGCCAGTTCTTCGTGATTAGAAGAACACATCAAACTCGTTATGATCCACGTATTTTTTAATTGCTATTCATTTAGATCTGTGATACCAGGGTATTGATTGAAATTCGAAAAAAAAACTAGATGTGGTAGCACTTAACACGTTTTCCCCTTTAATTATGAAATACGAGCTCTCGAGTGTGTAACCTTCAAGTCCAGTGCAATGAACTCAATGTCCTACGGACGTCGCCATCGAGTTTGCCGATAGGGCGAAACAAAAAAGAAATGGATTCCAAACAAACAAAAAAAAACGCGTACACGTAAATGGACGGCAGACCGCATCTAAGTGAGAGCGCCACAATGGAACGTGATTGGTGAACGAGAGCTTCCGGTGTTGGTCGGCGACTTGCCGGTTGTTGTTCCACCGACAATCGGGTTCAGAATAACGTATACGTTAAATCTCAACGTACCCACTGAAAATGTATTAATAGACATTAAACCTTAGCATAGTTTGCTACATACCATTTAAAACGCCCGGGATTTTGATTGCTGGACTTGTCCTGAATTTTTTGCGTTTCGTTTGATGCAAAGGAAGAACAAATTGGTCCGGCCCGGCCCGGCATTCCGGTTTATCTTTCCTTTATTTCATTTTTTGGCCCAACACCAACGGTGATAAACCAGAAGTATCACTCCCTCTGAAAAGAAAAACGTGAATCATGTGATGTTGTGATGAACACCGCCAGCAAAAAGCAACGGGACATTCGAAAATCGGGAATATGACTCAATTTTCTTGAAAACATCCTTTTGAAAAAGAAAAAAAAAAGGTACGGTTCTTTTTTGTTGTTGTTGACGTAGTTAACCCTCCGGTTTGTTGTTGTTGTAATCATGCACATTGTAAAAAGGAAGAGAGAAAAATACATAACAGCATAAAATATCTAGCTATACAACACACAGGTCCATTTGTATTCCAAACGACGTACACTATCGCAGTTGTTTTCCAGATGACGTGGGATTGACAATAGGACCGTACCGTTGGCTGGAATATAATCATCAAAACCTTGGTAGTGCCCAAGGCTTACATTCTTTTTTGAAATAGGAAAACCCAAATCAAAGTCTACCAAAGAAACCCATAAACCTTGATGTGGCTTTTTGTTTTGCGTCAGTGTCATTTCGCCATCCACGGGAGGGCTTTTTTTTTTTTCGATCATAAATGCGGTACAAACATAAAAGAAAACAAAGGACATTGCGAGAGCTGGGGGTTAAACATTGTTCGCTTTTCCTCCTTTGAAAAGAGTATGCTACAAGAGATTTGGTGTCAGGGCGTTAATAACGATATCGTGATTGGGGATGTAAAAACAGATCCAGCGCCATTGTTCCTCTTTTTAAAGTAAGACGGAATTGAGCAGCTGTATTTTTTAAAAGCAAAATCTAATTGGCGTACTACGCATGCAAGTGAATCACCATATGAATTTCTATTTTCGAGGCCTTTGCCAATTACCATCCGCTCATGATAGACACATAGAGCCAAGGCTGAAATCCACGGCCTATCCCAGAATGTTTCCAATTCAAAATCCAGCACACTGTTGTTTACGTCACGTTTCGTTAGACAAGCACCGATTTAATCTAGCGCTTCCGGTTTCACCGGCTTTCGTGATGCACCTATTACGCACACTATCGATTTGTGTGTGTACAATAATAATGACGTATTTTGTTCAAGGTAAGAATCCGTACTTAAGCCACGTCCTATCTTTGCTTAGCCTTCCCAACAAACAAAAAAATTGATAACAAGAATACAGACGCCAAGAAGCCCACAAACTATGCAATGCTGGAACCAGCCTGATTTATTCAAAAGTCAAAGGCATACACAACACAAGTTAAAGCGTTTCGTTTGAGCAACGTGTACGTGAAACTGAAATGGGCGTCAGCGCTGAACTGCAGACTCAAAAGTGCTTCACATTCAAATCGGCAATGAAACGCTAAAAGAAAATTAGAATGTACAAAATAAACACGGTGTGAAATTCAATTTTCAGTTGGGCATCAATGACGGGTCGAATAATTTCTGCAACAGCCTCCACATCGTTCGATAGCGCTTCATTTTCCTGAACACAGTCTCGATGATTTTGCTGCTCGTTTGCATCCACGTCACCGACCTCAACATCTTCTGGTTCTTGCGTTTCCACGCGTGAATCTCTTCGGACACCATCAGGACGCACGCGGCCACCAGCAACGTAAACAGAGGTATCCTCAGCAATCCGCGCACAATCTACAAGTATTACATCTTCCGTTCCATGATGTCCTCACATTACAATGCAATTCATTAACACAAGACATTGTTGTGCTATTATACTTACATGACGCAAACGTTGTGTTACAGTTCTTTCGCGTTTCTCCGGGCCAGTCCACATTTTCAAATCGACCTTCCGGCGTCGAACTCTGTTTGAGAACTGTTTGCTTGACAAGTTCACACGCTTGAAAATGATCTCTTAGGAAAAGAGAGACCCCCTTTCCAAAACAATGGTCCAATATTCCTCGAGCTCTTTTTGGCCAAGGTTGTTTGGTCAGATGTATCTCTTCAGGGCATATCAGTTCTTTTAAGAGGGCACTTATAGCTGGAAATCGATGTGATAAGAGAAAAGAGCTGGGGATTATCGTCGATTTGTTTGGGGGATGTATTGAGGCTTCAAAGAACATACGCGTTACAAGGATGCAAGTGATTATAGTAGAAAACAAAATCCCCCCCAAAAAAAGAAATCAAGGATTTGTATTGTAACCGTGTTTAAAAGAACAACAAATTAAAATGGCAGCAAACGGACCTGTTCGTTTCTTTATCTTCATTTTTGTTTGTGTGTTTGAAACGTTTAGACGTCTTACTCATTAGATTCTCCTTGTGTGGTATAACAATCGTTAACTATAACCAAATTACTGCTTCCAAAACGAAAAAATGGCGATCTCTTTTGGCTCTACTGTTACGTCTGATTTTTTCACTGGCGAAGTCTCCCTGGAATTTTGAAAAAAACGGAAAGGCCAATCAAGTCTTTGTTTTGTTACTCCTGTTTGAAATAGGAAGTGTGTTCTCACGTTCGGCTTCCTTCCGTTTTGATTTTGCGGATGACTGTCATTTCGTTCGAAATGTAAGTAGTGTTGTAAAAAGATAACGTCTTACGCTGACTGCCGACGTTCCACACGATCAGAAATCCCGTATTATTCCAGGCGTGAACCCTATCAAAGTGGACATAAACCCAAAACTCGTTAAACCGACATCAAGTTATCTTCTGTTTCAAATCCCCAACAAAAAAATACCTCGTAAAAGAAAATATGTCTGTATCGACGATGGGGAAGTCAATAGTTCCATTCGTTAACGCCAACGAAGTCTTCTTGATGACGACCATGTCTTTGATCGTGTTCCACAGCGAATTGGATCTAGACTTTAGCAAGTCGACGGTGGGATCGTTGTTGTTCACCGGAAGCCATGGATTGGCGGCGGAGGTGAAACCTTCGTCCCGAAACATGAACGATAAAGAGATCCATGTCAAACAAAGACAGAAAAATCTAATTGTTAATTACCTGCGTGTCGCGAAGAGTTCCATTTCATGGGAGTGCGGAACGGATCACGTGATATCAGACTGTAGTTGGTGGTACCAGCCTCTTTGGCAGCACTATCCACCGTTTCCTCGTATTTAATGGCCATGTTATTGCTGAATTGCAACTCTTCTCCGTAGTAGATGGACGATGAGCCCGGCAGGAAAATCTGGATCATCTGCAAACCGACAGCCAATTGATTGAATTTGGAATAGATGCGACTCCGGGTCTCGTCACCCAACGTCCATGTCGGCCACGCCTGAAATTGGGACATAGTTAAATTTCTCAGAAAGTCAGAATTCAATTCAGAAACGCTTATACTCCGGTCTTATTAAACGCTTCAAGCGATTGGTTAACTAAAGCTTTCAATTGTAAACCGTCGAACGTTGAATTCAGCTTGTAGAGCGCGTTGGTCGTCATCGACTGGTACGTGTGTGACCATCTTTCGTCACTCATAACTCGTTCGTTGGCTTCCACGAATAATATTCTAAATGATTTCGTTCAAGTAAATCTTCTTTCAGTTAACGTTCACAAAACAGAACAGGGTTGAAAGATGATATACCTTTCCTCACCCAACCGGGGCATCATGATGGACGCGAAGATGTCATTAACGGCTTGATAGCTTTCGGGTAAATCCCGCGTGTAATTGTGGCTAAACGAGGCGTAATCATGTGAGTTACCCATCTGATTTTCGTCGGTTAACTGGGCATCTTCGTACAGGAAGGCGACGTCCCTCACGTAGAACCCATCCACACCCATATCCAACCAGAAGGTGGCCGCGCTCTTATTAGATGCAGCGTGTTAGAAATCTTTAAAATGTTACGTTGTTTTAATGGGATAAGATGTTACCTTCATTTCCTGGATAATTTGTGGGTGTCGGTAATTGAGGTCCGGCTCGTTCCTCCAGAACTGCCGGAGATAGTATTCTTGCCTGATGTCACTCCACTGCCAGGCCGATCCGTTGTACATCGATACCTAGAAACAATGGAAGTCATTTGCATGAACGATGACACGTTGATAGACATCGTTACGTATTAATATTACCCAGTTGTTGGGAGGTAGGGGCTTAGCATCTGTGCCCGTTTTGCCTTTACTCCAGATGTAATAGTCCTTGAAGGCAGCTGTTGACGATTGGGATTGCTTAAACCACTAACAGACATAACAAGAAAAGGGACATTGAAAATGTTAGATAACAATTGTTTGTTGCGTATTTAACTGACCTTGTGTGCGCTTCCGCTGTGATTCAATATTATGTCCATGATAACCTTAATTCCTAAAATAATTGTGAAAGCAGTCCTCTGTTATCTTTTTACGTTTACTTAACATTGAACAATGGCTTGCTAATGGTTTACTATTGTCTCAAATCGATATCTAGTTATATATACCCAATAGTTTGGCCGAAACGATGAGCTCCCGGAAATCTTGAAGTTGTCCATACTCGACTTTAACGCCCTTAATATCTGTGACGTCCGTGCCCGTTACCGTGTTCTGTACAAATTTAGGAAAATATTGACATAATTTAACGTTAAAATTTAAAGGGATAATGATATACTACCGTGTTTTGGATGGGCGACAACCACAGCACGTCAATCCCTAGTTCTTTCAGATAAGGTAACCGTTCCTGGAGTCCTGTGCAATATAACACAACGATAACATCCCTCCCGTTAATCAAAAACCGTTGATTATCTTAAACACACACACACGAAATTTGACTTTCAAATAATAAATATTTGAAACGGTTGCGCAATTGAGCCACACCATAGTGAGAACACCTCAAACCGTCTGTGATTAAATGAACAAAAAAAAAAGAAACCTTTGAAATCTCCTAGTCCGTCTCCATCGGAGTCGGCGTACGACGTAACGTAGCAACGGTAGATTGTGGCATTTTGCCACCACCTCAAATGGACTGGCTCTACGTGAACGGCAGGTGACTTCTTGCCTAAAGTCACGCCGAGCACGATCGCTAAGATAGTCAACAGAATGAGCGCACTCATTCCGGCGATGAACCATTTATTGCGCATCCACCGCGAACATTGCAGCTTCCTCTTTTGCATCGTTGAATTGTTGATGATGTATGTCTTCTTAGGGATCGGCGGGGCGTTTCCAGGGACTCTTCGGCCTCCTCTCAGCCGGTCATCCTCACTGTCCGATGACGACACCATTTCTTGTAGCGATAAAACAAAGCACTAGTTCAAAACAATTCAAATGGAACTGTACAACAATCCGCGTAAGAAGAGGTTATTCACGGCGAGTCTTAACAATCAGATTGAGAAACAAAAAGTGAGAGTTTAGCAGTTTTGAAATTCAACTTCGTTGCAGGTGGTGGCGTTATCTCTATTGACAAAAGATAACTGTGGGGTAAACGATAACACGTCCCCCTGTTCCTGTCCAACGCCCTCGGCTTGCATACACACGTTTCTACTATAACCTTCTGTGGACAAGTTGAAAGATAAAAACGCATAGCTAATACGCATCGCACAAAGGTGTACAGGCCTTTGGTCCATGCTTTGATAAGTACTATTCACTGGCATCGCCATCAAGTGGAATATCTGTTAGGAAAATAAGGGCTCGCGCGCTCGCCCACGGTTCAAATATGGGTTACCTTGACGAGGTTAATAACGGAAGGTGTTGGACCATGGTGAAATTTTTCGGTGTATTGGACAAACGAAAACAAGATGAATCTCAAGTAATCAGTGGATGGGCACTGGGCAGCTATAAATGAGTCAATGTATAACACCGGGTAAACGACAGATTGCGGCAATTATTCGGTGGAAAGCCAGTACGTTGATGAGGATAGGTAAAAACCTGCAAGATGTTTAAGGGGGACTGTACGATGGCTGATCGATATTCGTTTGCCCACAACGACTAGCATGCAAATTTATTCTCGGACGAATGAGGCAATCGGGTGTACATCGAAAGGGTCTCTACAAGAAAAAAAGGAAACAGCAAATCGCCGAATGATGAACTTCGCTTCGGCCACATCTGTTGATGTTTCAAAACACTGCCGATAGCGATGGATAATGTGAGTTCTGACGTTTTGTTTACTTGCCGTGCAATCGTAACAGGAAACATGGTGAAAAAGAAAATGTTCTGAACACGAACTTGAATCGGATCGGGTTTTTTTTCTTTAGAAAATCGAAAACATCAGGAGGTTAACAATGAAAAAAGTGTGGCTCGCCAGAATGTGCTCACCATGCTGCATAATATTCCGTAGATTGCAAATTCCAGGAATTTTCAACCAACCCAAAATGAATTATTGATGTCAACTATATGTCAATTGCTCTCCGGTTTAGCCTTATGAGGCATTCGCCGGATTGGAGTTCGATCTTTGATCAACAAAGGATTAATCTAATGGCTTGTTGAACCACCAAATGTATGTTCCATGAAGACGCTGACTCTTTCCCGTGTACAAAATAAAGCGCAAAAACAATCCTCTCAATTTTTCGCTACGTATAATCTTTATGTTAGCGTACACGGGAATAGAACAAGTCCCAATGTGCATCGATTCGGACCTGATTTAACGGTAGAAAGTTGATGGAGCTGAAATAAAATGACGTGATTTGAACAATTATCACTAACCTAGGCTAAACTACTCTGATCAGGCTGAGCCAATCACAGCTCGGCAAGGACGAAGAAGCTACTCACCAAAAGAGGCTATAGAATAGTGACTGGCTTTTTTAAAAATCTTTTTGACGAATGGCTTCTCGACCAGGTAATCTCTTCGGTAGCATCTACCGAGAATACACTCTAATATATATGGTTTATCTTATTGTAACTACGAGTCAATTTGCAAATAACAAAGTGGGATTGTATCAACAGAAAGGATTGGCTGAAGCTGAAAAGAGAAAGACAGTTAACAGGACGGGGATAGTTAAAACGAAGGTGGGCACCAGAGAGCCAGGTGAGCCATTGCAGCCATCGGTGAAACACGTACAGTGCGTGAGGAAGACGTCTTGCGAACCGGATCGTTTGAAACAGCTTTTGCCATCGTCTTCGTTGCTCGAGTTGAGCCAACCGCAGCTACGGACGACGCGTACGTTTCCGTTTACTGGTCGTCAATAAAAGCCACAGAATTAACGATCAATCAATACGGTGAGTATAACAGTGCCATTTAATTTGGCTGCAATCACTAGTTGATTAGTATTCTTTAATTGCAATGAGTAAATCAGATAGAAGAGAATGGATACGAACCCAATTGAGTGCTTTTCCTGCATAGGGTGGCATCTTTAACACTTAGGTGCGGATAAGACATTTGGCTGCAGTCGACCATCGCGATGGAATGATTATCAAATGGATCTCCGCATCTTGGATCATACGCCGAATTGCAATCCCAGCAATGAATGGAATCGGCTACATTTAGTTTCCACAAAATAATGAATGGTATTAGTTACTCTCGTTCAGTGATTGTTTAATTACCTCACGTAAGCTATTTTTAAGTTTTCATTTAGCTATGTTTACTACCACCGTGTTATTAATATGCTGCACAATTGAGTGTTTCCATTATAGTCTTGCTGGACTTATTTCCAGCTTGTCGCACAACCTGAGATTGATACATCGTGACCAATATGAACCATACAGCAAACCACGCTAACGTGTACTCGTATGCAGATTAAGTTTGAAATATTAGCTGGCGTTTTTACGTGAAGAGCAGTTAATCGTCGATCCCCAGTAAAGGACATTAGCGTCCCCGGAATATAGAACTTCTCTGGATGTTCCGCCAAAAAAAGATAAGGGTAATCAGTAACGTCTATACTGCACTTGAATTAAAGTGGGAAAAAGCAAACGGAATGTGGTGATGTGAAAGCGTTAGAGCTGTGATGACAAATCCTTATTGATCGAGGCTTTTCCCAATAGCCTTTACGTAAAGATCTCATTAGAGCGTATAAAGACACCAGGGACAAATAGCCGTACCTGTTCGTCTAATGCAGTTTTCTATACCGTTCGATATCACAGTCATCACCACTAATTCAATAGACCTCATCACTAACTTAACTGAAAAGAAAAACCCGTTCACGTACGTACGTGGAATGTGACTTGCTAGCGTCACCACTTATCGGCAAGAAAAAAAGCAAAACAAATGAAGACACACAAAAATACTGACCTGAATGCAACGTTCCAAGAAAGATGAGAGCTGTTAAACCGAGAACGATCTGATAGAAGGTAGCCATGGTGAATATAAGACAACCGAGTGTTAGTTGTCGACCAAATAACAGACTACGTTTGTGGACAGTGGGTTGCTGTGAAACAAGAGAATCGGCACGCAGCAGCAGCTAAAAAAATGAGCTAGGTAGACGCCTTGGCTAAGGAGTGCCACGGGAACTGAGTGTTTCAGTAAGGCACCGACAGAAGAACCTTCGTCCGGATAATAGCGCAACGCATTGATTCTGGCGGATGGCTTTCGTACCAGTCGCCACCACTAGCGACTATACTCCGCTTTCAAGGCTTCTCGGAATCGATTGTGTTCCCTCCCCTTTCCTTTCTCTGATATTGATTCAACTGCCGTTGCACAGTCGCACTGCAACAGACAGACATGTCTACGTAAAGCCAAACTATCGATCCTCGCCTTGTTCCTTGATATCCGTACTCTTAAATGGCATCCAAACTAAGCTCGTCTTAAAAACAAATGTATTTTCTTCTTTTTTTGGGCAAGTCAAATCCGAGAGAGAGAAAGAGAGAGAGCTCGGCATACACCAGAATGATATTGAATAAGCAATGGCACATATTAAAGCAAAAAAAATGGGACTAAAAAAGATTTTCGATTTTTTAAGAATCCGTTGGGGAAACCTTCGGGTAGGAATGCCAATGGAACAATGTGGGTCAGTTCGTTGCTTGGACCAGCAAGATCTCAAAATCACGTCAGGAAAGTGCAACGCACATCCACTTTGTCAGATCGTAAGAGATTTTTTCGGAGAGAACAGAAGTCAGGAGGAAAGGTTTTAGAAATGTCCGGCAATAATTTTTTTGTTGGTTTTCTCTTCATTTTTTTTTTTACAAAGTTAAAAATTCGGGTTTGATCGTCGAGAACGGCACGTCTGTAAGTTCTTCATAATTTTACTTTTAGTTCCTGCATCCGTTTTTTGATGCGACGTTTCAGTTCCCGATGCCTTTAGGTTGAAAACAGAAATGATATTGATTGAAACTTAAAATGTATGCGACACAGTGTCTGAAAGGATAGAGGAAATGCCATACTTATTTTTGATCGATTGCACTTCGCGTTCTTCTTCCTCGCAGTAAAGCCGTAAAATTGATTGCAGCTCAAAATCGCTGAGACGTAAAAATTGGGCAACGGCAGCACTTACTGGCGAATCAAATGATAAAAAGAATATTGGACACAATATTTCTGAATCCTAACGGTACATATTTTTTATTATTATTATCGCACCTTCGTGACTGCCTTCACCCTCGCTTTCCACCAGAAAAAGTTTGGAGACGCTCTCGTCCGGTCCCTGCATCACGCGCAATAGCAATGGGTATTCGTCATCCTTTACTCTTCTCCGTTCTGTTGACAGTTTGCACGAAACGTTAGAGATAAGACTTCAAATGCAACGGTCTACGTTTTTGGTTGCTAATAGGGGAAGTTATTCATACCTCCGTTATCTTTGACAACGAATAGGGAAAAATTACTAGCAGGGCATTCAACGCGGTATTTATCGAGAAGCATATTAATCACTTCCTGAGTATTTACAAGAGATGTAGTCCACACACTCATCGTACTACCTAAAACATTGTAAATATGGTGTCATGCACGTGAAATAGGAATACTTTGAACGCGCAAATTTAATGTAAGCTTACCATAAGGAGGGGTGAAAACGCTAGTTTCCCTGTTATAGTAATGCCCATTTATGGAACACCGTCGCCTTAGCTTCGACTTATCGAAACGCCTGCCTGGTCGTCGTCGCAGAGCAGTGGACTTTGTTGTCGAAGCTCCGTCCTCTTCAGCGGTGGGAGCCGTTGAACTCGGCTCTTTGTTTATTCCTCGGTCTACCTGCTGCGAGAAAACAGTTGTCTCGTTAAAAGAGCGCCATTAACATATTCAAAGATGCATTACTTCGATTGGAGGCAACGAGATATTGTTGGGTAAAGTCTGATATGGTTTCTCATGATCTTTCCAATCTCTCTCTACTTGCATAAGCTCGTCTAATTCATCTCGCTGTAGTTGTTTAGAATCCAGTTTAGAAGGTACGGTATTGAATTTTGTTAAATCATTCGCATCGGGAATCACGCTCGTTTTCTTCTCATATCCCGAACCGTTGAGAGCTGCGCTATCCTTGGAATTTATTGCAGAACTTTCACAGTTAGAATCGTCCTCACTGTCAGATTCGTCGACCGATGAGATGTTGGAATTCTATGCAAAAGGATCTGTTATTGATGTGCCATTTTATACATGTGCCTTTGCTTGTAATTCAACTCTAGAACCTGGTAGAATATGCCACTGGAGACTTTTCTTTGAGTTTTTGATTCTCCGCCATTTGAAGGAAGACGTTGGTCATCATCTTCTTTCAGTTGTATGGCTGACTGGACTCCCCAGTATAATCGCAACACTCCTTCTAGCACCAATCTTCCATTAACTTCTCTACTTTTTACTCCTCCACTGCCTCCATGTACATCATAATAATGGTTGTAGGACTTGATGGTTGTTTCAAGATGAGTTCTATTGATGATCACAAAAATGTTTTTAGGATGAATATAAGACTGAAGCTGTAATGTGTAAAACCTTGTTATTCCTCCATAGGATTTATTTTCAACTTTTCCAAAACTTTTATGTGATTCAACTCGTGTGCCATGACCAAATAACTGGGGTCCAAATAAAGCTCCATAGCTGAAATAAATAATGTAACATGATTCTATGTGTTTTAGTTTTTCAAAAGTATTTAAACTGAACTTACCATGGGACATGGCAGTAGGAAACACCTTTATGCTAAAAGTACATACAGGGAAGATGTCAAAAAACCAAAAAAATTTCAAATACAAGTACTCATGCACTAATAAAACCTCTGCGTGTTGTCCTGGCTTCAAAATTTTTCCACACTCTTCACATTTTAAACAATCTGGATGCCAATCATATCCCATAGATTGTTTTCTTTCAGCTAAAAAATAAAATTTCATTCACTTGTTTCATTCAAATAAAATAATCTTCAATGAGATCTACCAAAATACACAGGCTTCCCACATTTATGACAACTCCACATTCTGTTTTTCCTTTTTCTTTCAGTTTACATTATTACTTCTACAAACATAAAGGAATGACATCTTTCATTTGGCAATCAAAAAGTGTTTGCCAAGTTGTGAAAATTTATATATAGCCTGCAGTGGAAAAGAAGATGTATGTTTTAATTCTATTTTTTCGATTTTCGTCAGCTTTCGTAGCGTAAAATACAGTAAAATGTGTTTCATTTCATAATTAAATTTCCCAAGTCACCAAGCTCAACGTCCGTGAGCGGTCAGCGGCTGACGGTGAGTTTTTTTCTGCCTGTTCATGTTCAAGTCTAAAAGCTGGTTTTTAAAGTCGACGTATAAGTTCAATAAATTTTACGGAAAATTTTCGCAACCGACATTTCTGTTCAATTAACAGCTGAATCAAATTTGATATTTTGATATATATGAAACGCATGTGTTTATGGAGGACTTCTATCGTGTGTTTAGGGAATGAATGTAGGATCCGAAAAATAGCCAACGTCTTTATAGCCACCATCTTTTTTCGGCACCCTCCACGTTGGTTAAGTGAAGATGGTGAGCTCCATTTCTTTATTTCTGTCAAAATTTGTTTAAAATCTAACTCGTGATTTACGTTCGTGCCAGCTTAACTATTTATAAGTATTAGAGAGTTTTTTTTTCCAGGAGTATCGAAACCATTATATCTTGATATATTATTGATGGAACAACTTCGTGTGGCTTTTTAACGCCAGAGAAAGAAAGCGAGAGAAAAAAGAAATGTGATAATTTGTCACTTTTGATTGAGTGTACATCGCTCGTGATCTAATATTATAGAATGATTTCCATTTTGTCAAAATCATGGTACATGTTTTAATGTATGTGTACTTTACTTGTCATAGCCTTTCACCAAATTTGTCGAGACGGGCCGCGTGGTCTACATTGCAAAGGGCCCAGATGCCGGCAAGATTGCTGCCATCATCGATATCATCGACCAGAACAGGGTAATTATTATTTTGTGCCATTAATAGTGATACCCATTCTGTATGATGATACATAATAACATGATAGGAATAGCCGTCTGATCATCGATTGATGATGTTTTGTGATCTGATTATGTTACATACAGTGAGTTGCATTGTTATGAAGCTCTTCAGTAAAATTCAATCTTTTAACAGGCTTTGTTGGATGGACCTTGCACCGGTGTGCCCCGTCAAGCTCGCCGATTCACCGAACTCCATCTTACCAACCTGGTGACTAAGGTGACAAGAGGCTGTTCAGAGCGATCATTGAGGGTTGCTTGGGAAGCTGACAAAATCACAGAAAAGTGGCTTGCAACCTCATGGGCTAAGCGTATTGAAAAGCGTACCAAGGTGAGAAATTTGTAGCATTTCTTAGTACAAGCATGTAGTCTATAATGACTATTTTGACTACTGGGGACGATTGGGTAATACTACACCACATTTAAAAGATTTTAATCCTTACTTTAGAGGTTCAGCCTAAATGATCTTGAACGATTCAAGTTGGCCAAGGCCAAGCAAGCTCGCAACAAGTTGGTTCGCACTGCATTCTTCGCCATCCGCAACAAGGATACCAGGACTGCCAAGAAAGCCCGCGGACGTATCGAGAAACTCCGTGCTAAAGCAAAGGCTTACGGCAAAGCCCAGAAGGCTGAGAAGAAATCGAAAGCGACGAAAGCTTAAAACGTTTCCGTTGGTGTTGAAATTAATACACTTGGAAATGTTTAACAATTGTATTTTTATCGGAATGGATTGCTGGGTAATTGAATATTTTTAACCCTCAAACACAAGTACAGTAAATCATTTCGTGGTCCACTTGCCCTCTTTTAGAGAAGCGATCTTCATTGACTTGATTCGAGTAATAATATGTGTTTCCTACAAACCAAAATTTTGTGAGTATCATTAATTGTGAATGATCAGCAGACAATCTTACTTTGAGCTGGTTCTGTGATTTCTGCGAACTTGTTGATTTGTTAAATACCTCAGGCCGAACTAGATTGGATTTTACAACCAGTTTCGATGTATTTAACTTCCCTGGGCTGCTACAACCATGCCACTGACTTCTGCTCTGATCGTTTCCAATTGTGCCATTTAAAGATGTCCTGAGTGATTTCGATTGGCTGGTGGGAGACAACGTACTTGTAAGCTCCAAGCCCGCAGATCGCATAACGGACTGGTTAACTGCTTTCAATTTTTGGTCATGGGGTCGAAAACTCTTACGAGCTTTGTTTGGTAAACATGCAGGAATGCCTGTTCCAGCTTCTGACTTAGTGTTAGTCGTATGTCTAGTATCTTGGAAATGACTAGATTCACCAGTATTTACGTTGGTGGGTAAAGTACTAGATGAGTAGGGCGTTTGTCGACTAGTTAATTCCACATGCAATTTCTGTGGGAAAGATTCAACCAAAATATTTTCTCGGTCTTCTGTCTTGTTGGTACGCCCAGTGCTTAATGGCTCTGATTTAGGTTTCACACTTTTTCTCTTCAGGGTTTCGTCGTTGTCTTTATCAGGAGGCCGAATTTCGCAGATCTAGAAGCGAAAATGTAGAGTCGATAAGGCAGCAGTTTTATTCGAGACGGGCAACGGGCCAAATTGAAATGTTTTACTTACAGCAGCAGCCTCATCATCAAGATGGATTCTTTTGGTGGGTGGTTGATGAACTTGATGATTTTCTGGGATAGGATTTTCAATCTTGTTTCTTTTACAAGGTGGCTCTTCACTCTCTTTGTTGTGATTGAAAGGTTGTGTGGCCAGTTGAGTTTCTTCGTCACGAAAGCTGCACTGAACGGAAGCTTTTGCAGGCTTACTATAACTCTGGCTATGTTCGCTCGTAAGGCGGGCACGGGGGTTGCAATATATTTCAACAGAGCAGGAAAGAATGGCTAGACCGATTTCACTCTGCGGGATTGGTCGTTCTCCACGAGACGATAACGATGTAAGTAGCCTGGTATAATCCGGCGGAGAATTGGCACATTCCATCAACACAATGCCTTCAGTATTGAAGGCCTCGTAATCACTTGTGATGTTTCCACCAGCTTTTTTAGCAGCTATTGCCATGGACGATTTTAGCTCACTGGACGAGGCGAAAATAAAAGTCTTCCCAAGAAAAAGAGACTTCCTTTCCTCCTTAGGAATGAAACTTTGCTTGCCAAACTGTCCAAGAGCTGGCCCAATCTGTGGGGTGTATTCTGTCACATCAGGGATAGGACTGTAAGGATCCTGTTCAAGGAGGGACACCCACTTCTCAAAAAAATCCACCACCACAATTGGTATAGCAGCAAGTAAGCTATCCAATACCTGATGACAAAAATAGAACAAAACTGATTTCCATTAAAACAATAACTGTATACTTTGGGGAAATTTGCATACCTTTTGTGTAAGCATGATTTTATCTGTTACTAAGTGAGTGATTCCATGCTGCCATTCTGAAAGTGATTCAGCCCCTAACATGGTTAGTTCTTTGTTAAGTCTTCTCCGCTCAGTGGACCCGAGAGCTGAACACACCACAGAGATGTTTTTCCATTTGACTATCCACTCATTTTTGACTCCAAAATGAAAAGATGAGTCAGCTTCCAAATTAACCCATGTTTTTGGTTCAACTTTCCCAGGATTTGCTGCAGAAGGATTAATGAATACTCCATATGTTGATCCTAAATCCATAATTTTTAAAGTTGGTTGGCCCGATACCTAGAAAAAACGATGGCATCATTATACTGCCAATACATTAAGAGTTTCCAGCTGGTTACTTCACCTGTGTTAGGGGGGAATAGTCAACGCTGAGCTTTAAATGTTGCCGACTAACAGATAAATCGTCGGAAACTTCAATGGTACATTTCCTTCTACCAACGACATATTCCTTGTTCAACAGATAAACAGTTTGACCTGCATGGGAAGTAAATAATATGGAATATAAATAGGTACTGTCATTCAAAAATTTACATACCGTCACTTTTCCTTTGTATGAACCACATATTTCGGATTCTAATGGTTCACTCCGAATTTAACATGCGAAGTGAACGCAGAAGACTGTAAAGAACAGAAAAAATGTGACTAGAGGACTAGACACTGAGTAAACACCGTCTGCAACTGACGTTTGGCGCCAAATAGTAATTTCAAAATTCCAAATTATTTTACACCACTGACATAACTGTTATATAATTTATAATGCCGAAGAGCTTAATATTTTTGCGCAGAATCAACGAATGAAAGAGACACTGTACATGTATTACAACCAGTTTGTCTAACATTTACCATGTTTTAACGTTGAGGCACCATTTTTTTTTTGTTTAGTCGAAGCATTGGTGTTACATAAGGGAACATCGTTGGAAATAAAATTAACTGCCACTGGAACAAGAAAAAAACAAACATTCACTACGAATGGATAGGAAAGTGAGAAACGGCCCCCTTTTTCTCACACTTTTTCATCCGTCGGCGGAACCATGTTATAGTAAGAGTGATCCGGGAACCTCTCTAGCTCGATGTAGTCCGTTTCGGACATTAACAACTGTTCAAGTAGCTGTACAAGCTCTGTGAAAGCTGGCCTCTGTTCGGCATCTTTTTCCCAGCAATAAAACATGACGTTATACACCTCTCTCTTGCAGTGTTCCGGCTTTTCAAGTCTGTAACCTTCACGAACTTTTCGCATAACCGCATCGGCTGTCATGCCCGGGTAAGGCGTGGAGCCTAACGTAACGATTTCCCAAAGTAGTACGCCTATAAGTGAAAAAGACAAAACAGATTTACTTAGCCATGATTCTACATGAATAGAGTTAAAAGTGTGTTTTACCAAAACTCCAGACATCTGACTTGGATGAAAAAACATTATCGTAGAGGCTTTCCGGTGCCATCCAGCGTATGGGTAGGCGACCTTCCGATTTTCTCTCGTAAATATTATTCCCCATAATATCGCGAGCAAAGCCAAAGTCAGCTACTTTGCAAACACGTTCTTCGTTGATGAGTACATTACGCGCAGCTAGGTCGCGATGAATAATCTATAGGAAATCAGATAACGATTGTTAGTTTTTTCGAAGATTTAACAAAACGCAGTTGAATGAGACATACCCCTTTAGAGTTTAAGAATTCCATGGCCCTAGACACTTGATAGGCAAATGAAGTGAGATCGCGTGAGCTCAAGTGGCTGCTGGCGCCATATAAGTTGCCATAGTAATGATCGGCCCTGGATTGTCTTAAAAAGGACTGTAGTTTACCGCCGTTTACGTATTCCATAATGACGAAAACAGGATCTAAAGAGTATGCGAAAATATCAGAATACGCTGTTATTAAATGCAAAATAACACCAAAGATCTCTCGTCGAGCTTCAAATCAATAACATATCCCATGTTACCCATTTAATAGCCTATGAATAACAAACGCGGTACTTTATTTCACCAAAAGCCTTGGAGTCGTTTGACCGTGTTTCGCATCAAGCATTTTGAACGCTTCCTTTATTACGTGGGAATAAGAAAGAAACAAAAAATCATTTCTCATAAAAGCCATTTAAGGCTTTCGACGTTTTGCCGACCAACAAGTTCTTTGATTATTATTACACATTAGCCGACTGGAATTTTTGATGAGATGATGAGGTCGACGAAGAATTACCTTTGTCCGTACAGCAACCGAGAAGGGTTACAATGTTAGGATGGGGCTTGAGGGTTTTCATGACTTGAAGTTCCTTAAGAAGGTCCTGTCTCTCTTTGTCTGCAGCCGATTCTTTCAGCGTTTTCACGGCCACGAACGACGGGCCTTCGAGCCCTAAATAAGCACAACAATTTTCAGAAATCATAAAAAAACTCAACAAAAAAAAAAAAATTAGCTGGTTTTGCACAAGGCAAAAGAAAATCTCACCTGCGATGTTGAGTGCTTGACATTTCCAGACTTGGCCAAAACAGCCCTCACCCAGAATGCTAATGACGTGCAACCGATGACGAGGAAATTCCCAGCCATCTTCCGTTTGATTCTTGTTCCTCTGTTTTTATCAGCACATCAATCAAATTATGAATGAAAACATTAGGCCTAATTGGTAAATGCTTCAACTCTCACCCATTCTTGATCGATCTCGCCTATATGCCACGATTCGTAGCGATTGCTGACAGCTTTCTTGCTAGTCCAATGCTGTAACGAGATGGCATGTTCATCCTGGTCAGCCGAAGATGTAGTCGTGTTACTTATGGTTTTAACAGCCTCAATTTTCGTTTCTTTCTCTTCATCTATCGATGACGAAGGTCCACCTTGGCTGGCTCTTCTTGTACGTTTCGATCGCATCCAGACCATTGATGAGCCCAAAATGACCAAGATAATCAGTACCAGCCCGACGATGACCGGTACGATTACAGCAGTGACCGCAGGTTCAATGCGATCCGCTTTTACTACACCTGGATCATCGGTTGACGTCTTCTCGGTCGTTTGAGTCTCTGATATACCTAGCTGAGGCATTCTTGAAGCTAGGCCTTTGATCGGTACTGATGGCGTGATTGACCAATCCGCCCGTTCAGTGACTGGCTTAATTGGTGGTGCCACGAAGCTGTTACCTGTAATCGTGGTGTTATTGTAAAGTTTGTACCACCAACTGTGCCAATTTTTTTTTGCTTACTAAAATCCACTTCTTTTGATGAAGAACCAGGTAGGGCCGGCGGCGACGGAGGCCGAGGTGGTAAACCAGGTGAAATGGGTGACGAAAGAATAGGTGGCGGATTAACGCTGGCCGGTAACGGAATGGAATTGAAACGATTATTAGGTGGCGGTAATTCAGACCCGTCAGACGACGTCACTTGAATGACGATATCCATTTTGGCATTGTAAACTCCGTCGTTGACTCCGGCGCCAATCATGAGGCGTTGGCCACGCATTCCGTTGATTGGTTCCTTGAGATAAACAGCACCTGATCTAGAATCAACGCGGAAGAACGGCGAGCCATCGAGGAAACGCAAGCCAGGCAACAACGAAGGTGATCCAATGAAAAAGTTGAGCACGTCATCGTCCGAATCTGACCCTCGGAATTGGTTCACCCGCGTACCGACGGCTGTGTTTTCAGGTAAGCTCCAAGATCGTTCAGCGACGATGGTGGGCGGAGTGTTGCACTGAGCTGCGAAATTACGCGAGTTTAAATTACATGGTGTCAGTTTCCAAGGACGAATCTCTCCTGTAGCCTTCCTAGTTCCTCAAGCAACCAACACTCACCCCAATTTATTCTTTCTCGCTCATTATTAGCAATCTGCTGCAAGGCAAGTGAACGAAAGGTCTCAACGGATTTTTGTAAATTAAACCCAAAGGAATGCAGTCTACAGTTTTTACACAAACAATCGTTGTTCAGAACCTATACCAATGAAACAAATCATTTGATATTCCCTCATTTACCTCAGCATTTACCATTGACCATCATTTTAAGATCATTATCTATATTTTTATCGCTAAGTGTTATCTTTTCGTCATTTGTCCATCTACAGTACGGATTATAAAAAAGCAATTGCAAACACACAGTCGGACTCGACTTGCTTCGTCAAGGTTACGAGTTCTCTCTTACCTATAGTCCAACAAGAGATAAGCCAAACAAGGATGCAGAAGAACTCCATTCCGAGCGAAGAACACAAAAACAGATTCTCAACTTTCAATTTTTCGTCGCAACGCACTTCACTCGCAACCAGATGCAATCAGAAAACCATGTAAAATCAAGTCGAATAACCCGAAATTCGGGTTTGTAGCGGCATCACCTGAACCCGAAATGAATTGACGTGACAATTTTCACACACACGTACACGCACACTCGCACACTAACACACAAAACAAGAAATCAAATAAATCACTGTGTTAACAAATCACTAACGAAGAAGCACCGACCGGGAACGATTCCGGATCTCGGCTTCTTTTTGTTGTTGTACTAACTCGTTCTTTTTCTGCTTCTCTATAGTTCAGTGATGTAGCTGGTACTGACGGAGACTGAGGAAAAAGAGTAGTAGAAAAAAACAAAAAAACAGAAAACAAGAAAAGAACGGAAAATAACTGAGCGGAGGTAGCAAAGAGAGGGAGAGCGTGAGTGCGTCGTGATGACGTCCGAGACTCAAATATTTTTGGTTGCTTCGAGGCCAAAACCCTCAGGTGTTTTCACGGCTTTTTTTGCCATTCTACACCTTTTCCGTGAACGGACGAAGAGAGGAGAGAGAGATGCAAAAAGGGTCGCTGTGTGTTTGTCTATGCTTCGTTTTCACGGTGGAGGGAACGTTTAATTTTACCTTTTTTTTTATTTCGAGCCCACATACATTTCAAAGTATTGCCGAACCCATAGGAAAAACTCGTCTTATGACATCATTTTTCGCTTGATTTTTTGAACCAACAAGTGCTCAGACTAAAGCATTCGAATTTTGGTGCTCTTAGAGCATGTGTTCCGTAGGTCGTGATCTCACATTCAGTGGGAAAATCCGAAAAGTTCTGCAATTTCAGCATTTTGTGAAAGTCAGATGCTATTGCTGGCTTTTGTTTAATTTCGTCTTGTTTGGGCCATGCTCAACCGAAGTGCTTTAGGCAATTCACTAGCTGCTATTCAGATGCCTCTTTAAGGTTCCATTATTCTCTGGGCAGCTGAATAGATCATTCAGTATTAACTTGCATAACAGACGATTTATTATTCTTTATTGACCCGATTGAGTAGGAGTTTATTGCTGTTTCAATAGCTGACTCGATAACGAAATAACGATGACGAAAACGTCTCAGTCCAGCAAACAAGAATTTTTTTAAACAAGAAAATAAGGTCTGCTATTCTTCGAATAATATGCTAATGCGAAATATTTTTCAAGCAAAAAAGAGCCTTCATTGACAGGTGAATGGATTAGCCGTCATGGATTGTCATTTTTAAAAAATCTAGTTGAGAGAAAACATACGTTCTTGTTTGCCTTTAGGTGCGCCAAATCGACGGACGAAATCCGGTTTCGATGAATGACCTAGGCACCTTCTGTGTAGAAAGAAAATTGCCTCAAGCCTAGGTGGAGTTGCAAAGGTTAATGCCGTCAGGATGCAAACCGATCAGTCATCTTGATCTCTGGTAACGTATGTGCATTTATTCATGCAAATGACTGATTCAGATGGAATAGCCGGACTTGCTCTAAAAGACGTCCCGCATCTCCACGTCATCATCGTGCGTTTGTAATAAGCACAACATAATTCACTGGTAAGCTGAACTCCGTGTTGATATTGGAAAAGAATTTGTTATAGAACCACTTAACTAAGGCGCTTTAGGATGAAATTCGCCCGATGGTTTCCGCCTCGATGACTGAATGACTTACCAGTCCCTTACTCTTAGTGGAAGAAGCATCTGAAACCAAATCTCACATATCCTGACTGTTTTATTCTGTCACTAGATGGCCTAACCGCTGAAAGCCTCTTTAGGGAAGGCCGTAGCGGCCATTGCATGAACTGTAGTTGGTGTGGCTTGCTCTGGCCTCCTTTTTGCAGTTGATTTTCTTGCTTCTTCTTCCCTTAGGAGTGCATTGTTACGTGTAGGCATAGCCCACTGGATGTAATACACAAAGCCTGGAGCTTCGGACTGCAAAAATGACTCACCCCTCCGGCGATGGGAGGAGCTTATTCTCGAATGGACACTAGCGTCCCCACTAAAGGTTCTTGGAACTTCGTTAGCAATCGTCAACAAAATTTAGTTGTCGTTGTAGCGTTATACTTATTTATACTTATTAATCCAAACACAGCTGAGTGGTTAACGCGTCTGGCTTGAGCAGTGTGTGTATTGTGACGTTAGGTTCAAACCCCATGCGAGTCTTGCTAATTTTTAGTGACAGTTTCATTTTATGCAATAATAATATTAAATTAACGAAAATTTCAAAGAACAATTACACTGCATTCGTATTAATACAAAAACGAAGAAAAAATTTAAAAATAAAAGTTAAACGCAATTGTTATTCTTAGCGAAATATATATATATTTTTAAACATGTTTATATTTTCAAAAATGTTGTTCTTTGACACCAGTAGAACGCGCTGAAGTCCATTCCAAGTTAGAAAAAAAGGAGGTAGGGAGTGAGTCAAAACGATCGCACGGGCGAGATAGGGAACCTCCAGGCTTGGAGTATTACATCCAGTGGGCTATGGTGTAGGTTAAGAGCGTCGAGTCTGTGTTAAAAGTGTTTCTGCCTCATTTCAGACCAAGAAAAAGTATTAGTGGAGTCAAGAAAATAGTTAAATCACTTCCTGTCCAATTCAAGTTAACAACGATAATGTCGGCTAATGATAGCATAAATAATTGTTTTGTTTGTCAAATTACAAGTTAGTGTTGCCACATGTGCCAAATGTTGCGTGAAGAGAAGCTACAGACAGCGAGTTCGGCAAAAGAAGGTATTTATTTGAATCTAGTATTCCTTGTAGCATGCCTTGTAGCAAGCATAAGGAACCTTCTGCCTCTTTATAGTTTAAAGCTGCATGTTTTTTATACTTAACTTTTTGTTAATGTAACCACTGGTGTAGGCTAAGTAGGCTACATACAGATGGTGATGAAGGAAATATTTGTAATGTTGTGTATTAATTTTGTAAATTCGAAATGGTCATTTATTATGTTTTTCTTTTCTTTATTTCTTAGGCAATGAGGTAAAATTCAATTGCTTTTTTGGGAATATAACAGAAAAGTATTTAGGTGGTGTTGTGAACAGTTAGACGGTTAGACTTTGTAATCCATAAGCATGTAGCCACAAATGTGGATAATGATGCTGTGTGTTTGATGACATTTAGTCCTATTCTTTTCGAATAGATAATTTAATTTCTAGATCCTATAAAACAACTTTGTGTTTCATTCTAAGGATATCTAGGCCCATCAATTAATCTGCATCTGGGTATTTGCAGAAAGGTCCAGATGTGTCCCAGTAGTGCACTACCATTTGTAACAAAAGGAATAGAGAGCTAGGACAGATAGACGAAAAGTTCTGTCAACAAGGTAAATCAGTTTTCATTTGAAAATTTTGGACATTTTATGCTATCAATAATATGCTAGATTTTTTGCTGCTAGTAGTGTGTTGTGGGTTATTTCGGTTATTTACTTATTTAAAAAAAAAATTCTACAACTACAGTACGTTTCTGCGTTAAAAGTTAAAACATACGCAGGAAAAGTTGCCAAAACCATTGTCTCGCCCCGCCTTTCTCGAAAAAATGATGGCCGACAACACCAGCCAATAGGAGTTGAAGGAAAAGAGGTTAGGCAATGATTTAGAATCTCTATTCTCTTCAGTGGCCATTTTGTTTGGGACGGTTCCGCCGTGATGAATTTTATTTTAATAGCTTACGTGTTACATGGTTTTTTGTAGAGAACTTCCATTCAATTTGCTGAAATTCAGATAGTAAGTTGCTTATCCAAGAATTGATGTATCCTGTAATACTAAACGTCGTCTGTTGGATTTTTTAGAGGTTTTGTTATAGATAAATAAGTTAGAAAGGAACCTGAGTTACAATTTGATGACACATTTTAAAAATAATTAGAGAGAAATTGGTGATGCTAGAACTACTCGTCATTGCTCCACGGTTGTGATTTACTTCATCCTCTGGCATAACTGAAACTGCTCATTTAGAAAAAAAATTTGTTGCCATAAAGGTAAATTACAACTTTGATCCATCGAATAACAATCAAACAATTCTTTTTTGAAAAAAAAAATAGAATGGTGATGATATGATGATAACAGTTTATTTAATGAAACTTCATGTAAAAAATGATGTAAAGCATCTGTATTAAGTACTCTACTTTTTAAGAAATCAAGTCTGGCACTGTAAAATCAAATTGTTAGAAAGTGCCATAGTGATCTCAGCAACAGTACTTAAGTATTCAAATCCCCGTTGAACAGAAGGGGTAAATTGATAATTGAGATCTTGGAATGCTTGACATTGTACATCACATCATTTGTTATTTGTTAATATTATACTAATCATGGATTATCTGTTTGTAGAAGTTCCTGGTTGAATGCAAGGGGAGGTGGCAAACACTTATGGATGTTTGGAAGAAACGGTAAAAATAAAGATCAATTAAGCTGCGTCTATACTAGCAGTTTTTACAGACAAATTACGGTCATACAGGCATACAGACTCGATACAGGCATACGGAAAGCTTATTCCGTGCAATCTACACTAGCGATTTTCCGTAACCGTATGCCTTTTTGCCTGTATGTCTGTAAGAAAAAAAGTTTGAAATGATTCAAACTTTTCCCGTAAGTGAGAGCTTCCGTAAGCTGAAAAATAAGGTTCAACCAATGAGAATAAAGCATAAGCTTTTCAAATACGCTCATTTTCCGTATGATGTCTGTAAACCTATTTGCAGTCTAGATTGCGTTATGGAAAAACGGAAATAGCGTGGCAATAAGACTGTATGCCTGTATGCCTGTATGACGGTAACTTTTCTGTAAAAACTGCGAGTATAGACGCAGCTTTAGCAGTGTTTTTCATCTTGTAATGCCTTTCTTAATCTTGTAATGTGTTTCAACCCAGATGAAACATGCAAACTGCAGTTCCAAATCTCCCCAAAATAAGATGTGGCTCAAAGCCAACAGGTATTTATTTTTCAATTAATAAGTGCTTTGTTTGCATTAAGAAGTTCAAACATTTTATAAGAATTATTATGTAAACTGGTGTACTAGCTATGCATTTTCACTGCAGATTCACTGATGTGGAGGATAGAGAGTTATTGGAAACTGTACATTGACATGGATTGAGAGTTCCAGTTTGATACTTTTCTAACGGAAGCTCAATGGTTCCTTCTTCTAGGAGGATCAAATAATTCCTACATCCATTACCTTCATGGTATCATTAAAACTCCCCTTAATACTGTGAAACAATCATTTGTACATATTTTTTTAAATTATTGTATGCTATAGAGGAAAGGTTTTACAGCAGCAAATTCTGCGGCACGATCGGACTTCTAGTGCTGTTTCTTGGATGCGCATTCAGCAGGAAGGAATCAGTGACGGTTGCGGATCGAAATTTTTTTATTTTGAATGCTTTTAATTCCCAAGAAATCAGCTCACAAAAATGGAATTATCAAATTAGAATACTCATAGTTTGTTATAATTGTTATTCAGAGCCACTTTCAGTTTAACGCATCAGATACATCTGGTTACTTTCATCATGTTTTTGCTGCATCGGAAGACATTTTTGATGGCCAAACTCTTGCAACTCAAGCTCGCCTAGACGGATCAAGTTCTATGAAGGTAATTTTATTAAAATCCGCATTTGTCCACGATTTAATTGTTAGCGACTGGAGTATGTTTAGGTGTTGTACAACTTTAGCAAAGGATAAGTGAGACCAAAAGAAAAAATTGAAAGCGCGCTGAAGGGATACTAGACATCGCAGCAAAAATTCTCTCCCAGGAAATATCAAATCTTTTTAACTCTACAAGCTTCAATTTTACGGTTGGTAACTATTCATTCAACTAAGTCGAAGAAACGAATATAACGGCTTCATATTTTTAGAGTCGTCATGTCTAGGTCTCAATGGTGCAATATTAACGGTCGGGATTGGGATAAATTTTCCTGACAAGCATGGCGCTACTCTTCACCAGAACATACTGTTCCTCGTCAAGTCGTCATGTGTGGGTCGGAGACTTTAATGCTGAAACTGCTTCAGTTGGTTCACCACAGGAGGATCATTGCCCTCGCGTTGGTTACTGAAATCCCGAAGGAAAATCAATGGAAGTGCTAATTTGGTTAGTTTGGATGTCTGAGGTAATATCGACGTTGGCAATAACTCATCAACGGTGTAGCTGTGGAGGATACATTGCAAAATAATGCCCCTCATCTCGTCATCCAAGGGACGAAATTATTTTCCAGTATCAAGTTAAAAACACTTACGACCAACACCGTCAATGAGGTTTTTAACCTTACATTTGAATTTAATTTTCTTTGTTTTAACTAAAAATGTGTTGCAACGTGATTTTAGGGCATGGTCGGAGAAACAGATTCTACGGAAAAACGAGAAAGAGAAGCATTTCACCGAATCGGTTCGGATCGTCGGTCCTGTTCAGGTAGTTGAAAGCTTCCGCAGTAACTGGCTTAATGGAATAAACGTATCCATGCTCCCCGGAGTACTCGTTGACAAGATTGCTCGACACATCGTTAAAGGTAATGTCAATCATAAATTGTAATCAGTGCAGTCTGATAACATTTGTTGTTACAGGATTTGTCAATTTCACTTGTCTTTTTCTTGTTGATGCTGAAGTGGATTCTCTAAACGATCTCCTTATCGAAGATTTATTGAGCACCTTGGGCCAGCAAACTATTCTAGAGAGTATTGGAGTCGACGTCCTAGATGTCCAAGGTAACATTGACTGTCCAGATATTCATGGACGAAATATGGATGATTTCCTGTACAGTGATAATACGCACATGGTGTGGACGGATCTCACAGGAATTGGTTATTTGGTCATGGAAAACTGAAGTTTTAACAGCGTGGATATCATTACGTTTTTGTATCCACCGTCTTTGCAGATAGACTCGGAACATTCACGCAAATGGTGATTTAGCCGCGCACACTGCATGTCCAGAAGATCATTACGATTGATCTTTCAATACTTCCCCAAAACTATTGGACAAAATCAACAGACCAATCGATCTAACGTGGATATGCCCTTTGAAGTTGTAAAGAAAATCTTACTTCTCGGACCTTCATGGAACGCTTCCTCGATCGTCCACCGACGAAGTTACCGTACACGGGGATATAGTGATTCACGACCTGACCGATATCAACGGAGTAAAACTTGGACTAAGACGTTTCCGAGAAGGAAGGAGACTTCCATGTCTCTTGGGCACAAAGGTTTATTTTGTAAATCTGAATTTGTTAATCAAACGGGGGGTCCACTGTCCGCATTCCCTCCAACAACTTAAGAAACCGACATGGACACATGAAATTATTGACATGGATTTGCTTGTGTGGGCCAACCTGTTCAACCTAAACAGATATTTAAATCGATAAAAATTGGTATTTGCCATCAGTTCTAATCTATTTATTTGTTAAAAGGTACTAACCAATAAAATTCTGCCAACCGTTTGCGTGGTTCCTGTTGCACCAGGAGCAACGGGAGCACCAGCTGCGGCTCCAATGCCTAAATATCGCGACGTGCCCATCACGTAAGCTCGTACAATTTTACAGGCTTAGCTTTTTAGTATTTGTTCTTTAATTCTAATTTAGATCCAAAGGACCGATTCCTTCTTTATGTTGAGAAAGTTATGTTTTCTTCTAATACCGAAGAGGCAACCATTATTAAAATCCAATTGCGGCAGACCCGGCGAAAAGTTCAGCAGTCGAAATGTCAAAAAGGAGTCACCGGTTAATGTCTTTCGTTGTTTGATTCCCATGGACCTTTTTAAACCCACAATTTTCTTTATTATAGCACTTGTTGCAGAACAGGAAGACTTAACCTTCACAGAGCTTGGAATTTGTCCTGATGTAATCTCGCATGACAGTCGGAAAACTGATTGAACTTTTGGCTGGGAAAACCGGGATCATGGAAGGAAAATTTCACTACGGCACCGCATTTTGCGGATCAAAGGTGCGGATTTAATATTTCGTTTGGGGCTTTGTTATGTCAAAGTTTTCCTACAGGTCCAAGATGTCAGTGAAGAATTAGTCAAGCATGGGTGCAATTGTCAAGGTAAAGAGTGTTTGACTTCTGGAACAACGGGGCAGCAGCTTACAGCTTACATTTATTTTGGACCTGTACTCAAGCTAACCAAGATCTTATTACGACAGCGGGTTTACTATCAAAAGTTGAAGCACACGGTGATGGATAAGATGCATACGCGTTCACATGGACCTCGAGCTGTCTTGACACGTCAGCCCACAGAAGGTCGTGCCCGCGATGGAGGTCTTCATCTTGGTGAAATGAAACGCGATTGCCTGATCGTATACGGATCTAGGTTCGCTTAAGATCGGTCATAGATATTATTCAAATTTTTCTGATCGAATTATTATTTACAGCATGCTAATCTTGGAACGATTGATGATCTCGAGTGATGCGTTTGATGTCGGTGTCTGCAATCAGTGTGGTCTCATGGGATATTTTGGTTATCAAGTGGGGCTATTGCAAATCAAGTGCTTCAGTTTCGTCCATCCATATTCTTTACGCTTGCAAGCTTCTCTTTCAAGAACTTCAAGCGATGAACATTGCTCCGCGAATCAAATTGGACAAGTATTTTGACTAGAGCTACTGTTTCAAATAAAGCCTCTCTGGATCGAGGTAAGATGAAATTTTTGCTTTTTGTACCGTCACTATTTTTTCTAATTTTTCCTTTAGGTTATGGGCGGTGTTTGGTTTATAAGAATGCGAAATGTGTGTTGAAGCGTTGCAACAATCAAAGTTCAGACCGTGTTAATGGACCTGTGGTTGATCCAACAACTAAGAAACCGACGTGGAAACATGAAATTATTGTCATGGAAATATGAAATTATTGACATGGATGTGCTTGTGTGGGCCAACCTGTTTTTATTGTTTAATTCTAATGCCGAAGAGGCAAACATTATTAAAATCCAATTGCGGCAGATCCAGCGACCTAAAATCGGCGACAAGTTCAGCAGTCAACATGGTCAAAAAGGAGTAACTGGTTAATGTCTTTCTTTGTGTGATTCCCGTAGAAGTTTTTTTTAAACCCCCAATTTTCTTTACTGTAGCACTTGTGGCAGAACAGGAAGACTTACCCTTCACAGAGCTTGGAATTTGTCCTGATGTAATCATGAATCCTCACGGATTTCCATCTCGCATGACAATCGGAGAACTGATTGAACTTATGGCTGGGAAAACCGGGCTCATGGAAGAAAAATTTCATTACCGCATCAGATTTGGCGGATCAAATGTGTGGATTTTAATATTTCATTTGGGATTGAGAAAGTTGCTTTTTGTAACAATTCCGCCCATTGGACTAGCTCTCCTCTGTAGGCCAATGAACAGCCAATCATCAACGGCCTCCTTTGTACTCTATTACAGGCTACTGCTTAGCCTAGGGCTGGTGATTAGTAATCGGAAAGTAATCAGAATCGATTACTTTCATTGGTAATCGGTAAACAGCGATTACTTATTTTTCGACCGATTACTAAATGATTACTTTTTGAACTACGTATTTTCATGAATTTTATATGTATTTTAATGAATTGCGTTCCTTGCGAACGAATTTTTTCTAAAATGAGACTGGTTGTAATTGTAACAGACCTCAGAGGCAGTCTCAAGCCGAGTAAGGTTGCGAATTGCGATGGTCACACGTCACATTCTTTGCGTGCTACTCTCAACACAATACCAATGAAAGTGAAGTCACAAAAATTTTCAATATCCAAAAAAATGAAGAGCCTGGCAAGATTATTGTTCCAGTTCCAGCTTAGTATTCCTGAGAACAGGAGTGACCCTGTATCTTTTTGTATACCACAATGCCCAAAAACGCAACGTGGATTTTCGCTGACTAAAGCTCGCCGTGGTCGCAATAGGGTAACGCAAAGAAAATAAATCCAATTAGCCTTAACGTGCAGCAGCAGAAACAGAGGCTTAAAAATGGAAAATATTAATGATAAAAAGAAAAACAAAAAAAAAATTCTTCGTATTGTAAAAAAAAAACTAAGAAATGTATGGTTGATTGGTGGTATAATGATTTACATAGAATCATGAAAAACTTACTCAGTTAACGTAAAAAAGCTTCTGTAAACCCAGCTTTTAACTTTGTTGAAAAGTAATCATTAAGTAATCGGTAATCGATTACTTATAAGAGAACAAGAATCACTAGTAATCGATTACCGAAAAAATCGGGTAATCACCAGCCCTAGCTTAGCCCCAACCCCATGGCCATGCAGTCATTCGTCATTGCTGTGTGAGTGTGACTGAGATGGAGGAGTGCTCGTACTAAAGCTGTAAATAACTAACGGTAATATTTCACTTCTATACTCAAGTAAGTATAGATTTTTATCTTCTAGGATTTTAAAATTAACGGTCTATGGTATGCAAGATGAAACTTCCTTTAGAACACTTTCTACTCTGGTGTACCATGCTTGTTTCAATGTCTTCAATTAACCCTTGGAATCCTTGAATTAATCAGTCACATTTACATCTGGCTTTATGCTTTCAGGCTACGAGAAGATATCCCAAAGAGGACTTAATTTTGCCTTAGCCCACCAGATCCAAGTAATTTAAATCATGCACCGAAAAGAAAAGGCAAAAGAAAATAAGTATCAATCATTCAACTCCCCAAAGTGATTTGTGGCGTGTTATTTATAACACCGCAACAATTCTGGTAAGAATCATGCGTTTATTATATATTATATTACAGGTAAAACACATGTCAGTTATACGAGATAGGCTAGCAATGTTCATATAACGAGTAATCGATCGAATCTTCAACAGAACCATTCCACATTAATCCTCGACTGCATCATATGGTCAATGATGCAATCGATATCGTCATTTGGCTAAACCAGTGTCCTTAGCTAAAAGTCATCGGCTTTTCCGTTTATCTTTTGCTCCAAGCCATAGTATCATATCTAACTAATCTTCTTTTTTTTTTTGGAGGAGAAGACAAAAAGTCTGGCTTAATCTGATTACGCACAGGCGAGAAATGTATAATTGTCCATCTTTCTAATTAAAAACTATAAAAGAAGTTGTATGATTATTATTATTTTCGTGGTAGATGAGTCGGCGCCTTCAACTGGATCAAGTTGGTACCTGATTGTTCTGACAATCTTCGAAACGGATCCAATACAATGCGGCACGTAAACAACACTCAGGCAATCAGGCTCTTTGCTCTCAACTAACTATTTGACCCATTGTTTGTTTTCTGTTTTCTTACCGTCATTATCCTAATGATGATGACGGTGGTGATCATGTTGCGTTGTCAAATGAAATTGACGTGATTTAAGGGTCTCCTAGAAAGAATCCTCACGGATTCTTTCCGACACAAACCAGAATGACCCAGCCCTCATGGATTCTTTGCTATTCTTCATCTTGCGCTTTCACTTGCTGAACGTCAGCGAGTTGAAAATCGTCAATCATTGATTCAGCTTCTGTCCAATCACATAATCGTCCATTTGGATCTTCTCTGCCAGCTGTTAGTGGCATCTAGACCACAATAGGCAATGACGGACAAGTTCCGCATTGGCCATTTGTTACTCCACAAATTACTCGCATCTCAGAACCGTTCATTTCTTACACGCGTGGCTGATTTTGCTGACGGAACGCAGGCAAGAGAGGCTTTTGAAAATGGTCTAACAAGACTGCTGGCCCAACAAGTAAACATAGCGGAAGAGCTTGATCAAATTGCAGGGCAATCAGATGCGGCATCGAAGGCATTTCGGCAATCCTTCCTGCACAACGAACATCGCATTGGGCCTATGCAAGAAGAGTCTTTGCTGACCGACAAACACTACAACTGGAACTGGTCAGGAACGGTCAGCTGCGCAAAACTCAGCCTTTCCTGAGTTTCCTACTGGATGATGAACATTGGATGCGCAAATTGAATGCATTGCAATACCTTGGCGACGCTTTGCGTTTTGTCGCTCTCATCCGAACTGTTTTGGCAGGAGAAATAACTGTAGAGAAAGCAAACCGAATGACCATCGCCCAAGGTTTGGTAAAAATCACGGATATCGTTATGCAGAAAGTGATACTGTTAGATCGCGGGCGCCCAGTAGCGACTAGAGAACATGTGATGGACCTGTTTGATGGTTTCAAACAGCTGTGGGATCGATTCAGTCAGCTACAGAACGCGGAGAAGAAAACGTTCTTGGATTTTTTCGAATGCCAACAAGTTTATGTCAACGTTAGACCCAAAACAATACTTGATCAAGCTGCACCCCTTATTCTGATTTTGGCCGGCAGTGAACTGCCGGAGACTACGTTCATTTGCCAACTACTGAGTCACGCCGTGGGATCTGCTTCATCCATCGCCCTCACCGACTTCATTCAGCCGTATTGTCGAGTAGGCTCAGGACGCGTCCGACTCTCATGTTCGAGCGCTGCAGCTTAAACTGACTTCGATGAGTCACTAAACGCCCACGTTTCAACCGAAGAGGTCGATAATTTTATTCGTGATCTTGTTATCGACCGGTCCACTCTCCAGCTTGCTGGGACAATCGCAATGGCTGCCATTTTAGGACCGGCTGGTAGTACAATAGCGGAAGAGTTGTCTCTTGATACCTCCTCAACTCCAGGAACTCATCCTAGCTGATTTGGTACGGTATCACAAGAATTACATTAAAAAAAAAGTGTTTCATGTTTCGTCATGTTTCTATGAAATTGCAGGAAAAAAATCGCTGTTTGGCAGAGGCCAGATCGGTCCTCATTTCCGTCGTCACGCATCTTCAGTCAATTTCCGAACCACTAGTCGTTTGACGTTAGCAAGGTGCGGAAGAACTAGATCTGCGACGTATTGGAGGAACTAGTGCAGGCAGAAGTTATGACAGAACGCCACGTATCGAACGCCACCGTAGGCGTCCTCAACAGACATTTGAAATTGGAAGTCCGTCTCGCCTTTGGTTTACTGAAAGCCATTGTGGCTCGAATGAAAGGCGATTTTCGGTGGCCGCGTCCGAGATGGTTGGACGACGATGATTCCAGAACGCCTTGCTCAACTGACGAGCAAAAAATTAAGAGCCGATGCCCAACCCGGTGGAATCCTGGAACGTGTGTTACAGATAGTCAACGTTATATCCGGTACTCAGCCTGTCCCGGTCGAGCTTACCCCCGACAAGTCTTTGTTTTATGCCATCAGACAGATTGAAGGTCCGGAATGGGATGGCATTCCCGCCGAATTGAAAATGGAGCATCTCGGCCACCTACTCTTGATTGTCGAATCCGTTGCCAAAAAATAAGCCTGAGTCAATTGTTATCTTGTCTTTATTTTTAATCCAGTTTGTTTTGTTATCCGATATTACACCAATTAAGATTAATAATTATTGATTTCTTCCTGCAACGAGTGATCAAACATTTGGTGAAAGTTATTCCTGTATCTTTATTGGCAATTCATTTCTCTGATTAAAAATGTTAATAATAGTGGTTACTCTTCATTCAGGGTTTTTTCTTTTTTCGAAACTTGAAATTGAAAATTTGAAAAAGCGATTTGTGTTTTACCTTTCTGCAATGCGGCAACATAGGTTTGCATGTCGATCTGTGAACGTTTTGTGTCGACTGTCGAGTGAATTGTCAGTGTGAGTAATTGCTGGAAGATTGCAAATGAAATCTGCATGTGTTGTGTCGTTGTTCTAAGTGCTGGTAACGTATTTCGTTTCGAAAAAGCGTTCGTGTGTGGGAACAATACCTGAAGTTTTAGCACTGCTTAGTAATTTTTACATTCTAAGTCCTACTTTATGACACAGGAGGCCACAACGTTCCAACAAAGATGTAAACAGTGCATCCTCTTTATTGCTGGCCCCACAACCTATTCAGTCTTCGTGCAACAGCTGTAAGTCGAATAGCCATCCCTGTTGTAGTTTCATAAACAACATAATACTCCCCATTAAATAACACTTGGCTTTATTTCTTCCATTTAGAAGGCCAAACAGTCCAAGTGCTGGTGACATACTCTGTTTTGAAAAAATTTTCTTGTGTCGGAACAACCTGAAGTTATCATTGCCTAGTAGTGTTTACATTCTAAGTCCTACTTTATGACACCGGAGGCCACAACGTTCCAACAAAGATGTAAACAGTGCATCCTCTTTATTGCTGGCCCCACAACCTATTCAGTCTTTGTGCAACAGCTGTAAGTCGAATAGCCATCCCTGTTGTAGTTTCATAAACAACATAATACTCCCCATTAAATAACACTTTGCTTTATTTCTTCCATTTAGAAGGCCAAACAGTCCAAGTGCTGGTGACATACTCTGTTTTGAAAAAATGTTCATGTGTCGGAACAACCTGAAGTTATCATTGCCTAGTAGTGTTTACATTCTAAGTCCTACTTTATGACACCGGAGGCCATAATGTTTCAACAAAGATGTAAACAGTGCATCTTCTATATGGCTGGCCCCACAATCTTTTCAGTCTTCGTGCAACAGCTGTAAGTCAAATAGCTATCCCTGTTGTAGTTTCATAAACAACATAATATTCCCCTTAAATAACACTTTGCTTTATTTCTTCCATTTAGAAGGCCAAACAGCAGCCTGTAGGAGATCATCGTGGATTGTCGTGCTATGGTATTTTTGTTATTTGGCCCCGTCTCGCCCGTCTTCGCCTCGCCCGCCTTCGCCTCGCCCGTCTTCGCCTCGCCCGCCTTCGCCTCGCCCGCCTTCGCCTCGCCCGCCTTCGCCTCGCCCGTCTTCGCCTCGCCCGTCTTCGCTTCGCCCGTCTTCGCTTCGCCCGTCTTCGCTTCGCCCGTCTTCGCCTCGCCCGTCTTCGCTTCAACCGTCGGGTCTTCGCCTCGTGGTCTTCGCCGTCATCGTCGTGGTATCGTTGTATTTTGTTATGTCTGATCTGTGATGTAAAGTAACCCGTTGGCTGCCACGCCATTTTATCCCCCTTTTTTTAGCTGATAGGGACGGGCCGCGCTGTTCTGCTGCATGGCGTATTTGCCATGGGGTGGGACAG
Organism: Daphnia sinensis; assembly: GCA_013167095.2. NCBI lineage: Eukaryota > Metazoa > Arthropoda > Branchiopoda > Diplostraca > Daphniidae > Daphnia > Daphnia sinensis. The sequence continues at coordinate 1,850,421 of CM023195.1, read as the reverse complement.
TCGCAACTGCCCAAGATTGGCCTTCGGGCCTTAGGCAATGCCCGTATAGGGACTCCCCTTTGTTGGCAAGTTCATGGAGACCAGGGGTGTGCATTCCCGGAATGGTCTCCTTGAACTTGTCGGCCCGGACTTGTCTTCGGACAAGTCCCCTTTGGCGCCATCCCTCTGGTGGCGCGCAGCAAATGTAGAAACGCAATCTACGGGTTGCATGGCGTGGCAGCCAACGGGTTACTATATTGTATATGTATGTATGTGTTGTATGTGAATCAGTGGTGGAATTGTGGGTGGATGGAGGGCAATACAATTCATTTTGTTAAAAAAATTGTGTTATAATTTTTTTTTCCGATTTTGCCGAGATGGGGTTCGAAACCAAGGATCCTAGGTTGAACAGCATTCCAGCCTCACGCTCTAACCATTGAGCTATTATAGTTACATTGATGCATTCTAAGTCTTCTACACACTATAGGTAACAGTGCAGAGCAGTCAATAGATTACCAGTTCTCATTGGGGGGGATGATAGGGGGGGTTGCCAGGAAGGCATCGCACTCGCCTAGCAACTCGGAGGTCTGTGGTTCGGTTCCCAGTCAGGCTTCAAACATTCCGCGTCTGCAAGTCGAGTTGAGAAACTTCCCCGTTACGAAGTAACGGAACGGATATTTTAGAGATACATATTATAATATCCCAGAACAAATTTAATTATTAAAGGAATCATTCTCATATTTCCACATTAATCCGGGTTTTGACAACCATAATACAATATGATTTATCTCAATAGTTTCGTTAACCATTTGAAATTGTTATAATTCAGGTGATTTTCTCGGGAATTGAACCCGAGTGCTTCGGCATGTTAAGCCGATGCCCTACCATTAAGCCATCTGTTATATTTACATCTTATCTAATTCTTCTTGTCATTTAAGTTCAACAAATTTGGACTTAGAATAAATTTGGCAGCATGATTCAATATAAATTCAAACTGGCACACATTTATTCACAACAAGAGAATGAAACTACAACTTACGTTTCCATTTAGTCCAGTAGTCTATCTTCATTCGGGATTTGAACCCGAGACCTTTAAATCCGCACACCAACATTCTACCACTGAGCTGTTGTACTTGCCCCAATTCTAACAAGGTAAGCATATAGCTTTACGAGGCCTCAAAAATTGCTTTTACAATATTATCTTTTCGAGTCTTCTAGTAATTGTTAGTAATATTGACAACTCATATGGCTAAATGGTTGAGCACCGGCAAAGCATCCCGAACGACTGGAGATCGATCCCCGAAAGAAGTAAATAATAAACTATAACATCTATGCACTACATCTGATAAGGTAATATATGTAAAAATTGTGTGAGAGAATAAACAAATTGCAGGTTAACAGAACTCTAATAATAATTGAACAAAACTTGTTAACAGCTAGTCACAAATTCCAGGATTGAAAGTCATCTGCGGCAATTCAGAGGCATTCCGGAATTCCCACCCACCAAGCCACAACACTACAAAATCGCAAGCTAGTAGCCATCTCAGCAGTGATTACGGTCCTATTCTAAATAGAAAAAAGAAATGCAACAATTAGAAAATGTGACATGTTCATTCTCAACATACAAGTTTTTAAAGTTTTATGTAAAACAAATATTTGTATTGAAAATTTTACACATATTTGTATTGATATACTCGAAAACTTTACCAACTGGTCACTGAAATAAACAGCCATATTTTGTGGTTGTTTGCAGCAGTTATTATTGCCTTGTTATAACCAAATTGATAACTTTGACAACTGTTAGTAACTGTTCGTAAAATTGATTTTAAAAATGTAAGAAAACAATAGTGTTACAAGTTGCTTATCACATAAACGCAACAGCAAGAATAAAAACAATAAATTATTCTTAATTGGATCATCCATCTGCACAATCATCATCAACCAGTTTAGCAAACTATAATCATATACATGTTTAAGGTCATACTTTCTCACTCGAGTGAGAAAGTAACTGCCATGGATTTGAAGTAATAGTGATCACTATTACTTCAAATCCATGGCAGTTAACAACAAATTATTTGTTGTTATTATTGTTATCGAACAACTATTGTTTTAAGTTTTTTTTAATGTATCAGTATAGACCTACACACTACCCTAACTTAATAATAAGCTTGATACCGATGCAAACATCCCAACTACAGTTATTCATAAAGTCTAACATAAACATCGAAGTAACCGTGCGGTAAAGGTGCAGTGAATGGATGTGCTCATACATAACTTACCCATAACCAAATAGTGCTTGAAGCCCAAATTGCTGTAGGGAAAAGGAAATTCAACTCACACTTGTACAATACAAAGCACAATATGAAATAAGTAAGGGAATCCGAGGCGGCAATCTCATTGTTCCAGCAGTAATTGAACATCCTCTTCAGTGGCGGTGAAATCCCCCTAGTTCCAGAAGACAAAAAGAGACAAAAGAGAATTAGACTAATCATTTTTAAAACTTTAAATTTTATACCTTAAAATCCTGAGCGAAGATAAAATTTCTTTGGCAATAATCCTCATCCTTTTCAGTGATGATAGAACTTCTACTTACATGAAAAAAAAAATTATCAAACAATTAATTTTTAAAACAGATATCTTATTAAAATTATGGTCAATCATCTTGTTGTGTGGGCGATGTCCTCGATGTCCAACTGCTCTTCGGTGGTGATGGTCCACTCCTACTTGTATGAAAAAATTATAATAAAAGAACTAAACATCTGTAGTAAGAAGATAACATTTTAAAACACATTGCCGACCAACCTGACGATTTGATTGCTCCAGCGACAATTCTTCAGTGGTGGTAAGCTCCTAGTTCCACAAGACAACAAGCATGATTAGACAAACCATTTTTAAAAACTTTAAATTTTTTACCTTAGAATTCTGAGCAAACATCTTGTTACTTTGGCAATAATCCTCAATGTCCTTCCTTTTTAGTAATGCTAGGACTCCTCTACTTACATGTAAAAAAAAAAAAAAAATTTACGATAACTTTTCAAAACATATACTTTTAAATTCTGGTCGACGATCGCGTTGTAAGAGCACTGTCCTCGATGTTCAGCTGCTCTTCGGTGGTGGCGAACCTCCCCCCCCCCCACCTAGTTACACGAAAAAAAAAAAATAATAAAAGAATTAAACATTTGTAGTAATAAAATAGGATTTTAAAACATATACCCGACCAACCCTATAGTCAACGGTCTCATTGCTCCAGCGGCGATTCTCGTTTTTCTGGCGATGATACGCAATGTCCTTCGTCCTTTTCAGTAATGTTAGGACTCTCCTACTTACATGGGGGGGAAAATGATTAAACAATTGATTTTTAAAACATATACCCTAAAATTCTGGTCGATGATCTTATTGTTCCGGCGGTGATCTTCGACGCTCAACTCCTCTTCGGCGGTGATGGACCTCTCCTAGTTGCACGAAAAAAAATGAAAATAAAAGAAATAAAATTTTAAATAAGAAAAATAAATTTTATAACACATATCTGACATACCTTGAGCGACGATTACGGTATTCCAGCGGTAATATTCGCTACCCATCGTATACATCTCTGTGATGAGTGATGATAGGGCTCCCCTAGATACAAAAAAAAATTGTTAAACAATTAATTTTAAAACATACACCATAAAATGCTGGGCGACCCTCGTTGCTCCGGCGACAATCCTCGATATCCAATGTCCGCTTCAGTTGTGATGAAACCCTCCCAATTACATAAGACAACAGGCATGATTAGTCACATAATAAAAAAAAAAAACTTAAATTCTATACCTTACAACCCTGGGGAACGACCTCGTTGCTTCGGCGGCAATTCTCGATTTCCAACTTCCTCTTCGGTTGTGGAAAGGCTCTCCTAAATACACGAATAAATAATAACAAAAGAACTCAACATAGTAAGAAAATTAGATTTTAAAACACATACCTGACAAATTCTGGGCGATGATTACAATGTTCCAGCGGTTATCTTCGCTATACCGTATCTTTCGGTGACGTTAGGACTACCGCCTCCCCTAGATACATAAAAATAGCTCTCTTTTTTAAAGTCATTAAACCATTAATTTTTAAAACATACACCTTAAAATGCTGGGCGATGTTCTCGTTGCTTTCCTCCTACATAGAAACACAAAAATTAGCATCTACGAAATTTAAAAAAATATATATATCTTACCAAAACGAACGTTAAAATGGCTCCGGCCATAATTCTCGATGTCCAACTTCCTCTTAGGTCCGCAGAGATGGCCCTCCTGATTACACAGAAACGATAAGGAAAAAAAATGGATTTTTAATTATGATGTAACGACAACTTTCAGCTAACTCAAACATACATCAGGTACACAAATCACAATCACATAACAATAAAAAAATTCCTGAAAAAAAAAAATTGATTAACAATAGTTCATTAGTTAGTGTCTTAGTGATTCTGATGTCGTTAAGATTGACAGGGCATTTGAAAATTGTACGGAAGAGGTTGTAACACAGAATTCATTGCGTTAATAGTCTGCGAGCGACGACCACGTGAAAAGAATGCATAAAACAGTGAAGGGAAATGGTGGAGCTACAGTTGTGCAAAGCTAAGGATTGAGGTGGCTAACGCTTATGCTATGTCTTACTCAAAAAGTAGCCTTATTTTAAACTTAAACTTAGACTTACTTATCCTTAATTTAATCAACGTTTTCTATTCTATTTAGACTTATCTTACTACTCAATAAAATACGGTTGGCAACTAAACAAAGCTAGTGCAGATGCAAAACCCAGTGCTCTTTTAAGTTAGTGACTTGTGTACAGGCAAATTGCGAAACATGTCTAGCATGGGAACGAAAACTACGTCCATGTGCAAAAGTTGTGTGAATCACTACACCGGAAACAAAAAAACGAGACAACTACACTAGTGCATGTCGTGCCAATAAATGAGCTAATGAGGTAGAACAAAAACGGGGTTTTGTTTTTTCATTCTTGAATTGCCCAAGGATATTCTAGCTTATTGGAAGAAATTAGGCAAAAAGAGGGGGAATGGCCATATTCTCGAGCGCACATGGAAGAAATTAGGCAAAACGAGGGGGAATGGTCATATCCTCGAGCGCACATGGAAGAAATACAAAATTTTTCTTTCAACAGCTGTCGACCTTCAAAATTAGGTACCTCTACCCCAATAACTTACAATTCCTGGAAAGGCAGTGGACGTGGCACGTGTCTCGATCTACCAACGGACACTAAGATTGTCAGGTAAGTCGACGTTTGCTTCTATTAAGTCTTAAATGTTAGTTGAAGTTACCACATTAACAGCTCTATATTATAAAATTATTTGAAACCTATGTAAGCAAATGCATGTACTAACCTATCATTCTGTTGTAACATAAGTATACCTTTATACTAGATTAACGCGGAAATGTGGCATGAGTCTCTTCAGTCTCATTTATTGCGTGTGTTGTGGAGGTAACGTATGATCAACAACCGTTGAACGATGGGAGGAAGATTGATAGATATTTATGATTAAAGCTTATTGTTGACTCGTTTACCTCTACAGGTGATCTTCAATCACGAATTTCTAACCAGAATTACACTGACTACATACCTGTAAGTGTGAATCCACTGAGCAGTGCTGCGTATTGTAGGCGCTTTGTCTGCTGTATGTTCCTGCTTCGCAAACGTCACACCATTCCGCAAGAACGTATCTGGGACAATGCCAATTCAATCGGTTAAGTTAAGTGACTGTCATGGTAGTATGTTTTCTTTACCTGCAAGTTACTAGGTCCCTTCTTCCTTGGTTTCCATATAGTTGTCTAGCGTACTTAGGATCCATGATTACTGACGTAATTGTTCTTCCCGTTCATGTCAGGACTTGATACTTTCCGCCCGGAAATACCTTTCGACATGGGAACTCAGCCAATCTAAGTCACAGAAGCCAATGCAGACGGAAATAGACAACCATCAGCGTGAAATGTGCACGATTTACAGCATCTTAACACCCTTGCATCTTGATTAATCTGCAATAACTGTAAATGTTAATATAATGATGAAAAGAAAAGCTAAAATTTTCTGAAATTACCGTTAATAAAATTCGTTAGATGAAAGATTGAAAATCCATCCATATATCATATGCAACCTACTATAGAGCAAAATTATTTTTCTGAAAAACCAATATATGTAAATTTAACTAAAGTTATAAATATTACTAATATAAATTAATAAAATATAACAATAAAAGTTAATTAAAAACACGTTTTAAGTATTGCCAAGGCAGTTGCAAATGGGCAAGCTTCTTGTCCCTCAGTCGGTTCCACTTGAAGGACAGAAATACGCTTTTTTACAACTAGACGGGAGAACGGTAGAACAAAATGTTCTTCAATATTACTGTTCAAATATTTGTCACGCAAACATACTTTAAAATAATCTGTGCAGATGTTTTACCTTTTCCATCATGTCATAGGTCTTGACCAAATAACATTGCATTTTGCCTTCATATGTGAAAGATGTTAATTGAATATGTTTCACTTCAACAACATCTAAAATGTAATGTTTTGAATAATGAAGAAAACAATCTAGAAGACAATGAATGCAATTAATTACCTTCTAACCAATATAAAAAACATACCCAGATATTCCACTTAAACAAGATTTTTGTGGTTGACATAGCACATCCACACTATGATATTAATAAATTAAGTTACACATTTTGTAACAATCTTTTTCACTTGTAACGAAATACCTTATCACATTACCCTCCACTTCTTCATGCAACACCCTTTGCTTTGATAGTTGTTGATAATGCATGATCCATATTCTTCACCGTCATCTTGGACCTACCGTATAATAAACTATGACATAACAAAACCCCACAAAAAACTATTAAAATCCAAACCTTTGATCCATCAAATGCGATGCAGTAGTAAAATTTTCCGTCCATGAGCCCGGCTTTTCCAGCCAAATCAGTTTGCCGACTGTCATGCGAGATGAATATCCGTAGGAATTCATGAATACATCTGGACAAACTCCAAGGTCTGTGAAGGATAATTCTTCTTGTTCTGCAACAAGCGCTGCAATAAAGAAAATTGGGGATTTAAATATTATTAAAGGTTGAACAAGGTCCATACAAGCAAATCCATCTATGTCAATGTTGGTTTCTTAGTTGTTAGCAAGTTGAACACACAGCAAATAATCTAATATAAATTGGACAAGATCTGTATGTGCCTGTGACTCATGTAGTGTGTGGCAGTTTTAAAAGTGTAAAAGATTAGCAGATCTTGCCTCCATAGAGTATTTGGATATAAAGAAGCTCAGCCAAGTTGAAAACATAGTAAATAGCCAAATACCCCAAGGTAAATGAGACAAGATTGGTACATACATGCGACTCGTAAGCTAGAGATTTGTCAATGACATGGCTATCCCGTTGTCAATTTTAGTTCATATTTAAACAATGTATATTGACAAATTTTATGAATCTTAATAAGGTCTGGTAATCTAATAATCCCGGGTGGTTTTGCCGTTCAGTTCATACAAGACCACGGAAATTCCTGGAACAGTTAGGACGGCTTTAATTATCTTGTCTAAAACCTTATAATGGTGTCCGTGTTTTACAACAAGATCAGTTTTAAAAATCAAGCACTTCTTACGTACCTTTTGGGGCAAAGTCCAGTCATAAAAGCCTGTGAAAGGTACGGTCGAAAAACTACTGACCGCTGGCACGATGGAATGCGTTGACTCGAATCGTGATCAACGTGAAGAGGGATCAATTGGCATCTGGGATCTTCTTATAACCCCTGGTGGAAAGGTCAATCCAGTTTGGTTGCGTTTCATGAGAATTCAGTGCTACGCCATAACTATAAGTTTGACAACCTCCCTGCAAGGAAGAGAACAACCTTTATAAAATTCCACCAACAAAACGTCTAAGTTGAGAAGCTCTTGTACCTGAACATCGACAATGCGCGAGACAGTAGCGTGGCAACATACTGGTGCGGCTGGACAGTTCTTCCTACTCGTTTTCCGACGTCGCGATTTCTTTCTGATTGAGCAAGGCATATTTCTTGGCTGCTACGTTGGCATTTACACGAAATCAGCATTTGCGTCTCACCGAAATCAGCTTCCATGAACACCACAGTTAAAAAACAGGTTTCCAACTTGTTCAAACTTCGACAAAACAATGTGAGAAAGGCATAAGGGGCTCCCTTTAATGTTGCAATCAGCATTATAAAAGCCTAATATACAAAGACCAATAACAGCAATGCAGGTTGCTCAAGTGTCTTCAAAAATTCATCTGCTCAGCACCCAAATATCCAGAATACCAGTCTCACCATCGCTGTTGATGCTGACAACAGAAGGGATGCCAACTAACACTTATGAAATGTTATAGCTTTTATATCCCACAGTAAATTGTGTTGGAAACGTCATGCCAAATGCCTTCCAGTAGGACCTTCATCTGTTGATAAAAGAACACCTAAAATGGAGATAACATATTCAATATTAGTTTCTATGATCTAAACAACTAATTTTATCCACCTCTGCTGCTGAAACATGAAGTGAATGTAACCCTACAATTAAATCGTTGAATTATAATTCACCTACACAAGTACACATGAAGGATTAAATAAAGATTACCCAACATACCAGAGAAACTTTACAGTAACTTAAGATACGCAGCCCTAGAACAGTGAAAGTAAACTCAGACGCATCAGTCTGTGTGCATCAACTTTGCTGCATCAATTGCTCCCACATCACACCTCTTCTTCTTACATAAAAACATCTTACATAAAAAAATTTACCACAAACAACCCAGGAAAACACAGGAGCCACAGTATCCTTCCTTCAAGCTTCCGCCAACCTGAAACACAAAAAAAAAAAAAAAAAACTTAAAAACAATATGTTTGGAGAACTTGGTCCTCAGAACAGTTGTGACTTAAGGTTAAAATCATGATCTTGTATCAGTTTTTACAATAATCCTAAACCATCATGTTTCTAAAATAAAGTCGCAAATGAATTAGCACCTTCAGCATGTAGAAGGTGGATTACAAAGTACAGCATGCCACCAACCTGCTTGTCAAGAAGTTTTCATTCAACTTGTTAAATATTTCACACGTGAATCCTCCTCGGCAGAACAATGACCAATTTACCAGTAGCATGTAGCAAATGCAACTGATATGCGATGTAGAATAAATCCTAGAAAAATAACCAATCCTCCCGAAAAATTTCTATGTTTAACAAGTCACCATAATGAATCATACCTCAAGGGATTGCCTATTCCCCTCAACTTTTGAGGAGCAATAGACTTTTCCAAAACATAATGCAATTACCAAAACTGGAGAACTTCGATAGCCTGTCATAAGTAATGACTAATGAGCCTGCCATGCATGAGTGACTGAGTGATGAGCTGATGACTGATGAGTCATCGTGGATCGTGCATGCATCCCCCATCAGCTGAAAATTCAAAAAACGAGCCATCTAGTGAGGACAGATGACAATCTGGCGCGCCAGTAGGATTTCGATAGACGATAGTGCCGTATCGTGGATGCGTGTCTGGCCGTGCCCTTGTTGTAACTCGTAACGTTGCCTATATTTTCTGTTCAGTTTTTAATTAAATGATTAAATTGTATGTTATTTTGTTAATGATTTATAAACTAACCGCATAAATTTATTCATCTGTTGTTTGTACCAGCTGTCAAACTATAAATAAAACTGATTAAAAAACTGAGAGGTAAAGACTTTGTTTTTCAATATCGCGATGTTAGCTAGAAGAGACCTCCTTGATTTACACAGATCTTTGGTCATACTATTTGTAAAAACAACACTTGAGTGTAATTCCTATATTTGGGGACTTCAAACATGGTTTATCTTAATTAAAGCACCATTAGAAGCTGGTTTTCGTTAAAGCCCTCTAAAAGTATGGAAAATTTCGAATTTCGTCCGATCCTATCGGGTCTTCCGTATCAGAAAAGCAATCGTGACGGAAGTTTTTGCCATTGGCTTTCTACCATTCGACTGTCTCGTATAATTTTTTGTATTTTGGTAGTTCTAGTCATCGTCCCTATCATAACTCATTATTATTTGTCCGATGTGGGAAGTGAACAATCCAAATCATTCCATTCCAGAAACAAACTTGACCTTCCAGATGATCTGGGTTCAATCAAAGCTAGTGAAGTGAAAATCCGCATTGAAGAAATGTTGAGGATTAAAATGTCAGTCAACAATGAACTACGTGATTTGGAAGCCAAAAGGCAGAAGCTGCAAAGCGAAATTTCTTCTTTAGGAATGAAGATTGAAGAGCTAAAAAATGAAGCTGGAAGAAAGGTAATTGACCTTGATCGTATCAAACTATCAATCAGTCAAGCAGAAGTTGCTCACTTGGAAATCCTTGAAAGAAATCAGCCTGAACTTAAATTACCTGCTAAGTTAGAACCCAATCCTTTGATTGAAATTCTTCCAATGCCAAGTCATGATATGGAATCAAACTGCAGCATTTATTCTTGCTTGGATTTCTCAAGGTGCTCCCTTGTGTCAAATTTCCCTGTCTATGTCTATCCTTTTAATGGAGAAGGATACGAAGAACGGATATCAGCTTCATTGTCACAAACATTAAACTACAATCCCCATATAACATCAAATGCTCAAGAAGCCTGTCTTTTTATCTACGTTAACTCTTCTCCAGAATCAGAATTACGAAAAAATCTGCAAAATTTATCCCATTGGGCTGGTGATGGTCGCAATCACATTATTTTCAACATTGGCTTCTTTCCAAAAGAAATGCCATCTTTGTCCTCTCACGCCGTCAATGAAAACTCTACTTTCGGAAGGGCTATGATTGTTCAGTCAGTGTTTCACACATATCGCCCTCATTTCGACCTGCTCGTTCCCCCGTTACTTGGACCTCCTGGAAGTGATGTTTGGTATGACTTACCACCTCTAACACCTGCCAGACGACGATACCTACTGTCTTACAGTGGTCACCTGCAAAGTTCCTCTGAAGTCCAAAAAACGTTAGAACAGTTAACAGCGTCTAGTACCAGTGATGAGTTTTACTTCGAATTTCAGTGTTTTCACCCCAAAAACGAATCGGATAGTTCCTTGTGCGGCACCCTTCAGACAAGATCTGCCGTTTTACAACAGTCGACGTTTGTTTTGATTCCCCTACCTCCTACCGATCTTACCTCATTGGCTGTTCAGTTGAGACTGTACGAGGCTTTAAAATATGGGTCGATTCCAATCATGGTTGGGAACCACAATGCCAAATTTCTCCTTCCGTATGAGGATGTGATTGACTGGAATCGTGCAATCATTAAACTGCCGACGTCGAGGTTACCCGAATTGCATTTCTATATTCGGGCTGTGACAGACCGCGATATTCTTGCTATGCGACGTCAAGGGCGTGTTTTGTGGGAAAAATATTTCGGTTCAATTCAAAGCATTGTTGATAGCGTTATAGCCGTCTTCCGCCACAGGATTGGCATACCACCACCAGCTATTCTCGATGAGCCATCACCGTCTGTCTTCAACGAAACTTTTGTGGTAAGATTCGTACGTACGTTATAGATGCCAAAATCAGAAAGGGCTGTAAAAATGTTTAAAATATTTTTCTTCATTCAATTTTAGCCTTTGAAGACTGAAGCTGCCATTCAGGATATCAATGGAGACCTAGATGAAAATCTGGGACCCATAGAGCCAGCATATCCATCGCCGAAATTCCAGCGCAATCTGACCTTTTCGCTTCTGCATGTAAACTTGTATAGAAGTTCCATAAGAAGGAATTACAGCTTCATTTAACGACATTATTTTTTAGGGATACGAGATGTGGAATACATGGACCCACCCTTTTCATCTGTTTCCGCAAACACCATACGATCCCGTGATGCCATCAGACGCAAAATTTCTTGGTAATCGATTACAACTTATTTTAGTTATGTTTCATAACATTTGTTATTACCCTAACCATGCAGGATCTGGTCTTGGATTTCGCCCCATCGCTGGTGGAAGTGGTGGTTCTGGCAAAGAGTTCAGCGAGAACCTAGGTGGTAATTTACCACGCGAGCAGTTCACAATCGTCATTCTAACATACGAACGAGAACAAGTATTCATCCTAATCGCTATGGAAGTTACCATATGAATGTCCTGTTTCTCTGTGTTTTTAGGTGCTGATAGAATCCGTTGCCCGATTGAATGGATTGCCTTATCTCCACAAAGTTGTGGTCGTTTGGAACTCTCCTAGACCTCCGTCTCCAGATCTTAAATGGCCAGAAATCGGAGTTGAAGTTCATGTAAATATCTACAGCCTTCCCATTGAAATAGAATAACCTATAAATGAAAATAATTATGTTTCGTTTCCTCGTAGGTTATCCGCACTTTGAAAAACAGTCTAAATAATCGATTTTTACCGTACGACGTGATCGAAACCGAAGCTGTTTTATCGGTAGACGACGATGCTCACTTGAGACATGATGAAATCATTTTTGGATTCAGGTACAGTAATCTTTCCTTGAATCATTATTTCCGTTTTCACGTTATACTAATCGTATCCAAATCCTCCAGAGTATGGCGTGAACAGCGTGACAAAGTGGTTGGTTTTCCCGGCCGGTTTCATGCTTGGGATTTAGAACACAAAAACTGGGCATACAATTCCAACTATTCGTGCGAATTGTCCATGATTTTAACAGGTTGGTCTGAACTCGTTTAAGACTAAGTAAAAAAAAAAAATTATTAACTTTTCTTACCTCTCATAATAGGTGCAGCATTCTACCACAAGTACTACAATTACCTCTATAGTCTCGTTATGCCACAGGCTATTAGAGACAAAGTGGATGAATTCATGAACTGTGAAGATATAGCCATGAATTTCTTAGTTTCCCACATCACCAGACAGCCCCCAGTCAAGGTAGGATTGATGGCATCTCACATGATTTTCAGATGTAATCTTCATTCTGAACTGCAATGTAGGTAACATCCCGTTGGACCTTCCGTTGCCCGGGATGTCCTGTTTCGCTCTCTGAAGATGAAACGCATTTTCAAGAGAGACATAAATGTATAAACTTTTTTGTAAAGGTAAAATTTTGTGCTTACCTTAAAAAAATGGAGATACTTAAATAGTCTTGCATTTGTAGGTGTACGGCTATATGCCCTTACTCAACACACAGTTCCGAGTAGACTCGGTCTTGTTTAAAACGCGGATACCACATGACAAACAAAAGTGTTTCAAATTTATTTAACTGGAAAGCTTAAACAATTTTAACGAAGGCCACTCATACCAATTATTTTCATTCGTGTTGTAAAACCATTCACCATGAGTCATTCTTGTCCATGAATACAATGCAAATTACATTACCTAAGCTGCAAATGAATGAGCCAAATGCATCAAAATCGGCCCGGTCAACTCATCGGCTTTTCAATGAATGTATTGTGTTGATGAATTACATCGAAAAACATTTTCTCTGGTGATTCCTCGACTCCCACAACCGTTGCGTGGACCAACTGTCACTTTCGAAAGCCAGGCTGATGTCAAGTTCACACATCAGTTTCTACTGAGCTTTGGCTGCGCAAAATCCCACTTCGAGACGGTGTAGCACGACTTGACTGTTATTTATTAATTTGATGTTTAAATTTTCTCAATTTTAAAAACATGTCATTTACGTACCGAAAGGGGGGTGGTTCCTCTACTTGATCCAGGTGCAGACAAATTGGTAAGACTAGGGGGTCGCTGGAGCGGTCTGTCGCTAACGCTTACGCTGAGCGAATCTTTGGATGGGGTGTACCTGTCTCGGCTTTCAGTGGAATCTGATCTCTCCATACTGTGAATAATTGTAAACCTCAGGGATTGCAAACGGGGATTCTCGATTAACTTTTAACCAAACCTGCTAGTCCGAGAAGATGAACCCTTTTTAAACATTCCAGTGAGTTTATCTTTGACAGTTTTCTTTTCCTTCTTCCGATCTGGGTCCTTATCCAAACTTAGGTCTGATCCGCTAGGAGCCACGGAAACACTCGGTATGAGAGCCTTAAGATTATTGTTACGAAATAAAGGTTCCTTTTTGTTTGTTTTTTCTTTTGATTAAAACGTACCTGTATTCCCGCGTTCACCAGCTGATTGGCCGTGCCCGTATCTTCAATGCTGCGTGATTTAGTGAGTTGTTTGATTTTTCCCATTAGACTTCGCTTTTTCTTAGTTTCTGGAGTAGCAATAACAGCAGATTCGCTGCGGGTAGAGTCTGTGGATTGTCTGCGTGATAATAAATGTTAAACTTTGCTCTCTGGCATTTTTTAAAAAGCAAGCAGTAAACAGTACAGTTACCTGTCAAGACTTAGATCGCGATCAACTGTCCGGCTGCGATAGGATGCGTATGGTGGTTCATCATCCATATAGCTATTGGAAGCATATGAACTAGAAGATGTGGTCTAAAAAAATATCTGTCAATTAGACTTGAAAATGTTTGATTTTAAAATCATTTCAGCACCTCAATGTCTTTTATATTTTGACTTTGCTCCAAGGACAAGGCACGCCGATAAACCGGTGCACGTTTTGTTATGGAAGGTGCAGGAGGAACGCTTTCTCCATTGTTATTTGATGTGGAAGTTGATCCCATGTCACCAGGTGCGTTTGACATTGCTCTGAAGGATAAAAAACCAAATTTCTTTGGAAACTGTCTTGTTAAAGGAAACAATGTTCTTGTCATACCTTCTAAACATTGTTGTGCGTTTACTGCTGTCATCACTTTCCCGTTGCTGAAGTCTTTTGACATCTTCACTCAATCTGTTGATCAGTTTAAGCGTGGAAACAAATTCCTCGCGTATTTTCTCTTGACGCACGTCTTTTTCTAAAACATTAGCAATTACATTTTAATTTTTATTATAATTAGCAGGGTCCCCCTTTGTAAAAATCATGATAATCTCATAGACTTAACATTTCACTCAATCTTAAAAAACGTGGTTGGTGGATTATCTTACTATAATTTGGAAAGTTGGGTAACTAGTTCGCGACGCCGTGCTGCAGAAACTAAACTAATGATCCCGCATTAGTTTAAGCTGAGAAGCTTTACCACGACTACACTTTTCAATTTTCTAGAAACAAACGGGGTTTCTATGGCGATAAAAGACGTTGATCGTTGCCATATTGCCAAAAAAATAAAGCAAAAAGATATTTTAAAACTACCAAAATCGGGAATTGTAAAGGCTTAACCGAAATATCTTGCAAGATTCAAAGATTTTAAAGAGTTCACTATCGGTGGGAACCCTGTAATAGGGCAAAACAATAACGTTATTTGAAACTGACCTTTTTTAACACCGGTTGGCAATTCTCCAGACAGGGATTCACCCATGACCAATGGGCACAAGTCCTTCATTTTTTGAACTTCTGCAATAAGTTGGCCTACGCGCCGTTCAGTGTCTGCGTCAGCTTTACGTGAATCAACGATGCTCTTTTTCGTTTCGTCCCGTTCCTTCTCCACCCGTTCTTTATCGCGACGTAATTTTTCACATGACGTACGCAGTTTGGCGTGAGCGTCACGTAGCTCTAACAAGTCACTTTGTAGCTCGGTCACCTTTTTGCGGATTTCAACTTGTTCTTCTTCATTCGCCCTCTTCTGCTGTTCCAGCCGACGTCGTGATTCCAGGCGCTCGCGATCGCGTTCTTTCTCGACCTATATAAACGCGATTTCATTAGAAGTACACGAAACAATAAAACATAATGGCTGTGGTCTAATTACTTCAAGTAACGTCTGTCGTAGATCCCGAGCCAAAGTAGATGACTCTTGAATTAAACGCTGTTGTTCTTCTCGCTCTTTTTGCCAGGCAAGTTCCAGGCGAGTTCGAGTGCCTGTGATACGGCTTCGTCCCATCGCCATGATTCTGTCCTCTTCAAGCTAACAAAAAATAATCAAATAATCGCGTTTGCTCGTAAATCATAGTAATAATAGTTACTTCATTGATTTTAGTTTGCAATTCAGAAATTTTGATCTCCTTTGCCGATTTTTCGTTGATGTATTCAGTTTTGATACGCGAAGTTTCTGTGCGCGCCTCGTTTAGTTCATCCTCTAAACTTGTAATCTGCGCATGGAACTCCTCAATGCGAGTTAAAGTTTCTTCCATCTATTCGAATAACAATAATAAGTCTCGCAGTTCAGCCAACTGTAGAAGAAATTCATTGATTTTACCTCACGAGAACGAGCGGCTTCTGATCCAGACTTCGCCTTCTTGCTGGGATCAGATTTCAATTCCGAAATCATGCGTTGTGCACCATCGAGCATTTCTCTATTAATTTAAAAAGCATGATGAATTAAATAAAGGTTTGAGAGATAGTTTGCGAAGTAATTACCTAAACGTGTCTCTCTCACGTCTGGCCTTCTCCAGTTGCATCTGAGTAGCCTGAGTTTCTTCTTGCAGCAGTGCAATTTTATTGTCACTACGCATTTTTGCGTGCGTCATCTCCGAACGATGGGCTTTCTCTTCCTGGGCCAACCTTTTGATTCCAAAAGATATTATGGTAATCATGAGAACGGAAAATAGATTCTGTGAAAACATTTGCTAACCTATTCCTAAGTTCACGAATCTCGCGGTCGTGCTCCGAAGAATCGTACGTCATGCTTCTCTGAATTTTGGTTACTTTATCGAAATCTTCCAGTTTCCTTCGGAGCTCATCGTTCTTAACAAAACAATAAATTGGTTGAAGTACAGGAATAGTTTAAACGTGAGAACAGTAGAAACAACCTCTCGCCTGATGCTGTCTATATGGTTTCTGTGCATTTCCTCGTCACGTTTAACCTTTTCCAGCTGCTGATTTTTCTCTTCGATAATGTCTTTGAGTCGACTTCGTTCGATGTACCAATTTTCTCCGGAATGCCGCAGTTCTTTTTCTTCCAATTCTTTCATTTTTTCCTGCAATGTCACAGTTGTGTGTGTATTATTTTTGAAATCAAATGTAACAAGAAAAAAAAAAACGGCAATTTTGAATTACCTGCATATCTAGCTTCTCCTTAATCCACGTGTCTTGGCGCAGATTGAAAGTCTCTCTGAGGGTTCGCAATTCTCCTTCGACGGTGTCGTGCTCTTTTTTAAGTGCAAGATACTCCCTAACGCAATAAACAAATGAGGGCCACTGTGCACTGTGTTTTGAGGGCGATAAAAGAGAAATACCTCTCGATATTTTGTTTGTCCATGACAAGTTTAGCTTTGATCACTAAATAATCCTCCTCGAGCAGGTCGTATTTGGCTGTTAAATCTTCGTACTCTTGATGTTCTTTTTCAAGTTCGAGTTCCAGTTCTAAGTAGGAAAATTAAATGTAATTAAAACAAAATAATGTTGCAGTATGTCATGCAAGAAAACCTCTTGAACGGGTATCTTGATTTTTAAGTTCTTCAAATCTTTCAAGAGCTGCTTTTAGCTCTATCTCTGTCCTTTTAACACGCTCTCGCAATCCCATCACTTCGTCATCCTTTTCGCGCATTTCGCCCTCATACTCTTTCTCCACTCGATCCTTCTTTTTCCGCTCCGCCTGTCGTAAATTACCGTAGAAGAACGAAAACAAAATCGTTAGTCCAGAAACTGCAAATCACTTGGCAAGCTGGCATAGCTGACGTCACCTTTATTTCGACTTCCAAGTCTGTTGCCCGACCTATCAACTGGTCACGTTCTTTGCGCCAATCTGCTTCCAGGCGCTGAATTCTTTCGTTCAGCCCCTTCTTGTCCATCTCGGCCTGTTTCAACAGATAAGCCAATGACTTATTGAGAATGTCAGTTTTTAAATAGAATAAAATGTTCCAGTTACCCTCGTCAATTTTTGCTCTAAATCTTCTGCTTTCGTTTTGAAATTGACTGTTTCTTCTTTGGCCAGTTTAATTTCCCGTTCACTTTTCTTTAGCGCAGCGTCGACAGCTTTCTTCACTTCATCTTTTAGACTTGCATCCTTCGAACAAAGAATGAATCGTAAATGTTTGAACCCAAATCAACCGGTTTATCTCTAGGAATCGTGAGGAAGAAAGGGATTAGAGAGAATGAAAGAGGTGCACCAGATCTTTGATCTTCTTGTCTTTGACCACGATAGAGGATTCCAACTCGTCCATCTTAATACGCAAATCGCTCGCCTGTTTCTTCAGCTCATCGCGTTCTTTCAGCCAATTGAGCGACAGTTCTTTGTGCGAAGCCTCAGCTTGCCGTGCTTTTGCTCGCTCTTCTTCCATCTACGTCAATGACAGAGACGAGTTGGGGTGAAGGAGGACAAAGATGTAGCCAAGTGAAAGAAGAATAAAAGAAAGAAGTCAGTCGAAAAAGAAGATTCACTCGAAAATTGAAAGTTAAGAGGCGTTGCTTCTGAAGTATTTTTTACGTCAAAACATTACCTCTCTTTCCACATCTGCGATACGTTCGTTGTTGTCTTTCAACGTTCTTTCCATTTTTCTATTTTTGTCTTCAGACTCTTTGACCTTCTTTTCTAATTCGGAAAGACGGTTATCTCTTTCCGTTAACTATAATGCCGTTAACGATAAAGTTCCATTAGGTGTTTAAAACTCCAATCAACAGACATCGCTGTATTGCATATTTACCTCTTTTTGTAATTTATGTTTTTCTTGTTTGACTTGGTGAAGCGTATCCAGATCAACAAAATCTCCCGATTGCATTTTGGCAGTCATCTCAGCTTTTTCTTTTTCTAGTTTATCGCATTTTTCTTGCAAAAGTTGGTTGGCTGTTTGTTTTTCACGTGTGTGTTAAAAGTCAGACATAGTTTAATAAAACCATGATAGAGTTAACCTCACCTGAACTGTTGCTATTCGCTTTCTTTATATCTGCTTCTAATTTAGCAATCTTTTCATCCAGTTTTTTCTTTTCGTGTTGCAAGTTCTCCCTTTGTTCGCGTTCTTCCTTCAGATTTTTCGTTAATTCAGCAATCTTTTTCGTGTCAGAAGGTAACGGCTGGCCAGCACCAGTTTTCGCTAGCAAATCGGTGAATTCGGTTTCCAATTCTTCAACCATTTTCTGTCGAAATCGAAAGAGGTAATTAGAAATCGAGTTTAAGCAATGTTTAGATTAAGAAATGCATTTGTACGAACTTTGAGCTGGACTTTGGTCATCGTATCGCTGGGTTTTTTCGGGGTCCGTTTGACAGCGGCCATTCTAGTCTCCATTCGATGATGAAGATTCTCATTTTCCTTTTCCATGTGCTGCAGCCGAAGAGTCAGCGAATTGATCTGCTCCTCTTTGCTTTTGAGGTCGCGTTCCAGGATCTCCTTCTCTCGTTTGAGAACACTCGACTCCGGGTTTATGGATGACGTCGATAACCGCGTTCCACGATCACTGGCACGGCCCAATCGCGGCGATTTTTCCAGCTCGATGTGCTGTTTGTGGTTCGTTGCTTCGGTTAGTTTCTTCTCCATGGCTTGGATACGTTCTTCCAATTCCAGTTTATCTAAGAGCAGCTTCTCCGCATCTGTTGGCGGAGCTTTCCGGGAGACACGCAGATGCAGTCTACGATTTTCGGCCGTCATCTTCTCGTTTTCTGCTTCCAGTTCGGCCGTCTTGGAACGCAAAATGCCAGCCTCTTGCTCAACGAGTTGCAGTTGTCTCTGCGACCACAACCACATCGACAATAGTTAATGATTAACTCATTTAAGTGAATAATTAAATCACCTTCAAATCTAATGCAGATTCACTGGACTCGAGAGAACGACTTCTCTGCACCACCACTTTGCCCTTGTTCTTCTCGGCTTGCGTCAGCGCTTCGTTCAAATGTTCGATTTCCTTGTTCTTCTCCATCAGCTCGGTTTTGAGCTTGTTGAGTTCGTCAGAAGTGGGTTTGGTAGCCTGCGAACGAGCGTCAGCTGCCTTTTCTGTGGATGTCGTTAATTTAGATTTCACTTGTTCTTGGAGCTCCAAAACCTCCTTACTCAGGCGATCATTTTCACCTTCCATGTCTTCCATTTTACGTCTCAACACAGCCGTTTCCTACAGTTTAATGTTATTTAAATTTTTCGTGAAACGTTAAAATTTGTTAGACGAATTCAAATAACCTGCTCGTTGAGTTCTAGTTGCAGCCGAAGTTCAGAAAGGCTAAGGTCATCCACATCACCTGAAATTCCCTCGTCTTTATCGACTGAACTGTCTGGCGTGTTTCTTCTACTACCTTATGTCACATTTTTTAAAAAATTAGGTAAAAGATATAGAATGTATCAAATGTAAAACACGTTCTTTTACCTTTCTTCATTGCCATCTTTTTCAATTGCATGACCAAAGACTCATTCTCTTCTTCGACGCGACTTAACTTCTTCCGCAACGATTGCGCCTGTAATGAACAAATGCATTTTGTAAATGATAAAAAAATGTGAATACATTATCAACGACTTACCTCCTCTTCAGCGAACTTGAGCTGTTCACGAAGATCTGCTTCTCTTTCGTGCGAATCCTGGAGATCTCTTTGAAGCTGAGACACGTCTTCTGTTGATTTTGACAAGGCACCATTCGTTCCCTGTTAAACGTATATTCTATGTTTGTAAAAATAAAATTCATTCAATCTATTTATGATCAAAAGCTGAACCTCCAAACTTCTGCTTTTGCTAAGCACAGGTCCTGACAGAGGGGCATCTTTGCCTCCAGCTCGGATTTGGGACTGGAGTTTTTGCACCTCTCTTTGAGACTGGGCCAACTGCTCTCGAGTTTGATTCAGTTCCTGTTCCAGCTGTGATATCTGGTCCTGTCCTTTACCCGAAATGGAACTCGTGGCGGAAGGATTGCTGCCATTACGGAGCTCCTGATTCTGTAATTCAAGTTCGTGTTTGTCAGTCTCCAATTGTTCCATTCGGCGTTCAGCCTTCCGCAACTTGAACTGCAGGATGCGACAATTTTTCGCCGTCTGTTCCAGGTCTTTCTTCAGGTCTCGGTACTCATCCGCCTGGTCCTCTCTTATTCGTTTCAAATCGAAAATGTTTAATTGCCTTAAACTTTGTTTTTTAAAAATCCATTTTACCTGAAATTATCTTGCAGTTCGTCCATTTCGTCCACCATTTGCCTCATATCTTTTTTAAGTTCTTCATTCTCCTCCATCAGTTCTTCGATGAGCGCCTCCGCGGCGGCCGATTTGGCGCGTATTTCTTCCATAGCCTGAAGTTTTGGAATGCAATCGGAAGCGTGTGTTAATCATTTCATTTCCCCATTAACGGGCTGCTTGAGAAATAGGCAGACCTTGTGCGTCTGTGCTGACGAAGGACGAGATTCCAACTCGCGTTCCAGCTCGGTGACGCGCAGTTCTGCCGATCGCTTGTCGTCCATCAAATCTTCGTTGCTGGCTTCCAGTTCACGGATCCTTTGCTGCAATCTCATGCTCTCGGATCCAGTGCCGCCGTTCATCCCGATACTCCGGAATTTTTTATTGGACAGTTCGTCCTTTTCGCGTTCCAGACGCTCGCATCGTGCCCTGTACTTGTCGATTTCTTTTTTCATGCTATTCACTTGATCCTGGAACAATTTTAATTGATTAATCCAAGTCTTTTGAATTGGGTGGATTTTTTTGGCACACCTGCAGTTCATCGAAATTCGTTTCTACTAGGGTAGTTTCTGTCGTCTCAGTGGTTTCGGTGATGTCTGTTCCAGCAAAGCTATTGGCATCATCATCCGATCCCCGAGACTAAAAATAAAATAAATAAAATCATAAATGAAATTAGCGGAATAGATAACAACAATAATTCGTGTTTTTGAACCTTAATATTGGAACGTTTAACCTCCAAGATAAACTGGACATCCGGGCTGTTATAGTTGGTATCGCTCGGCACTTCTTTCAGCGAATGAATCTGAACGCGCTTCTTCCGAAGTTTCTCGCTTTCATCGCCCGAGCTTCCCCGCCGGCTGGGCTCGAACTCGCCGCTGCTTTTCGCTGTGGCGCCGGCTCCTGAAGCATCTTGGAGAGACGCCGAGGATCTGTGTTTAGTTAACCTACACAAATCGATAAAGTGATAGTACTTCTCTCCTTGTTGAAAATCAAATCGATTGTCGTTAAATTTACCTAGAAAATGCTGATCCGGATATGGATGAATAAATGCTGCCGTAGTCTTTGGATTTTTCCGATTCTTTTTCATTTTTAGAGCTTCTGGCATCGCCTAGCGCTTCCTATGAAATTAAGAAAATAGTAAGAACACAAGATATAAATTCACTCGTATAATAAATCAAATTACTTCTCTTAATAGCGGGATTTCCGTTGTGTTTCTTCGGCTCAAAGCTACCGATTCTCGCGAGCGGACGGGGACAACAGGTGTCGGCATACTTTAATCAAAAACAAAAATCAACATTGCCGAAAAAGGAAACAACAAAACTTCAATGATTTATGCAATTTGATGCATTAATCTGTACTTGTCCAACTTTGAATCGTCGAGGCTGTCCACGGAGCCAGAACGGTCTTCTCGACGTATTGAGCTAGAAGAGGATTCTCCACTCTCTTTGCGGTTCGTGGAATTCGAATGCTCCTTGTATTCGCTAAGAAAAAAAAAATAAAAATAGGATTTTTAAAGAAAATTTGGGAGAAACACTTATAAGTTTGAATTGGGGGGGTTATTTATTACCGAAAGCATCGCTTGCACCGGGTAGGCCACCGTACTTGCGGATGGAAACCCAACGGACACAGCGGATCGGCCACTTTAGGCATTTTTATTTATATCCTTGGGCCCCTGCTTTTTTTTTAGTGCTGCAACCTTTCGTGTATAAAGCAACGCGCTCCTTCGGTTCACACGCCCTTTGCCAATCAGCCGACATCACGAGTTTGCAACATGTAAAAAAAAACAAGCATAAGTTTAGATAAGGAAAGCATTAAATTACGATGTGTGTAGCTTCAATCTATTTTAAACGAGTTAAGGTTTTTTTTTTTCTTTTTGGATGGAGTTAGCTGATGAAAAAATAAACGGCTATTAATGAGTGACGTGTTAACAACCACTAGACGATATCGTAAATGACAAGGGGAGGATCTCAGACGGTAAACGACATTCGATAATGAGCATTTTTTTTTCTATTTTGAAATTAGTTTTTAATTCGCGTGTCCGTCTTATCAAGAAATTGGCTAACTGAAGAGAGCTAATCAAATCAAAATTTACTCATCTAATCCCTATCAAAATACAAATATAATTTCACAATGAAATGATTGAAAGCGGTATTTAAAAGTATTGCGCTTGTTTGGAACGCGAATGTTGATTTTAAAACATTGCGCAACGTAAAGGCAAACTGTTCCACAGATGGCGCAACACAATTCCGCTTCAACCTTTCTCCTCGTGAATCTCAGCTTCCGTATTAAAATTTCCTCTTTTCCAAAAGGGACGGGATGTGTTTCAATACCTTCTGACTACATCCTATTCGCCACGTTAATCCATTTTGTTTCTGAATCCAAAAAAATTATATCCCCCAAAGATTGATACAGTTCAACTTCTAGCGGCTACGGCAGAGCACTTCACTGGAACAAACAATTCACGCACTACCCCGAAAACCAAATGCGCTCAAACAAACTTCCACACACAAACACACATACACACAAAACGGAGAGAGTTGTGTCTTGTACAGATGTTTAAAAAAAAAAAATGGCAGTCAAAAGACGTTCACAAAACGCAGCACAACCATTACAGCACCGGTGCTAGCGAACACTGTCCTGCGTGGAACGCGTAACCGGGCAGTGGGGGGAGGACACGGGGCGCGCAACGTCTATGTTTAGCCCGGGCTGCTTGGCAGGCGAGCGCGCCACAGGCCCCGACCGAAGAAAGAATCAGCCGTTCGGGTTGGTGGATATTTTCGTTCTTCTCCCGTTGTCGACGCGGTGCGCGCATCCTCTTCGCTTTTTTTCTTTATTACATGTTCCAATACTTCTTCTGTTACTTACACACCCACCCTCTTAGTGAACGCGAAAAAAAAAGGGGAAACATTCTTATAGCGTTTATATGCGTACACGCTCAATAAGACAAGGCCAGCTCTTTTATTTATGGCTAGTTTGGCACACAACAACAATTGCTTGACTTTTTTTTTTATGTTCTTTTTTTTTTGCGATTAACATGTTTCGCCAATCTAGCCATAGACAAAGTCCCTCCCTTCCCCTCCTAGTGATACGAAGAGGATTGCACTTAACAACGGCTCCGTGAATGTTTGACATTTCCAATCCGAAATAAAGGTGTCGAAGTGAAAAAAAAAACAAAAACAATAAATATTTGAATATGTCAATGATTTTTCAATGTTGCACGCTCCTACCCTCTAGCGGTAGCCGGTCACTAGCGTTGACTGCGGGAAAAATGTTCTCATTGGCTACGAAGACCTTTCGTTTGACGACGGAATGCTGGAACACACACAAAAAAAAACCATGGTCTCGACTGCTCTTTGCCCTACACACTTTGAATTCCGGCCGTCTGCGCATATTTGCCATTGTTTTAAAAAGTAAAAAACTATGTAGCCCAATCATTTTCGCGCGATAAGAAATGGAACTTTCCAAAAAGAAAAAAAGAAGGATCGCAAATCAGAAGAAATCCAATCAACATATTTTCATCCGCCCTCCCCCCCAAACCAACTGATTTAAACACTTTCGAAAATGTACTTACATTGCTGATGGAATTTGATTAGAGATCAAATCTTAAACCAGAGCAGAGTCCAAAACGTGATTGGATGGTGTACTCCACGAAGCCTTCGGGGATGGTCATGGATAAATAAGGGGCGTGGAACACGATGTCCATCGGGCCGCGTCCTCTCTCTTATTCGTTTTCGTTGGTATTACCTTCGCCATCTCCGAATGTGGCTTTTGATTACGAAATAAATAATAATTACTAAATATCCTAGCCAAAAAATAAAAATGTACAATCAATCCGTCTTACGTGTTGTGAGTTTTTAAATTTTTGGACGCGTTTCTCGCCTACAATTTTTGCATATCGCAAAAGGGAAATGAAAAGTTTGCTCGGCAGTCAAATGCAAATTTGCCCGAGCCCACTTAGAAATGTCAGGAAATGTTCAACTCGAGTGCACCAAATTACCATAAAGAATTTCAGTAAAGATGCAACAAGAGAATTCCTTTTCGCATAACGTATATCCCAATTCGATTTTCTTTTGTTTTCAAAACACGTCACACCGTTTCGCTTGTTACGAGGCCACGGGAGAGTGACAACATCAAGCTCGTGTACATCATTTCAAAAAAATGGCAATGGCACGTTTATTACAACTTCCATGGATGAGAGAGAAAGAGAGAGAGATATAGAAACGATGCGTACAGAATGTGTGTGAACAGGGCGAATTTGAGGGCGGGGGAGATTGTATGTCGATAGCCAAAAAAAAAAGAAGAATACCAATAAAACAATCAATATAAGATATGATATCGATGAGGGTCGGCAAGGATGATTTAAACACGGTGAAAGAGACAAATCAAGACAGGAAAAATTCAAAAAAAAAATTTGAAACAAATTAGTTTTTCCTGTCAAAAAGTACATGAAACACACAAGAGGATTGAGGATGTAATAAACGGTGCTCCAGCTGGAGAGATTAAAAAAAAAAAAACACATGGTTTCTTGTCTGTGTGTGTGTTAAACCATTTGATAATAAGAGGCGAATGTAGCTGAAACTCACGTAGAGGGAACGCACATTTAATCAACGATAGCTATGGAAAAGACTTGATGTCTGGCATCTATTTTTGTCATTCAATTTCCCACACAAAAAAAAATTTAAAAAAAAAAGAAAAAACGACAAATCATTCAAAAGCAAAAAACTTTAAAACAAATTATTAAACGAAGTGAAAAAAAAAAGTTGGGGGCAGGGGAGTTTTGAAGCCATGATTTTTTTTTCTTTTTTTTCTAATTTTTTCTTAAAACTCGATCTGAGACGCTTGAACTGGAAAAAAAAACACACCCATGATCCTACCGCATCCCTCAGCAGAAATTCATGGAGGAGGTGGTGGAGTTTTAAGGGGGGGAGTAGGACAGAAGAGAAATCGAACGCAAACGAAAGGTGGACGCGCACACAACTCCCACAAATGTCTCCCGAATGTCATGGAAAAATAAACGCTTGATTATTGATGCTCTAGGCCGAAACGACTTCGATGACAATCCCCGGAAGCCAGGAAACCAAAACAAATTTTTTTTTTACACATACAAAAAAAAAAGGGGGGGGGGGGGTTCTTGGTTTGGATATGAAACAAAACTAGACCTCAACCTCTTCTCCAGTTTCTCCAGCTCATTTTCATACGGTGTGCTCGTGCACTGTCTTCTTTTATTTTTATTTTTTGAGATCGCCGGCTATGCTTTGCATTTCTCACTAACACAAATAATAATTAAATAAATATTTCAAAAAAAAAAAAGTACTACGATGCCCGAAGAGGAGTCCTACGTTTGTTTCAAATCGCCCTGTAAAAAAATTAAAAAATAAAAAGCATTTTGGAGGGGGGAAGAGATGATCCCAACAAGAAACATGACATTCGTGAATGGAAGAAAAAGGAAATCAGCTGATATGTCCTCGGGAGTTTGGGGGGAGGGCCCTTACGATTGCTTTTTTTTGCTGCTGCTTGTTGTTTGTATTTTTTTGGTAGGTTCATTTCCAATGTGTCTTTTATGTGCTCGAACCTGTTGGGGATGAAAGGGGGGGAGTAATAAAGGCACGCTGATGAGAGATGCTTAGATAAGAGGGGGGGAGGTGTAGGGAGGCACATACAAATTGAAAAAAAAAAGACCAAAAAACGCTACGCGGAAGTGTGTGGCTAATGAAATCAGCTGCAGGTGAGCAAAAAGTAGGTGTCAAAAAAAAATCATAAATCAAACGCTTAGCAAAAAAAAATGAAAATAATAATCAAAACTCGAGCTACTCGTTAATAAAGCTACTCAGCTAGACCATCAGGAGCTAATTCCGACACGTTTTGTGGGAGAGTGCAACGACATGGTGATTATCATAGGGGGATAGAAAGGGATAGAGAGAGAGAGAGAGATTAGAATCGAGGCTATAACAAAACAGAAATGGGTGGGAATAACGCTACACGCATCGAAACGCAGACGGGCACGCAATGCACACACACACAGGTAGACATCGTCAGCGGAGTTTTTAAAAGATCAAACAAAATTGGTGATGACAAACTGCTTCCTCGTGTTTTCCCATTGATTGCGTTTCAAATTTTTCCCTTTTTTTTCGCGCCCTCCTCGAAACGGCATTGGCGTTTAAAAACTGCGTCCATGTGATGAGATTGGGATTCGGGGGGTGAGGAGGATTTGAAGACATGTCATAAATCTATACAATCATTTGTGTTAACGAGCGACGAGACCTTTTTCCTTCCATGTGTAGGGAGAACGATAGCAGTTATGGATTTTGTCAGGATTGCATAATATGTACTCGGTCGCGATAACGAAAAAAAAACAATTGAGGGACGGTAGCGAGGTAAAATGTCGCTGCCCGATTTTTTTTTTTTTTTTTGCTTCCGGTTAAGGTGTTTTTCTGTTTTGTTATGTTTCCATCCGGTTGAATCAAGCGCTAATAGAAGGGATATGGAGCACCAGTTCAGAATTCAATCACACATCCGCAAAGACGCAAAAACTTGCACTCACACGCACGCACGCACACAATTTAACTGATACATCTCACCAGTAACAAGGAAAATCCATAATAGTTTTTTTTTTCCCATTTTCTTCTTCTTCTTCTTTTCTTGGATTAAGAATAAAAGAAAAAAAAAATTTGAAAAGGTCTTCTTCGGGGGGAGGGAAATGAATTGCGCGTCGATATAGGATTGTTTTGTTTTGTGGAACTGGTAATAACACATTTTTAACGTGCCGGCCAGTACGTGTTTAAATGTGTGGACAATTAAGTCTGATGCGATCCTGCGAGTTGCTGGATTCAAAACTTTGAAAAGAAATGGGAAAAATTAATTAGTTTCATTTTTTTTTATTGGGTACGTATCATTTATGATGAACAACAATACTTACCGAGGATGGCATCGATCCGAACGGGATCATAGGAGGAGGTCCACCTCCACCGGCGCCTCCCCCGCTGCCCAGGTGCGGTGGGCCCTGCATGCCCTTGCCGGATCCATCGTCTGCTTTCTCTTCTTCGCGCCGTTTCAAACAGGCCGCTTTTGGATTCAAATTTCTCTCTGTAAAATAACAAAATAAATCCAAAACATTTTAACAATTTGCTTTCAAAAAAAAAAAAATCTTGGGGATTTCGATTGGTGAAGGAAAAAAAGCGACAGAAAAGATACGAGAAGGAAATACCGATTTTCTTTTCCCCACTAAGAAAACAAACAAAAAACATGTTACCAGAATTTTGTTTAAATTTTAAAAAAGATAAGCAATTCATCTACGTGTCTTCTAATAAATTGTGATGACTGGTAACATGTCAAATGATAGGACGGGTGGGGAAAAAACAAATCAAAAGGGCAGCATTCGAATGGGAGAATTTTGGTTAGTCGACAGCGGGAATAACGAAAAAAAAATAATTTTATGATGGGGATGTGGGAAGGGTATCGGGATAGATAAAACAAAACAAAAACGAAGAAAAAAAATAGTAATTGAAGGTTAAAATTAAAAAAAAAAAACCAAAGCGAAATAAATTACGATTACGATGCATGCACTCTCGATGATATTCAAAACATAAAAACAGAATCATAACTGCATAAAAAAAAAATCATTTTCTAAAGCTAAAATCGAATGAAAGCCGTGCATGTTTCAGCATCAATTAAAAATCAAAATTAAATTAAAAAGATCATTGTAAAGACGAAAGCAATTGCTCGTTTCCAAATGGACCACAAAAAAATTAAACGATGAGCTACACATGATTTCAGCATTGCTTTCGTCTTGAATTTAAGTATTTAAGCTAAGTAGGAAAGAATGTAAGAAGAGAACGACAACATGAAAAATCATGTTGTCGCACTTTTGATTGGCAGTTGATTTTTTTTTTGTGTGTTTGTGTGTGTGGCAGTACCTCGCACTTGCTGCTCGAGCTGCATGATGACCTCAACGGCCATGTTGAGGATGCCCAATTTGGTTTGCGGCTTGTCCGACTTCAAATGCGTCATGCACATGCGCCCCAATTCCTTGAGCGCTTCGTTGATATCCCGGATTCGGATCCTAATGGTTTTGTTTCAGGGGTAAGGGTATGTTTTGGAACAGGGGACGGGTCGAAGGGTCGAAGGGGTGATAATGAAAAAAACAAATAGGGGATACGTGAAAAAAAAAGGGGAGGTGGAGGATCGGCGGGTGAGGTAAGTTATGGAAGAGTGTTTGTTTTGGAGGTGAAAGAGATAGCGAAAAGAGAGAGAAAGAGAGAGACACAGGCGAGAGATAGAGAGAAGAGAGAGAAAAGAGAGAGAGAAAAACAAAAGAAACGGGTTACTACTCGTTCTCAGACAACTACCTCTAACACGTTGCTCCAGCTGAGTGATGACGTCGACAGCTTGGTGAAGCACCGTCAATTTCGGCTGCGTCTTATCAATCTTGAGGTGCATTTGACACATGCGGCCTAACTCCTTGAACGCTTCGTTTATGTCTTTCACCCGCACTCTGACAGTTCGGACAAGATTTGCGTCATCAAAACCCATCACATCATCTACTCTACATCCTTCCTGTCTCTTTCTTTCCTCTTTGCCAAATTACAAATATGTCTATACCCATCGCATTCCATTCTTCAAATTCCCCAATTTAATTAAACAACACCTAACCTGACTGACTGAATTTTTTTCAAAATTAAAATTTTGAAATTGAATTATCTTACCGTTCCCGGGCGTTGTTCGCTTGCCGCCTCTCCTTCTCCTTGACCACCTTGACGGCCGGATCGAGTCCCTCGTCGTCGTCATCTTCGTCATCGCTACCGGCACTGCTTATAAACCCCCGAGGTAAATGGGGTCCAGGTAAAGAAAAAGCCGAGCCAAAAAAAAAGAAAAAGAAAAGCGAAAAAAAAAAATATTCACCATTAGTATGAATGAAAATTTTCAAATGAGAAAAAACAAAAGAAAATCGGTCAATAAGATGGCCGAAGGTACGCACTACCTCCGCGAGCGTTTGCTGCTTTTGCTCGCGCCTCCGTGGCTCGACGAGGTCGGCGTGTTGGCTGAAGCCCCGCCCAGCGACGAAATGCGTCCGTCCAGTCCCAATTTCGCTTCGCTGCTGTCTGGGTCTTTTCGTTTTTCTAAATTATGCAAATTTTTATTTAGAACGCAGTTCAACACGGCATTTAAAAAAAAAAAAAAAAAAGAAGGCAAAGTTGAAATTACTTGAACTTGTAGGTGGAGCTTTAGGTATCGTAGAAAGGCCGTCTACCATGGACCGGTCCACGGGATCGTGAATGGGTCCACCGAGAGATGTGGGACCCAAATTGCCGTAAGACGATGGGTGACCAACTGTGCTGCTGACCGGATGATGACCACCCTAAAGAAGAGAAGAAGAAGAAATGTTATGCTAATGTATGCAAAAATATGTTTCACGGTGAGCAAACAATTGTTTGAGCTGTTTGTTGTTGCTATCTTCTACCGGACAAATCGGACATGAACATTCTTCACGTACCATGAGGGGTTCAAGGACGGGTGGATAGGCGGTCATGACGCCGTTGGAATGTGACAAGGCGGGTGAAGGTCCGGTGCCGGGCAGAGCGGATTGCGGCCCGCCTCCGCCCACCGATTCGGCGTGATTCCGCAGCACGTTGATGGCATCGTCCAACCGCTCTTCCATCCGCGTGGTCGCCTGATGAAAAGAGCCATTTAACGGACTCGAAAGACTCTATATATATATACACATACACACATTTACATGTATGTGTATATTTTGTAGCTAACTTAAACTTTCAATTTTAAATACTAAAAATTCTTATTGTTTGAATTGTTCAAAAACAACGAACTCTACTGGTAGAACAAAACAAATGAAGACGACATCTACCTCGGTGTGATTGCGAAGGATGCCAATAGCATCGTCTAGTCGCTCTTGCTCGGGCATGCGACGAGCCTGGACCGTTCCAATCAAAGTAGGACGCAACGGACGAGGAGGGGGGAAACGGAAACAAAACCAAACAAACAGAAAAGACAATCAGAACATATAAACAGACAACAACAAAGAAAAAGAGGTTCGTCACACAAACACGAGCTCTTAAGAAAAAAAAAAAAAGGAAGGTCTTTTTGGGTTTCGCATCATTCGCGTTCCATGGAACTAGAGAAGTGAAATAACAAACCCTCGCGTATTGGAAAATGTAAGCAAAAAAAAAAAAAAGAAGCCGGGCCAAACAAACAAACCGGTCAAGCAACTTCCGTCAACAATCAAACGCGACCGAAAGGGGAGGAGAAGCGCATTCTATCAAACTGGAACGTACTCTCTAGAGAGAACAGCTGGACGACATCTACGAGGAGAAGAAAAAAGAAAAAAACGTACCATGTGGAGATTGCGTTCATTGTAGAGGGGAGAGGCCGTGTTGGCCACTGCCGCCGGATGCGCGTGCGGATGCGAAGGCCCGTTCCACTGCGGCTGAGTCACCGACGTCAACGGTGGAGGCGATGAGACGGGCGTTGTGGGATGTGAGCTGAAACTGCTTGTGCTCTGATCAGCGGAATAAATCTACAACAACAACAAAAATTGTGATTTGATTAAAAATTCATTTGCATTAATTAAAAAAGAAAAGAAAATAAACTAACCGATGCTAATGCTTTGCCAAGGGCGTCGCCAGTTTGGCCACCAGGGCCGGGCGGAGGTCCTAAATTCGGACTGTGGCTGTACATAGAGGGAGATTGGACTGCGGTGGCCGCTCCAGCCTGGATAACGCCCGACTGCGAGACGGGGCCTCTCATGGGGCCCGTGGCGGCGTTGCGAAACGTCGACATCGGCGGAAGACCGGAGCTCATCAAATTATTGGCGCCGTTGTGATCTTGGGCTGGCGATAAAGCCACGTTGTAGCCTCCCATTCCGGATGGATCGTGAAGTGCACCCGATCCCATGCCGTGCATTCCAGGACCTGCTACGTCGATGCAAAAAAAAAAATATTAAAATTATTTTTAAGTAAAAATATATTAAGATTAAAAAAGAAAAAAAAAATGAATTGAAAACTGACTGAAAATACCCTGGCCAGGGTAAGAAGGTTGTCCGCCCATGAGTGTGTTGGGTATGCCTCCACCTCCGCCGCTATTCATGAGCGGCGGGGTCTGTCCGACTTGTTGCTGCTGTTGCTGCTGTTGTTGCGGTTGGCCTTGCTGCTGGCCAGCGTAGCCGCCGTAAGGGCCGGCATGTAAAGGCGCTCCTCCATTGCCATTGGAAGCCCACGGATCTGCTGGATGCGTCGATCCATCACCTGCGAAATGCAAAAAAAAAAGAAGAATTTAGAAAAACCGGTTCAATACGACCCCAAACCAAATCGTTTAGCCCAAAGGTAAACCACTAATAGCCCGATGATGTGTTTATTTGAACCATCGTTCGAGGGGCAGGAGGGGACTACGCAACAGCTGACACGTCCATCAAGTCTTTTAAACCCGACGTCTATTTATTTTCCTTAAGTCAAACGTAACGAAAAAAAAATCCCCTTTCTTTCTCTCTCTCTCTCTTTTCTTCAAAAAAAAAAAAAAAGAACCCATTCCACTAAAACGAAATTAATGACGCAATTTTTAATGACAATCCCCCATCTTCTTGAAAACTACACCAGAAATGTGACAGGGGGGGCCCACACACAGAAAAGACCACCCTCAATCCGTGCCCCTTGTGTATTCTTTAAACACGTTAACATTTCGCAAGGTAGATGGTCTTGATGCGTTGATATCACGTTATTCACCCGTGGACCTTTCCCTCCACCTACCCCCTCCTCCCCCCCTTCACACTTCTTGTTGACAAACACACAATCATTTTAAGTAGCTTTGAAGGAGACAGGTACGACCTTGTCATCTTACCCATAAAGTACGAATCCCCATAGAGGCCACCACCACCACCTCCAGGCTTAGGTGAAGTGTATCGCGGAGAGTCCTGCGGAAATTCCATGTTCTCCGATCCATACTATAGAGGAAAAAATAAAATAAAATGAAAAAGAACAAATTAGAATATGATTTCAAAAAATTCAAGAATAAAATTATGTAGTTGGCAATGGATCAACGCAAGTCAGCGGGACACAAAAAAAAATGTAGATGATGTCACACGAAAATGTCTAACCGAAACAGGTCTGTTGGGATAAGCGGGGCTGATGGGCGAGGGAGTGGCCGGACTTGGGGTCGGTGTGGGTGTCAGTGGGCTGTTGCCACCGACGGGAGACGAGACGGCCGGATTACTGTTGGTACCGGCCGCAGCCGTCCAGTAATGCGGATTCCTGCGGCGCGCAATCACGTCAAACGTTTGACGGACGGGCTGGGCTGCCGTACTCGAGGCAGGCGGGACGCTCGTCCAGTTAGCATTGCAATTGGCCGTGTAACTAGCGTTCCAGACGCCGCCGTTCGATTGCGGCTGAATCACGTGTCCGCTCTGACGGTAAGCCATTGTCACATTGGGAGGTGGGACGCTCGTTCGGTTAGGTAATCCAGGCATTTATTTATTCAAAAAAAAAAAACGAACGCGGGTTCACACACACGAGTGGAATGAAACGAGACTCGGCAAGTCTTTCCAAAAAAAATAATAAACGTAGGAGTTGAACGGCTCGATTCAATGAGAAACCCAGGGCTCCTGGTTACACTCCAGGAGCCGTTCCATCGTTGTAAAATCGTTGATTTAAAAAATCAGGACGAGATACACACACGTAAAAAAACAAAAAGTCACAAGCGATTCGGGAAAAATCCTTCTACAGCACACATTGGCACCAACTCAGAAGCAGGACTGACCCGTCTAGCTTTGGTGCTGGTCCGGTTTGCCCCCCTCTCTCTAACCAACTACGTCTCCCTTCCTTACACACACACACACACACAGAATGAGCTCCGCCTTCTTTTTAAAGTGGGGATACTACAAGTATAAGATACCCGGTGTGTGTGTGTGTGTGTGTCTTTTTGGGAAGGTTTCCAGCCCCAACGGGTCGAGGTTGATAGCGATGCCATCTACTGTGCAAATGATCGCCCCACGCGAAATCTTGTCATCTATAAGCACCACGCCAACCCTTAACAAAAAAAAAGAAAAGAAAATATGTCTACGATTCTTCCTTTTGTTTTTTTTTTCTGCGATATCATCCGCTTCAATCAACGTATATTGCAGAGAAACACAATGAATAAAAAGAAAACAAGAAAACCGGCTACCCAAATTTTTTTTTTACTGGCGAAAGGGAATCCGATGGACAGGCAGGTTGGGCTTTCTTTCTTTTTTTACGAAACGACATTGATGACTTTTGGTGTGGTTAGTAAAAAAAAAAGATACACGCGTTTGTGTCCAGTGCACAGCTGCATAACTTAAAAGACTTTGGCAAGTATTCAATTTTTTTTGCATTTATTTATGTTATTCATTTCTTTTTTTTTCTCTCTCTCTTTCTTTAAATTGACGGATGTGGCCACCACTCCTGAAACACCTTTCTCTTTTGATTCGAATTCACAACTTGTTGCT
Organism: Daphnia sinensis; assembly: GCA_013167095.2. NCBI lineage: Eukaryota > Metazoa > Arthropoda > Branchiopoda > Diplostraca > Daphniidae > Daphnia > Daphnia sinensis. The sequence continues at coordinate 1,815,999 of CM023195.1, read as the reverse complement.
TATTAAAGTTATTACCGGATGATTCGTTTTCGAAGAAAGCTCATTCTCCACATGCAAAGCAGTTCAAAAAATGCTTGATGAGAGATTTTGATTTCGGGTTAAAAAAATAAAAATAAAAGAAGAAAATCGTCTACATAAAAATGGATGACAATGATACGAGAAAATTGTCAAGAGTCAAGTGGCGGATCATGGGAAAGTTCTTTCCATGGAACAAGAAAAGAGAGGTCTCCTCTTGCATACCGAAATCCGACGACCTTTTTCAGAAAACTTGTTGGGGGTCTTGGGAAAACAAGAAACACAAAGTGTGTACGGATGAAAAGACGAAAGAAAAGAAGAAGAAGAAGAAGAAGAAGAAGCTTGGAGGCAAAAAGACATAAAAGAAAAGTGTCAGAAAGCCCGAGGATAAAATTTTTTTTTTCTAGAGACCCCGCCTAGTTTGGCACCAAGCAGTCTGCTGATGTTGAGGGAATTCTTTGTCTCTGGGTAAAAAACCTCGTCTCATACAATTCCTTCTTCCAGAAAGATATAGTTTAAAAAAAAAAAATCATTCAAAACATTCGGCAAAAAAATTACTATATCACGGTCAACTTGACCTCTCCAGAGAGTTGAGGCGTCAAAAAAAAAATTCGCGTAAACCGTCGAGGGAATTTCGGCTTGCACCGTTATCCAACGCCTCGGATAAATGCCCTAGAGATGCATTTTTTTAAATAAAATGTATTCCCTTCTTCCCCCCCCTCATCCCTTATAACTTAAGAAAGAAACAAAGAAGGTGTGAAAGCTATTGTTAAAAGAAGGTCTTTCCAAGATCCTAAAAAAAAAAAATGGCCGAAAAGGTCTCGAGGGCCAGCTTAAGAAAGGTGTTGGGACCAATGGCCGCCGAATAAAGGGGACGTAAAATAAAAAAAAGAAAACATTAAAAATTATTTTTTTCTTTTTTTTTGGGTTTAACAAAACACCTGAAGATTTTCTTTTTTCCTTTTCCCAAAGTAGAAACCGGCCGGTGGTGCTGCTGTTGCTGCACCCCGTACGGGTCCCGCAATTTCACAACGCATGTCGACATCGTTGATCAAACCTGTCGTATTGGATTCCGTAAGCACGCCCAGTTTGAAATATCCCCCCATGACTGAAGGTTTATCTTTTTTTTTTCTTTCTTTGTTAAAGCTATATTTGGAATGACTCCCATTTTTTTTTTCGTGATTTGCCCATTAGTATTCACCAGTTGGAACCCCCTATCAATTTAGCCCTAGGTGACACTGGGCTCGGCATTCCCCGTCCTACAACGTCCACTATAAACGCAATCAACTTAAACGAACGTTAACAAACTTGAAGACGGGATGTTGAGCAACCCAAAACCGGATGGTTACATTTCGGTGTCATCGAACCATTTTTTTTTTCCTCTTCAATTCCCAATGTAAAGAAGGATTTTTAAAAAAATGGGTGTAGAATATCAATCTTTGGGCTAGTTGCATTCATAAAGTGTCACAATGGTTCCTAACCGTCAGGAAGAGGTGTGGCCTGGTAGGCTTTAGAGAAAAAAATCATAAAATATGACAACCTATTAGAATATCATATTCCTATCAACGAATACGGCTATCGGAAAAATTTGCTTATTATTTCGCTGCGCTTTTCCTTCTCATTTTTTTCTTTTTGAAACGAGGGCGGGTTATACCTCGAAGAAACCGGATGTTCAATCTCCAATTGAATCGAGCCGTTCTTTCATAACGTGACGTCACTTGATCTCCCCCGCGCCATTTTAACTTGAGTAGAAAAAAAAATGATAACTAAAATGGTTCCTCCCTCTTCCGAACTCCCCCCCCCCTACCCAAAAAAAATTATAATCATCAACATCCGGAATTCAAAACCCATATTTTTGGATAATTTTTACAATCGAAATAAATACAAGAGGGAAAAATCGAATAAATCAAAGAAGAATGAGGAAGGAAAAACAAGAAATAAAAAGGAGAGAGCCTCAGATGTGCTGGATGGTAGAACTTCTGAAACCCTCAAAAAGAACGTATCACCAGAAAGCTCTCTACCGCCATACCATTTATTTATTTTTTTTTTGTTTAGTGCGAGGAAGAAGAGGAGGGAGTGGAGGGGGATATCGTCGTTACTATCATCATCATTACCATGATCCCCACCTGATCGCCGTGTGATTGGACATTCTAGAAGAATAGGGGAATCTCGTTTTTCTGTTCCTGTTGAGACTGGCTCCCGCTGGGGGAGTAGAGAAACATTCGATTCGGCCCTTTTCTTTTTTTTTCTTATTTTATATTTTAAATATATTTAAAATAAAAAAACCTGAAAAAAAAAATGCCACTGGCATCACGTGACTCGACAGCACAAATAGGGATGCAAAGAGACGGACAACACAGAAGACAAAACGGGGCCACGAAAACCCTGCGGACCAGACAGCGCGGCGCCTCAAAACCCCGAAATGGTAAAAGTGATTCTCTTTTACCTATTCTTCTGATGTTTTTTTTTTGTTAACCTTTATTTTTCTATCTCACTTTGTTTCTTTTCCGTTTTCTCTATAAGCAAATTTTGGAAACTGTTTCTTTTACGGCAATGCGATGGATTCAAGCCATAAGAAACAAACGAAATCAAATAAAAAGCCATTAGGACGAATAGAAAAAATGGAAAGAGAAAACACGAAAACAGATTCTTCCTAACACAAAAGACTTTTTTTTTTTAGCCCCCTCTTCCAATCCAAGAGAAAGAAGAAGAAGAACAAGAAGAAGAAGAAAAAAAAGTCCCCCTCTTCAATGCAGTTAGTGCCCTCCAATTTTTGAATACGGACCCGGAGGGCCCAAGGTCACAACACAAAAGAAAATGGCGTCTATTCCGAGCCCGTGAGGAATACAGGTTACTTCATCCACAAGAAACGCGTTCTTTTTTTCCTTTTTGTCTTTCTTACATCCAAGAACATAAACAAACACTACTCATTTAAAAAAAAAACGCTTAAAGAATTTTGTTTTTTTTTCCTCAACGCTAACTGCGACAAAGACCCTGTCACTGAAGCATTTAACGAGAAAACATAACAAGGCTTAATTATACAAAAATTAGGGTCCAATCAGCATTCGACAGACAACGAAATTCTCTTTAAGAGTAAGGAAAAAAAAGTTCAATGGACCACACCCAACGCCACCTATTGTCGAGTTCCGATACTACATCACGCCATCTAGCGAGAGAAATTCGAAACAGAAATGAATCTGGAAATTTCCATCAAAGTTCGGGGAGACCGATGTGCTTTGTGCAAAGGACGAGTACATGAAAAAAAAAAACGAGTGAAATGTTCCAAAGCAAACTACGGCGACGAGGAGGGGTGAACCGAACGGGGAAAAAGGGAAGAGGGGCGAGCGAAACAGAGGGGGCCACGAAACGGTTTGGGCGGAACGGTCCAACGATTCAGCCCGGAAATCATCGGCGGAGCAATTTGATCCAAAAAAAGGGTATTTAAAAGAAAAAGAGAATCGCAAAAAAAAGAGAGAGAATCCAAATCAAACTCTAAATAGAATTCATTTACGAGGGTTGAAAAAACTACGCGATGCTACATGCCAGAGTTAAAACGAACTCTATAAGGAACAAACCAAAAAATGGAAGAGTTTAAAACGAAAACTCTCCGCTGAGATTGACTTAAAATAAAAAAAAAGGCAAATCGCACTATCATTAAACAAAAATAATGGACACGAAATTAGGGACCGGAGATTGAACAAACCCCCGCGGTTTGCTTTTAAATGCATCTTTCAATCAGAAGAAAGAGAGAGAGAGAGAGATGGAAAGAGAAGCTATTAGACAAGAATTTAAGCTCGGCAACCACATGGCTTAATGAAGCCAAGAACATTTTCTCGTTGATGATGATTTCCTTCTCTAGTTAGAAAGAAGGCAAGAAAATAGATAGATATATAAGACGGTCAAAACAAACGACGTGTACAAGAGAGAGAGAGTCCACGAACGGGGGAGGTTGGTGGTCGCTTTTCCTACTTTGGTAGCTAGCAGATGGCACCGGGTTCCCCCCTCTTCTAACTGACTTGTGGCTCGAGGCAAATGCCGGGGTTTAAAAAAGAAAATTAAATTTTACAAAGGCCAACACTCCAAGTTGTATATCCTCTCTGTTTATAATCCTGAAAAGGTTTCAGATTGCAACAAAAGAAGAAGATTTTTTTTTTCTACGTCCCCCTCCTACCCCAATCCTCACAGCAAAGATGTCGTCGTTTTCGGATTCAACATGTTGTGTCCAGGAAGAGAGTTTGACATTTGAACTCGTCCGGTTTTCTTGGTCATAAGAGACGATGACTCGAGACAACACGGAAGTTAACCCGGCGGAAACACGTGCTGCAAACCTGGCGTTAAAATTGTCTTTTGCGGTTGTTACAAATGAAACTTCAAAAAAAGAAAAAAAAATCTTTCCGTGTTCCAGGTTTTTCGGACACAGAAATCTCTACGGCTCATTAATTCATAATACTCGTTCCAGTCAGATAGTCAGGCGGGGGAGAACTTCTGAGATTATGGTCATTCGAATCGTCCCGTTCCGGTAGCCCGCACTACGCGGACTGTGATCTGTATGGGACCGCACATTTACGGTAAACCCACCCCATCCACCGTGCGTGTTGCCCGACAACAACAATCGTCGTTAAGATTGAAAAGCCACTGGAAAAAAAAAACTATTCTAGCGGTCGTCCTGGACAACTGTACATTCTATTACTTCGGTGGTCATGGAAAGAGAGAAAGAAAGAGGCCAAAGACTCTTTTCAAGGTTCCGCCATCCCGTCCGGAAGTCGCCGTGAGAGAATCTCGACTCTACGCAAATTTCGTCAAAACGATCGCAAGACACGAAAGGAAAACGTACGGCGGACCCCATCCAAAAATTCAAACCGTCTCTCATTTAAAGTATTTTCTAATCGTTAAAAATGTGAAAACGAGCTCTACTAGTTTTAAACAGAGTGGGGTTTTAAAAACGGCCTCACGCCACTCGTCAGGACGTTTGGCTCAAGGGGAAAAGAAAATTAGGAAATAAAATGCAACATCGTTTGGCCAGCAAAAAAAGTTACATTAGAACTGAACTAAAGAGTCCAACACCTGTTGGATCTTTTTGTTTGACGTCATCGGGATGCTCGGCCGTCTTATCATATCCAACAACAACAACAAAAAAAATCACGTCAACAAAGACATCGGCTATCTCCAAAGTGTTAAGAACAAAAAAACCAAACGCATTTCAGATAAGATCCATCCATCACGAGCTTCGCTCATAACGCACGAACAATTTTTCAAACAATCAAAGAGCTTCACGTTCAAACGGATCTCCTTTCACCAATCGCAGCCGCTGCGATCGTGCAGAAAAACATCATCGCGGTATCAAAAAAATAAAATAAAGTAAAATACGGTACCCAGAAACGAGCGTCTGTCTCCTTAACTTTGATTGATTAACTCGATAAGAAAAAATCCCAAGGCTTTCAAAACAAAGAGATTGACCAAGACTATATTTTTATCTCTCCTGTTTTTTCAAGCTTTAAAAAAGCAGAGAAGGATGCCGGTCATTCAAATTCCTGGACGGCAGGTGGCCACATATAGTGGTGACTGCCGTGTGCGTTGGCGTGTGTTGAACTCTGTACAGTGTAGTACTACACCCCTCTCTTTTTTTCTATTTCACCTCTCTGTCTTTCTCCCCTTTTCAAAAAGTCTACCAGCTGCTCTTTCTTTCTATTTTTCTTTTCTTTTATCATTGTCTTCCGTTTCCCACCGCTATTCATCGAAAATATAAAAAAAAAAAAACTCTCGGCTACGCACCTTCGTTCATCGCTACCTGTTGGGTGGGGAGTAGGATACAACATGAATACGGAAAACTAGAGCACCAGAGAGAGAGGAGAACGCTGCTCCTATGCAAATTTTTCAAAAAAATACCTGATGCATCGCGGCCGAAGTGACACCGTCGTAGTGCGTCGACGGATAACCTCTTCGAGAGGACGTCGATGCGGCCGCCGAGAAGGCGGCATCGAAGACGCCAGACAGCGAACTATTATTGCCATCTTGGTGATGGTAATCGTAGCCCATGACCGTGGCAGACGAACTCGTTTGATAACGTTCCACCATTCCGTTCGTCATACTTTTCTTTTTCTTTCTTTTTTAACACTCACACACACACACACAAACGTAATTCCGATTGACACTCTACGACGGTGTGTAGTCAGTTTCAAGACGGGCCTGTTTTCGTCCACTACCACACGTGATTGAATCGCATTGAAAATGTTGTTTTCACTCCCGGGACGGGCGAGAGAGGTGAAGGCTCAACCTTCACGGACGGTGCAATGCCAACAACTGACGGAACAAACGGGCCTAAACAACAGATACACATTCACACACACACACACATGGAAAATGTCCTGAGGGTAAACACAAGCGCATAAGCGGGGGACGCTCAGAAAAAAAAAAAACGGCGACGCCATCCAGCTTGGGGCCGGCCAAACGGAAAGGAAGGAGAATGAGAAAACATATGATTGTCCATTCTTTCCTCCCACGCTAGTTATTCACTTACTTCTCTTCCAACGTTTCACAAAAAAAAGAAAAAGAGAGAGAAAGAGAGAGAAAAAAAGGTAGTAGAAGTGGGGGAGGATAATTTGAAAGGGCGCTATTGTCCTTTGCACTGTTGCCGTCTCTGGAATATTTCAAAATAGACAAGTTTTTTTTATATTTAATTTTTAAGGGAGCAAAAAAAACCCCTACTTCATTACTTTGGAAGAAAGAAAAAAAAGAGGGGAGAGAGCCAGTAGATCGTGTTACTAACTGCCCTCTGCAAAGAACTAGCTCAGAAAAAAAAAGACCACCAAAAATGCATATAAGAAAGAAATATAATTTGACACTCCTCTAACAGCCTTTTTTCTTCTTCTTCTTCTTTTTAACCATCAATGTGGAAACTTTCTTGACGTAAAAAAAAAATAGACTGTATGTTGGCAACGCTGTTAATACAGGCACGCATTCGAATAAAAAAAATCATCAAAAAGCCTATAATTAGCCAGTTGCTGGAAGTTTAAAAAACACACAAAAATTGTGTGCCAACAAAGTTGATAAAAAAGAACTCTCCAGAAAGTCCATTGACTCCCTAGCCTTGACGTTCTATTAATACGCATACTCACAATTGAGTTTGATGAATGTTTCCAAGATCACAATTAGGAAACGTGTTTCCCGAATACGAAAAAAAAAATTTAACTTTGGTGTCGATATGGAGAAATACGAAACGCGGTTTCAGGCCGTTGCTCTCCTTTCTTTTCGAAGCACGTGGAAGAACCTTCCCCTAAACCCCAAAATCCCCTTCCTTTTAGCCATCGCAGAGAAAATGAGACAAACCATTAGTACGCACACGGCAAAAATTCAAGAGAGAAAGAAAAAACTGTAATGGTTACGAGCGTTAAAAAAGATATGGAACTTTTCTGTCTTCACTTTCCGTCGAAAATAAAGAAGAAAAAAAAAATCATGGGTGAGAACCTTCCACCAGTTTTGCGGTCGTAGTTTTTTTTCCACCCACTCTTTAAACTCGCCTTTACGTCGCACGCGGCCTTCATTTGTTTTGTTGTTTGTTTCTTTCCCGGGTTCGTTAAATGTCATCAAACTAATGACGGCAACAGTTGGGCGCGCCGAAGTTTTAAAGCTCCAAACAAGCCCCAGACGCAATTGATTGTCCTGAAACCTGTTGAATCACTACGGATCGCATTTTTTCAAAAAATTGTTTCGCCGAATGATCAAGATTTGTTGAAAAAGATTTTTTTAGTCCTCTAGAAATTCCAATCACTGTTGCATACTGATTTGCTTCCAGTATGCGGTTTTCCACTTCTTTCCCAAGAGGCGATTCGTTTGGTTGCACAACAGCGGTGACCGGAACGCGTGAGAATGATCATTCATCACGGGACCGGATACAAGCAGCCTATCAAACACTACGGGCCGGTGTCTTACTGTCTAACATTCATCACAAATGCTTAGCGTCAGACAAGGGACTGGAACGGGATGGGATATTTCTTTCGTCTTGCGGCCAGAGTTTATCAATGTCCATCACCTATTATGATGATGGTTTCGACCAAATATGTTTGAAAATGGCATTGGACTTACCCATGGCTGAGGTACTAAATCCATGCCGTCAGTAGTGTGGTCTGGCATTCCACCCTGAAAGTAATGAAACATGTTAGAAAAGAAATAGAAAAGAACTATATGGCTATGATGCAGTACCTCTTTTTTCCTCTTCGCTGGACCAGAAGAGGGAGCTTGTCTGGAAGGATGTCCGAAAGGGAAATAAGGAGTTTCATTTCCATAACCGTCCACAGGACCCGCTGTTCCTGATGTGTAAGCTGCAGGTGGGCCGTATGCCTGGCATCAAAAAGACAAACATGAGCATTTCCGAAGTCAACGAAAACCAGAATAATAACAACTAGAACTCCTCTCACCATTCTGTTATCCATTCCAGCGTATGCAGGAGGAAAGTTTGGTTTATCTGTAAATAGACCCAAACACATATTTGAATAATAATCAACATGAAACTGCAACAATGGAAAGTGGTTTTGCTCAAGTTACTCCATCAACTGTGTTGGCCATTTCGCCTGTTTACATTTCACAGTAACAAACGCGCCGTTCTGGGAAACAAAGTGCAACGCAAATAAAATTACACACCTGATTTGGATAGATTATTCGATGTTATTTTGTTGAAACAGTTTTGGAATACTTCGTAGAGGTGAAGCGGGCCATTTCCATCATCATCACTGTTGGCCGCCATCTTGGCTCTTGTTTAGCGTTTTTCCCCCGACTATTTATCGACACACATACACACACACCACACACGCTAGACACACAGTACGCACGCAAGTATATCCCAGTAGTCGAAAATATTAAAATGACACAGCTAGGTCCAAAATAAGCCAACAAATAAATTGGCGTAAAACTCGAATCAAACACACGTTCCGAACCACCCGCCCCGTGAAGCCACGATGGGGGAAAAAATAGAGAAAAGTCGATTTCAGAGTGCAAGAGTGTTGGATGGCCGGGAGACTGTCATCAAGGAAACATCACACTCGAGCGTGTGTATCCCCCTCAATACAACACGGGGGCACGGGGCGCGCAGAACACCACACAGCCAACAAAGAATATTTCCCTTCCCCCTTCATTTTGTGCTACTACGGTACTGGACGCTCACAAGCCTCTTCTAACCAGACAGCGAACTGGGGCGCATCCAAAATTCCAAATTCCAAAATGCAAATTACAGAACAAAAACAAGAAACAACATTGGATTTCTTGTTCTTGTTTCTTGATCGGTTTCAAGTTTGTTTTTAATTTAGCAATTATCCAACTAGACATTGTTTTGTAAATGTAAAAGACCATTCAATGTCTAGAATCTAGATTACTCTGCTATTATTGTATTCAATTCGAGGTTGGCTTCCACTCTTCCATACTTCGCTTGGTCGATTTGGAAATGGATTCTGCGAAGTGTTTTGACAAAAGGGTTCAGTGTTTCATCACGAAGATTCTAGTAACTCCAGCAAATAAATTCAGCTCTATATTCACGCTAGGTTTAAGCCCACACATTAACTTTTCTTGTTTTGTTTTTACTTTTTTTCAGCTGTCAGAAGGGATTCTTTTTGTAACACCATTCAAAAACAAGACGCAGTTCTTTGAAAAGACCTGAAATCGTCTCTTCGCAAAAGCCTGTCGGTGCCTTTGAAGGCTTGCTTTATGACTAAAGTATTTCCGCTTCAAGACAGAAATCGTTCGGTCACTCCTCAATGATCGTTTTATGGATACGTCGGCGAAACGGTAACGCTGCGGCTAGATTGACGATCAACAACCAGCGCTTTTATGACGTCTGCTAGCCTTCTCCGAAGAAAAATCTATCCTACTCATAAGGTAATGAGACATCATAAACTCAAAAAATCTAAGACTCTCTCTTTAATAAACTAGCTCTTTGATATCATAAATAAGACAAGAATCAGGCTTCGAACTATGATTACATTGAAGAATAAAGGGGGATGGCACAAGTACCTTTCGTAATGAACAAACAAAGCCCTGAGAAGAGTCGCTTTGTCTTGAGCTCGCCGGAGCGGAAATTGCGATTAGTCTATTCCTTAGAAAACAGCTGTTTGCTCGACCATGGCCAAAAGGTAGGAATCAAGAAAGGTAGAGAACACATTTTTTATTGAACCTACTTAAAAACAAAAAAGACGCTACTGCCATTCGTTCAATAATTATCAACAAGAGGCTAATGAGCTCAACGTACCACTATGGCCATCGGGGGAGCTTCCATTCCAAAAGCAAAAAAAAAAACCTTATGGCTTGTTTACCACTATACTTTCCATTGCAAGTCACAACAACCATTGGCGAAGACAGGAAACTCCAGTGTGTCAATAAAATAAAAAGAAACATCATGCATTGCAAAGTTTTTTTTTTCTTTCCCAAGTATCACAATTTCAAACGGCTTATTTCTGTGTAAAAAAAAAAAAACCCTTCACGTTCGTGGTTACCCAAGATTTGGAGTTCTCGGTACTGCACACAATTTTTTTTTTGCGAAACATTAAGATGACCGTGAAACCATTTTCTTTTTATTTCTTTGTTTTTTTTTTTTTTATTTTTTTTAGAAAAAAAGTGCCACGTTGTATTTTCGTACGGATCAAGGTATATCTGACGGTTTATAACGCAACGACGACACACCAAACTGAGGAGGATATAGAGACCGAGAAGCAGCAAATAAAAAAAAAATGAACGGATTGAAAAATTGAGGATTTCTCCAACAACAAATCAGAAAAAAAAAATTAATCAGGAAGGTGGTATTATAAAACGTCGCACACATGTAATGAGAGATAAGAGCAGATGGGGGATGTGGGAGGGAGAACCAACATGAAGATGGTTTTGTTTTGGGATGTAGGTGGTGCACTGCTCGATACGAATGGAGAAAAAAAAATACGTCTGTCCCCAGTGAGGTGTCAGCAGCAATCAGAAATAAGGAGAATTCGACCAAAACTCAACCAAATTCATCATCTAATAATATCAGGGTGAGATGGAAGCGAAACCAAAAGGACGACATCGGACGAGAGCCGACCAGGCCATAAGGACTTCATCACTTGGGATCAGCACTTTCAACATAACGGCAATATGCATTTAATTAAAAGGAAAGGGTAGGGTGATGGGGGAACGAAACGAGCAGGAAAAAAAAACAAGAGCTTTTTCAAAGAGCTAGTGTGATCTTTTTTTTTAGGATGACCCATGGCACACAAATTTTAATCAAACTTTCCCTCTTTTAATGATCGCTCTACATTCACCCGGAACCAGTCGGGACAACTTAAATTCTTTATATCGAATTGTGTCTAGTTGATTTCTGAATGTCGTATTGCTAGTAATTTTTTTGTTTTTGTATCAACTGGTTCCGGGGCAACACGGAACTTTTTTTTTTTCCTTCCTACCGATATCCAGTATCATTTTCTACAAAAAGAAAAAAAAAACGAAAAAAAAAAAAGAAAAATTAAAATCGCTAACATAAAACTGCGGAAAAAGGATTACAAATAAGGCTTTACAGAAAAAGAGGAAGATCCGAGGGCGAGAAACATATCCGATTTTTTGTTCAGTCTGAATTTCGTAGTAAATGGGGGGAGGATGTAGGGGGGAAACAAGCACACAAATCATACAACCAGATAGAATACTCGTGAAACGTATGTTAACGGTAAGGGAGAACGAGCAGGATGTTTCACGGTAAGCACGCAGGCAAAGAACTTGCAAGTTTTTCTTCTTCGTTTTTTTGAAGAGCCTGGAATCGATCTACTTTGGATGAGAAAGAAAAACGTGGAGTGGGGGGGTTTATCAGTCGCGCTACTATTTGTACTCTCACAACAAAACGTTGACCTATGCGGAAAATCAGGATTTAATGAAAAGAAAAAAAAAAAACAATGTTGCCGCGCAGAGAATTCGTGAAAGCTTAGCAAGGATCCAACAGAACCCAATAAACGTTTGGAGTCCGACCGCGTGCGATAGACTTGTAAGAGAACCGGCCGACAGACTAAGCGGAGCGACGATATTGTTGGTTTGAAGTAGTAATACTTTTCTTCATTATTTTTCTTGCGGAAGATGAATGGAGTAGAGAGAAAGGAAAGGGGGGAAAAAAGAACTGTCAGTGTGGCGGAGGGGGAGGAGTCAGGAGTCAAATCAGAAGACATTAGGCGGAATAATTCAGACGCGATATGATATCGCGCGCAGCGGCAATCAATCCAGCATTTTCAGGCGATCCTTCTTGGATTATGGAGCGCAAATGGGCCATGTAGTTATCCACCGTTTGTGACGTCGGAGTCTCATTGTAACCTTTGAAAAGAGAAAAGTAAAATCATTGCCGTTGGTTCAAACGCGCTAACCTTATTACGATCGTCAACAACAGGAATCGTGAAGCGTTCAGTTCTATCTTTTTCTATCGCAATTTACTTTTAACGGAAACCAATGTACTCTGTGAATCTTGAGTTTGAATAAAATCGAAGGCTACTTGCATCATCTTTTTTGTTTTCTCTTATGAAAAAAAAGCAAGGAACGGTGTGCCAAAAAAGGACAGATTTGAAAAGAAAAACGAAAAAAGGTTCAGCAAAAGTTGTCGGAATTCGTACCTTAGCGGCTACTCGATTGGAATCAGATATAGAAACAGGCTAGTATTTCCAGATTTGGTCCATTCTTAAATCTGAATAGATTCTGAAAGAGGTTGAGTCACCTGGAAGGGGCAAATGGGCAAAACTGTTGGCCAGCACATCGCGCAGGCTGTCGAGGTGATGCTGGAGTGCGGCACTGTGTCGTCGCTGCTGCTCCGTTTCCGCCTCCAGTCGACTGACGGCCGCTTGAAGAGTCTCGACGTGCTTCCGCAGGGCGCTGTTCTGCTCCTCGTACTCGGCCGAAGCTTTCCGCAGCTGCCGCAGCTCTGTTTCTCGGACTAAGACGGGGCAGGACCATTACAGGGTTGTCAAGGGTATTTAAGGAATGTCTTTTATGATTTGAATGGAATGGTAATCAAGCCAAGTTGCACGAAAGAGAAATTCCGATTCTACTTGGCTTTTACTCAATAGATAAAAATGCCAATGTGTCATAATCTTTGGCAATTTCGATCACTATAGTTATCTTTTAAAAAACAAGATCTTATTCATTTGTTAATTCCTAATTGTACTAGAAATGAGCCACTACTATCACGATGCCGTTTCGCAACCCAAGCATTACATTTATTCATTCAACAAAAAACTTTAGAATAAACAAAAAAAAAAATCCCATACAAGTTTTTATCACTAGGGTACCATTTACGCAACCTTAATAGAGAATTCCCCATTAGACATACTCGAGGCGATAAAAGTTATATAACCGTAGCAAAGTTTGAAAAAAGAATGGACTGAAATCTTTTTCCTTCATAGCAAACAAGTTTCTTGCATTTAAAAACGCCGTCATCTCAATCGCTACACGAGAAAATGACACATCGGCAACTTGGCTCGTTTAGCATCTACTATTGAATGATTTTGAAAAGCCACATCAAACATAATCGGGTTAGAAGGAAACGGTTTCAAGGTGATGGGTAAGAAGGAATAGCCAGACCCATGCATTGGTGCAATGCTCACTAGATTAAAAATAGGCCAAGATCCATCACACTGCCTACAATTGTTTTCTTCAAACGCGCCTTGAGCGCTGTGTACGGCTAGAAGGCAGTGTGATGGAGTCTTCTCTTAACTGTAACAGTCACAAATTTGAATTTTAAAAGTTCACGATTGTTACTGTTTCTTTATCTGTTGAAAACTGCTTTTACTCTACTTTTAACCTCAACAAACAAGACAGCTCCAAACAGACAGCCAACGAAAAAATGCATTTCCATTCAAAACTACTAAAAGATTTCTTTAAAGAATTAATCATACCTTTGTTGTGATCGAGAAATTCTTCCGTGAAGATGGGAATGTCGAAGACACCGACTTGATTTCCTGACCCATCAGGACGGTGACCAGCGGTATTGTTACTTCTATCACCATGTTGCTGATGTTGCCCTGGCTGCATATGTTGAACAATATGCAACTGGGGGTTGTAACTCTGGATTTGTTGGATATATGGCTGAGCCTGGACTTGGCTATGAGACGAATGTGCTGCTGGTTGTTGCTGAATAATTGTAACATAAAAATACTCATAGTACTTTCATAACACAAGAGCAAAACATGCAAGCTTACCTGTGACTGAGTTTGATGAGTAGCTTGCATAGCTTGTCTCTGTTGTTGCTGTAAATGTAACTGCTGCTGAACATGTTGCTGTTGCTGTTGTTGAACATAGCTTTTGTATGCTTCCGTCTGTTGATACTCTTGTAGTTCTTTTTGATAACGTTGGCGGTCTTGTTCAGCAGCTTGCATATATTTTTGTTTCTCCTCGGCAGGTAGTTGAGTCCATTCCTGGGCCATTATTTTCATAATATCAGCAAAACCTGCGCTTGGATTGGCAGCCCGTACTTGTTCCCTTCTCTCATTTAGAAACCGGACATAACCTGCAAACACAGACATTTCAATCAGTGGATTTCCAATTGCTGTAAAAAGGTGTCCGAAAAAAGTATGGGGAACAACAAAGTATACAAGCATTCCACTATAGCGGAGACGGCTTGAACTTGCTTACCATTTACAGGTTGACGAGGAGCTCCAGGGCCAAGATCCTGATTCCTTTTCCTCTTTTTGCTGGTTTTGCCTGCACCACCTCCTCCCGCACTACGATTTTTCGTGGTTGGTTCTGGATTTGTATGCTGTTGGTGCATATTGGTTGCATTAGACTGCTGGTGATGACCTTCCATTACTTATCTGCAAATGTTGACAAATGTTTTGATTGGTGAAAAACTTTGAATTCAAAAAACAAACACGACAAAACGCACACTAGTTAGGCACTACGAGTAGGCGAAAGAACTAATAAACCCAATCTAATCGATATGCGTCACTTTTGAACGCCATTAAACCGATGTTGTTGGGGGCTCCTTTACAGCTCACTACCTCCTCTAAACCAACATATTTTAGACCCAATTTGACACGTAAGACCTGTTACCTCGAAAAGTAATGCATGTAGATCAGAAAAAGGTCGAGATTCCTGATAAATTGTCTAAATTCGGAGGGTAAAAATTCCGACCACGAGGCGTTGTCGAAGAACGAAAAGAAAGCTTGCTAGGAATAGTGGGAAAAGCGTGCATCATATTGGAAGCGGCGTTGCCATCTCTTCATTTCTGGCGTTGCATCTGTTTCGCCGTCTGGTTAGAAAAGACTTTAAGTATTTGTTCCGTAGTTGGCTAGTTGCTGGAGAAATCACTAATTTCCGAACGGAATCATGGCCAGTGATTTTTTTTTTTCTTTCTCTATTTCATTAGGAATTGAAAAAATAATGAATAAATGCTTCATTCGTCATTCAGTAAATATCACATTACACAAGTAAATACTGACATAGGTTACAGAGCCCCAACATGCTGGGGCAAATCAGATCCAATCAGACGTAAAATCTTAATCGGAGAAAGCCAACGCATCAAATGCTACAATTTAGTTACAAAATTAGTCTCCTCTCGTTTATCACTTTTTTTGCATGTTCAAATATCTAAACTATTTTATTTGTTTCACATTCTAACTGTTAAACCATTTCTTTCGGATTTAGAATTGAAAGTTCGACCTGTTGAATACGCATTTACGTATTTTAGACTTCTACCCTACCGCTCGATGAAGATATATTGACAGCAAAACGAAGAAACAGATAATTATGGATTTCCATTTGAAATGAATGGCTCGACCATAAGCTTTAGACTTAATTTTCTCCCATTATTCGACAGGTTCGTTCAACATTGCCAGCAGACAACAAACGTTTCTTTTGGCGGGAAACCGGACATGGCCCGGAGACATAAAGAAGGTATGATTAACTTTTATTGTGTGACATTCAAATCACTTGAATTCATTCAACAAAAAAATCGTTATCCTTTTAGAATGCAGTACAAGAGATTCCAAATGGATTTGAAAATTTTACGCTTTAAAAGAAATATGATTTCTTTAAAAAAACCAACCCGATCCAAAAGAGATTTCCTTTAGGCGGGAGAAAAATTTATGGCACACGTACAAACTATACGTTCACATGAAGTATCGATCACATTAATTCGAAAACGTCATGGATAAATGTTGAAAATCCAACTTTTTACAAGAGATGAGAAAAGGTATCGAAGTCGAAATGATTTCATGAAGTATTGTTTACATAACATGTAACATTTGTTTCGACAGCTGATTCTATGATGGCCTTGATCCGTGAATTATAAGGAAGGTTCTTGTTTCAACCGCTGTATTATGCAAGCGCTAGTGTCAACGACCACTGGGGCAGCAGCTGTTTGATTAGCGGGAAACACTGAAGCCTGTTTCGTCTCTATCTGGCAATCAATTCTTTTCCCAAAAAAATGGGAAACCCGGCATGTGGGCAACTCTGACACAGGTGATGTAAGTTTCACGTGAAAAAATCGTAGTGACGTTAAAAAAAGCTAAAACGTGGAAGTATATTGGCCGATCTTAGTGTGCTTACCACGACGGTAATACTTAAAAACAAACCGTAAAAATAGGGAAAACGTAAGTGATTTCTTTTGTATTCCCGCCGATCGAAAACTTCTTTATTTGAAAGACGGAGCGTGGGTACTTAAAACCTGTTTTTAGTTTTTCCTGGACCTAGACAATCCATAATAATTATACGTACAGTTGTAGTTTGCAGCTAATACGAGTCTTTCACGCAAGTGGGCATGATTCCAATGATTGCTTTGTGTGTAAAATTGCTCTGCGCCTCTGCTGGTTGCTAGTATCGGAAAACTTAAGATTTACCTTGACCCACAATATCGGGGCTGTAGTTTCGAAATGAAGGGAAATTATAGCAGCAGGAGTTCTGATCTCCTCTATCCAGGTACACTTCCCCAGGTCAAATTTGTTCAACGTCCCTTTGGGCTTTGTTCTCCGACATTAGAGAAAAAAAAAACGCCAGCCGTTCGATGTGCCACTGACCGTTTCTTGAACTTTCCAATCACCTTCCGCCTTTTTAAAGAAAAACTAAAAGATAAGTTCAATGCCGGTTGAGAGAAGACCATTCGATCGGAGCAGTGTTCTTGGTTAAGACTAGTATAAGCTGAGAAAAATATCTGTAATATTCACGATTTTAATCTTTCTCGAAAATTATCGAATTGGTTTTATTTTACTTTCGTACTTTAGACGGCAGATCGGCAGATTTCCCGATAGGGATTCTATCAAAAGTGAGGTATAGGACACATTTTTCTGAGATTTTCCCCGATAGATGGTGTTGTTTCTGAGATTTCCCCCGCTAGATGGTGTTGTTTCTGAGATTTCCCCCGCTAGATGGTGTTGTTTAGCGTGACATCTAGGTTCCCGACCAGGGATCTATTTTTCAAATGTCCCATGTTATTTTAGTACTGGAAATTTCTGAGATTTTTGCCACTAGATGGTGTTTTATGTCTGTGCCTTCTCTCTCCAAATGCTGTTTATGTCATACCTACACAAAAACAATGAGCAAATGTTACATGGCTGAACAGATACATCAATGACATAAATAGTTGCACCGAATTGCGAATTGTCACAAAGCGACGCGTTCATCGTGGATCGCTATCTGTACAATGACAAAGTGTTGTTGCTACATTTCTTACAGTGGGTTTTCGTTGTGTAGTACAAGCAGGGTACAAGCTGGTACAGTACAAGTATATCACTATAGTATATCGTAATTTGTAAATGTTTGATGGTATAGACTATAGAGTGGGCAAGTCGGCCATCCTAGATTTTGAAGAATCAAGTACACGAGCGGATTGTTTCGGCAAGTTGTACTGCAAGAATACACTACGGTATGTCTATGTAAATAGGAAAGGGTATTTTGAGTACCAGCACCTACGATGACAAGTTTCTTTCGGATGGCAGCCATTCCTGCCTTGAATTTCAAAGGAACAAACGAAAGTTTGTCAGTTGTTTTTGTGTCAGTTGTTTTTGTGCGTTATTATGAGAACTTTTTCCAATGAATTCAACAACTGATTAAAATGCATATACTAATTTAGTTAACGTATAACCAACTGATAAATATAATATCTGTCGGGACATGTTGTCATTCTTGTAGAATAGAAACATGCCAATAGCCATCGCAGCATAGAGATGAGAAAACGAATTTCGTTTTTACTTCCATTGAACATTGATACTAAGACAATTACATTTAGATGAAAGGGAAGCGGTAGTAGAATAAGGTAGGCGAGGGTAGGTTTGTGATGGGCTATAACAGTCCACAGAAGCGTTATTGCAACGCAATGGTAATACCGAGAAACGACACGCTTCCTCTCTTAATATCAGAAGAATCGGACACGAGGTGATGGGTTTTGTAGTAGAACTCATCCAAATTGGACGACGCGTTCTTGGAGGTGTCGTCTTTGACTAGAGTGGTTCTACTGGACAGTTCCGAATGCCAACTGAAACGGGGTTGGTTTTTAGATACTACTACTATACTACTACTACTATTACTAGATCGTGATCGCCGTCCTATCGGGAATTTCCTGAACGGAGTGAGGGCCCCTAGTTTTAATTCGAATGTTCGAATTCTTAATTGCTAATAATTTTTGAATCTGAAAATTTTCGCCATCTATTGGTTGATCGTTAACTTTTCATCGATAACCTGAGTATCCGGGTTCCGGGGCTACAGGCTACAGCAGGCGATAAATTAATCTTCCTACTAACGATGCTATCTTCTACTGTAAAATGTTTTTGAATTTAGAATTTAACAACCAGTTGTTATGTGTTTATCTACAGTGTGAGTAAAATTTGCGCGCCTTAGTTAAAAACTTAAAATCTGCCTGTCGTCAGAGTGGTCGATATACTATGTATTAGCGCCACTTTCTGTGTACGCCCTTAGGCACGCAGTAGCCTTTCTCCCCTCTGTCGCAGATGGTACCGTTTGGGAGAGCAGAAAGCAATACAAATTTTCCCTTCAATAAATCGCTCTTTTCAAAATTTCAAATGATTTTGCAGTACAAAACACATTCGTGTAAATGAACATTACAGTGTTTGTTATGAGGCATCATACGGTATAGTTTTTATTCGTTTCAATATAAATCCAACATCGTAAAATGGTAAGTAAACGGCGCAACTTTACCAACGATGTTTAGCAACTGGTACAGTACAAGTACTTCTTCGAAACCAGCGAAAAGCATACTTACCTGGCTCAGAGGCAACCATGATCACTAAGGTGGTTCCTCCAGGGCGAGGCCTTTCCATTGCACTACGGATGGGCTGACCCTTGCGATTAATCCAAATGTGATTAACTCGGGAGTACAATTTTTGGTAGTGGGGGACTGCGTTCGCGCCGTCCCCTGATAATTGAAATAACATCAAAAGCTTGAAGAGTACAAGTACAGGGTTCATATGTAATAAAATGTGCTGTGCGTTAGTGAAAGAACGTCCTCAAAAGAGAATAAGAAAGGTTATTACTCAGTAGAGTCAATGCCGTGTATATCGTTTTTAACACCTACAAACAGAATTAAAAGAATGACGCTACATCTTCGATGTTATTTGACAGTGAAATTTCTTCATGAATATCGACTGTGTAATTTAATCGACGATTTTCCGACATCAACCACTCGTGCAGCGGTCGATAATAATCCATCAGCGGTCGCGCATCTATTGTAGGATTTTGCTCGTGGGTAAGTACTTTAAGCGCCACGTTCCAGGGCTGACTACTGCCCAACGACAGCATCTCTCTGTAGTTCATGAAAATAAGGTTTAGTACGTTTAAAAAGTTTTAGTTTTACTTTCCTTTCTTGTTAAAATTTACTTGTGCAATTCTACTCTAAATAATAATTTGTTACAAAATTGTAGTACCTCAGACGATTTCCTGCTTCAACCGATCCATAAATGTCACACTGATTAAGTGGTCTTCCAAAGCGAGGTCCTTGTTGACTGGCGTCACACAGAGCTTGGAAAATTTGCACTTGAAGAATGCTACTTAGGAAATATCTGGCCAATAAAATCGTTATTCAGTTACATTATGGGTAAAAGTATAATTGTTTTTCTAATTTTATGTACGGGCGTCTTGATCTACCTAATGTAAGGTGTGTTGCTAATGATGTGATATTTGCTGGCAGGATCAAAGTCTTTTTCGGAACGCGGGATAGGAGGTACTATTCCTGTTTGCGGGCAAAGACTGATTAAACCAATTTCAAACAACGTTGCTTAATACAAAGACGTTACCTTGATATTTCAGCTTCATGTTCCACCAAGCTTGATTGTACTGGTCGGGTTTGATTTGGCCTGCCATGACAGCCCATCGCCATTTCTCCAGTGATAAACTGTAGGGTAGAATAGGGATTTTAACCAGGGCTTGTCGAAGGAGATTGATTATTTCCAGATCTGAGAATATAATCCATAATAATTTTTAATAAAAAACTATGTATAGGCGTCTTAGTACCTTTCTGATCAACGTTGTTATCGGAGTGCAGAAATCCTAGTCGTCGACGATGCTGGGCGGACATCGCTGCATAAATAATACTGTCACCAATTGCTTCATGGAAAGCAGAGCTTGCTCCGGACTATATGCAAATTAAGAGTAATTCATTCCTCGTGATGCATATGTTGAACATGCGTCAAAACTTACACGAAAGAGAAACGGCTGATGACTGTAAGACAAAAAATAATAAAGATGGCCCATTTCATGATGAAGTGTGTAAAAATCATCCTCGTTGATTTCGCCACACATCATCAGCCTAAAAGAAATAATAATAAGATAAATATGCCTTCAGGAAACGTATAGATTATATAGTACCTGACGTCGTCCCGGGAGTAAAAATCCGTTGCCGAACCGTGACAAACGGGTTTCCGGCCATCGCTGGGCCGGACAAATTGCGAACGGGACCAAAAATTACGAGGCAGAGGTGGAAAACCGAGTGATAGAAAGAAATCTTGTGCCACCTCCACCAGCTGAGTGAAAGAAGAGTAGCGCCTGCGCAGGACTTGTGTGGCCTCCTCCCCTCCCGAAAGCGTCACGTTTGGCATCAAACGCGGTAACAGCGGCTCCCAATTTTGCGCCCACATATTTCCTTGCATTTCAATGATTTCATTTAGAATTTAAAAAAAAAATTGCTGATGGCTCAAGTTCACCTAAAACGTGGGCTGGTAGTGGGCGATCCGGGTGAACGGTTCCGGTTTTATCGATGGCGGCCAGACGGCCTCGGACGAACGCGTACAGCTGGATGTAAAGCGGTTGAATCGTAGCAAACAAATCATCGACGACTTTCTCCAGATTTTTGATTCCCAATTCGTTCTTCCATATCTGACTGGTGTCGCTAAATCCTAAATCATTTCCCAAAACAAATGATATGGACCTCTGAAAGTAAGGGCCATCCAGTCGACCAATCACCTGCTGCTTGGACACCCAAATTGTTGATTTCGATCATGCGACTAAAGAGTTCTTTAGACGGAGGACCAACAGCATCGCGCCAACCGGTCCAGGCTTCCAGCAAGACGGAATAGTTTTGCGATTTGGCCATGAGCTCTTTAATTTCACTCTCGCCAGTATAATTGCGTCCGGCCACATTAACAACAGCTTCCGAGTAGATGGCTTGCAATCGCGAAGAAGTTTCTACCAATACCCTTCGATAAACTTTCAATATTAGAAGAGAAAGTTCAAAATCATATTTGAGGTAATCTAACTGACTTGGTCTGCTCTTCGTTTAAGCGTGTTCCATGACACAACCTGGCCATCATTCTCTGCTGGGGTCGACTCAGCAGGGCCGTCACCCATCGCTTCCGCAGTTGACACAAGTGCTCGTTGAGTGCAAATCGAGACTGCTCTTCCTTGCTGAATTCCTTAACAGCTTCTGCCGTTCGGTTAGTGTGGATTTGCCACGATAAAATTGCATGTCTGTTAGCCGCATGTTCGAGAGCTCGATTCACAGTCGACAGCCATTGCTCGGCAGAGTTGCGATATTCTTTTTCAAAGTCAAAATCTTAATTACGCTGACCCAATTTTTGATTCACGTAATTTACCTAAAAGATGATTTCTTGGGGTTGGCGATACCTGACAAGTGACCAAGAAGAGCAACACTAGGTGACAGACAACCAAACGGCGACCCATGCCCATACAGTCCGCTCCGGGGAGAGGAACGAGCCCGACTGTCGCTCGCTAATCCCAACACCTAGCTGCGTCCCATTTCCCAACGTATATTGCACAATTTTTGGGCCATATTTTTGGATGATAAACGAAGCTAATCTTTTCTGCGGTTTTCCGTAATTGATGGCGCATTCACAAACTAGCTCCAACTGCTCGCTTTTATTTACAGAGAGCTTTGAAATTTGTTGAGGGTTTTTTAAGTGTGAGTGATAAGAAAATGACCACAACATCCGAGGTACAATTGTTTATTATTAACCGCTTTGCTGCACTGAGTTGATTCGTATATGAATTGTCTTACAAGTTAGATTATGTTTTATGTATTATACCACGTTTTAAATTTATGTTTGTTATTTACCCGCACGGTGAGTTATAATGAAATGTCAGGGGAGGGGGCAATGTGCATCGAATGACTTTAGGAGGTGTAGGGTTCCTGCAGTATCTGGTTTCCATCACCCACATCGAGCATCCACACAACCTTAGTGTGCTGCCAATCGATTGCCGATTAAAAGGGATACATCAGAAGACGGCCGAAGGACGGCCCCACTGCACCGTAGTAATCATTCTGAATGTGCGATCAATGCAAACGTGATTAAGCACGACAGTGAACGAATTGCTGCGCAAACCAAGTATATAGTGCACATTGTCTAGAAGTAGAATGGGCATACAACTTAAGTCGTTGAATCAAGGTTTTCTTTTTCACTGGAATGGAACTGATAGAGGATGATGAGGTAAGTCAACGTTGTCCCCACCATCTGCAAATAACAAATCATTAGGGAAATGTGTTGTAATCGACTTCTTTTATTACGACAGTTTTCACACCGTTGGTATCAGCTTGCAGTCGATATCGAAGAAACCGGCGGCTGTGATTTGAGGCAGTGAAAGTGAGACTTCCATACGTAAAAATTCTGCCTAGCAGTGCAGCTAATTAGATTAATCCTTCCAATTATTATATTAGATGACATACTTGGCTCTTGAGAGAAGCGTTTTCCAACTTCAAATTCTGCAGCCTTCTTGTTATCTTCATTGCCTTTAATCAAATTCGTTTTAATCATATACGAAAAAGGAATGCTGCATTGGAATATCCAGGACAACTGTTTAAAATGCATTTTAAGTTATACCTCTTTTCGGACTAAAGATGGTATGTAGGTAAGAGCAACGAAAGAAATCCAATCTTTGATGAGGAAAAGAATAAGCATGTAACCTATAGTGCTACGTGTCTTTGCTTCCGAATGTGTTAAAACGGAAAAGATGAAGAAAGAATTGTTAGTCATCTTGACGAAGAAACTAGTCGTCAACAAGATTAGAAATGGACCGAAGCAGCAGTTGATGTAGTGAACGAATTCATCTGTTAAGTAGTATGTTGCCTTCCACAGTTTCAATCGACTGGAGCATTGCTTGCTGTCTGTATCACAAGCTTTTATATCTTTGCCGAGAGCATTCATCATCAGATATGCGATCCAACAAAGTATGCAAAAGTAATAAAAAGAACTCAGAATCAAAACGAGAAATAGGAATACTCCTACGACCATCAATTGATAGAGAAATGGGCTGTCGCCCCACGTGAACCAAATGACGGTAAAGGAGATGATCAATTCCTTCATTTCATAAAAAAAGAAAAATGAATACGTTTATTTGTTTAAAAAAACAAGGACGATCTTACCGTTGCAGATGCAGCCAACCCCACAAAACAAGGGATTCTGAATTTTTTGAAATCACGATCGTTATAAAAATTCAGTCGTTCTATGCTATGAAGAACGTGCACGAGATGAGGCCAGTGAATTTGCGCAACGGCAAGAAGCATAGCGTGCGATCCCATAGTTAGAATAATGTAGTTGATAGAATTGATGAAGTTATTCCATTTAAACGTTGCGGAATGAGATGAATTTTGTGAAGAATGGGAGTCAATTGCTTCATTGATGGTCATGGCCGTCAAACTGAATTGACATTCTGCGTCGATGAAGAACAAAAGAAAAGCAAAACCGGTGGTAAACCAAGAACAACGGCCACCAACTACCTGCTGATAATCACGAAAATCAAGCGGAATACCAATGCAACGCATAAGCGTCGTCATAGGTTTCAAGCTCCATTCAAAATCTAATTTCTGTTGTTGATTATCTTCAGCCCAACCCGATGATTCCTTCACCAATGGCATCGTTTAGTCAACTAGTTTATAAAGGTGAAAAGCTAATGAGTGATAACCAAGTTTCTCACATGAAAATAGGCAACGCTCTATTATATTAACCCCTCCCACGGGCATTATCTAATTACAAGTACTAGCCATCAACGAAATTACGTTAGCTAACAAACAAATTCGTATCCTTTGACGTAAATGAAGAAGACACTGTCCGTAATGCCGATTGCACAGAAGAAATATTCCAATTCATTTGCTTTGTATTATAGGGACCATAGAAACATAAAAACACTTGTTTTGAATGACATTGCAAATTATGTATAGCATCATGTGTTTGTTCTTAGACAGCAAAATTTGTGTTTAGTACTTTGAGCGCGACTAGATTGCATACGCATAAAAGCTTCAGAATTATACATTATAACAATACAAATATACAAGGCATTTAGTTGGAACTTCTAAATAGATAAAATTTGAATTAGAGAAAATCACCGTGCGTTTAATCTGACTTTAGGAACGATCGAGTTCAGAAGGACTTTGCTTCGATATCACGAGCTGCCTCCACCCAACTGTTTTAGAACGACGCGCGTCATCAACGCCAACAGCAGTCCAGCAGCAGCAGTTCCCATGGCACCGTAAGTAATATTCATACCTTAAAGAACGTCAAATTACTTGGCCATCTTTCATTTCGAAAAAATCCGATTCAGACAAGAAATATTACCAAAAACAGTCATTTGTGGTGGAGATTGCCACATGACGTAGAGAGCGTGCAACCTTTGTTCCATCGGGTAAATGCACTGAAAAGATGATTTTGAAAAAAACAAAGATAATAAGCGGACTTTCTTGTATACCATTGAACAGCTGCTGATTGTACCTTTAATAATCGCTTGCCCTCGCCGTTGACTTCCGCGTAGGCGGCGCACAGTAGAGGCAAGATCATCATTGGTATGCACACCTGGCAACGACACCGTCACACAGAAATTCGCGATAAATATTTGTTGCGAAATAATGATACCTGAGCGACTTGAAGTGGGTGTGGCGTGTTCGATAGCCATTCAACTAAGCCAATTGTTACCCATGCCAAACACAGTGTAGTGACACAGGTGGTCCAACGCTGAAACATTACGGACGACACACGCGTAGCACACTAGGTCATTGATAAGATAAAAAAAAATTATTTATGCTTAAAGAAATAGAGAGAAAATAAAAATCCAACTCGTTATCTTTCACTAGTTGGCAACTTGCCGATAATTTCCAATATCTTTGTAGCACAACTGCCGTCGACATGGGCTTCACATGGTCTTCGTTAGCATTTTGCCTAGCCTCTGTTGGCACGTTATGATGAAGATTGTCAGGAGATGCAACGTCATGCAATTCCAGCACCGTTCTTTGCGGAGATCGTGCTGTAACAGTCGTTTCCGGCTCTCTGTGAGATCTTTTCCTGTTGTTGAATAGAGTCCGAAAATTTCATAAATATGCAGAACTTCCGGCCGTTGAGCTTATTGTTTACATACTCTGAAGGTCCGTCCGTGGGTGCTGGCTCGTTGCTTGTTGAGGCAGTATGACGCCTACGCAGTTTTTTCTCGGCTTCGCAATCTGATGATTGATCAGCATCGCCATCATTCAGCCATAACATATCTGTGTTTACGTTTCAAGTTGAAAGGAAAAACGTTTGACAATTTGAAAATAGGAAATGACGAACCGCTGAGTGAAGTGTTCGGTCCGAAACGTTGACGCTCGTAGATGACAGCATCTCTTTCCAAATCTTGGATGAATCGACGAATGCCTTCATTTTGAAAAAAGAAATTAATGTTAAACATTTAAAAGTGGGTTACATGGTCTAACCGTTAAGCCAAAAGATACGTAATCAAAGTGAACTTACCCATTGTGTTAGTCCGGCAAACTGATAAAAGCACTGCCGTAAACCAGAAAATAATTAATTAAAAAAAAAACGTTATACGTTTGTTTCTTTTCAAAGTAAAACATCAACAATTGTTTAAAGCCAATGTAAATACCAATGCCCACTAGCGAATTCCAGAGAATAGCGAAAACAGAGAAAATGCACATGGCGATGAAACGAATCTGGCAGAGAATGGGCGTGATGCCAGCTACGTATTTTCGGGGTGCGAAAAAAAAAAAGAAAATCAGTAAGCAAAACCTTTTTTGGGTTGTAGCTATTTAGCACGATACCTGCTGCACACGTTTCCTGGTCTGCATACCAAGTGTAATATGCCGAAATGTTGTGAACGGCGACGAACGACGTCATCAACAGGAAGAAAACGAAGGCCGCATTGACTTTCAATACCGTCTGAGCACATTAGGGAAAAATTCAAATTAACAAAAAAAAAAGGTTAGGACGCACGCAACAACTGGTAAGTTAAACACGGAATATGGGCGTCTACGCAATTCTCGTGTTACAACCCTGCAATTCAACGCCCATTTACGATGAGATGGAGGTAGCCAATTGTTTTCGACAACAAAATATTATTCATTTCCTTGCCAAAACTGCACCACAATAACTTAACCGCAAGTTGTGATAAAAGTTTGACTTACTTTAGCGTGCAGACGGACCATTTCGAGAAACTTGGACGAATTGTACAGACGATACGCCAAATTTTTGGAATAGAGGCCCAATAGGCACCAGAAGACGGTCAGTGACACCATGGCAATACCTTTGATTTAAAAAAAAGGAAGCAATTATGCTAATGAAAAGCTTGTACGCTATAAAGGAATACCATCCATGACGTCGGTGTGATGTGTTGCCTGGGAAAGTCCCGTTGATTTATCCCCGGTCATTGAAATTGCCGATTGGTTGAGCTTTAGCTCGCCAGCATGGGTATGAACAACTTGGGCGATGACGTAAGTGCAAGTGGATACCACCAACACTATTGAGATCAAAATGCAATACAGAAAACACATTTTATCGTGCGAGTACTATGTTTGTGATCGTTACCTAGAGCCGAAATGATTGTTGATGCGTATAGCACGCCAGCCAAAACACCGCGATCGTTAGGTTGAATCCTGATACCCAGTGCGTGAGCGATAGAGATCCACAGCCACCAAGGCAGCCGTTTGGATCGTCGGACTAGATATTGTTTGGCAGGAACGTCAGCCATGCCAACCTTTTCCGATTCAATTCTCGCGTCGTAAACATGCTGTTATCACAGACGTTCTCTAAAAACCGGGTGACATGTGTAAGGTAAAAAGTCACGTTGTGTGTCACTTACATTGTTGTTGTCCTCCATTTGTTGATAGGGCATCCTGCTACTAGACTGTGGCACATCCAGGTCTCGCTCCTTGTACCTTCTCTCTGTTGTGTTCGTCACAGTCGAAAGCTGATTGAGCACGCGAAATCCTCTAATGGAATCCCGCCCTTGCCTGGCTGTCTCGAGTTTCAACAGGAAAACCACGAATTTTGATTAAAAAAACAATGAATGAAAGGTTGTTTTGGTAAGCGCTAGATGGCGACGCTGCAGTTTCTTCTGCACACCTGTCTTGGTGATCGATTCATAATTTCAAGATTCTCGATTAGAAAATGGCTATTCTTGTAAGTAAATTAGACTAAAATAAGATGGTTTATTACTTTTCTGTACATCCAAGTTATTCAGATTCTGTTATATAAGGAGAATGGTGAACGAAGAGGTTTGGATTTGTTTAGGTTTGCCTCCCACAAGTCGTGACGTCAGCTAGTGTTGGGCTGTGTCTTGTGATGTGTACAAAAAGCCGAAGAGAAAGGTTGGTCTCGAGGAGAGTGAAATTGCCAGCCGTACTAACCAGGTGTGTTTTCGTGTTCGTGTGTTTCAGTCTCGTCCATTTGTTCTTCGTTCGTTCGTTCACTTTTCTACGTTTGATTGTCTGGTTTTCACACAGATCCCACTCGTAAAAATCTAGAAAAAGACATTAGTTTTTTAATGTTTTCCAAAGAAACGGAAACGCAATTTGCATCACGTTTAATCGAGAATCACAATTATTTATTCGTTTCTTTTCTCTTTCTACGTACACCAGGATATTTACCTCGACGTGCGATGAAGTGCTAGCTATCGAAATCATTTGATATCAAGTTCACAACTTCAACTGGATTACAAACCCTCACCTCTCTCTCTCAAAAGGTAACATAAGTTTTAACCATTCCATTAAAGAATATACACACGCTTGTGCAATGGACGTGATGCAAACGCCGAGGGTGGAGCGCTTAGCAATAAGATTTCGTTGTTTGTTCCAAGACCTTCACGCTGCCATAGAAGGAGTGCGTTTTCACCCATCTTGGCTTCACGCGACTCATTCTTCGTATTATTCAGACTTTAAGACTTGGGTTTTTTCTTTTTGCCCCCACACCTTTTTGTTCGTTCGCTTTCCTTTTCACTTGGGGATGAAGGCCATCGAGTGTTGAGTCACAAAAAAGAGGCTGGAACGAGGAAGGATTGAACACATGCTCATGATTCGAAATAGCAATTTTTTTGTCACTCAATTTCAATATGGCTGCTGTACACGTAGAATCGTCATCACTTAAAGAAAATTGAATTACCTTGCTAGTCAGGTGCGACCCTGCGGTTGCACGAACATAACCCGAAAGAAATCTTTCTTCTTTCCACTTTCGAAAATGTAGAAGAAAATGAAGCCTATTTGCTATGATATGTTAGAGAGGGGGGGGGGGGGGCAGTATAAACTGGTCGTTAGGTTTTGCTGGAATTTCCAGTCAAGGTCTTTCTCGTTTCGAAGACGAGTGGACGGCCTTCGCCACCGCCGGAACTGGCTAATCATCCGTGGTTGGTTTCCAGCACGACCGGTGCAGCCTGGAACACCAAACTTTCATTAATGTTTACACAACCCATTGGTTACATTTCTTTAATTTCATTTCTAAAACAAGGATCGCTGGTCATATTGCGTCGTTAGATATTTAATGTACGATGACGTTTTATTTATTATTTATGTATCTGCGTTCGGTGAAGGGGAGGACAAACAGAAACAGCTAACAGTTTGGGTAAAGGTAGAAAGGGGACCGGCATCATCATCATAACACAAGCATTTCCCCCTGCGGCTCTCTCAGCCCCTCTGACTCCCACCGGTTCAGTAACATCCTGCCACCAGGTAAAAAAAAAACAGAAAAAAGGTGGATAATAAAATAAAAAGAACTCTGAAAAAAAACAACATGCACATTTCACTCGCATATAGGATAGGCATTAAACGTAGGCCTTTTAATGGGCGTATAGCAGAGCACTGACCGAACCCTGATAAGGAAAGTTTTGTAATCGAAAGTGAAGATTGAATGAATCGAACTTGGACTCGATGTGTTTGTACTATTCAAAAGAACATTTCTCGTGTGCAACCGGGCGTGTTAAAAAAGGGACCATATTCATGTCTTCGCCTATGCGAACCGAGGCATTAAGAAATTCACGTCCTTTCACTTCTTTCCAACGAGCTCTGAGGTATGCGACAACCAACTGTGAAGCTAAAAACACACGCTCGGACGAATTATGAATATTTCTGTAATTTCCAGGATATTTTTATGAATATGAAATGACTGCTTGTTCTTATCTAGCATTGTATTTAATTCAATTTTTTTTCCTCTGTTCATTGCGATGGCTAATTAGGCAATCATGGGATTCTTCTCCCTCCGAGGCCGTCCGTTGATCGTCTGCTGTTGGGTAAGTTTTTTGTTTTCCAGTTGTTGTATTCAGGCTATTGTATAATTTCCAACTATTTTCTTGTTCTTCCTCTACTTTGCTACTCAAAAACGAGCTCCAACGTCGTGAGCCATTCACGTCTCTCTCCCCCCCTCGGCTGGTTGATTTTGAAATGGAATAATGAGGTGCAGTTGCAACACTAAACAGAAAATAGCAATGACGACATTTCAACCTTGCCTCTCTTCACGTTGGCCAATTTTCTTATTTATTTTCGGTCGGGAAAATTCTTAACCTTGAGCCGGATGCAATTGTTGGCATGGTCGTTAAGCATTTACATTCGGGCCGCGTTCATGACGAACAGAAAATCATGCCATTTATTTTAGCGAGAGGGGCGTTTTTTGCTAAAAGAATCCCAATGAAGGAGAGAGTTTATAATCAGAAGAAAATTCGAAAAGAAAAATTCTGATCGTGGTTAAGAAAAGTCACAAGAAGTTAAGCGTTTTTCGTGCATTTGGGATGCGTGCACCCACAAAAAGAATTGTTGTAGCAACGCGTGACGTGACCGGTCGACGACCTCCTTCTATGAACCATCCTCAGGGTAAAAAACGATAAAAAACCATTTCTTTCTTTTCTCGTGAAATTTTTTTAACGTTCCTCTTTTTTTCCTTCTTTTATTCTTTCTCTGCTTCCCCCCCTACCGTGCACGTCGGGATAGGGTTCTATATAATTTTAATTCCCAACATGGCTGAACTCTCCCCTGTCTGCACTGCCATTTTTTCTAAGCGTCTGTGTTTTTTTTCACGCTCTATGTAAATATGTAGACACCGAACCGCAGAAAAAGAGAGGATTGCGTGAACCTTATGGGAATCGACATTCGCTAAGCTTCTCAGACAGAGGTCTCTGGGAATGACTTTCACCTTTCTTTTTACCAGCGAAGAGATGCGTTCCAGACGGGAAATCCGTTGGCTGCGCTTTAGCCACAGTTCATTTAAAGAGAAGGGGGGGACCGTACACAGTTGTACACCTGTGATGTTCTGAAAGATTGCCCTGACTCTTTTTGAAAAATCCGTTATTCGTGTCAACGAACCTTTCCCTTTCCACCGGAAGGGGACGAAGCTCCGAAGAGAAAGTTGTCACTCAATTTTTCTTTTTTACAGTCACGTGATTATAACCATTTTAAGCTAAACACAGAGTATGGGGATCAAGACCCGACGTTCGTCATTTATTTTTCTTTTTTAACTCGCGGATTTTTACAACGGTGTTTTTCTTCACGATTGCCCTCTGGTAATGGCTGAAGAAAAAAAGCCGTTAGATTTTTGTCCATTAATTCGAGTCGACGTTGCGTATCGTTTGAACTTGGTTGATTGATCCTGTATTGCAGCTCTTCCTTTCCCCTTGTTTATCCGAAGCAGAACTTTAAACATAGAGGGAAAAAAGACGACCCGTTAGATTTGCTGGGCTAGTGGAGAACATAATTGGTTTTTTTTGGAATGTCCGAGCACTGCCGACAGCATTAAATGTTTTCCTCTTATTGTGTATGGGAAAAAAAACTGTGACAAATAATGCCGTAATTTGTTTACTGTTGTATATTAAAACAAAAAAATGTTAATGATTTATTGTTTTTTTTTCTTAATTGCAGTTGTCAGTGTTGGCTGTTGTGTCCACTGCTGAAGAATCGACGACCATGGCGTACCCTGTCACGTCCGACGTTACATCCAAAGGTGAAAACTCTTTAAACATTTTAAATGCTTAGAAAGAAGAGAAACAACTCCTTTCCTGAAAAAAAAAATTCATTAAAACGGGAGATTTCTATTGTTTTTTTCAAATACGAAAAGAGAAAATGGCTGTTCACGTTTTGTCGCATAGGTACGCGGTAGTTTCACGATGCGACCGGTTTCGGCCCATTCACAAAGATTTAGTGTGAGAATCGACGGTGTCACACAGGTGACATGGAAGAGAAATAAAGAAATAGAAAGCCCAAGTCGTTATATCAAAAAATGCAGGTCTACCTGTTGTCTTTTCGGACCCTTGTGATTGGTGAAAGTCGGTGAGATGGCGGCATCATTCGTCTTCTTTCCTCAACATCTTTTCTCTTTCCCGCATGTACACTAACATTGACGGGTTCCATTCTTTCACTTCTGTTTGATTTTGCTCCGTGTATGGGATGCGTATTAAAATGCGGCGTGCAACTCCCCCCCACAAACTAAGAGAAAGTCTCTCGTATCCAAAATTCTTCGTTGGCATCTGCAGTATAGTTTGCCTTGAGCCGCGCCCCACTTTCAATTCGATGTAGGTTAGACGAGAAAGTGGGCTTAACCGCTGCGAAAATGGCCAAGGCGAAAACCATCTCGTAATCACCCATATATTGTATCCACACGTTGCCAAAACAAGTTATCGATTATCGATACGAAAAAAAATGGAGAAATATGAGAGATGCCTTCATTTTCCCAGGGCCCCGTTTTCTAAAATTGTTCAATTGCGGAATGAGAAAACTAGCGCGACGTTTGTTCTAATTAATTTTTATTTGTTTCGAAATGAACACAGATGGTCTGGTGGATGCGGTTAACGTCGATTGTCATCAGCAGGAAATGTTGGTGACGCTGTCGACGTTGGTGCCATTCCACGGGATGGTTTATCCGCGCGGATTAACCAAGAAATCGCCTTGCATGGCCGAATTCGATGTCCAGCTCGGCGATCAGTTCACCTATCGAGTGCCGCTCCGTTCTTGCAACACCATGTTCATCGACACTGTACGTCTTTTCTTTCTTTTTCTCTAAAATTAATTGTTTACGATATTTGAAAATGGCATTTTGCCGCGCATGACTGGCGTTTGGCAGGAAGACGGATTCATCGAGTACTTCAACACGATCGTCGTACAGCCGCACAAAAAGCTGGTGACCAACCAAGGCCGCGGTTATCACGTCCGCTGTCGTTACCAAACCAAGGATACGGCCATCATTTCCGGATTTAACGTCAGGTATCATCGTTTTTCTTTTTTAAAGAATTGTATCAACTGACGAAGGGGCGGAGTGAAATCCAATAAAGAGACAAATCCAAGGTTTTTTGGGGGGACTGTCAGCGTCGATGTATAACACACCCAAGGCTATAAGAAGAGCAAAGGATTCACGGAAAAAGATCGGCCTTCCCGGGAAACATTTTGTTCCGCCAAGTTTCTTCTTTTTTAAAGAAGCGGTTCCTGGATTTCTCGCATTTTGTTTAGGCCAGCCGACCGTCAAAAAGCCGTTGAAACACGCATTGAAAATATAAAAATTCCTGGAGAAAAATGTTCGACCGTGAAAGGTCTCCTGCGTCGTAGGCAATTTCGATGATGCGACCGTTGCGCCTCAAATGACCGGTGTAAAAAAAAAAACTAATTTGAGCGGATGGGCAATCAAAAGAAGGCCATTTAGCCCTGGAGTTTGTCGACCCCTTTTTTGTGTGTAGCCTTTGTTAGTTTCTTCTCGTTAATGTATACAAACATCTTTTGTTTCATGTTTTTTGCTCAACTCCTATTTGATTTTTCTAGCTTTACGGGCAGTACTAAATTGGACACGACCTCTCCATTGCCCGGAACGATGATGCATATCTACGCTGGCGATGCCGTCAATCACGTTCCAGCCGAAAACGTGAAAATCGGTGACCCGTTGACGTTGAAGGTAGCGCTCGACCAGCAAGAAGTCTACGGTATGACTGTCGCTGATTGCACCGTCCGTGACGGTCTCGGTTGGAGTGAACAGCTTCTTTACAACGACCAAGGGTATTTTGCTCTTGTTTTCCAAATGAAAAAACGCCTTTTAATTTGGTTGTTGATTTTGAAAGGTGTCCCGTCGATTATGAGATCATGCCGCCTTTTGAATATGACGTCAACAAGACGTCCGCCACGGTCAAATTCCAGGCACACAAATTTCCCTACACATCGTCCGTCTATTATCAGTGCAACGTGCGACTCTGTTTGCGTGATGGCGGTTGCGAAGAGGTATATAATCTAAAGCATTTTTTTTTTTTTGCAATTTTGGATTTATTTCTGGAACATTTTATAGCCACCACTGTGCGACAATCAGGGTAATAACCTTCGCCGCAAACGAAGGCAGGTGGAAGAAGAAGACGGCCCTAAAGCTGATTATCGAATTGATCATCCATCGTTCGCTCGGAATGCGACCACTGTCGAGGTCTTTGGTGGTTTCTACGTCACCGACGCCACCGATGGCGGAGAGACGCGTCTCTTTGACGGCGAGCCCATCGAAGAGGTACGTATTTTAATACACTAAAATCAATACTATAATCTACTTAACTATGTTTCTATTTCGATAGAATAAAGATGATCAGCTGTGCATTTCGCCGAGAGATTTCGCCATTGGCATCGCCGTGGCCGGCCTCATTTTGATGATTGCTGTCGTCGCTGCAATTCTGTTCTTGTGCGCCAGACGGCGACATAAGCGCGTCTCTTCCACCACAGGAAGCTCCGTCTATTCCGGACCGTACACCAATACGGCCTACAGTCACTCGAGTTGAACATGAAACAAAACTCGCGTGTCTTACAATGAAAATTAAGCGTCTTTTTTTCCCGTTCCAACTTAACAACCCTGTTGATTGTGTGTGCTGCAACACCTTAACGGAAAACGTCCCATCAAACGCGTTCGTCTATTGGTGTTCCGCTAAATTCTTCTCACATTTTTTGTTTTCTTTTACGTGTGTTTGAATTCTTTGAAATTTTCGCGCCTCTTGATGGAACTCTCCCCACTCGCTCGATAGGGTTGTGCGTTGGTCTTGGAAGAATTTTACCGGTAGGAGTGTGTGTCTATGTGTGTGATCACTTTGAAATCGTTTTGCACCCGAAATGCCGTTTTTATTTGGATTAACTCGTCGCGCGAAGATTACGTCATTGATGCTGTTGCATGGGACGGTGCCATAGCCGCGTCATTCTCTCTTCGTTTACTGTGCAATTATGTTCCGTCTGTTTTTTTTATGACCGTGTTTCTATCAATGACTTATACCAATAACTCGCTGATGCAATCCGTGAATGAGTGACGTCGATATACGAAAGTCGACGGCACTCATTCCGACGCAACTTGTCGGACGGCTCCTTTATAGCGGAGGCGTTGCTGGCGACTTGCTTTCGATTCCCTTAGTGCAATATTATCGAGTAAACACAATTATCTTTAAAAAAAAATAATAATAATCAGTATTTTTTCGAGGAGTCTCTTTTT
The DNA here is from genome assembly GCA_013167095.2 of Daphnia sinensis. Lineage (NCBI taxonomy): Eukaryota > Metazoa > Arthropoda > Branchiopoda > Diplostraca > Daphniidae > Daphnia > Daphnia sinensis. The sequence continues at coordinate 1,780,888 of CM023195.1, read as the reverse complement.
TTGCGTTTGAAATGGCTGTCTACTTCCCGCTGGCAAACGCACAACACAGAAAGATGAAACAAATTTAATCTTCTTAATTTGTCCGCTTGTTAAAAAAAAGGTTTGTTTTCGTTCCGGTTATAATTTCCTTTTTTTTTTTTTGGGGGGGGGGGAGAAAAAAAACAAAAACATGTCAAATATGGGTGCTGTTCATCGATCATTTGGTGATCGATTTTTACTTACCTAACATTCTCCATTTGCTAATATTTAATAACTTGCATTTTTAAAAATGAAACAAAAAACAATTCCTCTCTGTTTTAGCATATTGATCGTATACTTGTATTTTTTTTTTTCTATTCACCTCCTTCATGCAATATCGTGAGAAAAAAAATGGAAAATACAACGTCCACTTAAACTTTCTAAATGGCGAAATTATGCGTGTTATTTTAAAGTAAATAATTCGGCTGAATTTGTGTGTTTGATGAGATAAAAAGTACCAACCTTTCCCCCCCTTCTAACTAGATATCACGTGGATGCTGTAAGGCATAGTGAGAGACAAAAAAGGTAATTAATCAGATGCAAAGTGTTTACATCACCAGTTAATAAAAAAAAAAATGAATCTCAAGAATTAGTTTCTAATTTAAATTCATTGTGGTTTTATTTGAATATTGGTGGCACAAAATGACACCTAGAATGATACATTAAATACATTAAAATGGTTAAATGGCTTTACCAAATCGAACCCCTCCTCCACGCTATGGATTTTTTCCAGCCACGTGAAAGTCAACGCGAAACAAAGTAAGGGACGTGAATCAGGAGCAAAAGCGGGAAGGGTTATGTAATCATCCCTTTAGGCTTCCGGGGTGCTTCAAGGTGCATTAGCAAGGGCAGGGTTAGCACAGGTCAGGTATAAAAGCCGTGTGAAAAGTGCAAGTGATCAGCAGATTGCTCGATCTCCTCATCCAGCAAGCATCAAGAAAGCAGTATGGTGTCTAAAACAGGTAATTTATGCATTTCCAAAACATTTATGTGTTTAAATTTAAGTTAATGCAATAGTTTTGCAATATTGTTGTATGTTACAGTAATGAAACTTAAATCACGTTTTCTTAAGTGTTAGACAAATTGACAATAACCTAATTGTGCATTATTCAATTCCAAGCAGTGATGGAGTTGTGTTTATTGCTGGTTGCCATTCTGGGCGTGACTCCTTCCATGGTGTCCGCCGGCCTGATGGGCAAAGCGATGGAAATGCAAAAGCAGAGCGGGGGTTCGTATTCGTACACGACTGCTAGCTACACCACCACTACAAAAGCTTATTACACCACTACTGCAGCCCCAGTCTACTACACCGATGCCCCAAAGTATTACGCTGAACCGACGTACTACACCACTACCACTGCTGCCCCAGTATACTACACCGAAGCATCCGATTACTATGCTGAGCCAACTTACTACACTACAACCACTGCTGCCCCAGTTTACTACACCGAGGCGCCAAAATATTACGCTGCTCCAGCTTACTACACCACTGCTGCTCCAGCTTACTACACCACTGCTGCTCCAGCTTACTACACCACTGCTGCTCCAGCTTACTACACCACTGCTGCTCCAGCTTACTACACCACTGCTGCTCCAGCTTACTACACAGAGCAAACTTACTACACTACAACCACTGCTGCTCCAGTATATTACAGCGAAGCCCCGAAATATTATGCTGAACCGACTTACTACACCACAACCACTGCTGCTCCAGTTTACTACACTGAAGCCTCGAAGTACTATTCTGAACCATCATACTACACGACTACTGCTGTCCCAGTCTACTACAGCGAGGCTCCGAAATATTACGCTGAACCTACATACTACACCACAACTACTGCTGCTCCAGTTTACTACACTGAGGCTCCGAAGTACTATGCTGAGCCCACTTACTATACCACTACTACTGCTCCTGTGTACTACACCGAGGCAGTGAAGTATTACGCTGAACCCACTTACTACACAACTACTGCAGCTCCAGTCTACTACACCGAGGCAGTGAAGTATTACGCTGAACCCACTTACTACACAACTACTGCAGCTCCAGTCTACTACACCGAGGCAGTGAAGTATTATGCTGAACCCACTTACTACACCACAACTACTGCAGCTCCTCCAGTCTACTACGCTGAGGCCCCGAAGTACTATGCTGAGCCCACGTACTACACCACTACCACTGCTGCTCCAGTATACTACACCGAAGCACCCAAGTACTATGCTGAACCAGCTTACTACACCACAACTACTGCAGCTCCAATCTACTACACTGAAGCCCCAAAATACTACGTTGAGCCAACTTATTACACCACTGCTGCTCCAGTGTACTACACTGAAGCTCCCAAATACTATACAGAGCCAACGTACTACACCACCACTGCTGCTCCAGTCTACTACACTAAACCATCGTACTACACTACGACTGCTGCTCCTGTCTACTACGCAGAGGTACCTAAATACTAAATAGTCTACACCCATTGTAGGTATCTGCAAGAAGAGGAAACCCGGTTATAGTGAAAATTTCTTTTATTTGATTTTGTTTAAACTAATGTTTTCCTGTTGAAAATGTGTAGTGAAATCGTGGTATACTTAAATACAGCAATATTTCGTACAACGATTTGTGCATTAATTATTTTGTCAAGTTTTCCAATGATTATTTTACTCTATTTTTGAAATTTTATTTAATAGCAAATGTTAAATGTAGAAGCCCTAAATCTTTTTACGTTAGCTAAAAAAGCTTGTGAGCTTACAATATTAGTTACCTATGCAAAGTACTATTACTTTTTAAAATTAAACAAATTTCATGTATGCAATGTAAGTTTAAAATTATATTTGCCAAATTGATAGAAAAAAATTTTCAAGCAGATTGTTACCAACATACAACATCGCAAAAAATGCAATCATACACGTTTTAAATCCTCAGTTTTCACCTTTTGGAAGGAAGGTAATCTGTAATAAGAAACCATATTTATGAATGAAAATAATTATGGTGCACTCAATACTGCAGGTATTGAGTGACAAAATTTTGTTAACTTACCTAGATTTTACTTCTTCCGTAATATGCATTACAATCCAGGGATGTTCCAGTAATTTCTTAAGAGGCAATCGATCTTCTGCTTTAGGTCTGAGTAATTTTGCAATCAAATCTTTCGCTCCCACAGAAAGATGTGCCGGAAATCTTAAGTCGACTCTACGTTAACGAATGAAGAGTTTGAGAAAGAAAATGATGGAACGTCTTTTGAAGCGAGAACCAAATTACTTGCAAATACGGCGGTAGGTAACATCTTGTTTTTCCTCTTCAAAAGGTGGGGACCCAACCAAGAATTCGTAGCAAAGGATGCCAAGAGTCCACAAATCTACGTGTTCGTCGTGAGAACGCCCTTCTACCATTTCGGGAGCTAAATAATCTAGCGTGCCGCACATGGTAGTACGCCTGGAATAAAGTTGAACGAGAAATGAGGCTCAAGGTATCGATTTATGTTGTGCAATAAAAACGATTACCGTGATGAAGGTGCATGTACAGACCAACCAAAGTCTGCGATTTTAATTTCTCCGTGAAGTCCCAATAGAAGATTTTCTGGTTTGATGTCCCGGTGGATAACTTTTTGTGCGTGACAGTACATCAAAGCATCTGCTAACTGAGCCATGTAATTCGCCGTCCTTAAATGGAAATCATTATTATTTAAGAAACATGATTTTTACAATATGCTTTTTGTTAATACTTTGGTTCAGAAAATCGACCATGAGGTTGGCGCTTTAAGAACTTATACATCTCTCCATTTGCAGCAAATTCCAATATGAGATATATGCGTGTCTCATCATAGAAATATCCATACATACGTAAAACATTGGGGTGTCTGAAATAGATCCAAAAACAAATTAAGCTTGTGACAACACAATATTCGAATTCTGTTTGTTGTACCGCAAATGTGACTGAATTTCTATTTCACGTCTCAACTGATGTTCCATATGGCACTTTTGTAGTTGTGACTTAAATAAAACTTTCAGTGCTATAATAAACTTGGACTTAATTTCTCTGGCCAAATACACATTTCCAAATTTTCCTTTGCCAAGTGGTCGCCCAATTTCAAAATTGTCAAGACTCCATCTAGATGGTAAAGTAGAAGCAAACATAAGGTGAGGTTTCAAAGGTTTATTAGTTACTTTCACATTTGCTAATAAGCATAAGCGACAAAGTAAGAAAAGATCAAAATAGCAGTTGTGAAAACGAAGTATAAAAGAACGTACTCTTCTTCATCTGATGTCTCGCCCACTTGGTTTGAGGAGCTCTCTTTCAACGGCTGTTTGGTTTCCATATTGCTAGTCGATCAAAGCCCCACTCAGTTTTTTAAGGTTTAATAGTCTAAGTTTGGTTTCACTGCACAGAACGATTTTGACAAAGACGAAAATTTGAAGGATTCGTTTAAACGGCCTGACAGCATTGTCGGTTGCACTTTTCTCGTTCATTGCGCGTTCTCACTTCAAATAAAATTAAATCGAAAATTTTTGAAAAAAAGTTTCTGAAGGAAATTATAAATTTTACTAAGTAAATTTTAACAAACTGTGTTCTAAATCTAACATTTTACGAGCTTTATAAATGCAGGCAACCATACAGATGGAGCTTGGAGCATCGGGTTCGGGTGTGTATGTAAATGGGCCTAAGGCTACAGCAGCACAAGTTCTTTACTTTTAAATCTAAACTTGTCTGCTAAATTTTTATTGGTGAAAATGGCGACTGACGGAAGCAAAAAGCAAGTTAAAAATGTATCAAAAGTTGCTAACAAATCGAATGAAGAAGTTATTCAAGGCTTCCAAAGATTACGAACTGAACAAAGGCAACTAGCCAGTAAATTATCGGAGCTCGAAATGGATCTAAACGAGCACAAGTAAGTTTTACCGGTTTCGTTGCCCAAATTGTACCAGCACCGCATGTGACAATGCAACTGACAAACATAAAAATTTTTACCTGAAGATTGGTTATAGAAACTCTTCAGAATGTGGATGAAGACAGGAAGTGCTTTCGCATGGTTGGAGGGGTGCTTGTTGAACGAACTGTCAAAGAAGTTCTTCCTGCGCTTACATCAAACAGGGACCAGGTAATTTTGCTGTTTCCCCTTCATGTTTTTTGTTGTTGTTGCTGATTGCATAATTTTATGTTTTTTTTAGATGACTAAGGTGATTGAAGTTCTCAATGCACAGATAACAACAAAGGGACAAGAAATTAATGACTTCAAAGAAAAGAATAATATCAGGATACGAAATCAAAATGAACTCCCAACTGCAGCTCCTGATAATGAAGGCGAAAATAAAGTTGCTAACCAGGGAGTCTTGGTCGGCACCAAACCCTAACAAATTTTGTTTGTTTTGTATGCTTTGATGTTGAACAAAATCAGAAAACATGTTTTGCTTTTGCTTATTTACAAATCCATCACTATCCAACTGGCTAGCAAGTCCCTTCAGAAGAATTATTCACATGATGACATACTACTCAAAATCGTCCTAGACGAGGTGATGTTGGTTGGATGCACCATAATTTGACTTTCGTACGTATGCAGAACTCGAGAACATAAGCACCCGAAGTTATTCATTATCAATCACGGGCATCGTGATGGAAAAAACCACGAATCCTTTACTCCTGGTCGTCGTAACCTAGGCTGGGACAACTAATGTGCTACAAAACAAAGCTTCATCAAACACAGTGGTAACGCCTCCCTACTTTGCGTAATATCGTAAATTTTGAAGCTCAATCGTTATGAATCTCAAGTGAGCGAATGGAACGCGAAATCAAATTTGATACTAAGACAAATGGGCTAGCTTTGCTAATAGGTTTGTAGCTTGTTTGTTTTATTGATTACAAATATTGTATCACCCATTTTGAACAAACTTTGTGTTTATTATAAGCTTTCTAAAAATAAATGCATTTCTAACAGCTGCGTTTGCGTTACAACCCACAGCAACCAGGGAACATTTGCCCAAAACCAATCGATTGTTTCTTCATGTTTTTCTTTCCGTTTTACAGCAGAACTTAATTTTGACGGGGTACATTTTGCCATTTGAAAATAAATCAAAAGAAGTGTGACTAAATATAATTTTCTGTCTGGTAATCGTGTTGTGTTAATCATTGAAGAATAGTTTTGGTCATTTCGACAGGGCCTGCAATCCTACATCTGAAAGCCGAAATTGCCAGTCCAGAGAAGAAGGGCCTGTCGTAGTGTCGTCTCCAGTTCAGTTCGAGACGACAGTGAACCTCCTGGAATCCAAAGTTTAATCAAGAGGATTCAATTATCTTTACAATCACGTTGAAGGCGGTATCAACAGCACAACCGACATCGTCGTACTATTTACGATGACATTCTTATCAACGAGACCTGTCGAGAGGGTCTCACTCTCATTTTCATTCGTACGTACACGTATGTGATTGTAAGCAGAGTCGTCATATAATCTAGGAATCTCCTATGACTAATTGACTATCCAATCTATGACTCAAATGTCTGATGAGACATAAGATTACAGAGTCTGAAGCAAGCAACTTTGACGGTTACGCTTACGCCATGCTTGTTACGCCTTTTACGCGGGAAGCCGGGAAAAGAGTGACTGAGTGAGGAAGGGAACCACTGGAAGGTAGGGATCGGCCCCGATTGGCTCTAATCGGGTTTCCCGCCCCGCCCCGCCCCGGAAAAAGGCAATCGGGGCTGAATCGGTTTGGCATTTCGTCAGCCAGGGCGGGGCGGGGCAAAACCCGAGGTAAACCCGATTACCCCGACGCCATTTGCAAAAATGGCGGATTGAGGCGCGATATTTTAAAAAGGGGCGAAATTTGCTGGCCTACGGGGTTTGTGATCGGGGCAACCGGGGCGAGTACCCCGATTACCGTAATGATAATCGGTTTTAATATAACGATTAAGTTTTCACGTGAATCGATTAATAACAATCAGGGTTGCATCCCCGATTACAAACCCCGATTAAACCCCGATTGTAATCGGGGTTCGAAAATTTCAGCCCCGAACCCCGAACGCCCCTCCCCGCGCCCCGAATAGCAAAACCCGATTGGCAAAAAAGCACCCCGATTTAGGTCGGGGCCGATCCCTACTGGAAGGGCCGAAGGGGACCACGATGATTTCTAGAATAGCAAAATTAGCAACCCTGGAATTCTTAGCAGTCAACTATCAGAAAAAGCCTTTGGAGGGAAACCAAACTGATAATAGATACATGCCCACGTAGCCTACAGTCCTTCACATTTATAATTTATCACTTTATTTTCGTGTTGATTGATAATACTATCGCACCTTATGGAACGACTGATGCCCTCGGCAATCTTGCAACATTACACTGTCGTAAAATAATCCCTGGGGCCATATGGGCTGAGAAGAACAACCAAAATAAAAGCATATCTGTTAGTGCCCACACGACGTCTCTGCGACTGCTGCAAGTGAATGTAAGCTACGAGAAAGTACAGGCTAATATTTTCTGAACATAGTTCATTCATGTTAAATTACCTTCCTCAAAAATCTGTGTAGTTTTATTTCACATATATTAGTTTGAATTAATCGGAGTGTAGTAAATAAAGAATTGGGTGAGTAGCCTACTATATCCAATGACTGTTTTTGCTTTCAGATGGCAAACTTCCTTAAAAGAAAAATGTTTCACTTGATCCACTGTATGGCATTTATTGGAACAATTGCTTTACTCATACACTTAAGTGGTGGAGCAGGAAGACAGCAACCAAATGACCTCGAAGCAAAAGAAAATTTTAGTACATGGGAACGCTATGGATTCCTTTTAGCTGCCTTTCTGTATGCTACCAGAATACTGACACTTCTGTGCTTGCCCATGGCTTTATTTAATTTCTTGGGTCTTGTTCTTTTCAATGCATTTCCATGCGAACCATCATTTAAGGTAAACATAATAAATTCATTTACTCAAATGCTCTGGTTAAGAATTGTTGGCTGGTTAAAAATCACTTTTCCAATAACTTTGAAAATTACGCCTAGGTTTACGATAGGCGTCAACATGTCGCTACGCCCCTTATTTGTTTTCGGGTGGTTACCAAAGGGGACTTTCCCCAGTTGGTGCGCAGCAACATTTCGATGAACTTGAAGATTTGCCAGGAGGCAGGTCTAGAGCATTTCACATTTGAAGTTGTGACAGACAAATCAGTATCCTTGGTTACTAACAAAAGGGTACGCGAGGTAGTAGTACCAGAAGATTATGTCACAAAATCCGGAGCCCTTTACAAATCAAGGGCGTTGCAATATTGCCTGGAAAAAGAGGTATTTTGTAGCTAATCGGCTGTGAAAACGTAATTCGTCATCATATAATTGCAGGTTAACGTCCTGAACGACGAAGACTGGATCGTACATCTTGACGAGGAAACTCTTCTTACCGTTGGTTGTCTTAAAGGAATTGAAAATTTCATTTACGAAGGGAAATATCAGTTTGGGCAAGGAGTGATAACGTATAATAACGATAAGGTAAATTACGCAATAATCAATAGAGTAAGTATATTTAAACATTATCTTTTTAGGTCGTCAACCTGGTTTTAACGCTATGTGATTCGATTCGTGTTGCTGACGACATGGGAAAAGTGCAATTTCAGCTCAAGGTTCTGCATATGCCAATTATGGGTTGGAAAGGATCATATGTCGTGTCTAACGTAAGTAGAAGTCGGCTTATACTTTTCTCAATAAAGAACTAATGTTAAGTCAACTTGTTAAATCAAGGCTGGTGCTGAAAAAGATGTTAGCTTTGATCTTGGACCTAAAGGCTCAGTGGCAGAAGACGCTTACTTTGGGCTTTTGGCAGCTAGCAAAGGCTATTCATTTGGTTTCATCGACGGTGACATGTGGGAGAAATCACCTTTTACTTTTAAAGATTTTCTCCGTCAGAGGAAACGATGGCTCCAGGGTCTTCTTCTTGTTGTTCATTCGTCAGCAATTCCTCTTAGGTAAGCCGTTCTAAATTCTTATTTATCGTACACAACTATCCAATATGATTGAACTATAGGTTTCGCATTCTTCTTGGTTGCTGCGTTTATGCCACAGCAACGGCGCCGTTGACGACCTTAAATTTATTTCTTCAGCCGTGTTTCCCAATACAAATCGGCCGAGTAAGTTGGCAGAATTTTTTAACGTAAATGTCAAACCGGCATAATTTATGGCTCTTAAAAGTTTGTAGATTTGAGCGGATGCTTCGTTGGAGGTGTCATCTTGTATATGAATTTATACGGTACACTGAGATCCTACAGCATAAAAGAGGCTGGGATAGTCAAAGTTCTACTGGTAACTATCTTAGGATTCGCCGTTCAACCTATTAAACTCGCGCTTGAGGTAACAGCTATCTTATGGGGTCTTATTACGCCGAAAAACGAGTTTGTAGTAGTCGATAAGAATGTGCATTTGAACTCAGTTTTGTCTACCTCACCGTAAACTAGTAGATTATTCAACTGTCCGTTTAACGCTAGACATGTTTTCCCGTCTTTCATAATGTTTCTAGACTCCTTATTATCCGTGACGGCCAAAAATGTAACTAAGTTACATATTGTTTAATATACATCGCATGCTATGTTTGCCCCACTACATTATAACAATTTATCTAACGTTTGAATTTCAATATTAATATTTTAGTAGTATTGATAAGACTATGGGAACTACGGGCTGTGGCTTTGAACAATATTTAGACTGGAAAAGTAGACCTTGGACTGGGCACCTGGTGACGGTATGGCAGAACTGGCCGGCAGTCAGTACGTAGTTGCCCGCTGACCTTTTCTATCCTCTACGCTTCTTCAGTGCAAGCAACACAAAAATCAATTGCACACACAACAGTAATTGACGTGAAACAATTCTAATTGTTTTTGAATTCCATTTCTTTTTCCCTGCAAGGTGTTTTATTCCAATATTGCTGATTGACAAGGTAAGAAGAAAGTGCTTATTTCAGACTCAAACATAGTAAAGTGGCTGATTATTTTTTTTTTAGAGACAAACAAAGGAATGCAGAGTCAAATAACAATCAACTTGCATAGTTGAGTGCAGGAAGTAAATATGGAACACTGGATCACCAAGACAAACCGTTGGGTAATTTACCTACAGAAGTTATCTCCAGCGTGCTGCGGCTCGCCTTCTACGGATAACTGACTGAAGACATCGTTATCTGAATGGCTTTATTCCCGTCCGGAAAGATCATATCGCCGATGGCTGTTACGAAGAACTGCGCGTCTTGAGAAATAAGGTATTCTTCATCTTCTGGTACAACACTGTATGGGGCTATATGGTTTGCGTGTTTCGTTCCCTGGATTAGAAAAATCGTCCCTTGTCCGGTAGAAGAATTGGCATACTTTTGAGCGATTGCCAAATTCGTACTAGATGACAAAAACCTATTGAATCGGATGTACTGATTCACTTCGGCTGGCACTGTGTAATTGACTCCCCTGTAGAGCTCGAAGTCATAATCTTGACACGCTAGCAAAAGAAGACCAAAGAATCCCTTGTAGTAGTATGTATTGTAGTCAGAGTCATCGCGGAACGCGCTTGTTTCGTCATTGAACGTAGCGTAAAGATATTCGGGCTCTGACATGGAGTACGCATAGGCTGCCAATTGTTCCTGTAAAAATCATCCACAGATCAAGTTTTGATATATTTTCAAAGACCCTTTTTTTGGGGGGGAGGGGGGGAGTGGCATACTGAATTGTAAGTTGGGTTATTAGCGACAGCAATCTCCCAAGTAATTCTTAATTTTTCATTGTTTGCCATATCGTCCTCAAGCATTATCTCTGCCCGAACAGTAGGAGGTACTGATGGATCCACCTCGTAAAGATCGTAGGTGACGTTCAAATATAAGTTAGGTTGCCGATTGAAGGGTTCGTATGACCTTTCTACTCCGTATGCGTCTATATCGACGTTCACAGCATAACGAGTTTGGCTGTCTTGGGGACTAATTATTGGCGATCTATAAATTGTACGTGAAAAAATTTGAAAAAGGTCAATCTTACACCGCACTGTTCCATTCCCGTAAATTATACTATTCTTTTAACATTCTTTTTTGTCGTAGTAGGCTAAGACACGTTCGTATTCGTATTCGTATTCGTAAACGTGAATGTTTTGCAATATTACAAATATGCTCAGTTTTAAACAATGTTTTTATATTGTGTAGCAAGAAAGTGAAAAAATTTACTGTTTAAAGTAGTAAGCAAAAATCTAAACTATGTAATCTATGCAGGTTGTACTCACGTGTTACTCAAAAGAATATTGAACAGAAGAACAGCCAGCAAGGCAAACATTTTATTTAACGCCATCGTCGGAAAAGCTTCAGATCTGTTCAACTGCGCGACAAGCATTGAAGTCTTGTTGAGCTCAGGTATTTTAAATATTGAACCGTGTATTCATAGGCCATACTCGGCGAGCCATTTCAATTTTCTAGAAAACCACCAACAATCTGTTTGTGGTAAGACCCATCAGCGCTGCTCCCGTTGACTCTTATTCCCTTTTAAAGCCTGCAAGGACTCAAATAGGAAGTAACACTTGTAGAATCAGACGGGTGCTGCTGCGGTGGCAGTGTCAATATGTAAACGAAACGTTACATGCCAAACAGATGATGTTTTTTTGAAAATACGTTTAGAATACTATTGATATTGCCAGCCTGTATGAATAACAGGTATATGCCAAAAACGTCCATAGCTATACCCTCGCTTAAAATGCTAGTAAATGAGCTTAACAAAAATCTCAATAAATATGATAATGATTTTTTAAATGGATATGTTACAGGAGAATGTTACAACACACGGAGCTGTTTTTCCCATAAGACTTCGTCTCCCGAAAAAGGCACTTTCAGTCATAGACTGTTTCCTTAAAAGGAATAGTTGTGTCATGTCTAGCGTGTTGGCGTATGATTGACTACGAAGATGCATTAGTTGCCTTAACACAGTTCAGTCTGGGAGAGGTAGCTCTCTAATTTCAATGGTAAAACTTCCCGGTTACCATATAAACTATGTCTCCGATTTGCTTTTATATCGGGCGCCCTTGACTGACAGCCATGACAACAGCTGTAAGCATCCAGCGTTGCATGATTTTAGGCGCGAAATTGGAATAACAGGAAAACTCCAAATCTGGCATCGGTGTTGCTATCATTCAAAATTGTTCAGTTTTTAACTACCTGCAGCAACAACCGACTCTTTGCTGTTAAACATTTTATGTGTTATCGTTTTAAAATTATCCATCCTTCGTTCAGGCAAAATACATACGAAAGCCGCGCCATTGGAATAAACGTTTACCGTTCTAGCCAACATGAGTCGAAATGGACTTTACAAGATGTCAGGTCTAAGATGTGCAAATTCTGCTAAAGCCCGAGCTCAAAGAATAGATGAGCAAAATGGAAATCGTCGTACAGCTCGGTAAGATAACTAACTTTTGATGGTTTTGGAAACACAGAAACTATTACCACATGTTTTTTTATGTTTGGACCAGGCAAGCAAAGAATGATGCTAAAAGAGGTCTCGTGGAAATCGACCCAAATGTTTTAAATGCCAGCCAACAAATTTCAAAGCCAACTGCTGAGCTTACCCATCAACAAAAATTGCAAGAGAGGTTAGCTAGGCTACAAATATGGCGCCAGGAGAAAAAAGCATCTGAAGAAAAGGCAAGAGCAACTAAAAAAGCACCCTTTTTGGTACCAGGCGTTGCAAAGGTTAATAAAGCTGTACCTGAAATAACTCCTTTGGCAAACATCAAAGTGGCTAACACAAGAGTCACACGGTCACAGACCAAAAAACCTATGGAACCAGTAAAGCAATGGACTATCACGTCAAACAATTCTTTGTCAGAGAAAAAGCAACCGAAAAATGCAAAGAAAGAAAATGAAGCACCAAAGAATGAAAAATCATTTGCACCAAAAGGATTTGTTTTTACTGCACCCAAAGGTTAGAAGAGTTCTTAAGGAATGAATTGAATTTATTTTGATCTATTTCCCTTTCAATTTTAGAAATATCAGTGAAAGCTCTGGAGATTCAAGATGCAATTAATGTGCAAAATAAGGATGCTTGCTCTAAATCGGGGACACCACAAAGAACAATGTCCTCTGGTGCCGAAAAAGAAGACTTCAAAATCTCACCACTTGTGGTTAACCACCCTTGGATTTCTACTACAAGAGGTTCCTCATCCAAGAAGCAAAGAATGAGCCTGGAAACATTTCCAAACCAAGAGCCTCTGTCTTCTCCAGTATTGAAGAAGAGATCTCCTAGCGATAGAAAGTCTGTGGTAGAGCTTAGCAACCCGGATGCCGTAAAATTTCGAGCCCTTATGGCAAGTGAAGGGACCCGGCTGACAGATCTTTGCAATAGCTATGAGCAACTCCTGGCAAATGGTGATATTCCAGAAGAGGAAACTGGTTCGGTTCGCACCGTTATTGGTCAAGCTCATCTTCTGCAGCGAGAACGATTTACCCAATTCGCAGGCCTCGTTAATCAGTTTGAAAGTAAAACTGGTGAAAAAGAAATCACGGCAACCGATTTAGAAGGTTTTTGGGAAATGATTTATCTTCAGGTAGCTTTTAATAACACTCCCTATCATTTTGCAAGTGATCTTAATCTTCGTCTTACTCTAGGTTTCAGATGTCGATAAAAAATTCGAAGAATTGGAAAAACTGAAGCAAAATGGATGGGTACGAACTGAGCACATACCAGAACTAAACAAAAAGACTAAAGTCACCACTAAAAAGAAAGCTCCCATTGCTCGCCCAGCCAAATCGAATATGCGGGCTCTTATCGCCGCAGCCCGCAAAAAACAACTAGCAGAGAAAAGCTGTGGGTCAGTCAGAACATTAATCGCATGAAATTTCAGATTTATCGTCGACATTTTGATCTCACGTTAATTTTGCACTAGATCGCCTTCTGTTAAAAGGAGAAGTTCTCTTCTCATGTCTCCTGCAAGAACGCCAGGAAAAAGGCAGTCTCTGAGACGATCTGTTTTGTTAAATTCTGCCAAAAAACCTGTTTTCATCGTAACAGATATCGCACCTTCTGATGTAGAAGAACCAGCTAAGGAAAATGGTGCAGTATTCGAGAACTCTACTCCTGGTCGAAAAAAGACCTACAGGTACGGCAGATGTTCTTGTCATTGTTAATTCTTGACGTAATCTCCTTACTTATTTATTTCAAGCCGACAAACGGAACAGGCTATTGATTCCGTGAGCTCAGAGGACCGTTTGTCAATTGAATTTGATACTTTGAAAAACGATCCAGAATCGTCTGACTGTGTGACGCCCCTCAGAGTTTTCCGTTCTCCCCGTGAAACCAAACCATCAAGCGTTCAACCACAAATTGGTAAGGATCAATTTTCGTGTAAATAGCTTGCTAATTAATTTATTTAAACTTGCCATTAGGAAACGATGCACCTGAAATAGAAGAAAACGTCTTTAGCCCACGTCGTAGCACAAGAATTCGTGGTCTCAATAATAGCACCAGAATTATCCCGATGGGGCGAGCAAGCCTTCTTCCAACTACCTCTATTTCGCCCGTTACACCGAGTGAGAATTTAATCTCCTTCGATTGAAGCAATGAAGACTTGTGTTCAAATATTATCCGAATGTGTTTCCCTTCTTAAAATTGTTTTTGCGACTTATACGTGTCTTTCTCTCTCTTTTCCACGTAAAACGAACGCGTTTCATATCGCTTCTGTTGGTCTTCCATCAAAGTAAAGCGTGAAAATAGCTGAACGTATAATAAAACAAATGCCTATGTAATCGTGTCGTCCTTGAGATAAGGCGTGTTTGAACAAAACATTCCTCGTTTCAACAAACACAGCATGTAACAAGTAGCTAAAATAGGTGAATTTATGCAATAATAAAAAAATTTGACGCATTTTGAATATGCTGGCACTGCTGTAGCAAATTCAGGCGGCAAATGTCTTCTTGTTTGTCATCCAACTAATTAAATATTCACGAACTTGGCCGCTTACCGCTAGATGGCAGTCTGTTCTATAGGGTTGGATACCGGAGGTAGAGAGAGAAAAAAAAACGTCGACATTCCCCTAACAGTTTTCAGCGAGAGCGAATGGCGGCTCGAGTTGTTGTGTCAAACCATCAGGCGTCTTCTGTCCACTGCCTCAACTTTTAAATGTTTTTGCACAGGTTTAAACGTTTGATTAAGTCTGACCGAGAGCAAGTGACACCCAAAACGACGACGCCGACACTTCTAGCACCAATCTCGAGTCGTTCAGTGTTGATGCAGTAGTTTTCCAAAGGTAAAGCACATTCCAACCAATTTTTTTTATCACCTCAGAACGTTTCGACTTCAGTGAGAAAGGTATAGACAAACGAGCTATTGCCAAGTAGATTATTGTAAACAGCCAATCAAACATTTCACAGACAATGTTTCTAGGCTTTTCGTTTTTTTGTTCTTGAAAAACCGTTTTCCATTCCTCTTTTTGGCTCAGTTTTTTGGGGCTTCGTTTTCGACCAACTTTCGTTATTCGTTTCGAAAGACTCATTCTTTTTTATTCTCTGTGCGGTGAGTCAAATGGGCTAGGACGAAAATAACAAACACAAAAAGAAGAGAAACACCTAAAAGAGAGAGACCTCATGGCTCATGGTTAGAGACACCTGAATTCGTAATAAGTCGTGGGGGAGGGGGTCTCGAATTAAACATTCTGTTTGTAGAACATTAAAAAGGGCGCGGGAAGAGTCTCCACCAGCCACGTGTACGTGACCGCCAGGAATTCAATCTCGCAATTTGAATGAATTTCGACAGTTACGATCATTGGGCGCGATAAGAACTGGGAGGCTGGTTTTCAAATATTTATACGTTGGCATGTGCATGCCTCCCCCCTTTTCGTAGACATTTGTAACACTCAAGCCGAACAGAGCGTGATGAAAGCGACGTTCATTTTGAAAGAATACCTTACCGTCAGTAATGAAATGTAAAACCGGATGAGATGTATAGATTCCAACGTGTCTCGTAGCCTTGGTCGATGCGACGTTTCCTTTGCACGAGTTGCCCGAGGCTATTAGAGACTACGCCGGCATTTACAATGTGACTCGGGACGGTTTTTGATTTTTTTTTTTTTTCAAACTTGCTCTCTCACACACACATTTTGCGGTAAAACAATAAAAATATGCCGTGTAACCTTGCTCAAATGTTATTTTCTCTCGTGGTAACATTTTAACGGAATTATTTCGTACGACCCGTTAACGAATCATGTTCATAATCAAATATCGATATATAACTAATTTTGTTTATTTCTCTATTTACGAACAGGTTGTTTGTGTGTGTGTGCTTTTTGGAAGTAAAGGAAGCGAATGTCCACATCCAATGGCTTCCGAGATGGTGACCAGACTTCTTCGGCCGGACGTGGACCATCAGCCAAGGCTGCACCGGCCTGGCACCATCAGCAGAGCGTCAAGGATCCATTGGAAGACGTATTTTTAAAACCGTAAGTCTTTGCTTGGACCTTCGCAGCAATGTCTTAGCAGAAAAAAAAAGAGAGAGTATGACTAAAGCCTTCTGGCAACTCGGTCGTGCTTCGCGTAGTTGCTATTTTTTTTTTTTTGTTCTTCTCAAGTTTCACCGATAGCGATCGCCTACCTAGAATTTCAAATTTTGCGTGTTTTCATAACGCAAGATTTCCCTAAATGGTGGTGATATTTGTTTGCTTGTGTGCGTGTGTGTGTGCGTTTGCGTAGGATTTTCTCGTGAAAGGCCGTTTTTAAGCTAGATTAGCTCCGGTAAACCTTGGGATTAGTTAAACTACGTAAGAAAAAAACATATTTTTTCTTTGAGCACCTTTTTTTTTCTCTATGAAATTCTTGTTGTTTTCCAGTCCACCTCACACGATGAGTGTCCTTGCACTGTATGCAAGAAAACATGTTTTTTTCATTTAAACAGGTTTTCGTGCTGAAGGTGAGAAAAGTATAGGGGTGCAAACTAAAACTTGTTTTGATTTGCCTATTGGGAAAATGGATAATTTTCTGAACTGATACGTTCCATGCTGTGGTATTTTGAGAATTTGGGGGGGATTTCGGGAAGAGCTTTAAAGTGTACGCTTAAAGGATACATATGATCGAAACTGTTCTCACGAAGCTCTTGGAAGATAGTCAGCCTCTAATACAGAGCAGAATATTGAGATCATAGGTCGAAGGCTTTAAAATAGATCAGTTTTCATTGTGTAAACATCGTGCACGGCCGAGGGGAAAAGACGACTGGCAGATGGCCTCAAGTCGATAGCTCGGTCCCCATGTTCTCTTTAAGTTTTTTATCTAAACATTTCCACGTTTCAAGCTGGGCAACTTGAGAAGCGCCTCATAACAAAAATAAAATAAAAAACCCCAAATGAAACTGAGAATGCTTCGTGCTTTTTTCCTTCTCTCGCGGCTTCTGTTTCTCTCCGACTTGCCTCTAACTGGAACATATCGTACGAGTTGTGTTTAAAAGAAAAAAAATCTTTACGTTAGAATTGTAGGCTGTAAAGTGATTATGTCGTCAACCGGTACAGCATTTATTGATCTGTTTCTTTTTTTCTATGTTTAAAGGATGGAAAAGCCATGGAAGTCACCACCGCCTGCCAGTGGAGGAAAACCCAACTCGGTGTCTGCTCCACTGGCTATGCAAATGAATAGCTCAACTCCACTCCACTTCAATTCGGCAGTGGCTCTTTCTCCGGGGAACATGTCGGCGAGCACGACACGCATGTCACTCGACCTATTCCACAAAAACGCATTCCGATATCACATGGAACAGCCGTCGCGACCTTCGCTCACTACTGGTTAGCTTGTTTATCTTTGAACGAAAACAATAGAGAAATACGTCAAAAATTACATCACTATTAACGGACATCTGTTTTCGATGAATAGATTTCGCTCTGTCGGCTTTGAAGAATAGCTTTTCCATGTCGTCGTTGTCACAGACGTGTCATCCAGGAGGGGCTGGAACGCCATCATCTGATACGCCGCCGTCTGCAGTTCCTCAGACGCCGGATGTAACAGCTAGGCTCAAGTGGGAACGACCCTTTAACAGCTTAACTCGTCTCAAGTAAACTTTCATTTCATTTAATATTCATTTGATTTCCGTTGTTTCTCTTTTTCCCCTATTTGGTTTGCTTATCATACACCCCGATATGGCTTCAGTTGAATTAA
Organism: Daphnia sinensis; assembly: GCA_013167095.2. Lineage (NCBI taxonomy): Eukaryota > Metazoa > Arthropoda > Branchiopoda > Diplostraca > Daphniidae > Daphnia > Daphnia sinensis. The sequence continues at coordinate 1,762,759 of CM023195.1, read as the reverse complement.
CGATTTTTATTTCTGGAACTTGACAGAGAGAGAGGCGCAGGGAGAGTTCATTGGCGCCGCTCCTTCGGTGCATCTCCGTTGAACGTGAAAGAAGATGCTACCGTGAACGTTCCAGGAGCGGCCGGGCAACATAGTGCCAACGCGGACTGGTTGGGCAATGCCGACTACACATTCCTGATGAGTTGCGATTTAATAGAAAGCTGTCGCAGTCTCAACGGTGAAATGTCGTGGGACAATGGCGACCTGGAGCATCTCAGAATGGCCGAAATGGGTGGCCGATCAACGGTCACAAACAACCAGTCCGTAGCTGTAGGCTGTCAGACTGATGCCGAAGTCAACATTCCGGGTATACCCCACTTTGTATTCCGTTATTGTCGCCGTGTCTTTTGCGTCGCGTGTAAACAAGCCAAGTTTGGACACGAAGAGAGAAAAATTCTTGTCTCGACTTGTCTGGCAACAACTTGTTATAGTATTAGTATCGTCTTATTAATGTTATTATTTTTTTTTGTTTTTTCTTTTGTTCAGATTTGCAATTGCAATTGCGATTACTCCGAGAGTGGCTGAAACGCATGGAGAATAAGGTGCCGAAACTCGTCTTGCGTCCAAAGTGGACGCGGGAAACTCTGGATCGTCGGATCGCCAGCTACAAGGTTAGTCTTTTCACTGCTAGATGGCGTTTAGTATAAAATGTGGTCGCTAGATGACGTGCGTGATGTTTTGTTTACCTCGCGATTTTAAAGATTAGCGCTAGATGGCGGTGCCTGCAACTATCGAATTCGCACTTACTTTTACATGGCTTCGTGAATCTGCGTTCCGTAGAAAACGATTGTCAGGTTAAGCGTTTTTTTCCCCTTCTTCTCCTTCAATTTTCCTTTTGCAAGAGGTAGGAGGACAATGATTCGTGTAAAAAAAAAAAAAAAAAAAAAACAGAACGAAAAGTTGAGGATAAAACGGAAACGAAAGAATGTTTGGAGTGTGACGGCTCGTAACAGGATTTTATTCTCGATTCGGCTCACAGCCGATGGACAGACGGTTGAATAGTGGGCGATTCAAGAGCGGTAGACGGTGCGCAGAATCCCATTAGAGTCGCTCAAATAACAACAGGGACGCGCTCACAAAAAAGAAAAGAGAGGGACTGAGTTCATAATACCGCAGCAGATTTTTTTATACCTTCGTGACGAATGGACTCACGTTTCGTCACGCATCTGACGCGAACCACCCCACACACTCCCTCTTCAGCAAATCATATCAGAATGAGATATAATTGATAACGGGAAAAGAAAAGAAAAGACAAATGTTTCACCATCAAAATGCAAACTTACTGACGGGTTGACGGGTCAGCGCTGATTAAAATCGTCCCACTTGCCAACTGGTTTGCGTCTTTCTTCGTCTAGATTTTTATGACCCTCACTGCTCACTGTGACGAGTGCCAAAATACACCGACCCAATACGCCGGACCGTGGCTCCCGTGTGGTCGGGCAAACACAGCCATTTCGGCCCCATGCAGAGAGAGAGAGAGAGAAAAGAGAGCAAGAGCTCGGAATAAACTTGGAAGATGACAACAAAAAAATGCGTCCCTGAAAGTCTGGGGGAAATAGAAACGAAATCTTTGACGTTCGTCGTGTATTGAGGAATGGGTTATGCGGAGCACAATGTGCTATCGACGGGCGTCGGTTGCGCGTCGTCGACTTTGGCCTTGTTTTGCGACGATGTCGAAACGAAGTTGGCCGTATCTTTTGGCACTTGATCCACAACTGTAACATAAAAGAATGAAGGGACCGTATAGAAGTGGAACATGGGATTCGGGAAGTTCGGATGGGGAACGTTTCAAAAAGAAAAAAGATGGGCGTCTTAGTTATTTTTGGACGTGGCATTCGCTCGTGAACATCCGACTAGGATTCGGGCTTCATTGCTCGGAATTCGAAATGCGTTTTCACTTAATGGACATGGCGTCGCGCTTTTCAGCTTTGAAAACGAGCGCAAAAACACTTTCGCCACATGTCGTGGAGTCGTCATTTGTCCGGCATTTCTATATCAGCCGGACCGGCTGAAATGAGTGAAATGCCATTATATTCAGAGCATCACACATGGAAACGGAGAGTTTTTCTTTTTTTTTTTTTTAAATCCAGTCCAGCGAGTCCTCGAAGTGTATTCGATGTGTCATTTCGCCAGCCCAGCTCTCTGGGACGAACGGCCGATTGGTGGCAGCACCTGGCTATCTTGCGTTTCGAGGGGCTTTTTTTTTTCCAGAATCGAGTTAAGACTGTTGTGTTTCGACCGTGGGGCTGCCAGTTGTGTTGGGCTTATATCGGCGTGTGGTTGGTGCTCGTTTCATTCGCGATACGAGACACACAGAGAGAGAGGGACCAAACCGATAAGGGGGTAGTAGTGAAACCATCCAATTTTTTTTTTTTTGTTTTTCCTTCTTCTGCATCCCGTTTTTGTTTTGCGTGTGTCTATGTGTTTCTCTCTCTCTCTGTGCTCGTGTTTTGTGATTGTGTGACAATGGCGCACTAAGGATGTCCGAATAACCGTTCCTCTTTCTCTCGGATATACATGTATTACCTCTATTGGAAATTGGGTAAATCATCTTTCTATCCGTGCATGTGTGATTAGATGGGATCGAGTTTGTTAGTTTTTATCGCAATTCGTAGCATCAACGACGTGTTCTTTTTTCAAGGATATTTTTGATTAGATTTGTTGGAAGTTTTTTGGGTTTTTTTTTTTCGGGTAGCCCCGGTGTAGGAGATACAAGACGTGCAATAAGGGACTTCCGGCTGTGGATGTGTGAAGAAAAAAAAATTACGTTTCATGAACATATAAAATTGTGGAAAAGAGAAAAATGTGGCCGAAAATTGGTCCGTTGTTTGCAATGGGCTGTGAAGGTTGCCCAGTCGTCCGGCAATGAGAATTGGTACTGTAAAATGAAAAAAAGTCAAAATAAAGAAGCTCCGCCGTGTTTCCGGCTAGTTTGAAACCACATTTTGCCTTGCCATCAGCAGCGTCGCTTGTTTTTTGTTGGCAAATCCAATTAAAGTGCAGTCGTTATTTCTTCTTTTCGTTTGCTTTTCTTTTTCCGGACCTTGGCCGTTTCACTGACACTCGAACAAAAGAGAAATGAAGCGAACCCACGCCCCGTTTTTTCTGAAAAGACAACGCCAAATTCGCTTGAAAATCTCGGTTTTTTCTTTCTAGGGGGGAGTCGTAAACAATAAAGAAAAGCGTTAGTTTTTTTTTTTTTTTACCAGGACAGGTAGCCATCGGTCGTTGACGTCATATGCCCGTTACCTTCATTTAAATGTTTTGAAACCAAAATAAGTGAACATGGCCGCCGTTAATCCGAACACAAAGGCCGTACCATCATCGGTCATGCTCAATCTCGGCCATCCATCAAAAGGTTGTTTTCACCTGCGTGAATTGCAGCTCGTTGCTCATTAGGCACTTCTTTTCTAAGACCCGTTTTTGCAATGATGTCATCGACGAGGTCACTTTTGGTGAAGCGATAACACAGCCTTCATTGATGGATGACGTGTCTTTTTTGCGGGTTTTCCTTGAAACAGTGACATGGAAGATGCCCACGTTGGGCCGTGGGAATAATAATGGGGAAAGTGAACAGGTAATCAACTCGAGTCTGGTACCCACCCCCTTTCTTTATTCACAATCTCTAAATTTAATGAATTGCTTTATTCAATGAATAACGTGATTCATTGCGGGATTTCGGTTAGGAACGTAATATCAATTTGTTAACTTTCATTTGATTTTTTTTTTTTGAAAAACAAAACGTTTGAATTGTTTACTACAACTCGCGTGTTTGTGTTTTTGCTGACCGAGCCAACTGATTGACTGGTGAGAACGAGATCCACCCGGACATAAAAGAGCTATTCTTAAAATCCCCCCTTTATGTTCCAGAAAAGAAAATCGAAGTTAATACAGAGAAAATAGTCCTGCTTTTACGTGTGTCATTAGAAGAGGAGAGCTTGTTACGAACTCCCACGGACTAGTAAAACAAGTGGTGCTGTCTCGTAACTTTTGACGGCTGTATATTTCATCTTTTGATTTCGTTTCGTTTTCTCGAGTGGGTCCGTCTCCCATTACAGCCTCTCCTGGAGAGGAGAGCTTTACCATACGCGGAGTGAAACGCCCTTTTTATCTACGTGCTGTTAAAGAAAACGAAGCAATCCTTTTTAGGCTTTTTAAAGTTTTATGTCTCTGTTTATTTTTTTGAAACGAGAAATGTTTTAAAGGGTTGCGGTGTAGAGGTAAAATAGATGTGATCGATCAGTTCACAGAAGGGGGGCGTATCGTACGTGGATCAATGTCCAACCAAAAAAATTGTTTTTGTCGTTTGGATTGCGGTTCAAGTTGTCCCTTTTTTTTGTGTGTACAATTTGAAATTTCGTGAGTCTTGGGTTTTTTTTTCACGCAGTTGAAAGAATAGAGGATGACAACAATCGAAAAAAAGAAAATTTATGATGATACCGTTAAGAAGAATTGTTTATGATTGTTGTCACTGATTCATTTAAATTGCTTTATTTATTATTTTTTTATGATTATTATTTATCATTAATTCTTGTTTCTTTCTTATTTTTTGTGTGTGGAACAATAGAGACTGAAACGAGAGATCGACGGTCATTCGGCTGAATTCGGAGCGGCTTGTCAGCGCTGTGCCTCTTGGAACCCTCGGCTCGGTCGGCTGCTGGAGAACCGCTATCACCGCCTGTTGCTTCGCATCCTCGAGTGGACATACCACCTGGAGGCCTTGGCTAAGAAACCACCGGTCAGTATTTTATTTTTTTTTTAACAGATCGATGGTTTACCTCCTCCTCCTCCTACCCCCGCCTTTCGGTTCTTTACTTATCTCTTTTATTCTTTTTCTCTTAAAAAAAAAAACCCACAATGGGCGCACCTTTTATGGGCGATTCGCTTCTCTTTTTCTCTTCTTATTCCCGTCTGTTTTATTATTATTTTTCTTTCTACTAGTAGAAGTGAGAGAAAAGCATCTGCTGATGCAACAATCGGGTCACCCCATCGCGCCATTTTTATTTTATTCTTTACCGAACGCGTTGCCTCAACACTTCCGGCCGGACGGAACGATACGCTCCAGCGATTATTAAAAACAATATCATTACAAACCCCTTTTTTTTTCTCGTGCGGACAGTCCGCTTGCGCGCCAGTACACACCGTCGTGAGCTAATCAGATCGTGTCGAGGGGGGGGGGGGGCTTCCGAAACGTTTCATTTTCGAAGGAAATAACCGAAAATGGAATAATGATAATAAAATTTTTTTTTGGGGGGGGGGGGGAAAGGGGACCAGCTCACGATGTTTCGATTGATCGAAACCAGCCGACTGGAACAGGCTCGTGATAGTGGTGAAAACAAAAGAACTCAGAATAGGTGAGTTAAAGGCAAAAAAAAAAAGAAAAAGAGGGGGGTAGAAAATGAAAAAGTTTTTTTGGAACAACAAAAAAATTTGTTTTTCCTTTTCTTGAAGGGCCTTTTTTGTTCCAGCGTTTTCTCGTTATCTCGGCACCCTGGCCGGTTTTTTTTGTTGCCCTTTTTCTCCGATCTCCATCGAAGAGGGAGAAAAGATGATTACTAATAATAAGTGACCGTGCGCCCACGAAGATTGTAATATTTACCGGGATTTGTTGTTGTTGATGGTGTAGGGGAAAGTTTGGGGGGGAGAAATCTACGGGTAAAATGCGCCTGGAGGAATAACATTAGAATCAAAACGATGGGGGGAAGAAGAGGGAAGAAAAATCCGGATTTAAGTATCAAATAGTATTTTTTTATTTTGTGTAGGCTCGTGACCTCCGTCACTATCGTTTATTTTCTTTCTCTCTATTTTAACATTCATCCCTCCAAACAACAACAACAAAATATTTTCGGGTTGGTTCAGATCGATGCTATCGAAAAAAGAAAACGGCGGTATATATTTAAAACTAAAATCTTATCCAGTGAATTTTTAAAAGTTCGGTCCTTTAAAAAAACAGAAATTTACACCGACGTGTATTTTGTTTTATCCTCAAAGGAAAATGCCGATGTGTTTTTAATCGATCGTTTTTACGTCATTAAACACAACGGCATTCCCTTCCGCCTTTGTTTTTCCCGTCCTCCCGCGTTTTCAACCCGCTCGTATTATAATACCCCTGGTGGTGGGCACCGTTATTACAAGACATTTAAGACGCGAAAACGAGAAGAATATCATCATCATCGGAACTTCAATTTCTTACGTTTTTTTAACCTTTACTTCGTGAATGCGGCTCATGTAGGTCGTTTCTTAATTGCCCGGGAAAAGATGTGCGTGACAGCGTTGCCGCTTCCTTTTGTCCCATTTCTTTTCTACGGTTTCCGTTGGCGACCTTTTGCGTGACGCGGAGGCAATCGTTTAAACTTTTGTTTCACTTTAACTCACCCAACGGTTCGTGTGTGCTCCATTACGGATCCATCTAAAGTATACCTTTAAAAAAAGTCAGAAGCTTTGCCAGTTGAGAAATACGTGATGGGCTTCCACCCTTTCTTCCTTTGTTCTCTCGATTTGTTGTAGGTCGTAAAAAAAATATTTTTTTATTTTATTTTTTTTTACAGCTGTAGAGAATTTCCAGGATGGCTACCGGATAGCTTTTGGAACAAATAGCTAGTATTACCGTTAGAACGCAATTGATTTTTTTTTTGAGAAGAGCGTCGATGAGAACAGCTGCGAACGTGCTGACAGACCCCACTCTTTCACTATGTGTGTTACATTTGCGTATTTATTATAAAATAGGAGGAGGAGTATGCGTGCGTGTTTATTTTATCTGAACGCCCGAGACATACGTGGTCCGTTTCGATCGACTGGAACAAAATAATCACACAAAGACACAAATACTCACGAGGGTTGTAAAAAAAGGGGAAACACCTTCTTTTTTTTTGTTAGTGGGGGGGGGGGGAGGTATTTCAATTGTCATTACCTTAAATTTCTTTTCAACCTTCCCCCCTACTTGTGTGTCGATTCAAAGCTGCGGTCAGCAAGGTACATGAATAGGATGTTAAAAAAAAAAAGAGGGAGACTTCATCATCTGTTTTTCCCTATTGTGAATGTCACGTGATTGGCCGGCAGCCATAAACGTAGGGGTGGTCTTTTGTATTCGAAATGAAAAATGGTGGAAAGGATCACGGGAAATTTTTTTTTTTTGAAACAACAAAAAAGAAAGAAAATGAACCCTTGGTTATGTTGGGAGAGGTTTCAGGTGAACGGAGGTTCCATTTGCTGGAGGCCTGGAACAATGAGTCCTCACATGTATGATGGAAAATGCCCTTAAGGCCGGTACGAAATTCGAGAGAACTTTATCGGGTCGCATCTTCCCCCCTCTTAAAGTCACATCTCTCGGTCGTGAGAAATTCCGTTTGACTATTTTTTTTCTTAAAGCAAAATCTCATTTACATATCCCACGAAAATTAAAGTTCAAATATTCTTATCGCCCTTTACTTTTTTTAAAAAACGTTAAATAGCAGTCGTCAGCGAGCCGTTATTTCTGCGGTTCTGTTAAAATGAAGAAAAATTTTTTTTTTTCTATTGTCGGGAAGTGGGGAGAGGAAGTTGAGGAACCCCCCCTCCAAAAACAAGTGAACTCGCATCTCGGGTGGCCTTTGCACTTCGACGCGGGGTGGCTCGCAAACACAATTAATCGCTGTCGGCTTTTTGCTCCCCCCCCCCCTCTCCGTTGTGTAATTTTCTTAAACACTAGAATTTTTTTTGAGCTCGGCGTTTGAAACTCGTGAACAAAAAATGAAAAGAAAAATTTTGCAGCTTGGGGGGTCGTGCCGGTGTTTCAAAACAAAATGGCGACCGCGTGAGTGTGTTTGAAATTGCCAACGTAATCCGCCGTTTTTCGAACTCGCTCGTTATATTTACCGCTATAGTGCTGATGAAAATTTTCAAGATCAACAAACACGTTGACTTGTAACAAACGAACGTTATCGCACCTTATCTTTTTAAGTCTGCTTCTCTTCTTTTGTGTGTGCGTTAACTAATCCGAAAGCTGACGTGATACGGCGTTTATTTATTTTTCAAAGCTAAGAGTCAATAGACATTTAAAAATGTTGCCTTCAAGTCATAGGGTGCGTGTAGAACCTCGTTATTTATATTTTTTCGCGTGTTGATTGTTTGTTGATTAACATTCGATTAGGATACATCGATGTAATTCGAGAGGCTATTTGCTACCCCGTCGAGTTCATTACTTGACTTTCTAATTCATTCTTAATTCCCCCCTCCGATGTTATGGACGCCCCCTCTCCACTCATATTTCATTCCATAAACCTCCTCCTCCTCCTACCCCCTCTCTCTCTCTTAAATATTGGTGATGCCAAGGACCGCGAAGGTTATCGTTTTTACGCATAATCAGCGTTTGATAGAAGCGCTTTATTACCAAGCAGTTTCTCCCCTCCCTTATCGGTTCGTGTGGGCCATTCCGTGCGTGCGTGACGGACACCCCACTAGGCGCTCGTAACGGTCACCTTGGCGACACTGTCCCCCCTCCCCCTTCTATCCGTCTATTTTGAAAATGTACTACGTTACGGCTGTTTTAAATGCGCAATCGATCACTGACCGTGTCTTATTTGACGATACATCGAAAACACATTTTCTTCAATTTTGATTGAAATGATCGATAATCAGTAATGACGCTTTTGCCTCCGTCTTTGAAAAAAATGTGTGAAGTTTTTAAAGAATTTTGCGTCGAAAAAATGGTGGGTCCCGTTGTTTTATTTTAATAGCTGGAACATTTCGGGACTGGAATAGATGGAGATAGAGAAGCGCTTGACTTGATAGTCCGCGTGAAAATGCGAGAGATACAAAGTCCCCCTTTTTTTTGTGTTGGGATAGACAACAAAAGTCTCCTGTCCATCGTTCCAATTTAGGAGGATGTCCTACTTTTCGTGCGTTCTCTCCCTTTCTCTTTTTATATTTTTCCCTCTTTTTCGTTTGGAGCTTCGGGGGAACTTGCAATGAAATTCTATTTTCGAGTCCCTTTTTTTTTCCTTGTCTCGTTTTCCGAAATATTTTCCGCTAGTCAACAAAGTAAAGTTTGTGTGTTTTTGACTTGAACTTCTCTCGCTTTTTGTACAGGAATTCTGGAACGGACGTCGAGCGGCAATCAGCAGCCCGGAAAGCGAAGTCGGCTTACCTAGGAAACAAGCCCGTCTTGACGATTCGAGTCCGTCGCACATCAATCAAAAAGCCGGACAGGTTTGTTCTTTTTTTTGTTAAAGAACTTCGTCAGATAAATCCGGATCAATGTCTACATCAAAAAGATTTGAAAAAAAGGAGATTCAAAAAGTAAATAAATAAAAAAACTCGTGGGAGTAGGGGGGAGGTAAAGAATTGTCATGGTAGATCTCGTGACTTGATCCCCCTGAAGATTTGTCCTGACTGAAATCGATTGGTGAATGAATATTTTCATAACTTCTGTCGACGTTTGTTGTGTGTGTGTGTTGACATAAAAAAGAAGGTGAAGAACGAGCATACGGGAGGGATGCGTCAGTCGAATGCCGAGGGCGGCCTATCGCCGCCGCTACCAGCCGCCGTGCCCGTCTCCGCTAGGACCAACATGGGCGTCTACGAGTTCAAACACCCAGACACGGATTCGGAAAACTCACGGCCACCAAACACACCGGTACCTTTTTTTTTTATTTTTTCTAAAATAATTATCTTTTAGGGTATAAACACCCATATAAAAAAAAAAAATAATACGTGAAAACAATACCCGCATATCCGGAAGCATTTATCATTTTTTTTTTTTTCAAATCCCTTAGAGCGTAGAGGAGGATGTTAACGGCTCCCCACGGAAGCGTTCCAACCTTTCGGATGGGCTGCTAGTCAGGTCGAACGATAGTAGCGAAAACGAGTGGATCTACTCTCCCAACACTTCCGGTCGAGTGGTAAAAAATTTGCTTATTGTCATAACGAAGTAGGCTAATTGAATTTTGATAACTGATGAAACTTGTTTTTGTTTGTTTTCAAATTTGCCGCGCTCGCATTTAGGCTGATGAAATCGACAATCACGAGCTCACCGTGAGAAAGAAATTGAGTTTCGAAAGCGAGGAAGATAACGACTCGTCGAGTAAGTCTTGGTACCAGTATTCCAGCTCGGAATCTGATTGGCTACACGGCGCCGGCCTCGAGCTGGACGAAGCCAGTGAAATGGAAGAGAGTTTACTTCCTCCTCACAGCGTGTCCGCTGATTTACCTGAAGAATCCGCACACAAAGGTAAACAAAACAAAAACAAAAGTTTGAGTTTATTTTGGGGAGGGGGAAGGGGTACGGAGTTAATGTTAATCATCTCTTTTTAATGCAGACGCTGGCCGCGTTTACAACAAAGAGAAGGTGCACAAACTGGTGACGGAAGCCGAACAGATGGTTTCCATGTCCGGCGAAGCTTGTCGGAGCAAGAACCGCAAGCCGGAAGCGCGCTACAGCAACCCAGAAGTGGTGCACAATAGCGAGTGCGACGCTAGCAGCGAACTCACTTCGGAGGGCGAGACGGACGGAGAGGACGTGCAAGAAGCTCCCGGAAGCAGCGGACGCAGATCGGCCACGTTGAATCGAACGTTCCTCGTTCCGGCGTCAGCCGAAACGGCCGAAGCTTCGCCCGTTGTGATGCGAACGCGTCAACGCATCAAACCTCAAAGGCCGCTCAGCTTCTCGGGACTGTCCGGCACTCTGGGTGCTCTCTCCAGCAACGCCGAAGGTGCTTCCGGCCGTTGGGCCGCCTCTGAAACGGCGCTGAATCATCTGACGTCTTCCCCGGCGCGTTCGCCTTGCTTGTCCGGCGCCCGTCCGCTCATGTGCCACGCTTCGACCCAAAAGGATCGACTGTCTCCATCGACGGAAGCGCTGGGATCTTCGTTGGCCGCGTTGAGCAGCTCCGGTTCGGTCAGCGCGGGCGGCCGTCAGCGCCAGCGCAGACACTCTGCCCGTCTGCGGAATAAAATGTCCCTGTCCCGTCGCGGCGGCGAGCACGACGCACAAATGTTGCTGGGCGGACCCAACGACAGTTGTGTTTCGCTTCAATCTTCGAGACTCTCGGCTTCGGCCGCTTCGGCTTCTTCGTCCGGCGAGGGCAGCAGTGCTGGAGCTGGAAGTCAGCGCAGCCGACGTGTCGTAAAATCGTGCACGTTAACGCGCCTCGTTGATGCCACTGCCCAGCTGCCCGTCGTTAATAGCCCTCTGGCGATCGCGCAGACCAGCCCACTCAAACCTCCACCACCGTCCAGCAATTCCAGCCCACGATCTGCCCCCAGCGATTTGGAACTCGGCCTCGGTCACGTAGATGAGACGAGCAATTTCTCCGAACAGGCGTGGGATAACTATGTGGTAGTATAACGCATTTCTATTTTTGTCTTAGTTAAACATTAGTTGTATGGTGAAATGTATTTTTGTGTGTGTGTTCCAGGATCGTTACGCGAGCGAGGCGTACAGCGAAGATCCACCAGATGCCGAGAGCGCTCGTCGTTTGCTGGAATTTGGCGAAGACTACCGCAATGATTTGGATAGCCTGTCTGATTGCCCGTCAAGTCTAAGCGCCGATTTGCGTGGATTCCGGCCGCACAATTTGCCAAAGCGTTCACCGCCGAAGCGGCCGAAAGGATTCGGCACGGCGGATCGTTCGGCTCTGACTGAACTACGCCTTTTGGACTCGGATTCTGATGTAGATGATCTGGTTCACGTCGTTGAAACTTCTGCTTCGCAATACACGATTGCGCTCAACACCTTCCACAAAGTGGTTAGCAGCACCAGACTGGAACCATCTCAATATGTAAGTCGACTCTTTGTTTGTTTGGTTTTGGGTTTTTCTAAGCTATATTGGGTTTTATTGCGAATTTATATTGTACCCTACTGAGTATCTTTACGAAAGTTTCGTGATGGACCTTGATTAAGATCGTGAGGCCAGCGCAGCGTGGGTTTTGGATGTCCCCATTTAACAATAGATGGCCTTGCCAGTTGTTTGTTGACTCATGCATTCGTCATAATCCTTATTACCTGGAACGTGGAAATGGCATCAACGTTCATTCTCCATGATCAGCCATCTGTAAAATCGATTACCTTTATTTCTGTTCAACCAGGAGCGTGAACTCCTTTCTGATCATGAAACTTTGAACATTTAATGGGATTTGGCGTCTTTATCGTTTCGACCTTTTCATTGATTACCTTTGTTATGGTTCTACGGTGTTCCAGCTGAATAACTTTTAATGTAAGCGATCATGTGCTCAGTTGATGAAGGCCTTAAGAAAAACAAGTTAAAGTTATTGTGGATTAAGTTGTGAATTTGGATTCAATTGTTGAAATAACATTGCATTTTGAAAACCCTAGGCAGAACTCCTGGCAACGTGCCGTACCAATCTTCAGTGTCTGCAAACCATACTGTCACACTTGAAAATGTCTGCAGATGAACATGCGTTGAAGCCTGTCAGAGGTATGAATAATAAATTGGTCATAATTATCCTGCCTTTTTATCAACATCTACTTTGAATTCAGATTTGATCGAGAAATGGGCTAAACTGGATGCTGAGGTTGCTCCTCTCTTCCAGGATGGCCTTCAGCAACGGCAGCTGCAACAGCAAGTGCAGTCTGTCAGAAACAAGCTGTTAGAGCTTGAGGCACTTGTCTTGGATACCGGTGTAGATGGGGACTTGCAGCTCAACCTGAAAAAGATTCACCACATTAGGGCTCAGGTCGATGCAGAAAAGGAATCTCTTCTGCAAGTGAATGTCGATGTCCACAGTTACATGGCTCAACAGCCTCCAACTGAAGATGGTGTCAACTTGAAGGAGGACGTGGATGGCCTCTACCACATGTGGGAGGGGCTTGTCAAGAAGGTATCCGAAAAGGAGGCGCTATTGGAAGATGCCGAAAAGACATGGAAGGAATTTCAAGAGCTATTGCTGACTCTAAAAGCTGAAATTGCCGCCGATCAGAAGAAAGTCTGGTCTTATTTTGACTTGCAAAGCACTGATTCATCCCAACCTGGTCCAGCTGCCGCATTGGACGCATGTCAAAGTAAGCAAAGCTTTTTCCCGCTATAATTATTTTATGTGTTGTTAGTTCTGGGTTTTCATTAATGTGTTATTCTTCGGAAGGCTCCAAATGGATGGAAAACTGGAGCAGTACCCAAATGAGTGTGCAATGTGATTCTGGAATATCATCAGGCTCCGACGGTGAATTTATATCGCTGAGCGAACGCGAGAAGCGATTGCACTCCCTTCGGCAACTGGCGCGGAAACTGGAGACAGCTTTGGCTCCGGGCAATGCGGCTTTGACACGTATCAACCGAACGCTCGATCAGACGCAACAAGACCTGATCCTTTTGCACAGTCAGCTTTCGCAGTTGCCGCCACCGCCGGTGAAAGTCGTGTCTACGACGAGCAGCACGCTCGTTGTCTCCAGCACGCCGCCTGTCAAAGAGATATCGGTACAAACGGACCCGTTACTCGCGCCCAAGAAGAAACACCGCCGTGTGGGTGTGGTGGCGTCTACCGCAGCGGCTTGTCAGTCTGCGGTTCCTTATTGGTGGCGCATCGTCCGAGCAGCTCTACCGTTCCATCTTGCCCTCGTTGCTTTGCTATTAGCCGCCTGCGTCATGGAGCCTTCGTGTTGCAATTACCTCAATACGTTCGGCAGCTCTCTTGTCCCGAAATTGAGCTACCTTGGAGGTCCACCTCCCATCTGAGAAACTGGCGGTGATTTTCAGTCCCGTTTCGAGAGTCGCTAAACAATTCCAACTCTTCTTCGCCTGTCGTTCTTTTGCTACTGTCTGGAGCTGACTAGCATTATTATTATTATTATTATTTTTCATTCGAGCCTAGCTAACCGTTGATTAGATTAGATGCTGAGATCTTTTCCGGCGAGTACGAGTTTTTTGTTCCCCCCGAATTTCACTTTCCATTTATTCACCATCGTAACAAAAAGTACCAAGTATTAATCCGTGTTCTATTTGCCCGCAGTGCCGTTAGATGGCGCTGGCATTCGCTCATTGCTCTAATGCCACACACCAACTCATTACTCTTTATTTTCTGTTGTCTCTTTCAATGGACCAACAAATCTCATAGTCGTTGTTTCTTCCCCCACATCTCATAATCATCGACACAATCTCTATCAGACTTTCGTTTGAGAAAACGAACTCCCTATATCCCTGAAAAAAAAAAATAGAAAAAATTCATCGAATATGTTAAAAACACTAACGATCCTAAGAGAAAAGAAAGTTCAGAAAACAAGTGCACTTTGATTTAAAAAGAAAACTCGTGTTTAGGTTGTTGGAGGGGAAAATGGTGGCTGTGCTTTATTCAATGGGATAGTCTAGTTGAAAACAGAAACAAAATGCCTTATCTAATTTAACAGAACTAAAATCACAAACTGAAAATGCACCTGGTACTTCTTCACACTTTCGCGCGCGTGTGTTGTCCGAAAATCTGGAGTCACATTTGAACTTCAGTTTTTTTCTTGTCTTGCAATTATCGAGTGGCCATAATGTACCTTAACTAATGTCTAACCGCGTATAACAGATAGGTAATTATTACGATTGTTTAAAATATTTTGATAGAATGGCTTATTAAGTGAATTTGCCCATTTCTGTTGTTTTTCATTGTTTTTTCTTCTTCTTCTCCTCTTTCGCCTTCCAAAATGTGCTACATTAGATTCAACTGAGATGTGTGTGTGTGTGTATGGACTTGGCTTCACTCTACATCGAATAATCAGGATTTATCTATTTGAATCTTTACAATTGCAGCAAAATGAAAAGAAGAAATTTTCAGACAGAAACCCAATCTAGTTTTATACCATTAATTATGTCATGAGTTAATTTTTTTTTTTCCTCCAACAGTTTGGTTTAATACACGATTTTAAGAAGTAGAATCACAACAGAGCAATTAAAAAAAAGAAAAACAGAAAATGGAACTGAAAAAAAAATCATCTGGAAACCGGCCGGCGCACGACTTAATCCCGCCACCATCTCTACCTGGAGAAGCCATTAACGCTGCGGGCGTTTCCTCTGCATCCTGTTGCCTCGTGATGTACGATATTTTGATTGCAATAACATCGATGTAGTAGTTCGTGAGCTCTCGCTTTCTCTTTATGTCTTTTTTCTTTTTTTAAATAGGATGCAATCGAGAACGTTTTTTTTTTGGGAGGCTGGCCTGGACGCACCGTGGCTGGACAGCAGATCGGTTGGTGGAAGGAGTCTCGATGGGAGTCCGTGAAACTACCCCCACTTTTCTTTCCTACGTGAAATCGTCTTCGTGGAGGATATGCAGATGACCGCCCGTCGTCGCTGGAACGAATGCCTCAACTGGGCATTGATCAGCCCAGCAGGTTCTTCTTATCCACCGCCGACTGCAAAACGAGATGGAAAAGAAGGTAAGAGAAAAAGGTTCTGATCAGAGGTTTGCATGCAACAGCTCGTTACACGAAAGAAATCTTTGTGTTCTTTCGTTTACCGGGAGCGTGTTTGTTGACACGCCCGCCTCGATCGACATAAAGATTGTTGATGTATGTAAAAGCACAGCAGCGCAGTGAGTTCGATTAGAAGTTTAATTGAAATCAGCGCTTGCATTCGTTCTATGCGATTGGGGAATTATCTTTAAAAATCTAAAGATAACGAAATTTTAAAGAAAAAAAGACGTTTCTTTTTTTCTTCATTGTTTTGTGATGTTATTATTAGCCAAATGAGGTGATCCGTTGAAACTTGCGGGGCCAGACGTAATTCTTCATTAATCGCCTATTTATCAAAATTGTGCTGGCTATTCTTTTTGTGATGGGCGTCTAAAAATTTTTGTTTTCCCCCCTTCAAAGTCCATCATTCCTAGAAGAGAGAGTCCATGTTTCAACGCTTATTAAGTTTTACACGATGCATGTAAAAAAAAAAATGAAACTCATGGACGTATAGACTTACTGACCATGTTTGAACTACCGAACTGCTCAAGAGCAAGGTACTTTGGACATCGTAAAACGAGTCGGCGCAGACGTAGTTTGGACACATTAAGACGGGCCCCAAAAAAATGCAACATAACCTACAACATTTTCTTTCTTTCATTTTCTCTTATACTTCAATCCGTATAACGGGTGGGGGGGGGGGGAGAGAGAGTCCAGTGTTCTACAATCACAAAAGTCCATCGAACAAGTTCGTCTGAAAAATATCGTAATTCCTCGCTTATGTACCACGTATGATTCATCTTTTCTCTGTTAAGATGGGGTTTCCCATTACAACAGGTTCGACTTTTTATATTCGTATTAAATACGCATATGGATGTAGTCGGCCAATCTCGAAAGCTCAACATCTTCGAGCTAGGAAAACATTTTTTTTTTCTTTTTAACAGCTTAAATAGACCTGTTAATGGCCGACGGCATCCCCATCATTAACTCTTTTCTCTCTTTCGAGACGTGGAAGCTTCACGTTCGCTGCCGTATAATACCGATGTGTTACACGGATAGTCCGGGAATCAGATGGTGAGAACATTTGCATGGCCGATTTTTTTTTTTTTTTTTTGAGGGGCTGCCCAGTTGTGTTTTGACGATGCTCAATGTCAGAATTGGTTGAAAATGACGGACAAACAAGTCAGAGAGAGAGACTACTTGTGCTATAGTGTGTTTTTATTTTCTTTTATTTCGAAAGAGAAACGAAGAAGAAGAAGACAAGAAAAATGATAAGTGCTGTGCCATCATCTGCATAAGATGACCGTTAGGAACTCTGTGCTGGCGGCTTTTCACGGTTAAACACCTTCTTATTTTTTTCGGGTCCTAGGAAAACAAATGGACGAAGGGGGAGAGAGAGACAATAACGAACCAACAACAACAAGAAACTCTTTTTTGTTGTTGTTGTACCTCCCCAAACGTGTGAGATTGTTTGCACACACAAATATCGTAAGACACCGAACGAATTGGAAGGGGCTAACGTTCATGAAATATTGCATAAGTACTTCATCGCATAGTTTCACAGAGAAATATATTTACTCGGGCAAAGAGGGGGGCAAAACCCATTGACTTTTTGGGCTATTTATTCAACGTTTTGATATTCCTCAAAAACTGGACGGGAAAAAAAAAGAAAAGAGTTGGCGGTGCTTAAAACCAGGGGTCTAGTGAAGCGCCATAGCTGGAACTCCGCAGGACTCGACTTCTCGCGCTGCTGGAGCACATTTTACGACCGGACCGAGTTAATTGACTCGAATTGTTCCTGGGCTGTTTTCTTCATCTTTTCTTTCTTTCTTTTTTTTCCCTTTGGTTTTAAAGAAAATCCCCCCCCCCTTCTCCTGAAAATACGAACTAAATCAAAAAGATACGTCGCTTGCAATCGTTATTTTTGTTTTTCCCCCACTAGCGCATCAGCAACAACAACAACAAAAAATTATATTACATATATACACTAAAATACCAATGTTAACTATCGCCTTCGAATAAAACCAATAATTTGCATTGCAAAAATGCGTAGGAATTCGACCAAATTTGGCCATTTCCCCCTTTTTTTTTCGTTTTTTCTTTCCCTTTTTTTCGTGTGGCCGATCCAAATAAGGTGTTTTTGATGCCCGCACGGTAACGAGATGGCATTTATTTATTTTATTTTTTTCGCCGAAAAAAACAAAAACAAAACACAGGTATTCTACCACCTACCTGTATAAATGTGTTTTGTGGTTTTCGGTTATCTCTCCAGAATTTTTTTGTTTTTGTGTTTTTAGAGTTTTCCCGTCCGCGTAGATATAGAATGGCTCTCTGTAGTTTTGATGATTTACGAGTCAACAGTCTTAGGCTGTCGTGAACCGCATCTGTGTCTGTTAACCCGCCTCGCAGCGCAAGTTAAAAAACAAAAAAGAGGATAGAAAATCCCGACCGAAATGTGTGTGTGTAACATCCGCATCATTTCGTTTGTTGGTACCCTCTCTCTGCGAAAAACATATGAATAATTAATCGCATCTAAAGCTGTTGAGCCGATAAATCATGGCATTAACCGTCTGACTGCCTCCTTTGGGGAGGGTAAGATAAAAAAAAGAGAAGAACTTAACAAATTTATTTATAAGAAAAAAAATCTTAGGCTAAAATAATAAAAAAAAGAAAAGTTCCAGGTGAAATTGGCAGCGGACATGCGGAAAAAAAATGATGATCGAAAGAAAATAGGAGATGGCCGCCCCGCTGTTTGGCTGTTGATGCCCCGCACCGCCGAGTAACAACAAGAAAACAGGGTCTTTTTGAAACTAACCAGCGATAAACAGCTGGAAAGGACTTGTCAACAATCCCAACAGTGGCTTATCAAAGTTCTGGAAGATGTACTTTCGGACCATCGTTTAATGATCGTCTTCGTTAAGTTTTTAATTGTGAAATGCGAGGCGAAAGCTTCCGTGATGTTGGTGCAAGATGATGTAATTATATACAGACCCCGGCCGCAATAACAGAAGGACAGAAATGATGTCACGGAACAACTGGATCGCACTGGTACTCTATAGCGTATCAGATCCGGACGGGCAGGGCCGTATTATTCTTTTTGTGTGTGTGGGATTTATTTTTTTTTTTAATCTTATCTTCTGGAACTCGGACTGAAATCACAATTTCGTTCGTCTACGACCCCGCCGTGAAAAAAACAAAAGAAAGTTTCGACTAACCAACAGAACAAAAAGAAAAAAAAACAAATGAAGACGACGAGTGATGCCAACGCAGCGGCAGGTCACCAACTGCTGGGAATCAGTTGTTTGTGTAACAAACTTCATCGCCAGATTCAACAATAGACGTTCATTCATCTTCATTTTCTTCGTGATAGTCCCTGAATAGATTTTTTAAAAAAAGGTGAATATTAGTGTCGACTTAATTAACTTGTAACAACTGCGCAAATTCAATTTCTAAACTTGACGGGAGACTGGATCTATGCGGTTCATCATTTTTCGTTCGTAAGACAATTGAACACGCCGTTGTGTGTATAGTGTAGTTCTTTCTTATTTAATATTTTGGACGTTTAATTAGTGAAATTGCTGACCGCCCCGACGTTGACGATTCTTCACATTTTCACCAACAACAAGAGAATGTTGTTGGAGGAGCGGCCCAATCTCGCCGGCACTGGTAGAATGTGGTATTAGAAACTCGACTCGGTTCGCATAACAATAACAAACTTTTAAGAGAAATGGGCAAACGCTGATGGGCATCTCGAAAATTCAATTATTTAACTACCCCCCACCGACCTCAAGAAAGATCTTGATGAATTGCGTGCAGTTCCAACAACTTGTGCAATCAAATGCTAAGTTTAGTTTTTACAAACTGGAGTTATTGACCAACGGATTCGTGAAATGGAAGTTGATTCCGACTATTAGTCGACCTGATTTGACGTCCAACGTTCAGTGTATCGCTGTTTTTTAGTAACTTAAAAGGTCATTCCCCCACCACAAATAATGTCCTGTTAAAAACAATAGTCGAGTGACGTACAGCATTCGCTGAAACACATTAAAGAAAATGGAATAGCTAAAAGCAAATGTCACGTCTTGGCCTTGACGGACCTTACGTGACACCTGCGATTTTGATTTATTCCAATATTTGCTTGTTTAACTTGATGTTTTCAACACTTTTCGTCCGCCATTTTGTATCGATAATTCAACTTGTTATTAATAAACGAATCGTTTGATGGCATTGTGAGATTAAACAAATTTTCATTGGAATCGTTTTTGGGTGGGGATGCAAGCCGATCAACCGAATTAAAATTCATTTATAATATTACCCAGTGTGAAACACGATAGTGTCAAGACAAATCAAAAGGAGTCGATCATGCCACCGTGAAAAACAGGTAGATAACAAGGTCAGTGATTTTTCAGATGTTTCATGAAACGAGTTTAGCTAAACTGGCTGTGAAAAAAAAAGATAATCAACCGTAATGTGTGGCCATCTTTGTTCCCCCACCTTCTCCTGTCGTCTGCTTTCGTAATCTGTTCGTAAAATGTCCGACAGTTTTTTTTTTCAATTTTCTCTTTGTTTCTCTCTAAATCAATTGATGCATTTGATTATCAGTGTGTTGTTTTGTTTTTGCTCTTTTTGTTTCACCCAAACACCACAAAAAAGTTAACAATTTATTCGATACCAGATGAGATTAGAAAATAATCACTTACGATTCATTAATTTTCGCCATCAAAACGAAGAAAGATGTCAGCACAACCCCCTCCAATCGAAATCAAACCAAATCTCAGTAGCTAAATTTAAAAACGAATAATTAAAGTTGAATGTCCACCATAGATTTGTTAATGTTCTCAGAAATGAAAAAACAAAAAGTCAATCAAAGAAGATCATGCCAGGGCATTAAAATCTTAGCAAACCTAATGTTGGGTTAGCTTGCTGCTGCCACTGTACGTCTGAACTCCGCGTGGTGTGCACTGCAGTAATAAAAGGCGCCATAGTCCGTCGGCTGCAAGTCAGTTGCCTGTTGGCCGTCGCTCCCTATACACGTGTGTCCTCTCTCTCTCTCCCCCCTTTTTTTTTGTCACCCTTCCCGCTCATTTTTCAACATTCATTTGTTTTTTCGTTTTCCCTCCCAGTGATTTTCTTCTTGCCTCGTGCACACCGGTAAGAGAAAGAAACATTTCAAGTGAATGGCAAATGAATTAACAGTGATTCTATAACATCCAAGTGTATCGTGTATGTGAGAGAGACATGCGTTTGCAAAAACGATGAGACAGGTGCAGTGCTGCCATTCCAACTATTAAAAAAACCCCCGAGTGTGTGGCGGCCATTTTTCAATTCGCACTGGGAACTGGGGGGAAGAGTTTTCAAGTAGTGTGAGATGTTGCAACAACCGTCACCTCACGGTTTACAACAACAACAACAACATCCATCAGACGATTTGTATTCGGCCGATTTGGTTCATCACCACAACGGCCATCATCACGCCCAGCAGCCGGTTCAGCTGCAACAGCATCCCCATCATTCCAGCAGCGGGCCGTCTTTGCCCATGGACTTGCACCTACCTCAGGGATACCCATTCTACACGACATCGCAGACCGTCTCAAGCAACGCCACCAGGTAGGCCTTTTCGTCTATTTATCGAATGTGTGTGTTTCTTTGCATTCCCCCCCCCCTCCTCCTAGGATCAGGTTACGTTAACTTGGGGTGTCGATATCAGAGATCTTAACACATAGTCGGGACTAGTTTTTATTTTTATGTTTTTTGTGTAACACGAAACTGTGTGTTCCAGTAATTCCAATGGCTGATCGATCCCCGATGGGTATACGCTTGTGATCGTCATTGTTGATTGATTTCGGCATCCGAATTGATCTTGTGGGTGTTCCAAACTACATACTGCGCCTTTTCTTTCTTTGATATAACCGGCTGGAATTCAATTGATGCCTGTGTCGATCACAACAAGATGCTCCCGCGAGTCTTCTAACCCCACACCACCGTCGGCTTCTATTTTGATTGGCGTTCCAGGAGAATGAGAATGTGTACGGGGTTTTATTTTTTTTTTAGACTACACGATCCCGCAGGATTGCGAGAGAGAGAGAGGTGTCGATTGAATAGATATCACGGTCCGACCTCTTGATATGTGCAATGTTCAGGCCTATATATCTATCTTGGTATGCGCTATAGTCGAAGAATGTTCCAACGACTGGAACACACAAAATTCAGAGAAAAAAATCAATTATGAGAATTTTAAAATTTTCTCTTCAAATGAGGAGGGTGGGTGACATTTTATTTTTGTATCTTCCTCTTGTTTTCATCCCCCCCCCCTTTTTTTTAAACGTATTATTTCACGTTAACTCGATGAAGCCGGCCATCTTTTTTTTTTTCTTTTTGGTCAAATGTCACGCGGGCCCGTTAAGGCGGCATATCATCCCTTTCATTTTTTTCAAACGACATTTTGACTTTGTTTTATTTCCCCCCCCCCCCCTTTTTTTTGAAATTTTCGTTTTTCTTGGAAACGATGATTTTCTCTCTCTGCATCCCAAAATAAGAAAGAATTCCGCCTTTGTGCTGCGTATATAGTATTATTATAGATCGAGGTATGTTGAAAGCGGCAGACAAGTCAGACTCACGTAAGACTAACTCTTCCAGCGTACATGTCAAGTCTCTATGCATTTCGCTGGAACAGACATCTAAACGGATGTGGCATTTTTTTCATTACGTTGTTTCGTGAACGTTGTTGCGGATCATTCATTTTTCTTTACTTATCGTAAGGGATAAAGGTTAATGAAAACGGTACATTCCATGTCGGACATCGCATTCTTTCATTTGTTTTTTTCTGTCTGGAATATGATCCCCTCACGAAAGAGTTATATGTTTCAATCATTCTAATTGTGGGTAATCGATCGTTAATTGCAATTGGGCCGGATCGGTTGGGTTTTGTTTTTGATTGGATTCAATCATCATCGAAGAGCTGATAGATGTAGGATAAGTCAACGTCCACGGCAAAAGTTCCAGTTTAGATTTTTTTTTTTTTTTGGCACACACACACACACACTTTTGCTATCCAGATCGAACTCGCATCTGGAACCTGATGACAATCTCAAGCCCGTCGGCTTTTTCGTTGTAGAAAGAAAACTACCTGTCGTTGCGATCAGCTGATTAAGCTAATGAGTACGAAAGAAAACTGTGCGAGAGGCGGAAAAGCCGTCACAGAAGTTTTGACGCAACTTTAAACAAAATCGGCAAGTTTAGTTATATTCTATTTTTCAATGGACCTTAATGGGGGGGGGGGGGAGAAGTAAGGGGCCAGTTGATGAATGTTGGACTGTGCCCAGCACCGCGAACGGCCACCCATGGATCGACGATGGATATATAGTGATCGATGGATGAAGGGTATCCATCGCGATAGTTTTTTTTTGTTCCAGTCACAGACTACTGTAAAAGGTGGTGACCTTGTTTTTCTTTTTTAAATTCTTTTATATTTGATTTCCTTCTCTTTTCTTTGGCTCTCTCTCTCTCCCCTCTTTCTCAAATGTATATGTTCTACTAGGCGCGCGCGCGCTCTCTCGAACTTCACTGGACTTGTTGTGTAATTAATGACCGGCCGTCTGTGCGACGTATTCTGTATAAACACACATACACACACTGCCGCGCGCGCGAGAGAGAGTCAGAGAGAGAGGGACTTGCTGGACAAGAGCGGGGGGACCAGCTGTGGGGGCCGAGCGGTGCTAGTCCAAAGAGCATTTCCCTGTTCCAGATTCTCACCTCTCTTCTCTCTATTTTTCTTCCGTCTTTCTTTTTTCTTTTTTTTGTTAGTTTAGATTTTTATTTTTTAATTCATTTAAACTTGCGACTTGTGAATGGGCAATCTCAGGCGAAGTTTCCGTTAGTTAATCACTGCCCAAATATCGTTTTGAAAAAAAAATTGAACCGTTATCATTTTCGCGCGCTCGATTGTTTTAAATTAAGTTCCGCTTGCGCCGATACATCCGCAACTGATCCGCGATTTTCAAAATTATTTTTTCATCCGGGTAATTTTAAACTACATGTTCCATGTTTCGCTGGAATATGATGGACGCATTAATTTTTTTTTTTTCACGTCGAATTGAGCACCGCGTTTTTTTTTTATGTGTGTGACTGGAGCGGCCAGCATTTTTGGAACTGTTAGGAATCTTTGTATCATAGGAAGAGGATCCATAGAAAAAAAAAACGGGCGGGCCACTTTTGGCCGGCGACGCGGCTCATTTGTCTGTGAACTTTTTGAGAGCGGCGGACAAGATTTTTTAAAGTCAGTTTCTTCTTCTTTTCTTTTTTTAAATGTTTTTTTTTTAAACGTAAAGTACTTTGTCTTAACCTCCTTGAGCTTTGTTACGTAGCCGATTGTAACAAACAAGTATATACCATCAGTCCCGTCCTTTTTTTTTTTTTGCCCGTCCCTCAACGTCCAACAGTTTTTTTTTTCCTAGTAATCTGTTACAATCGCATCTACGGTGATTCAACTTTTATGTTTCTTACCGAAGCACAATGACTGTGCGTCACTTCACCTAAACATTCATTTTTTAAATTTATTTTCAAATATCTTTTCAAATTTTAACCCATTCAAAACTAGCCATTTACCCGCCCCGAACCCAGACAACAATCGTTTTAGTTTTTTTTTCATTTGATTTTATTCAGGTTTTTTTTTAAACTGATATCTGGTAGTAGAGAGAAAGGTCACACACAGCGCATTTGGGGGGGGGGATTGATTGTTCACAACATTACCCGACGGATCCGATAGATATTGACTTAGATGGACAATCAGGTGGAACCACACGCGCGCGCACGCTGTTAGAAACTGTATAATAAATAAAAAAAAAAAAACAAAATAAGAACAACAAGGAAGGAAGAAGGTTAGAAACAGAGAGAGAAAGAATAAAAAAGGGGGAAAAAACAAACAAAACAAGGACGAAAATAAAAACAAGTTTTTTTTTTAAACTTGTAAGACTGTCACAGACCGGGCGACTGTTTCTCTTAAAAAAAAAATTTGTTTTTATTTACATTTTCTTTCTGAATTTTCGGTTGCGTGTGTATTTCATAAAAGGCACCGTGTGTGTGTGTGTGTGTGTGTATAATCGCGCGACGATAGGTTTCCTCTCTTATAGTCAGGCCCAATAGCAGCTAACACGGAAGGTAAAATGCGTGCCAACACACACTCAGAGGATATAGAAAGCAATTAAACAGATATATACTGTATATATAACCAGTTAACCGACTGTTGTTCCATGACTTTGGGTGGCCCGTCTTTTGGCGACACTGGGTGGCTTTTCTCGTTTTTTTTTTTTCTTTTTTTGAATAACAAAAATTCAAAGTCGGACATTCTAAAACAAATGAAAGCTGGCCAATCAAAACTGGGGTAGCCGCTTGAAAAAAAAAACAAAATCTAAAAAGACAATCCCCTAACTTTTAATTCTCTTTTGACTGCCGGCCACCGCACTTGAAAATGGGCAACTTTCTCAACGTCCATTCAGCTGGGCACCGATTAATTGGCTGGGCCATTTAGAAATTTAAAACACAAATTAAAAAAGGGGGTGGAAATTGATATTAAAGAGCACCAGTATAAGAAATGACCTTAAAAAACTAAAATCTAAAATCACAATTTTCTTTTATGTTATATTTGTTTATTTGACATTTTTTTTTTAACTTAAAAACTTGATGGAATGGTGCCCCACGAATGGGGAAGAAGCAAAGAAAAGAAAGTATATATATAAGGGTCCCAGCCGCCGTTTTGCCGTTGTCCTTTGATAATCGAGGGCCCTCGTTTGTCTCTTTCAAACTCCTCTCTGTCTCTCCGGAGTTCTCGGAGAGTTCTTCTACGGTCCGTTATACTCTTACGCATTCACGTATTATATATATAAAGGCAGAGAGACACGATACATTTATATATGTATCGTCTCTCTCTCTCTATATATAATATATATGCCCACACACACACACAGAATGGCCGAATGGAATTAAATATATGCAAAGAGCCGGTCTGTGTATTTAGGCCTATTTAAGGGTTTTTCTTATTTCTTTTTTTTTCCGTCTGGCTTCGATATATCGATTCATCAAGAGAGCCGAAAGAGATGGATTCAATCGAGTGTCGTCAACTGACGCTGATCCCCCCCTCCCCCCAAGCTCCGGCTTTTAAACAAACGAATCGCGCAAACTATTTTTTGTCTTCTTTGCGTTGTGCTGGGTAGCCATTAATCGGCCGTCAATTTGATTCGTTGCATAAATTAATGCGGCACACCTGTTGATGGCTCTGCTCTTTTTCTAGTATAGTATAAATTTTTGCTGTTTTTATTATTATTAATTTTAATTCAAACGTTTTTCTAAAAGAATTATTTTCTGGCATTTGTTGATTCATCGAATTTTGCATATCCATCAACGATCTGCTCATTCTTGATTGCGCTGTATAGGCCTACAGTAATTTAATAAGATCGAGGGAAATGCGATGCGGGGCTAACTGAATTCCAGTGAATCGAATTTATTCAACAAAGAGGAAATTTGAAAAAAGAAAAACTAAATTGAGGATGCAAATGAGGAGGGCAACTGCGTTGATTGCATTTTGCGGAAGGGAGTGAAGGCGCGCGCGTGCTCTAGATGTGTCTTATCTTTTTTGGGGGGAAGGGGTTCGTGTTTTGATTCCGACTACTGCAAGTTAACGTTGCGGATAGGGTTAAAAGAGAGAAACAATTTGAAAGTGAGCGTAACCCAGTGGGAACTGATGTAGGAGCCGTCTGGGCACAAGTTGCGGGTGGGCGCTCGGGGTGGCATTTGCATACAACGAAAATGGCAAAATTCTATTCTGTACCAAACAAAAAAAGTAAACTCTCTTGCAGGACGGGGGGGTTGAGATAAACATCACAGCTCTGCACAAACCGGCAGTTTAAATCAAAAAGTCAAAAAAGCTGGAACAGCAAGAGCAGAGAGAAACTGGAAATAGGTTGGCAATTGTGGAACGGAGCCTTCGGGACCAATCCAATCAGTCATCCCACCTTTAGAGAACCCCGTCCGTTTTTATAATCGAAAAAAAAAATCCCCCTCCCCCGTCAAGAAAAACTAAAAAAGGCCAAACGCAGTTCCATGATCTTAAATCAAACCAGCGTGATTAGTTCATTCTCATTGCTCACGCGTGAAAACAAAAAGAATTTTAGTTCGTCCGAGTTTGAATTTTTTTTTTTGGGGGGGGGGGCGGCGGTTTGTTTGAAACAAAAGACGGAAGCGTGTCACGTTAAATCGCATCGATCCCTTCCCTTCCTTTCCTCCATTTTCCCTGTTTGTTTTATGTATTACGAGCAAGCGGCTTAGCATATGCAAATCAAGACAACTGTCGGTCGTTAAACGTTATATCGAGGGATGTAACCCTTCAACATCAGCGGTGGCAGCAGTTGTGTATATCTATGGCCAGAGGGTGACTTGCCCCCCCCCCCTTGTTATATTTGTTTTTATTATTGTAAACGAAAAAATGCGATTCGATTTCCTACTTACGAATGACACCCCCCCCCCCCCACCGTGTGTGTCGATATCTCGAATTCTTCAAATGCGTTAGATAATCGTCAAAAAAAAAATCAAATCAACACAGATGTTGTACGTTACATCCCGACTGTTCATATTTGTTCACGCCCGCGTTCAAATTGTCGTGCATAATCGAGCCCGTTTGGCCTGCAGCTGTTGCGCTGTGCATTGCGTTAGTATAGTTCCCAAATTATTTTTGATTTCATTTTTTTTTTTGTTTAAATGGGCCTATATCCTTTTTTATTATTGGTGAACGAATAATGAATGACTTGTCGATGGAAAGAATGGCGGATGATGAACGGCCATTGAATCAATCAAATAATGGGATGACATTGCAGTGGTGTACATGTCAATCGAAACAAGGCCAATAAAAAAAAACGATGACGAGAATTGTTTTTAGATACAAACAAACAAAAAAAAAAAACTTTCACAATTCCCAGTATCTATGTATGTCGTTTATAGATTTTTCATCGTCGACGTGATTGATTGCGTTCCCAAACAATCGAGGGGGGAGGGACTCGCGTACACGGATTTATTTCGCCCTGTGAATCAGGCTAGATGTGATGTGTACGTACTTTGATATAGGGATAGCGGGACATCTGGGACCCCCATACGTTTTGGTATGATACGTAAAGGACATTCCATCACGATTGGGACAATGTGGACATTCCTTAAATATCAATATATATTTTATATTCGTTCAATCCGAAATTAGAAATCGGGTAGGAATCGTCAGCCGTCATTGCCGATCGAATCCAACATTCGACAATAAATTTTTTTTTTTACATTTGTATTTTTTTTTCAAGCGGAGACATTCAAAATGTATTTTTTTAATTATTAGATGATTATAGGGGAATTTTTGAATTGAGCACATCAACGCGTGAAACATCGGACAGGTTTAAATACGCACACGATAAAGAGGAATTTTACGTAACACTAAACAGGCGTGGATGTTTTTTTTTACGAGTCGGGCTTGTATGCTACACGTCTGGAGAAGGTGCGAAGAGTAATCAAGATGGACAGTAAAGATAATCAACCCGATGGATACTATATAATCCCGGCTCGGCTCGGTCCGCGTTGCGTATATGTAAATATACCCTAGCGCGTATCGCACGCGCCTCGGCAACGCCTTGGACGCCCTTTTTAAATTCAACATCATCACAATTCGATCAAATTCAACATTTTGAATGACCGTGTGATTTATCGCACAACGTATCATCGATTGACCTTCTCTCTATCGAAGTGATGATGAAATCTTTCGTTTTCAAACATCAATTGTTTTGTTTTTCTTAAACCCTCTCTTCTATCAGGTTAAAAGAAATGGCTGATTGCGTTTATAGAGGAGGTGAACAGGTTATGTTGCCAGCAGCATTTTTTTTTTCAGAGTTTGTTTCATTCTAAAAAGAAGGCCATCGATAGCGAATAACGAATAACAAGGGAGAGATGTTTAGAAAGAAAGACGGAAGGGGGCAAAGGTGTTCTTTTATAACGCGTGCGCGCATCGCAGTTTTGTGTGTAGCCAATGTTATTTTCGAGAGGGAGAGAGGTCCAGCAACAGTCCAGCTGGTAGTGAGCTGAAGAAGGGACGTTTTGGGCCAGTTCTGTGTTAGCATGTCTGTCAGCATTTAGTTAAAAAAAAAAACTGGCCGTCCCTTGTTCATATCTATTCAAGGTGGGAGATTTGTTCAGGTGTTCGGGCGTGTCTCGAAAGAAGAAATTATCTTTTCTGAAGTGTAAGTTGTTCTTTTTTTTGTTGTTGTTGAAAAAGAAAGAGCCGCGAGAGATGCGACTGTTGATGCAACAACTTTGCGTGTCGCTTCCGTGTCAAACGGATTCCCTTACGGTCCAGTGTTCCAACTGACGAGGTGGACAGCTTTCCATGTCCATTGTTTGATTTGTTTGATTATTTAAATTTGATTTATTTATTGTATTGTTTTTAAAAGTGGTCATTTATGCTTACTGATTTTTTTGTGTGTGTGTGTATTCATTAGCAGGAAAAGCGGACTGGAGGATTTCGTCAGCGGCCATCATCATCCGAACAGCGGACTCCATTCGGGGTAAGTCTACAATTCTTTTTAATTCAATTTTTTCCGGGGGTTTTTAATTTAGTTTATTTCTTTTTTAAGATTTTATATCCGCGTTTTTAATTTGTATTGCGCGTTTCAACTGTTGCCTTCAATCGGCTTTCTATTTTCCAATTGATTTATCTCTCGGGCCAATTCATTCAATTTGAAATTCATTTCGCCCTGATTTATTCTGTAGGCCTAAACGGCTAATAATTTTATTTTGTTTCATAAACGAGATCACGTGATGATCGCGGGAGGTTGGCGTGTTGAATCGCACGTCACTCAACACGCGTGTCCAAATGATGGACCGATGTGCACGAACACGAGCTTTATGTACATGTTGTTGGTTTGGCGGGACTGTACACCTTTAATCACGTGACCACCTGCACCAGCCCAGGTGCAGATTTTTTTTTTTTTGATTCGGGGGCATTTAAATCAAACAAACTTGTTGCCGCTAGATGGTATATAATCGGTCACGCGAGCCTCTGCCTCTTGTCCCCTGTCGTTTTCAATTCTACATGGTAACAAGCACTCACACGCCCGCCACGCGTGATGATGTGTCCTCCATTCTCCGCCTGTCATCCCCCCCTCTCTTTTTCTTTTTTAATGCTCCCGCTTTTTTTTTTCTTCATTTTTCAAACGCAATTTTTGAAACCTGAAACCAACCCCCTCAATGTGATTGGTTGCCATTCGTCTGCTGAGACCTTGATACTTTCTTCGTGTATACACCTATATATCTATCAGCTACTATCTTGGTGACGCAATTTCTAACATTCGTTTTTCCAAACTTCAGCTGGTCCAAACGGGGAAGGTTAAACAGATTTTGACATATTTTTCTTTATTTAACTGGAAACAAAAAATGAAACATGTTGGGTCTTTTCCTTGTAAAAAAAAAAAAAAAGTGTGGACACACGAGGAATAAGGAAACAGGCCAATTCTTTTTTGTTGTTGTTATGTTTCAGTTTGTTTTTTTTTTGGAGGAAACATCCTTTTAAAAAAATGAAAATGTTCGGTAGCAGGAAATGTTGAGCTCGTGACAGGAAGCGATGCGATTTGAATTTTGGCGCTTTTGAATCAATTCGCTTGTTATGTACGAAGGAAATTGGCGTTAAATATTAAGCGGATAAGATGCGAATTTTTTTATTGGTGCCTGTTGCTGGAACTTGATAATTATTATTTTTTTGGAACACAAATGATCGCAAGACTTTGTTCCAAAATGCCACTTGAAAAAGACCTTCCTCCTCCATCTTTTCTTTTTTTTTTCTCCGACTGTCTGTTCTTTGTGACATTTGTGACGAACGGCACCTTGTTTGTCCCGACTTCGTTCGTGTCACTCAACTTTAGCGAGCGGTAAAATAGAAAACTTGAAAAAAAAATTATGCAAATCGGGGCTTATAAATGAACTCGCAGCTACTATGTAACAAACACCACCTCTCCAGCAGCCTTCATCATTTTGAAATCAACGGTTTAACAATGTTAAAATCTTACACTATGTTTTTGGTACTGCTTCTTCTTTTATTTTATTTTTTTCTTACGGAAAATTGTAGGTCTCAGGCTTTCAAAAAAAAAAAAAAGGAAGATGTAGTTGAGTTCCAAAATTTTCACCCTTGGAGGATGTATAGCTCAAATAGGAATAATGAGCGGCTCATTAACATAGTCGGAGCCGGCCCTGGAGACGGGGCCCATTTTTGCTTTCTCCCCTTTCGAATTTCGATATACACCCAAGTCTATGGGACGCCCATCGATGTACTACTACTCGAAAACAAACAAATCTGATCATAGTGTTTGGGTATGGAACACGTTTGCGCGAAAAAGTCTTGTGTGTGGCTGCGGGATGAAACGGTTCGAATCCCGCCGACTTTGTTCCACGAAATTCCCCGACGCATCGTAGATATCAAGTCGTGTTCTTTTTCTTTTGTTTTTTCACTTGCATTTGCAAGTCCGACGTGGAATCAATCGAGCATCTCGCTGTTTGTTTTGAATCATTCATCGTGCGCGCTTTGTTTTAAAAAATCACGATAGCATCCCTACAAGTCTTTTTTTTTCCCACCCCGATTTGGTATGGCCTTCACGCAACGCCATCTGTTAGTCTGAACGAGTACTTGACCGGTAACGTGTCGAGCTACACGCAGTCCGTTTGCGAAAATGTACGAGACGAACCAAAGTGGATTTCCTGGTTTTTTTCCTTTTTGTTTTTCTTTTTTTTTTACGATTACGAGACGAACACAGTGAAAACAAAAACAAAAGGCTAACGCATTAGCGAATTCGAGTTGGCCATCCGTTTCCGATTATCTGCAATCTATGGAGGTACTTGTAATATTCCCTTTTTTTGCGCGTGATTCGTCTTTCATGTTTTTTCTTCTTCTTTTTATGATTATTATACAAGTGCATTGATACTTTGCCCCCTTTTTTATCTCGTCTGGATGAAAACAAACAAGCGGCGTCTCTCTCTCTCCTCCCGTTGATGTAATAGGCGATTGTTGTATATACTTGTTGAGGTATATACGAAAACAAATCGAAGTCTTCTCTCTTTTTGCCGCATTTGCATGTCACGCTCTGGCCCCTCTATATATGGGTTGTTTTGGTAGCCTCAGTCTCGCAGCCGTCTGAGCAAATCTTTATAAGCGCGATCTTCTTTTAGAAGGCCGGGGACGGATGAACGTGCCTGGCTTATTCGGAGGGGGGGGCTACGATGTTTGAACTATGCCAAGGTATACACACATGTGCGTTCTAGATATATAATATTTGCGGAAGAGCAATGAACTAAAAAAAAAAATGAATTCAAATTCCTTTCTTTTTGGTGTGTGTGTGTGTTTGTCCAGTTATAAAGCAGGGCCTCTCTCCGTATTTGTGTCTCCACAGAGAGAGAGAGATCCGCTTCGGATGAATAGACAAAATATAACATGACATACCTTTGGGGGGGGGGGGGGGAGATGAAGGAATACCGTAGAAAACAATCCAGGAGGAACTCTGCGTATGTAATCAACTCTAAAAGAAAGATGGTTATCCTATTGATATCATTGTTGATGGATTGTGTATATCGGTATGGCTGGTGCCCATTTACCATCTTTGTGACATGACGTGTCCTCAACAGTTCGAGAGGGGGGGGGTATAAGGGCTACCGGTTCTCATCGTCCCGTATCTTGATTTCCCAATCGTAAAACATTATTACCAATCGATATAACGCATTTTTTTTTTAATTTGGTAATAATAATTTTGGGATCCTTTGTTGGTGATCAATCTAATTCGATAACATTTAATGCGCATATATAGCCAGTGAATTCATTTGAAACGTACGACATTCGAGTCCGGTGTGCGTGTGTGTCCTTTTTTTTTTCTTTCCTCTTTACTTTATTTTATTTTATTTTTTTTTTTTTGCTATTCTGTCGTAATGGGAGGGATTCCAAAATGGCCGACTGGAACATGTCTTGACATTGACGAATTTCCATCACCTACCGGTTTGCCGGAGAGACACATTCAAGAACTTGAAGAAGCTTCTAAAGAAGCGAGGTATATAGACAGAAAAAAAAAAAAACCAAAGAAAAGAGAGAGAAAGAGAAACAAATGGAAAAAGAAAAAGAAAAACTAAAGCGGAATATAATAAATATCTCGTAAGAGAATCAAGAAGAAATTCTTCCCGAGTCCTCTCTTCTCTCTGTGTGTGTGTGTGTGTTTTCCCCTTGCTGCGATTGTCACTGCGACTTTTTAAGGTTCTTTTTAAATTAATGAGACCAACTGTTCTATCTGATTTTCTTTATTCTTTCTTACCTTTTTTTTTTTTTTTATTTTTAAAATTTAAATTTTTTTGGATTGTCCCTTCAGTTTCCTCCGCGCATCATTTATCTATTTTTTTTTAAGGACATTGTAATTCGATACTTTCTGGAATAGCTTCAAATCTTTGTGAAGTCTGGGTTCGTTTGAATAGCGATGATAAACATGATCTAATTTTTACACTCACACACATATGCAAATTATGCCGACATCTTTGCTTTTTAATAATTCACGCATAATTGCATGTGTGTGTGTGTGTGTACAAAAATCGTAAATAATAGCAAATTCGTAAGAGAGATTTAAGCTGTATACATCTATTATTGGATCCGTTAAAACTACGTACTTTGCATAATAGAGAACACAAAAACTGGTGGGGTGGCAAATGTAAGGGCATCTAAAAAAAAAGGCATGTTCTGCAAATTAATGCGTGACATTAATTCGCCGTGTACGTGACAAATCATGTTGGTATATAACTCTTTTTCAAGTTGTACCGAGGCGTGGGAAACAAACGCGCGCTCTATTTTTATTTTTTTTTTTAATGAAACGATTACGCATCTTTATTTATGAATTTTTCGTAGCCCCCTCCCCTTTCATTTCGATTGTCGGTATAAAGGTGTAAAGATAGCGGCAGCTAAAAGTGATAAATTTCTTCGGACAATATCAACAAGTAAAAAAAAAAGATTTTGAATAGAGGCGGCTGTATAATGTAGGCTATTAACGTGAAGGACCTTAACGTGAATGAAGAGCAGAGGGGTGGGCACAAAATGTAAAGGAACTTTGACGGGGGGGGGGGGTTTCTCCTCAAGTGATTTGCATATGTAGGTACGTAGGGAAGAAAAAAAAAATGAAAGAGCAACTTGAAATAGAAGGCTCCGCACTTACCTCCTCTCTCATTATACCCAACAAGGCCAACCATTCCTCCTCTTTTTTTGTGTGTGTGTGTTGCAACTGTTGAAGATGGTAGGATTGCTATACCTTTTATTACACAAAGCAACTGGGTTGTTTTGAATATATAGCCTACTGTGAAATTAGACCATCCAAAAACGCGCAGGATTTTTTCGGGGATCCTCGGGTGAAAAATCATTTTTATTTGTTTTTTTTTTTTTTTTTTTTTTTTTTTTTTTGGCGTGAGAAACGTTTACTTTTAATCGCATCCGGGATTTTAAAGAAATGTTGCAAGACGAGGATACATCCGAATTCGCAGAATGTGTACATGAGGAATCAGGAAAAAACATTAAAAGGACCAAAGTTTTGTATATACTCACCTCTTATGTCACTCCGTAGAGGACATGTTTAGCATTCGTTTGCAAAGTACAACATTGTACCAATCCTTTTTTTTCTTTTTTAATTCATGGGAAATGTAACGTAGAAATTTGTTTAAACGGGTACAATGTGCAACACAGTAGCTCATCCATTATTTCTTTTTTTTTTTTTACTTGATTTTATTCAGATAAGCTTTTTTTCAAGTGTTCAAGTGCTTCCAGGGAAAGTAGAAAAATAATAGGCAAACATGTGTTGCTCGTTTGCGTGTGTAGTATGATTTGAATATGCAAATGATCGTGCTGTGGGAGCCGTTCTTTTTTTTGGGGGGGGGGGGCGAGACAGAGCTTCCTCTGCTTTTAGTCTGACATTGAAGAGGGGGGGGGACAACTGTAGATCTCTTAAAAAAAAATCAACTTGGAGGATCATCTACTTGATGACAACAGTTATTCACTTTGCATGGAAGTCATTTTTCTTCTGCGACATTGTATACACCTTTTCGGTACCTACCGGGCCAGATGGGGATGGGAGGAGGGGCAGAGAAGGCAACGGTAGCGCATTGTCAAAGCCAAAAAACAAAAAAAAAAAAAACAAAAAAAAAGATTTTGGAAGATTTTTTTATGTTAACAGCAGTTCA
The DNA here is from genome assembly GCA_013167095.2 of Daphnia sinensis. Classification (NCBI taxonomy): domain Eukaryota; kingdom Metazoa; phylum Arthropoda; class Branchiopoda; order Diplostraca; family Daphniidae; genus Daphnia; species Daphnia sinensis. The sequence goes on along the minus strand of CM023195.1, from coordinate 1,728,096 downwards.
AGCCGCACCGGGTAGAGATGTGTATAATCCGGTTTTGGGTAGCCCTCCGTGAATTCCGGGGCGTGTAGAATTTTTTTTAAGACACCAAAGACATTCGTGAACGACAAAGCGAATGTCTTCTCTACATATCTTTTCGAGTTGGGAAAAAAAAATAGATTGCTAGGGAGAGGCAAAAGAAAACGTTAAAAACTATTTTTCAATCTCCGCCGTTTAAAATAGTTTGAAATGTGAAGCTTTTCTTGTTGTTGCTAGAGCCATCTAGCGGTAGATTTTTCTATTTCTTGGAAACACCGCTAGATGGCGCTACTTGCATGGACTGCCATTTGATTCCCGCTTTCGATGACATGTTGACAGGAGACGATCGAAACAATTTGAAATCAATCAATTGTCAATCGAGAATATGATTGGTGGTCAACGCCCTTTCACTATAACGTAAGAATGGAATTTTTGTTATTCTAAAGAAGAAGGGTAGCGTTATGACGGCGCTGCTTGCCTTTGTTGCTCGCCGATGGGTAAAAAAACAAACTTGACGGCCTTGTCATTTTCACGAACGAAATGTGTTTTCCCTACACGACAATCGGAATGCGGATTTGAAATCAGCCGCGGGACATCGTTAGCGAATCGAGCAGTTTATTTATCCCCGACATTTCTTTGAACTGACAATCAATTGTGTTGCCTTCCGCGAGCAATCAGCAATCGTTCAATGTTCGCAATCACTCACTAACGGGTTTTTTTTTATTAATAGCAGGACGCATCCTGCTCTTGTCCCTTTAGTTTTCTAAATTTAAAACAATCTTATGCATTCTACCGTAGTTTGCACCATTCTTGTTAACCATCCACATCATTTTGCATATACCAACTCGATAGCCTATCTTCGATGCCGCGCGTACGTTAAACGTTGACTCGCAGACAATATCATCGACTCCATCCTCTTTCGACGGCTCAATGTAAAACACACGTGAAAAAGAAAATGGTTTAATATAAGACGACGACATGCCATGGCATTTTCAGAAATGCGCTGCGTGAAATGCATGAGTTTGAAGAAACGAGAAGAACAAGGACGGAGAAGGGGGATATCGACCTACGGAAACGAAGAAGAGGTACGTGTACGAGCCGAGTGTGTGATCCGATTTAGAGGGTGGGCTGCACGTCAAGGCTAGGAGGACCGATGGAAAAAAAAAAAGAAAAGAACAAATTCAAGAATATAGTAGCAGAGAAATCCAACGTTAAAATAGGACAAGTACACACACACACACACACACAGGGCACAGGGGCCTGTGTGTGTATAGACGGTACCGTACAGAAAGAGAGAGAGAGAACCTAGCGACCTGTTTAGTAAGCATGGGACGTCGTGACGTCATTTCGTATTCCGGCCGGCTTCTTGCTCATCAGCTTTGCCTCTCTTTTTTTTTTCTTTTTGCCTTTCTCTCCCTATGCGCTAGTCTGCCCATCGACTGCTGGCCTCTTCTTCCGCTCTTTTTTTTTCTACTTTATCTCAATCCCACCAGTATTATTTATATATTATTTATATAAATGGCAGAGCACTCTATACTAGCGACAAAGGCCACCCCCCCCCTCCCGATTCAACCATCAACATTATTCTTGAGCGACTTCAAACTTTAGTGCAGCGCGCGATTTTGTTGTATTTATTTTATTTTATTTTTTTTTCACGTCAATTCTGAAGACAAATTCGGGATAAACAAGTCAGACAGTTTGATCCCGCGTGCGGGGAATATGGTAGGCAAGATGTGATGCGTTGCATCATCAGTCAATGTATATGTATAGGCCTACTATATCAAATCCGATGCCATATGGTATATACGGGATTGGTTTTGGTTGTGATGGTTAGGTGTTTTCCACACCCGAGGGATCTATATGGTTCACGAATTTTTGCATAATGAGGAGGAAGGGGGGGGGTCTCTGTTTAAATCTTTTGAGCTGCCGTAGCGAATGAGATCTATTGGAAAGCCACCACAGACACATCGATTCTCGTTTGTTTTGCGCTGTACATTGGGAATTTCTTTTTATTGGGACTTTGAAAGTATTAAATTGATGAAACTTAAAAAAAATGAAATGGTTCCGTTTTGATTTTCATAATGATTCATTGTCGTCGTTACGTGTTGTATGGATAGGCCTATAGTTGGTGAAGGATCAATTACTTAAAACAAAAAGTTGTGATCTTAATTCCGGGTCTTTTTGTGGGGGGGGGGGGGGGGTCAAAGGGTCCGGCAAGTTGATCATACTTTTGTTGAGTAACGCACTCTACTACTGCCCATTTCCACATCCGCATTGGATAAATCCACAGCTCAACTAAATGGGCCATTTATGTAGGCCTGTATAGCGACCATATGTACCCCAACCCCCACTTTTATCATCAAACTTTTTTTTTTAACTCATCTCTTGTGTCCCACACGTTGAATGTCCGTGAGCAGGACCATACAATGTGTGGTAATCACGGTTTTATTTTGCAGACAAAACAACATATTTCTTGTTTTTTTTTTTCCTAACAATTCCCATATCAAAAGGTACAGCTCCGTCAGACATGTTGGATCATTACACGAGTACTGCTTATAATTTATTCATAGCGAAAAGAAAGGTTCTTTTGTCCAAGCTTCCCTTCCCCCTATGGATCGTTTGATTCACATCTTTTTTTTTTTAACCGTATAAAAGAATCTTGTGCAGGCTCCGTCATCTTCAATCCATATCCATCCCTTTTTTCTTTCTTTCGTGAGCCGGGGCTGCGGCCTAACTCTGATTGGACCGTCTGGCACGAATGGCTAGAACCGTTGGCGACATCCGCACGGCCAAGAAACTCCTCCCACTTTCTTCCATGTTGCGACGAAGCGGGCGGGAACAGTCATGCGCTTTCCCACTCTTTGCGTTCCAGCCTTCAAAAAGTTTTTTTTTTTTTTCATGTTTACACGAGCGAACTTGCTTATAAACAAACCAAACGAATAGCTCATATTTTGCACGCGTGCGGCGCAAAACATTTCGATTGAAAATTCATCTGCGTGTCGTGAAAACTCAGGAAAAATGTTTTTTGAAATTTCTTATTTTTTCCCGCAATTTCTGGTTTGTGGGGGGGGGGGGGGTATGTCAATCACGCATCAAGGGCGAAGAGAGAACGTGACGACATATTCCGACTGTCAGATTTTACACTTGTAGCGTTCAACACGCACGCATACTTTTGCGATAGCCAAAAATATTTTTGGCGGGACGTGAAACTCTGCCACTCACGCACGCTCACGTATATATAGTACATCATCCGAGAATTTATCCCGTATTAGTCTCACGTGTGTAACGTACCCTTTTTTTTTTCTTTATTGCTCCGCCTCACGTAGACCTTGCTCATTTTCCAAAGAGTATATGTAATATCATTTAACAAATAGGTTTTGTTAATCCAGGTGTAGATAATCGAAAGGCCTCTCTCTATACATCAAACGATCTTGTTCTTTTGACCTCTACTCGCTTGCTTTTTTTATTTTTTGTGCTTGTAACAAGCCAAGCAAGAGGGCTATAAAGGGCACGTATGAAGAGTCCAATCCGCTTGATGGATATGCTCTCCTCTTTTGAGTAATAGTCTTGATGAAACAGTGCCAAGAAAGATGAGTCAATACAGTCACATTTGCCCCCCCCCCCCGATTTTTTTTTTAGGGGGGAGGGAGGGATCTCGCTATTCGTTTCTCTAAAGGCTCACAAAACTCATCACGGGCTCGTGAACTGAAAAGAGCAATATCAACCCCCCCCCCCCCACCTAAATATATATATATATATACAATATAGGGAGGCAAGAGGTTTTCTTACAAAAAGGGCATGTAGTGGGTGGAGGGGGAGGAAAGAAAGAAAGAAAGAAAAAAAAAAAGAAAGTCATTTGTCGTTGCTGAACTTATTGGTTAAGTATTAGCTTATAAACACAGCAGGGCCGGGGGTGTGTTGCTGTGTTATGTGTGTCCCTACCACACCATATCGAACGATCGTTTATTATGTGGAAGGCTTGAGCTGGGCCTGCCCCCTATAGGCTTTTTGCTGTGTCGCTATATAACTCTGTGTGTGTGTTAATGTATCGTTAACAACCTCATCAAAGTTCACCCTCTGCTTAACCCACCCTCCCTTTTCGCCATAGCTCCTTATGTCACACATATGTACGTAACACTTGTGACTCGAACTCTTTTCATATTGCCGATTGTTTATCGCCCGCAATTTTTCCCAACGAATCGGAATCTCATAGTTTTAAGAATCCCGCATCTTTTTTAATAGGCTATATACACACACGTATACGTACGTAAAAAAAATAGGGAGGGGGGAACAATGACCTCGTTGAGTTTGAAATCATCTGCAACCTCAGCATCAGCATTTATATAAGATCCAATTGTGCCGGACTGATGCATCCGGCCGATGCTGAGCCCAGCATCGACGTTCGACACTTTTTGCTCTATATAAGAGAGCGATTGCGTGTGTGTGTGGGTGTGTACACTAACACACACACACACGATGCGGCTAGTTGACACGTGACCTGTAAAGATCGCGGGGCGGGTATATTATATAGTTGCCACACAGTCATGGGTTAGTTCCAACATCATTAGTGCCTTATTGAAAAAGCATCATCTGACTCTGTAAGCTTTAACTTTTTTTTTTAATTCTTTTAAAGTTCGTTCTGGTATTTGTTTGTGTTGATGTTGTTTTCTTTTTCTTTTATCATTTTCATCTTTCGTCCAGCGCTATATTGCGAGGGACGGCCGCCGCCGCGATTGCTCGATTCTGGCTTTCCCGGAGATCAATTTAATTATAGCGACGTGATGGGAACGACTAATTCACGAATGGATACAAAAAAAAAATTAGGAGATCTTTTTTTATTAGAGGGGTGGGGGGGGGGATTTTTTTTTTTGAATTCGGGTCAGAAGTCGGATTGCGTTTGCCACTAATTAAAACGCACCAGTCATGTTGGCCAATTGGAAACGTCCGCCCGAGTTGACAGAGAGCGTGATCGTGACATCCGCTTGCATCGTATCATTTGTTTGTTAAAGAAAGGTAACTAGTTTTTCCTGCAAGAGAACTAGTGACTGATGAGAAAGAAAAAAAGGGGGGGGGGGAATTAAAAACACTACAAAAGAAATGAAGCTACCATCTTGAATAATTGGAGGTAAATATAATTGAGCAGTCTCGTCACGCGCTTATTGATTTAAAAAAAGCAAGAATCAAAAGAATTGGATATCGCTGGATGTATACATGTCATTTAACTCATCTTTATTTTTGAACGTGAGCCAGCGGCCGTTAGGGGCGGGACTTGTTCGTTCTATTTTTAAAACAATTTCATTTCAAAAATTGAATAGATCACCACCCAACTAAAAAATTCCCACAATTTCGCAAGTGCTATTTTTAAAAAAATAACCTAATTTGATTTATTCGCGTGTACCAATAACTAGCCCTTTTTTTTTCAAAACCTCCCAATCAGCTTACACGAATTTAGAGAAGCACAGAAGCAGAAGGAGGGGTGAACGTAAAAAAAAAAAAGACGGAAGGTTCTTTAGGGTAATCAAGGTCTATTGGGGGGGTTCAGTATTACTAGTCTTTTATACCGGTTTGATCAAATGGAAATAAATAAAAAAAAAAATGTATGTATACTATTGACTATGGTCGCAAATCCAATTCAGCAGACCTTAATTTAAACCTACCGTCCTTTTATTTTTATTTTTTACTTATACCCATTTTTCTCCCTCCTCCTCACACCCCACTGATCGGAAATCCTCCCCCCCCCCCTCGGCCAACTTCCTCTTGCCTTGTATGCGTTGCTCTTGTGTTACATTTCTTTCTTGATCCATCCACATGCGAAAAGAGAGAGAGGCGGGAGCGCGTGCGCGCAAGCAGCGATGGTTGATGCGCGTAATTGCATTGAATTTCCATGAACAAATGAAGAGGGGGGGGGAGTTCCTGGAACCCGCGGAACAAACTTTTCTAGCGGGCTTAATTGTTCTCTTAGACTCCGCAGCAAACGGAGGGGGGGGGGATGAAAACTTGACATGGGTTAAGGAAAGACGTTGATATGAAAAAAAATACTTTATTGGCTCTCACTCTCTCTCTCTCTATTTGTGTTTGCTTAAATCCCCACATTGATTTTAAGCTAAACGATAACACTGTCTTTCATATCAGTTAGCGATGTATACCCTCAAACGATTGGTCCCGCGTTCAAAAAATGTTTGCGATTGATTTAATTCTTCAGGCTTTGGCTATGCATCGTGTTCCACAACGTTTATACTTGTATGTTACGTTTACTCGAACGTTGTTCAACGGCCGTGATATTCTTTACGCCCAGCGTTATATTCCAACTGCGTGCAAAGTGATGGGCGTGCGAGTGTGACAAGGAATATTAAACAAGTTGCTCTTCCTCTTTTTTTTTTTTTTTTTTCGGTTAGAGAACGTGTAGAACAATCACGGCACGTCGTTCTGAACTTTCTTTCTCCAAGTCTTGTGTGGCTTTGAAAAAAATAGCAGGAAATAGAAGCGAAGATTTCACACGCTTTTTTTTTTGTCTTATATTGATCTGAAGATAATATCTCCTAACATTTCCGGTTATCTATTTATTTTTTATTTCGTGCAATAAGGCGTCGAATCAACATGGACACATCAGGTGTATCATGTATACCTCCACACCCGCGAGGTATAATGCTCGTAAACGCTATTTCCGGATAGTAGACGGCAATAGATCCTCGTGTCTAATAACCGACACGAAAAAATAATCTCACAGTTTGATACTATTAATACCGACTGTGAGTGAATGATTTTTGAAAAAAAAAAAAAATCCCACGTCCAAAAAAACAATTGAAGTTCGTTCCTGTCCTTAAGTTGAAAATGATTTTGTTTATGACCGGTGCGGATCTTTGGTCTCTTTACTTCCTGTTTATTTATTATTAGATGACGTGAATTTTAGTTAGACTTGCACTTGAACGAAATCGATTGCTAAAAAAAGAAAAAAAACTCGTGTAGAAAATTTGTCCGCATTTTGTTGTTCTGCTCTCTCCGTCTTCGGACGAGTAGGAGGAGAGACGGGGAGGGTGGTCGGGAGTAGGCGGAGTGGGTGGGGGGCGGATGAAGAACGAGGAGCTCATACCAAATGGGACGGATGAGAAGTCGACGGCGACAGTCTCCATCCCAGTGGCTAGCAGTAAGTGTGTACCTGCTCCCTCTCTCTCTCTTTCTTTCTTTTTTTTTTGAAAATTACTTGCACTAGCAAAATCGTGCTCTCCGTACCGGACGAGTTGTTTGATCAGGCCGGTCACATTCCGCAAGAAAGAAAAAAAAAAAAATAGCGGTTGAACTGAGAGAGAGGTGCAGGGGGTAGGGGAGATAACCTTCATGTCATAACAAATACCTATAGGACGCGCTTCCTAGCTCCTCCTACACCCCCCCAGTGTACTTCCGTTTTTTTTTTTCGAATTCATTGATATGCAAGAGCATCCGGCTGCTGGACAGTTGTCGTAGTGACCTGGCCGGAATCGATGATTTTTTTTTTTCGAGAATCGTTGCCACGGCCATCAGAATTTCAAGTTGGGAACAGTTTCTCTTTTTATGCGGAGTTCCCCTCCCCCCTTTTTTTTGTTTGTTGTTGAACGCGGTGTGATTGTTGGCTGACGATGGCCGGTTACGCGCTGGGCTTGTGCGGAAGAGCCGCAGCCACTGCGGCTGGAATCCGAGATCATTTCAGTGACGAGTCTTCATCGGCTTCTTGGATGGTACTGCCGCCGTATCCGCATCATCAATACCCGGCCGGTCCGGGGAGTTTAACGGCAGCGGCGGCCGCCGCCGCCGCCATGGCCGGATCGCTGGTCGGCCACGCTGGTATGGGACACCATCACTCAGCCGTTGCGGATTACTCTGCTTTGGCCACGTCGCTCCAGCAGCAACAACAGCAGCAGCAGCAACAACAACAGCAACAACAACAACGTCGTTCGCCTCTCTCTTCCGCCGCTTACACGCATTCATGGTTAGTCCAGGCAAAATCGAAAATTCGTCTGCTATTTTTTCCCAATTATCCATGCAGATATTTTCTTTGAAACGATCGAATCCAATTAGATTTAATTTGTTTTTAAGTTTAAAATGGTATAGAATGCTTAACATTCTACGATGTTGCGTAATAAGGGACGTTGAACATGCGGACACGTCACAAGAGAGACTGGAACAAAAAAAAAAAAAGAAAACGAAGTGCTAAGTTGATTTATTGAGAGCAATCCCCTTCGTACCGTCTTTTTATTTTAAATGTATTTTCTTCTACATCTCGACTTGTTCTTCAGAACCATTTGCAACTGGCTCTCAAGTGGATCTTTCAAGACCTTCCGCATCGAATGTAACAGTACATAAAAAAGAATCAAGAGACACACACACATACACATCAGACAGTAGAGTGTTAAGAGAAGGGGGGGGGGGCTGACGGATAATCCAATCGTCCAGTCCGCTATATAGCTTGTGTCCTCCATTCTCTGGAGGATTCCGCCAACATCACACTGCGGGATTAACTTTGATGCGAAGGGCCGGAAAAAGAAAAGACCCTTGCCCCCCTCTCTCTTTCGTTCGTATATATATATTATACATTGATGATGAACCTCTCTTTATCTCCCTCGACTTGTTTCTTTGTTCTCCTGACGCGAAAAATCAACGAGCCTAGAGGTGTCCGTCCGGATATATACTACTTTTTTTTTTCCGGAACCAATATGGCGGCTAATTTGGTTTCATCTGTTCGTCCCTTTTTTTCTTTTCATCCTGCCGCCGTATTTTTGCTGTTATACGTTTCCAGGCCTATAGAGAGATATCTCATTTACACTGGCAAGCCTGTTATTGTTACCGTGCTTTTTGGTATACTGTATATAATACGTAGGCTATAGCATAAATGCGTTCTCCCTTACGTATTAATGCGTAGGCCCTCAAGAGACTTCTTATCATGACCGTTGCGCATTTGTTTTTTGATCTTACGACACACACACGGCCGTGTGTGAATCACTTCATTCCAGATACGGTCACATGCGTGCTGGCCTCTCGCCTAGGCCTCTATTTACGGGGTACCAATTTGATCTTTTATGTAAGAGCGTGTCTTTTTATGTTGCTGGCCATAAGCTTTCCTAATAGGCCTATATGAACAATATCTGTGTTGGATATTTTATCCAGCCAGCCGGAATCAATATCTTCTTTGATCTTTTTGTTTAATTGTTTGGTGGATGTGCTGGGAACTATAAAATTTAATCTCTCTAACCTGAAAGAGAGAGAAGAACACGCAGTCTGGAACACGTGTGGGTTACGTATATACAATTGAAAGCTATACATGGTTTGTCCATATAGAGTTTCATCTACTAGCACAACATCGACGAGCGGCTATAATTGATTTGCTGGTGTTAAAAAAAAAACAAACTCATCGATGTGTATGTAAAACTGTATTGTTTACGTATGCGTCTGATATGGCGGACGTTTGTACAGGTGAATATAAGCTGCTCACTATAGAGATGGAAAATTGAAAAGGGCATGCAGCCTCAAAATTCAAACAGGCCCGACGGGTGTGGTTAGCGCCTTTTGTGAGTGGCTCTTGTTTTGTTTGGAGCTAACGCCGACACGTGCCGTTAGTTGGACGATCTTCCCCCCCTCTTCAAAGAGTCTCACAGAAAATAAAAAGGCCAATTGAATTGTGTGGCTCTTTTCAATGCACAGTTTCTTTCTCTTTTATCCCCCAACCATATCTGTATATACATTTACGGTAGTAGTACAACAATTCCTATAGTTGTTGATCTTGTTGGTCAGGTCAGTGAAATTTGGGTGTAGGACTTTGAGTTAAATGATGAATCATTTCTTTAAAAAAGTCCCATCGTAAATGTCACCCTGAACGACAATAGAGGCATATGTTGTTCCGACGGTGTCTTCTCGATGCCGTGTTATGAAAGAGTAATGGACATCTATTATTCACAGTCTTGTATAACGCCTCTTTTAGCTGCTACCCCAAGCCCGCTGTGTATACGAGGGTCGTATTGCACGTCATTTACATTTGAATACGTTGGCAATTATCGATCTGACCCTTTGGCCTTATGTAAAAACGAACACCTCCCCTCAATCGAATAGGGTTAGCCTATAGGCCTAGGCCTTTTTTTGCTCAGATGTCAATGGGGGTTCTTGTTGGAGATCTGAATGGCTATATCCAATATGATTTTTCTGCTGGTCTTTTGCGTCCCCGAAAATAATAAAATATTATTCTCACCCTATATCCTCCGTGTGGTTCACTGTATATCTTCTTGCGTTGTACACCACTGGGAATCCTCCAGCGGTGCGGATCATTTCAAACAAACGGCAGAACATTTTTTATACGTACATATTTTTTTTTGTTTGAGTGGGGGGGAGATCGACCCAATTCATTCCCAAGACGCAATAGTCATCTGCTAGTTCTCGAACGGTGAGTGGACAAGACCTCTTTATAAAAACGATATCAGAAAAAAAAAAGTATGGGCAAGTATAGTTGAGGACAGGTCACAAGTGTGAAAAAAAACAGCCCCACCACTAGGCCATATCGGTCATCCCGCAAAACGTATATACAAGTCGGCCCCTAAAGACCCATTCCGTGCAACGGGGGGACTGTTCCGGGGCTGTGTCATTTTATCGAGCAGACGGTCAGTCTTTGTGCCACTGGCTTATATCATTGTCTCTATTTATTTTGTGTGTGTGTGTTATATTGCATCGTTCCTATTTGTAACGAAGAAAAGAAAGGACTTGTCAAAGCTCGTGAGAGAGAGAGAGAGAGATGAAAGCCATTTTGGAACGAGAGTTTTGTTAGATAAGCATCGTTAACTAGCCATGGACTTGTGTGACTCGTATTCATGATTGAACCTTTACATGTTACAGCATATTGGAGATGAGGAAAGAGAAATCGAGAGATGCGGCTCGATCGCGCCGCGGTAAAGAGAACTACGAATTTTACGAGCTGGCCAAGATGTTGCCCTTACCGCCGGCCATCACGTCTCAGCTGGACAAGGCGTCCATCATCAGATTGACCATATCCTTCCTTCGGCTCAAGGATTTCTCCAACAATGGCGATCCACCGTGGATCAAAGAGTCACTGTCATCCATCACGTCGGCCAATTCGAATTCTTCGTCATCGACAACGTCGTCGACGACGGCATCTTCGACGACGTCAAACAAGGCCAACAAAGGTTAGTAGTATAGGCCTACATTAAAATGTGTTGCCCTTTCTCGTCAAGAGATATGCAAATGTCGGCTTTTTCCAACTGATTCGATCAATTAGTCAAATCAATGAACTTGCTAATCATACGCACTCGCTACCATAGTTTTTGTGGGCAAAATCGAAAGGGGCATTTTTAAAGGGATTTGAGTTTTTCACGATTGGCTGACTGATGACAATCGACCATCAGGCTTGAATTGAATCAACGCTGACAACCCCCCCTCCTCCGCATCTATAGTTCTTTTTTTTTTGGTTTATCCAATGGAAAACTCAATGTGCGTAAACCACCGACGGAGGTTCAGAAATCCCCTTTTCCACAGACTTCCCCCCCCCCTTCTTCTCTATTTATGATTGAAAGTTGAATTCGATTATCTCCCTCTTCCCTTAGTATTGACGCCGTGAAAAATTCTGACATGTTCCACCGCAACGTGTAAAACTGCCAGAGAATAATTCTGTAGTTCATCATGCTAAATGAAATGATTCTAAATGGATTGATTTAGGTAACAGTCGTTCGAGATCGCATCAGAACCATCAACACAATCAGCACCACCATCAGCACGCGCATCATCAAATGCAGCTGCACCAACATCAACATCCTAATTCCATACCGGCCAGCGTTCACGTGGAACTGTTCGACCAACACCAGGGGACGCACATCTTGCAGAGCCTGGATGGGTTCGCCTTCTCGCTCGGCTCCGACGGCCGGTTCCTCTACATCTCGGAGACTGTGTCCATCTACTTGGGCCTGTCGCAAGTCGAGATGACGGGCAGCAGCGTCTTCGATTACGTTCACACTGGCGATCACGCGGAATTGGCCCAGCAATTGGGCCTGACGTTGGCCACCAATCAGGCCCATCATTCGGCCGGCTCTTCCGGCACGAGCACCTCCCAGCAACTGCCACCGTCGCCCGCTTCCGGCACTGGAAGTGTCGACGATGGAAGCTGTTGCATGAATCCTGATGGTATTGTTTGTTCCATGGAAAAAAATGCAAATCATTTTTTGGTATCTAATTTTGTTTTTAATTCATTTAGTAACATCGTTAATGAGTTTGGAAAGCAATTCGGCCTACCAGGGACTCGATCGTTCGTTCTGCATTCGAATGAAGTCGACGTTGACCAAACGTGGCTGTCATTTCAAATCATCCGGCTACAGGGTACAAGCTCAAACAAATTAATTTTAATGTAAATCAGTTTTATATCTTTCCTTTTGGGTTTTTTTTTTTTTTCTTTTCTATTTTCTAAGGTGGTGATGGTCCTGTGTCGACTTCGACCGCAAAGCCAGGCGTACATTGCCAGCAAATCCGGTGTTGGCCAACCTAACAGCGGGACGTCGGGCCAGAACCAACCGGTTCCTCTACTTGGAATGATTGCCATGGCCATCGCACTGCCACCGCCTACCGTTCACGAAGTTCGGCTCGAGCCGGACATGTTTGTTACACGGCTAGCATTTGATTTGAGGATCATTCACTGCGAGCCTAGGTAAGAATTTCTAAATAAAAGACAAACAACTTAAGTTTGCAATTTTTTAACGAATGATGATGACCGCTAATTATTTTTAGGATTGCCGAGCTTCTGGAATTCGTAGCCGAAGATCTGACTGGCCGGAGTCTCTACACTTTGTGTCATGTAGAAGATGTCCGTCTATTGCGCAAAGCCCACACAGATTGTAAGTTTCAATTTAAAATTTTGTTTGGGATTCAATTTTCTAACGATGAAATTTACATTTAGTGATGCACAAAGGACAAGTAATGACACCCTATTACCGAATCCTCAATCGACATGGAGGATTCACTTGGATTCAATCGTGTGCCACTGTCGTCTGCAACTCGAAGAACGGCGACGAGCAGAGCATTGTCTGCGTCAACTACGTCCTCAGGTAAAAAACAAGCCATTAAATGAATTAAGAATTAATTTGACTAATATATCTGTCTGATTTTTGATACGCAGTCGAACGGAAATGAAAAACCTGGTGGTGGATCAATGCCAACTGGATTCAGCGCCTAGTCTTCCCATGAAGACCAACGTTTTCAAGACGGACCACGCAGCGGTGGACGTTCTGCAAAGTTCGCCGGAAGAGTCGAGTTCGGAATGCTCTGAATCGTTGGCGAAAAACGGAGGGGCGTTAACCGATCCGCACCGATCGTCCGTGCAGAGCTCCGAACAGAGTCGGCCGTCTTCCGAAGTCGAAGTCGAGGTGGTCACAGCTGCGCCGGAAGAGTCCGTTTCGTCGGGAATGCGGAATCGCGCGTTGCCCGGCCGACCGCACCACCATCGATCGGCCAAACGGAAATACGACGAGTTGGGCACGGTTTCGGCAACCAGCGACAGTGCCATGATCGGCCTCGACACCAACAATCAACACCACTCGACGGACAATTCGAGTAGTAACGAGAGCGTGTCCGTCCAAGATCACCACTCGAACGCGATGACGGACCATCAGAGCGAGGTCGATGTGGCCCGCTGGAAGAGGCTCTACGCCGGAGCCATGGAGAATGATTCCCTTCAGGTATTCATTCACGGTACTATTAAACTATTACATTAAATTAACGTATTTCATTTGATGAAACGTATCAGGATCGGGATCTGGATGGAAGTGGGATGAACGGAAGCACTACAGATTTTAGTACGGATGCCCTGCTGTCTAACGGAAAGCCACGATCTACTATTCAATGGATCGGCACACCGCCAGTGCCATCCGGTTCGTCTTCAGCGGCCGCAACGGCCGCTGCCCTGTCGGTACCATCGTTGCTACGTCAATTATACGCGAGCAGGGAGAGCGTCATACGCGCTAACGTGCACGCAGCTGCGGCCGCGGCAGCTGGACGCGCCCAGTCCAGTTATTTCTCCAACGGTGACACGCTGTCGACGACGCCGACTGGTGTCCCCGTTGGCAACGACTACCCCGGTGACGTGTTTCCACCTACCTCCTCTCATTCTTACCATTCGGCATCCGCAGCAGCCGGAAGCTTCCTACCAGAGTATTTGCCGGCCATGACTCCTCCTTCGTCCGTTTCACCTCGCGATGCGGCGGCAGGTGCGCTGTTTGCCGCCGAGGCTTCGCTACGTCATTCGGCGTACAGTGGCCTCACCTCCGCCGAGTCCTCTTACACTGCCAATCCGACACAGCCACTGGCGTTGAAACCTCACCATCACGTCCACTACGGTCACGGTTCTCTCGATCATCATCATCACGCCCACCACCACCACAATTCGGCCGGAGCCCATCACCAATACGCTTCCGTCCAGCCTCTCGTTTCGACCGATGCTGGACAATTCTATTCTCACGCACCTTCTGGCTTCCACTTGTACCATCCGCAGGTGGCCAAGTCCTCGTCGTCATCGTCAGTCAACAATTCTGCAACATGGTACCCCAATTGACCCGTGAATTCAACCGACTTTGGGTGTTTTGTCTACGAAAACTAAGTTGATTGGTTTCAAAGGAGGCTGAGCTTTGGTTTGACAGGGAGTTTGAATAGATGTAGATTTATTGGATAGATGTTCGTGGATGATGTGCGTTAATTGTTTTTTTGTTTCAATCCACATGAAATTCCATTGACGGGTCGAATCATGCTTTCTTGCCTACACAGCCACGAAGACACAGTTCCCGTTGCGTATTTAAGAAATTAAAAGAGAAAAAAAAGCAAAACAAACGGTAATAACAATCGTCCCCTTGAAGTAATAAGATTCCGACAGCATTCACATGAATTTGGAAATGTTCAGTGACTAGTCTTTGTTCCGTTAAAATTTCAACGTAGCCAGTTATATCATTGACAGCATATATAAAAATGTCGTGCTAAGAATCCTTCTCTATTAAATTGTACAGTACGTTTTATTGCAAACAGTTCCAGACTGTTAGGTCTTTTTTTCCCCAATGTCAGTGACACCGGACTGATACAAAAAATTGTTTGATTTTGATTTTTTTATCCACGCTGTCTTGTTATTGATGTGCTTTTCATTTTGAATCATTCTAATGAAGAGGAATTGAGGTGAGATAACATTCGTGAAAAATGAATCAGTGTGCAAATGTGCTATAGAAATATGTCGTAGACTTTGCAAACAGGCATCAAGTAGAATCTATGAAGGTTATTTATTTCATAGAAATGATTTACGAAAGAAAGTGTTTGTTTTTGTGTCCCCTCCCCCCGTCCCTACCCTCTCCTGTTTAAATTTCTATTGATCTTTTTGTATACATTTTTTTTTTTTCATTCAGATCAAAGTGTATTTCTGGCTTCACTTGCCATCGCCTCTTTTTATTCGCAATACACACACCCCTTATGGTTTCAAAACCATGTTTTTTCCCTGTTTTTTCTCACTACATTTGAGATTCAAGGTTTGTGTGTTACTATATTAGTCTAGTAACTATTAGTCATACAAAGTTACAAACTTTGAGAGATTTAAAAAAATGGAAGATTGTACTCGTTGAATTACCCGAAGGGTTTCTAACCACGTTTTTTTTTTGCTGGTATGGTTTTTTTTTCTGGTGTGGATGGGTTTAGTTCACGATTGCCCCACTAGATGATTGGGTTTAGTTCACGATAGTTACCCGAAGGGTTTCTAACCACGTTTTTTTTTTGCTGGTATGGTTTTTTTTTCTGGTGTGGATGGGTTTAGTTCACGATTGCCCCACTAGATGATTTAGTAAAGCGAAAATAAAAAATAATAGGTTTTCACGTGAAGGATAGGGGGTGTATTATTGAAAGAGAGTCAAATAGCCATTTTAATTCGGAATGATGAATAGTATAGGATCACTACAGAGTGATTAAGTGTAATTGTTTTTTTTTCTTAGCGCTATTAGCTAGTCCCTTCATTTGCTGTAAAGAAATGGGTCGTTTGAAAATATTTGATATGGATACAAAAATTAGTTTCCTCTAACACAGTCATTTCCCTAAAAATTTGTCAACTCGGAATCAACTTCAACTTTCTCGTCTCGAATTCAATACAAACCTTTCTTCACTTATAAATAAACTTAAATTGAAACTTCACTCTCCTTCTTGTAGTAAATCGATACGAGTTCCTTTGGGTTGGTCCAAAATCGTGTCGTTTTTGTCGCCATATTTCAAAAAAAACACTACAAACAACTTCAACTATTTTTCTAACTATTTCTTTAACAAAATATTTTTCTAACTATTTTTTTAGCAAATAACACAACAGCTCTAATTCTAGCATTTAAAAGCCGATAGAAATAAAGATTACAAAAAAACCGAAAATAGCCCTTCGGGTACCTTGCTAACGCAGGTAGCTGACAGTTCACGATTGCCCCACTAGATGATTTAGTAAAGCGAAAATAAAAAATAATAGGTTTTCACGTGAAGGATAGGGGGTGTATTATTGAAAGAGAGTCAAATAGCCATTTTAATTCGGAATGATGAATAGTATAGGATCACTACAGAGTGATTAAGTGTAATTGTTTTTTTTCTTAGCGCCATTAGCTAGTCCCTTCATTTGCTGTAAAGAAATGGGTCGTTTGAAAATATCTGATATGGATACAAAAATTAGTTTCCTCTAACACAGTCATTTCCCTAAAAATTTGTCAACTCGGAATCAACTTCAACTTTCTCGTCTCGAATTCAATACAAACCTTTCTTCACTTATAAATAAACTTAAATTGAAACTTCACTCTCCTTCTTGTAGTAAATCGATACGAGTTCCTTTGGGTTGGTCCAAAATCGTGTCGTTTTTGTCGCCATATTTCAAAAAAAACACTACAAACAACTTCAACTATTTTTCTAACTATTTCTTTAACAAAATATTTTTCTAACTATTTTTTTAGCAAATAACACAACAGCTCTGATTCTAGCATTTAAAAGCCGATAGAAATAAAGATTACAAAAAAACCGAAAATAGCCCTTCGGGTACCTTGCTAACGCAGGTAGCTGACAGTTCACGATAGTTCACGATTGCCCCACTAGATGATTTAGTAAAGCGAAAATAAAAAATAATAGGTTTTCACGTGAAGGATAGGGGGTGTATTATTGAAAGAGAGTCAAATAGCCATTTTAATTCGGAATGATGAATAGTATAGGATCACTACAGAGTGATTAAGTGTAATTGTTTTTTTTCTTAGCGCCATTAGCTAGTCCCTTCATTTGCTGTAAAGAAATGGGTCGTTTGAAAATATCTGATATGGATACAAAAATTAGTTTCCTCTAACACAGTCATTTCCCTAAAAATTTGTCAACTTGGAATCAACTTCAACTTTCTCGTCTCGAATTCAATACAAACCTTTCTTCACTTATAAATAAACTTAAATTGAAACTTCACTCTCCTTCTTGTAGTAAATCGATACGAGTTCCTTTGGGTTGGTTCAAAATCGTGTCGTTTTTGTCGCCATATTAAAAAAAAAACACTACAAACAACTTCAACTATTTTTCTAACTATTTCTTTAACAAAATATTTTTCTAACTATTTTTTTAGCAAATAACACAACAGCTCTAATTCTAGCATTTAAAAGCCGATAGAAATAAAGATTACAAAAAAACCGAAAATAGCCCTTCGGGTACCTTGCTAACGCAGGTAGCTGACAGTTTTTCTCCGCTAGATGGCGATTGTGTTTTTAGCCATCTGTTGGAGAAATCGTCGGCTTTCATTGGAATATCAGCTCTTTCATTTTCATGATCGTGTCCGTTCTCCGTTAGGGGTTTCTGATTTGAATACGAACTCTCATGGTTATAGGTAAGCATTCGTTTTGTCCTGTAATTTTTTAAAAATTTAAGTTTTCTATTGTATAATCCTAGTTGTGTCTATTTTGCTCTCATTTGGCCAGATCCGTAAATGAAATTAAAAATTACGCTGTGTATAGTCATTCAAAATCATGACGATTGTTAAAATCTATACTTGACTGCTTGTGGTGTTACCAGCATGAGGTTGTGAAACTGCCAGCATAGTAAGGGGCTTCACACGTCAAAGTTTGGGAATGAGATGTCATTCTAGACGACATTATGATGTCAAAATGATCTGTTGAAAAATGTGCTTTGTACTTGTCTGATTCGATAATTTTGATAACTGTTGATATGCAGGATGACTGTTGATAACCTGGTTGGCATACCAGCAGGTCTTCTATTACTGGCTCGGCCTCCTTGGCAGGAGATGGAATCCCACTTACAGGATGATTCATGATGGTATTGATTAAGTATTGATAATTTTGGGGGAAATTGATTGATATTAATTTTTTTGTGGGGGGGGAGGTTATTCTAGAATTCTACATTGCACATCAGTTGCATGTGCCACTGAAAAATTGGTCATGGTTCTGGTGTGGAGGTATTCACATGTGAAATGCTTAACAACAAGTTAAATGAATCCTTCCTAGCAAGCTGGTTAGTGGTATCCTGTAATCCATCTTCTACATCTTGAAGGTACTAATTCATTTGCAACTTTATTTTTGAAACATTATGGTTTAGCTTTAGTATGAAAACTAATGCAAAATCCAGATTTTAACTTCAAATCAGAACTGATCTGAGAAACAAGTTTTCAAAACACATCTGTTTTCCTTGCTACAATATAAGTTAGTTTTGTTATTGCATTTCAGGTTGGCTTAAGGAAGGACACCGTGTCCTTTGTACGAATATCTGTTGTACGAATATCTGGCAATCACATCAGGTAATATACCCAATATCGGTTAAGCAACCACAACGCAATTTATCCACTTTTCATTAGGGCTTCCGACAATTCAATATTTGGAAAATGCGACAGTATCTGCCGGGTCTCGGGTGTCGACCAAGTAAATAAGTTAGCAGTAGAGGTCGTCCAACTAACAATAGCTTGTCCAATCCATGTGGAAACCTACCGACTATAAAACACAGGCAAGAAATAAGTTCTTTACGGTACATATAACAATAATGTAATAAAAAATTTATTTTTTATTGGGAAACTGTTAAGAATGGGTCAGTTAGATAAGAAGTATTTATTTGCGTAGTTGCCGGTGATAGTGACGTGCGCATGTGATATCTTATCTCGTAGTTTCACACTGTGCAACCCAGCAGACACATGGTACATTACAGTACCAAGAAATGGCAGTCAGCATCTTCACATTCCCAACCTATACGTCGATTCTGGATGTTTGTTCGTCATGGACAAATTTATCACCAATGTTCGTATATAAAGTGCGTGTTTAAAGTATTTAACCAATTATGTAAATTTTTTTCTTTTGATTCTTCAAGGATTCCAGAATTGCAGATCAAATGGATATCATACAGCAACTACACGAAAAATGTTTGGATTCGGTAGTGATATACATATTTTCTTTGCTAGACGTCGACTGTTTACGTACTGCTGAAACAGTTTGTAAACTCTGGTACTCCATCGTAAAGAAAAGAAAACTTTGGACCAAACTTTACCAAAGACACAATATTCGAACTTCCACATTGAAACTACTACTTGATCGACGAACATGTGAAGGCTTTAATACTGCTGAAGATGAGTTCTTGCATAAAAGACTGTTAAACGCCAATGAAAAAGTACAGAATAACTGGGCCACGGGAACTTATTTGAAGAAATCCATCAATGTTGGCCACTGCTCGCCATTCGTCATGGATTCAAAGCGCGTCATAACAATGGATTCAACTCTCAGTGTTACAATGTGGAATAGGTGGACTCTAGAAGAAGAACGTTTACCACTCGGGTCTGCAGATGGCATTTCAGAACTAACTCATCTTCAATTGGCCGAGGATTTGGTTTTTTGTTCTTACCGAGACGGCACGATCGTATCGTGGGATATAATGGAAAAAGCTGTTCGTTTTCGGTTCAAAGACGAAAATATTAGTGGTTGTGATTTGAAAATTCACATTGCCCATGGCTTATTGGTAAGCTATGTGACAGTAACTGGTGCCGTTAGAGGATGTGATCAGACCAGATTTTCAGTACGATCTCTTCAGAAACCTTTCAGTATTGTGGCAGAAGAATTGACAAAACGAATTCCTTGTGCCAGAGTCAAAGATGTAACGTCCGATAATAATTATTTTGTTGTATTCTTGTTTTGCTCAAACAATTATGTCGTTTCGGCTGAAGATGTTAAGATTCAACTTCGGTCTGTAGATACGTTTGAGATCCTTCGCGAAGTTTGTGGATTTGTGCGCTCAGATCACGTATTCAAATACTTTAATGGGTGGCTTGTAGCTGGAATTCGAACTATTCGTGTATGGGACGTAGAGAAAAGTATCTGTCAGCACGTCATTCCACAATTAAACAGTAATACGGATACGGAGGAATATGAAACGCTAGTGGTTGATGTCCAACTCGATGGTGAGCGTCTCATAATTCGTGATAATTCTGGGACGTTTAAAGTTTGGTTGTTTTGTTGCAATAAGTGGGCGAATTTTTCAAATAGAATGGGGATTCTTTCTAACAACTATGTTACATTATCATCGGAACCTATAACGAGAAGATGTGAAAAGTTTAAGTTTGACGAGCTCCAAATCGTTACGATTGAGAGAGTCCAAGACGAACTTCGAGGTCCATTTGACCTGCTTATAATGAGAAATTTTTTCTGAGATGGGAACAATTTATTTTTTATTTGTCCTTTTTGCATCTCTGATGAAAGAAAAACTATTTCATTTGCCGATGGCCGCGATGGGTTACTTCTTACTTAGTTGTCTAGACTTGATAGTTTCGTTTGCTATTACTGCAATTTATTAATTTTTATTAAGTAACACTTGTGGTTAAAAACACAGTGACATTTACTGGAGCATGAGTGCATGACAGCGACTTCTAAACAAAAACAAGATGGGTAGGCCAAGCAACCAATTACCCGAAGGGTTTCTAACCACGTTTTTTTTTTGCTGGTATGGTTTTTTTTTCTGGTGTGGATGGGTTTAGTTCACGATTGCCCCACTAGATGATTGGGTTTAGTTCACGATTGCCCCACTAGATGATTGGGTTTAGTTCACGATTGCCCCACTAGATGATTTAGTAAAGCGAAAATAAAAAATAATAGGTTTTCACGTGAAGGATAGGGGGTGTATTATTGAAAGAGAGTCAAATAGCCATTTTAATTCGGAATGATGAATAGTATAGGATCACTACAGAGTGATTAAGTGTAATTGTTTTTTTTCTTAGCGCCATTAGCTAGTCCCTTCATTTGCTGTAAAGAAATGGGTCGTTTGAAAATATCTGATATGGATACAAAAATTAGTTTCCTCTAACACAGTCATTTCCCTAAAAATTTGTCAACTCGGAATCAACTTCAACTTTCTCGTCTCGAATTCAATACAAACCTTTCTTCACTTATAAATAAACTTAAATTGAAACTTCACTCTCCTTCTTGTAGTAAATCGATACGAGTTCCTTTGGGTTGGTCCAAAATCGTGTCGTTTTTGTCGCCATATTAAAAAAAAAACACTACAAACAACTTCAACTATTTTTCTAACTATTTCTTTAACAAAATATTTTTCTAACTATTTTTTTAGCAAATAACACAACAGCTCTAATTCTAGCATTTAAAAGCCGATAGAAATAAAGATTACAAAAAAACCGAAAATAGCCCTTCGGGTACCTTGCTAACGCAGGTAGCTGACAGTTCACGATTGCCCCACTAGATGATTGGGTTTAGTTCACGATTGCCCCACTAGATGATTGGGTTTAGTTCACGATTGCCCCACTAGATGATTTAGTAAAGCGAAAATAAAAAATAATAGGTTTTCACGTGAAGGATAGGGGGTGTATTATTGAAAGGGAGTCAAATAGCCATTTTAATTCGGAATGATGAATAGTATAGGATCACTACAGAGTGATTAAGTGTAATTGTTTTTTTTCTTAGCGCCATTAGCTAGTCCCTTCATTTGCTGTAAAGAAATGGGTCGTTTGAAAATATCTGATATGGATACAAAAATTAGTTTCCTCTAACACAGTCATTTCCCTAAAAATTTGTCAACTTGGAATCAACTTCAACTTTCTCGTCTCGAATTCAATACAAACCTTTCTTCACTTATAAATAAACTTAAATTGAAACTTCACTCTCCTTCTTGTAGTAAATCGATACGAGTTCCTTTGGGTTGGTTCAAAATCGTGTCGTTTTTGTCGCCATATTAAAAAAAAAACACTACAAACAACTTCAACTATTTTTCTAACTATTTCTTTAACAAAATATTTTTCTAACTATTTTTTTAGCAAATAACACAACAGCTCTAATTCTAGCATTTAAAAGCCGATAGAAATAAAGATTACAAAAAAACCGAAAATAGCCCTTCGGGTACCTTGCTAACGCAGGTAGCTGACAGTTTTTCTCCGCTAGATGGCGATTGTGTTTTTAGCCATCTGTTGGAGAAATCGTCGGCTTTCATTGGAATATCAGCTCTTTCATTTTCATGATCGTGTCCGTTCTCCGTTAGGGGTTTCTGATTTGAATACGAACTCTCATGGTTATAGGTAAGCATTCGTTTTGTCCTGTAATTTTTTAAAAATTTAAGTTTTCTATTGTATAATCCTAGTTGTGTCTATTTTGCTCTCATTTGGCCAGATCCGTAAATGAAATTAAAAATTACGCTGTGTATAGTCATTCAAAATCATGACGATTGTTAAAATCTATACTTGACTGCTTGTGGTGTTACCAGCATGAGGTTGTGAAACTGCCAGCATAGTAAGGGGCTTCACACGTCAAAGTTTGGGAATGAGATGTCATTCTAGACGACATTATGATGTCAAAATGATCTGTTGAAAAATGTGCTTTGTACTTGTCTGATTCGATAATTTTGATAACTGTTGATATGCAGGATGACTGTTGATAACCTGGTTGGCATACCAGCAGGTCTTCTATTACTGGCTCGGCCTCCTTGGCAGGAGATGGAATCCCACTTACAGGATGATTCATGATGGTATTGATTAAGTATTGATAATTTTGGGGGAAATTGATTGATATTAATTTTTTTGTGGGGGGGGAGGTTATTCTAGAATTCTACATTGCACATCAGTTGCATGTGCCACTGAAAAATTGGTCATGGTTCTGGTGTGGAGGTATTCACATGTGAAATGCTTAACAACAAGTTAAATGAATCCTTCCTAGCAAGCTGGTTAGTGGTATCCTGTAATCCATCTTCTACATCTTGAAGGTACTAATTCATTTGCAACTTTATTTTTGAAACATTATGGTTTAGCTTTAGTATGAAAACTAATGCAAAATCCAGATTTTAACTTCAAATCAGAACTGATCTGAGAAACAAGTTTTCAAAACACATCTGTTTTCCTTGCTACAATATAAGTTAGTTTTGTTATTGCATTTCAGGTTGGCTTAAGGAAGGACACCGTGTCCTTTGTACGAATATCTGTTGTACGAATATCTGGCAATCACATCAGGTAATATACCCAATATCGGTTAAGCAACCACAACGCAATTTATCCACTTTTCATTAGGGCTTCCGACAATTCAATATTTGGAAAATGCGACAGTATCTGCCGGGTCTCGGGTGTCGACCAAGTAAATAAGTTAGCAGTAGAGGTCGTCCAACTAACAATAGCTTGTCCAATCCATGTGGAAACCTACCGACTATAAAACACAGGCAAGAAATAAGTTCTTTACGGTACATATAACAATAATGTAATAAAAAATTTATTTTTTATTGGGAAACTGTTAAGAATGGGTCAGTTAGATAAGAAGTATTTATTTGCGTAGTTGCCGGTGATAGTGACGTGCGCATGTGATATCTTATCTCGTAGTTTCACACTGTGCAACCCAGCAGACACATGGTACATTACAGTACCAAGAAATGGCAGTCAGCATCTTCACATTCCCAACCTATACGTCGATTCTGGATGTTTGTTCGTCATGGACAAATTTATCACCAATGTTCGTATATAAAGTGCGTGTTTAAAGTATTTAACCAATTATGTAAATTTTTTTCTTTTGATTCTTCAAGGATTCCAGAATTGCAGATCAAATGGATATCATACAGCAACTACACGAAAAATGTTTGGATTCGGTAGTGATATACATATTTTCTTTGCTAGACGTCGACTGTTTACGTACTGCTGAAACAGTTTGTAAACTCTGGTACTCCATCGTAAAGAAAAGAAAACTTTGGACCAAACTTTACCAAAGACACAATATTCGAACTTCCACATTGAAACTACTACTTGATCGACGAACATGTGAAGGCTTTAATACTGCTGAAGATGAGTTCTTGCATAAAAGACTGTTAAACGCCAATGAAAAAGTACAGAATAACTGGGCCACGGGAACTTATTTGAAGAAATCCATCAATGTTGGCCACTGCTCGCCATTCGTCATGGATTCAAAGCGCGTCATAACAATGGATTCAACTCTCAGTGTTACAATGTGGAATAGGTGGACTCTAGAAGAAGAACGTTTACCACTCGGGTCTGCAGATGGCATTTCAGAACTAACTCATCTTCAATTGGCCGAGGATTTGGTTTTTTGTTCTTACCGAGACGGCACGATCGTATCGTGGGATATAATGGAAAAAGCTGTTCGTTTTCGGTTCAAAGACGAAAATATTAGTGGTTGTGATTTGAAAATTCACATTGCCCATGGCTTATTGGTAAGCTATGTGACAGTAACTGGTGCCGTTAGAGGATGTGATCAGACCAGATTTTCAGTACGATCTCTTCAGAAACCTTTCAGTATTGTGGCAGAAGAATTGACAAAACGAATTCCTTGTGCCAGAGTCAAAGATGTAACGTCCGATAATAATTATTTTGTTGTATTCTTGTTTTGCTCAAACAATTATGTCGTTTCGGCTGAAGATGTTAAGATTCAACTTCGGTCTGTAGATACGTTTGAGATCCTTCGCGAAGTTTGTGGATTTGTGCGCTCAGATCACGTATTCAAATACTTTAATGGGTGGCTTGTAGCTGGAATTCGAACTATTCGTGTATGGGACGTAGAGAAAAGTATCTGTCAGCACGTCATTCCACAATTAAACAGTAATACGGATACGGAGGAATATGAAACGCTAGTGGTTGATGTCCAACTCGATGGTGAGCGTCTCATAATTCGTGATAATTCTGGGACGTTTAAAGTTTGGTTGTTTTGTTGCAATAAGTGGGCGAATTTTTCAAATAGAATGGGGATTCTTTCTAACAACTATGTTACATTATCATCGGAACCTATAACGAGAAGATGTGAAAAGTTTAAGTTTGACGAGCTCCAAATCGTTACGATTGAGAGAGTCCAAGACGAACTTCGAGGTCCATTTGACCTGCTTATAATGAGAAATTTTTTCTGAGATGGGAACAATTTATTTTTTATTTGTCCTTTTTGCATCTCTGATGAAAGAAAAACTATTTCATTTGCCGATGGCCGCGATGGGTTACTTCTTACTTAGTTGTCTAGACTTGATAGTTTCGTTTGCTATTACTGCAATTTATTAATTTTTATTAAGTAACACTTGTGGTTAAAAACACAGTGACATTTACTGGAGCATGAGTGCATGACAGCGACTTCTAAACAAAAACAAGATGGGTAGGCCAAGCAACCAATTACCCGAAGGGTTTCTAACCACGTTTTTTTTTTGCTGGTATGGTTTTTTTTTCTGGTGTGGATGGGTTTAGTTCACGATTGCCCCACTAGATGATTGGGTTTAGTTCACGATTGCCCCACTAGATGATTTAGTAAAGCGAAAATAAAAAATAATAGGTTTTCACGTGAAGGATAGGGGGTGTATTATTGAAAGAGAGTCAAATAGCCATTTTAATTCGGAATGATGAATAGTATAGGATCACTACAGAGTGATTAAGTGTAATTGTTTTTTTTCTTAGCGCCATTAGCTAGTCCCTTCATTTGCTGTAAAGAAATGGGTTCACACTCTATCGTCTGCATTCGAATAAAAATGCCATATTTCAAAAAAAACACTACAAACAACTTCAACTATTTTTCTAACTATTTCTTTAACAAAATATTTTTCTAACTATTTTTTTAGCAAATAACACAACAGCTCTAATTCTAGCATTTAAAAGCCGATAGAAATAAAGATTACAAAAAAACCGAAAATAGCCCTTCGGGTACCTTGCTAACGCAGGTAGCTGACAGTTTAGTTTAAATTTAAGACAGCAGATGGCGTGTAACAAAATGTATTTTTGCTATCTGTTATTCTGTTCTGAGAATTTCTCTTTTCTCGCCTGCAAGCGCCTCGTCAAGGTTGCGTAAAACCACTTCCGTATCCCACCTGCTCTCAGACTCGATAGTGTAGACAATGTTGCACAATGAAATGAATCACCTTACATGTTGGTAAATCAATAGATTTTTTAAGTTTTATGGACCCAAAACGGAACGATTGTAACATCTTTCCAGCTTTTCCCTCAGAAACAGTTACTGGAATTCTTGTCTTGAATGTTCGTATCCTGAATGTACGAATTAATATTGCTGATCTTGAAGTGCATGTGATTGAAGAATATTTAAAAACAATAGAAATTCGTCTTTATAATGAACGGTTGGGAGAAACTCGATTTTTGTGCAGCCTGATCGAGCAAGTCAAACTTTCTACACGCTTTCGCTCTCGACCTTCTGCAAGTGAAGCGAGTCACGTCTCGCTTTCTTCTTACGACTCTCTGAATACAATACTTTTTTTTCTACCAGTGACCTATAAATCTCATTTTGTTTAAAGGCAACAATTAAATGGTCGATGATGCTTTTTTTTTGGCCTACGCCACGAGGGAGACAACTGGTTTGCTGTACCCATAGCAATAGTACGTCAGAAATTTCAGCGAAACCGTTGTCAGGTTGTGCAATAGCAATAGCGAAACCTGAACGTGTCCAACGATGAGCAACAATAATCGACGAAAGCTGTCATTCGTGCATAAACTTGCTGACTGATAGCGTCCGGCCGACTTTTTCCCGCGTGGTGGAGTGGAAAAAGGGGAAAGTAGCATAATTCGTAGGGGAAAACGGAAAGGTGGACTTGTTTATTTTATGTCTCTATTCGAAATAGGCCATCTGATAAAGAATACATATTAACTGCATGGGATGAAACGTTTAGCGAAATTAAAAGAGCTGTTTCGTTAGTTTTCTATAACGTATGACCTATTATTATTATTATTTTTTTTTTTGCTTTTTTAAGCTGAGAAGCAAACAGTAGACCTATCGAACATTTGCAAATATAAAATGGAAAATTGTTTGCAATTACAGGTATTGGACTATTGGTCAACTTAAATGAAAATGCGCAATGTGGCGTTCGTGAAGTCATCGCACAAGAGAAATTAGCGGACTCCTGTCCTATTGTTCTGAAAAGAGTGCGATAGCGCCGCAGTGTCAGAGTCGCGAAGACACGAATCGTAAGCTGTATCAGAAACCTATCCCCTTGCGAGTGCCGGAGTGCGTTAACTAAAGAGAAGTTTCCGAGCATCGGCACCGCAGCGCTGCTAACGGTTCCATGGTTACATTTTGTATCATTTGCCAGTCTCGAACGAACCTAGTGTAGAAGAAGTGGGGTTGAGGTGGGGAAACACTATTGTATTTGGCATTGTCATTTCGCAGTGAAATTAGTGTGGAAGGAAGTGAAATGGAAGCTGATAACATCGTGGATGATGTTCCACCAGCGATTGGGGTAAATAGGGCTTGTTTATTCCTAGTTTAAACTGGTGAAAGACATTGGTAAATGAAAAGAAGAGCCAGTGCTAACTGAGACTGGCAGCCATGTTGGAGGCCTAATTTCAATATTTCCTTGTCAACTTCCGAGTTTTTTACCGTAGTGGCCCTTTACTCGTGATCAGTGTTGTTTTACATATTTTGCAATATATGAAGTGTTCTGTGCTTCATTCTAGGCGAATACGATGCTGAGCCTTGTACGAAGCCGTTCCGAACTATCTTCCAATTACCTAGTTGAAAAGGAACCCTGTCTCAAGTGCTTTGATGCATGGCCAGAATCTGACCAGGTGTGATCACTTTTTTCACCCTATTATGTATTTAGTCTGTACAGCTAATCACAATTGTTATCCAGGTGGAATTCGTGGAGCAGTTATTGCAGCGAATGTGTCACTACCAACATGGCCACATTAACTCGTTTTTGCAACCAATGCTTCAACGGGATTTTATATCATTCTTGCCCAGTAACTATAAAAATATTCATTGATATTTAAAATTTGGTATTAAATTTTTATTTTGAAAATGCAGAAAAAGGCTTAGACCACATAGCTGAAAATATTTTAAGTTACCTGGATGATAGTAGTCTTAGAAATGCTGAACTAGTCTGCAAAGAATGGAGGCGTGTGATTGCAGATGGAATGTTGTGGAAAAAGCTCATTGAAAGAAAAGTACTTTCCCTTTAAAAAACTAGAGCTTAAGCATCAAGTTTACAAGTGTTTTAAACTAGGTTCGAACAGATTCACTTTGGAGAGGATTGAGTGAACGGCGGGGATGGGGAGCCTATTTGTTCAAACCTCGTCCCGGTGAACAACAGCCAGATCATTCCTTCTATAGAAAATTATATCCACGCATCCTTAAAGATATTGAACAAATTGAAAATAACTGGCGTTGTGGCAGGCATACATTACAACGGATAAACTGCCGATCGGAGAATTCCAAAGGCGTTTATTGCCTACAGTATGACGACCGACGCATTGTCTCTGGGTTGAGAGACAATACCATAAAGATTTGGGATCGTCAGACTCTACAATGTGCAAAAGTAAATGCAAAAGTTATCTATTTTAGCGGTCTAATTGGACTTCTTTATTCTCTCGCGTGTTCTTTTGGAGGTTCTCACTGGGCATACTGGATCAGTGCTTTGTTTACAGTACGATGAACGTGTGATAATTAGCGGATCGTCTGATTCAACTGTCAGAGTGTGGGATCTCAGTAATGGAGAAATGGTACTTCAAAGAAGACACTGGTATAAAAATGACGTTATAATACTATTATTAACTCTTTTTTGTTGGAAGGTCAATACACTCATTCATCACTGCGAAGCCGTCCTTCATTTACGGTTTGCTCATGGACTCATGGTTACGTGTTCCAAGGTAATTTAAAGTGTTTGTTATTTTGAGCGAGCATATTTGGAAAGCAAACGTTTTTACATGATAAATTAAAATAATCTTTATTTTTATTTCAAGGACCGAAGTATTGCAGTATGGGACATGGTGAGTCCCACCGAAATCAACCTCCGTCGTGTACTTGTGGGTCATCGTGCAGCTGTTAATGTCGTTGACTTTGACGACAAGTATATTGTCTCAGCTTCGGGTGATCGAACCATTAAGGTCTGGTCAACAGCAACCTGTGAATTTGTCCGTACCCTAAACGGACACAAGCGAGGCATAGCCTGCTTGCAATATAGAGACAGACTAGTTGTCTCTGGTTCTTCCGATAACTCAATTAGGTAGAAGTTACTTACCTGGGTACAATAATCGTATAACTCACCTTCAATGATTTACGGTCGTTACCTTGCAGGTTGTGGGATATTGAATGCGGGGCTTGCATACGCGTATTGGAAGGACACGAAGAACTAGTTCGATGTATTAGGTAAGAATAATAGTGAACTCAAATGCTTCAGCGTTATCAACATTACATCGATTTTTCGAATGCGTTAGGTTCGATTCTAAGCGCATCGTAAGTGGAGCCTATGATGGGAAAATCAAAGTTTGGGATTTGCAAGCGGCGCTAGACCCAAGGGCGCCAGCGGGAACCCTTTGCCTTCGAACTCTTGTGGTATTGTTTCCTAATCGTGAATCCATTTACGTACTTCTTTGTCATGGACATATTTTTTTAGGAACATACCGGACGAGTATTTCGACTCCAATTTGATGAGTTTCAGATCGTAAGCTCATCCCACGACGACACGATCCTCATTTGGGACTTCCTTCACACAGATTCGCCTTCTAGTTTAACGCCATCATCACGTACCTCACCCCAGCGCACTTACACCTACGTGTCGATGTAAAGCAGCTCTAGATCGTGGAAAAGAGAACAGGCATCTAACTGAATGTGTTAGCCAAAGCTATCACTCTCGTTGTTTAAAGTCCAGTTGCTGCTAATCGAGGAAGTCTCTCTTGCCTGTCTCTCTCGCCCGTTTTTTTTTTTTTTTTTGCTTTTTTTTTATTATTATTAAACAAAACGTCATTCGCTATAAGTTGTTCCATTGTACGGTCCAAATAGACGTCGTCTACCCTTACTGGTTGGAATGCATAAATATCTCGGGAGTGTTAGGGTCATTTTCGGCCGCGTGTCACAAGAAGCAAAACACCTTCGAGAATGTTAGTTTTCCAAGCAGTGTTTCTCTTTGTTACTTCCCCCCCCCCCCCCTATACACTTTGTGTATTTTTTTTTTTCTCATCGTCCCCCCTACTATTGTAATGTGTGCTTTTTCATCATGGCAGGGGAGGGTCTATGTACAGTACATGTGATATTCCATCTCCAGTTAATGTCGTCTTTTATGCACTACCCAGTTGGGTCCAACACTTTATAATTTACTCCTTACAAGAAATGGGCTTAGGTTAAAGCATAAGAACCAGCTCTTTGATAACTTCATGACCAAAGCAGTAGTTGGCTAAAAGTGAATGCTCCGCAATTACCGCTCGGTTATCTTTTTTTTTTTAAACACTGAAATTGTTTTTATTTTTGCACACTCACGTCTGCATGAGGCGTAAAATTAAAATAAAATTTCTCCTTGAAAAGAAGTGCAAATTTTAGGAATGGTCTAGTCAATAGAAATCAGAATATACGTATTAAAGTAAGGTTATTCTGTCGAGCATGCAGATGCAGCATAGAAATGTAAGAGTAGAAAGATTTTGCTGTTTGTTGACGCAACTCTTTTTGCTGATTTATCAGCACACCCTTTTCCTAATAACCAAAGGCACCTCTGCCAATCATAATTTAGAGGAGATTGGAATACAGCATTCTAATGTAGCTATTAGTTACCTATTAGAAATTTAGACTTGCGATCCATCTTTAGGTTCGGTTTGACTTACAGTAAACTATTCAAATTTTGCAATCTATACAACTAAACTTGAATTCAGAGATTTAAATTGTGTGAAAGATGCCACAACACGACAACAGTGCCAAGTTGAGTTACTAAGTGTTTCTAGAGAAGCAAAATTATTTTGAAGTAAATAATGCAAAACTTTGTGGTTAGAAATGGCTTTCAAAATTGAGACCCATGCTTTTCGTCTAAGCTCGGCAGTCTCGGTAGTCGGCACACCTGTTTAATCGTGAGATGATCAAATAGGCACGCCCTTGTAAATTGAGATTGAAAAAACGGCCAGTAGGTGGATGAAATCCTTCGACCAGACGTCACGGTACTGCTGCAGAGCACAGTGAGTGTTTCGGGTTTTACTTCGGTGTTCGGTCTGCTATACTGCCACCAGTTCCTGTCTTCTTACATTACTTCACCACTGTATTTATACCTGCCCCATTAGGTGTGATATTTATGCAAGTCAAAGTAGATTTCTCGCATTATGGACGCATATGATGTCATAGTAAACCAGCCGGTGGTCATCGACAATGTAAGTTAGTTTCCATTTCGAACAAGCATTAATTGTTGTGTATCGATTATGACGTTAACATTTACACTTAGGGTTCCGGATTAATCAAAGCTGGGTTTGCTGGTGATCAGGCACCAAAAGCTCACTTTCCAAATTATGTTGGAAGGCCAAAACATGTCCGTGTTATGGCAGGAGCCCTTGAAGGAGATATGTTTATTGGTCCAAATGCAGAGGAGCACCGTGGTTTATTGAGTTTAAAATACCCAATGGAACATGGATATGTCAATGACTGGTCTGATATGGAAAGAGTATGGCAGTATGTGTACAGCAAAGAGCAACTCAACACATTTGCGGAAGAAGTATGAAACATTTGAGTTTACATTGAAATTGTTTTCGACAAGAGATCAGGAAGCATTCTTAATTAAATTGAAAATGTTCTACTTTTAGCATCCAGTTCTTCTCACTGAAGCACCACTCAACCCCCGGCATAACCGAGAGAAAGCAGCTGAAATTTTCTTTGATTCTTTCAATGTTCCAGCTCTATTTGTGTCTATGCAAGCAGTGTTGAGCTTGTATGAATCATTTCTTATCCTTTTTTTTTTCTTTTCTATTTTCACATATTGATGATCAAATAATACTGTCACCATAGATATGCCACTGGTAGAACAACTGGAGTTGTTCTAGATTGTGGAGATGGTGTTACACATGCTGTACCTATTTATGAAGGATTTGCCTTACCACACTCCATTATGAGATCTGATTTAGCAGGAAGAGATGTTACACGATATCTCAGGTACAATTATTATCATATTGTTCCAAACCATTGTATGATATTTAGCTTTTCGTCGCCCAAATTAGGTTACTGCTGCGAAAAGAAGGCTACATTTTCCGCACCAGTTCTGAAATGGAGGTTGTCCGAACTCTCAAGGAACGTGCTTGCTATTTATCTGCTAACCCTCTTAAAGAAGAGAGCATCGCGGATGCGGACAAAGCTACCTACGCACTTCCTGATGGTTCTAGTATTGAAGTGGGCGCTGCACGGTTTCGCGCTCCCGAAGTATTGTTTCGTCCTGATTTGATAGGAGAAGAGTGTGAAGGACTACACGAAGTCCTGGTCTTTGCTATACAACGATCAGATCTGGATCTACGAAAAACGTTGTACCATAACATTGTTCTTTCTGGTGGCTCTACCCTCTTCAAGGTATGTGTAATGTGGTCTAGTACTCGGAATCGGCTATCAAAATGTTTCTTTCTTTTAAGGGTTTTGGCGATCGCTTGTTATCAGAAGTAAAGCGTTTAGCACCACGTGATGTTAAAGTTCGAGTAAGTTGGTTAATTGTAGAAATAAAAACATTTGAAAATTCAAATTTTACTGTGTTCATATTCTAGATGGCTGCCCCACAAGAAAGGCTATACTCTACGTGGATTGGTGGTTCAATCCTTGCATCACTTGATACGTTTCGGCAAATGTGGGTTTCCAAGCGAGAATGGGACGAGGAAGGTGCACGAGCAATTCATCGCAAAACCTTTTGAATGTTTTTAATTTTTTTTATTTTACATTTATTTGGGCTTCAAATCCTATTAAGCAATTCATTGTTTACCGTTCCTTCTGGCTAAACTATTCTTTTTCTTATTTTTCCGCCTTTTTTTTTCAAAAAGCAAATGGGAAATGATATAACTTGAATGTGCACACTTTTCTCCCCCATTCTACCGCAGCTGAAAATAAAAAGCAGTCAAGTCATTAACTGGATGTTTTAAACTCAAGAGATCAATCGATCGATCTGGCAAAATTTGTCTAAAAAAATTATGATACCTTTATAGAAATTTGAGGCCAAGGTAGACTGATGTGCCGAAATTTGCTATTGCACCTCACGCAGCGTTGCCAAAGTCATGTTATTTTATTTTATTTAAAAAAAAAAATTACCGGATTCATTTTCGTCTTCTCCCCTCCCCAAGAAAAAAGAACGCCCTTGTCCCTTGAACTCTTGACACGATAACGAAACTGGAACCACTGTCGCACTGGAACAAAAAAAATAAAAAAATAAAAAATAAATATAGTTTGGCAACACTGCGCGAGATGCAATAGCATAGCAACTTTACACTTCAGCAAGTCTCGGCGTTCGATTGGACATTGGAGTACATCACACGTGAGGTCTGAGGTGCAATAGAAATGTGACCATTATGAACTGAAGAATCAGGATGGCAGGAAGGGTACTGTGGCTCCTGTCGTCCTGTGTTTTCCTGGACTGTTTGTGGTAAATTTGTGAATGTAAGATGGGAAAGCAAGATATGTTAGTCTCTGAGAAACTAATTATAACGGCTTTTTTGGTCTTTTGATTAGGTGTGATGTGGGAGCAATTGATGCAACAAAGTTGATACACACAGACTGCTGCATCTGAGTTTACTTCCACTGTTCTTGTGCTATGTATGTTAAGTTACTGTGAAATTTCTCTGGTGTGTTAGGTAATCTTTATTTAATCCTTCATGTGTAGGTGAATTATGATTCAACAATTTGATCGTAGGTTTACATTCACTTTGCTTGTCAGCAGCAGAGGTGGAGAAAATTAGTTGTTTAGATCATAGAAACTAATATTGAATATTTTGTCTCCAGTTTAGGTGTTCTTGTGTCAACAGATGATGGTCCTACTGGAAGGCATTTGGCATGACGTTTCCAAAACAATTTACGGTGGGATTACAGGAAAATGCCATAACATTCCATAAGTGTTAAAGAACAAGTGGGCAACGGACAATTTTGACATTATTTAACTGTGTTGTTTTCATCCACAGGTATAGTCAGGCATTGTCCAACCAATACCTGTCATTTTGGAAAAGTAGTGTCGGCCTGTGTTCCTTTTGCTCAGGTATGACCACAATCTTCAGTTGATAAAGTTATTATTGTAACCCATCAGTTTTTTAAACTGTATGTATTAGGGAAGATTTTTTTTGTTTGTCAGGATGACTAGTATATTGTGGAGCCCGATATTTTATAGAGATTGTCCAAGTTACATAATTAGGACACTTAATTAAATGCCCCCTTTTTCTAAGTTTTGTTGTTATTATGATATTATCAGACATTATTAAGTTTGATAAAATATTTCAATATACATTGTCTAAACATGAACTAAAATTGACAATGGGATAGCCATGTCATTGGCAAGTCTCTAGCTTGCGAGTCACGGGTATGTACCAATCTTGTCTCATTTACCTTAGGTTATTTGCTGTGTTTTCAACTTGGCTGCTTCTTTATATCCAGATACTCTATGGAGGAAAGATCTGCTAATCTTTTACACTTTTAAACTACCACACACTACATGAGTCACAGGTACATACAGATCTTGTCCCATTTATGTTAGATTATTTGCTGTGTGTTCAATTTGCTAACAACTAAGTAACCAACATTGAAATGGATGGGTTTGCTTGTATGGACCTTGT
The DNA here is from genome assembly GCA_013167095.2 of Daphnia sinensis. Lineage (NCBI taxonomy): Eukaryota > Metazoa > Arthropoda > Branchiopoda > Diplostraca > Daphniidae > Daphnia > Daphnia sinensis. Next base: position 1,693,109 of record CM023195.1, on the reverse strand, counting down.
TCAACCTTAACTAAAATCTAAATCGCCAATTTTCTTTATTGCAGCGCTTGTTGCAGAACAGGAAAACTTGCCCTTCACAGAGTTGGAGTTTGTCCAGATGTAATCAAGAATCCCTGCGGATTTCCATCTCGCATGATAGTCGGTAAACTGATTTGGCTGCAAAAGCCGAGCTTATGGAAGAAAAATTTCACTACGGCATCGCATTTGGCGGATCAAAGGTTTGGATTTTAATAATTCGTTTGGGGCTTTGTTATGTAAAAATTTTATAACAGGCCCAAGATGTCAGTGAAGAATTAGTCAAGCATGGGTACAATTGTCAAGGTAAAGAGTGTTTGACTTCTGGAACAACGGGGGAGCAGCTTACAGCTTACATTTATTTTGGACCTGTACTCAAGCTAACCGAGATCTTATTACGACAGCGGGTTAACTGTCAAAAGTTGAAGCACATGGTGATGGATAAGATGCATGCGCGTTCAAGTGGACCTCGAGCTGTCTTGACACGTCGGCCCACAGAAGGCCGTGCCCGCGATGGAGGTCTTCATCTTGGTGAAATGGAACACATTGTTTTTTCACACTTTTAAATCCAACTGTTTTTAATAATTAAAACCTGTTTTTAAAAAATTAGGACTAACTCTTGCTTTATTTCTCTAATGTAGATTCCAAGTCATCCTGAATTGGAATAGGATTTGGACTGAGGCGGGGTACCAAAGCAATAGATGCCAGTTGGAAGTGCTGTCGGAAATATCCTTGAATTATTAACGTTCTCTCACGTTAAGGTATTTTATTAAAAACAAATTGAAGTGCATATCTGGGCTCCCTTCTTTTCTGAAGCCCCGTTTCCCCTTGACTTGTGATAAGCCCGTAGGGGGTCATGCCCCTACTGTACGGTATATTTAAAAATAACATATACCGAGGTTTGGAGGGCTCTGGCCGGAAAGGGGACGTGGGGGTCCTCATAGTTCGATGAAATGCTCATGGAGGGCTATGTCGCTACCCACAAATCCGAATTAAAGGCTAATCGCTCCTGTAAAAATGTTCCGTTTCTTCGGCTCTTCTTCCGGCTTCTCTTAGCCACGCACTGGGTAATCTCCCCGGTGAGTCAATTGAGGCAGTGTCTCCCCCTGCCTTGGTTGACAGCAACTTTTGAAATGGTTAGTTTGCCTTTCAAAAGTTGCAAAATATTTCTTCATGTGGAGAATTGTCAATACAAATATTTGTTTTACATTAAATTTCAAAAAAGTCTTCTTATTTATTATTTCATTTCACAATTTACATTTTCTGACCCTTGCATTTTTTGTTTCTATTCAGGTTTGAACTGTAATCACTGCAGAGATGGCCACTGGTGTGCGGTATTGTAGTGTTGTGTGGGAATTCCGGAATCCCTTTGAATTCCCGCAGATGATATTCCAATTCTGGAATTGGTAGCTTTATTTGAATTGAGAACTTTATTTGCGTGCAGTTTGTTTTTTCTTGCATGTAATTTTTAAGTATACATCCTTATATGATGTAGTGCATAGTTGTTATAATTTATTACTTAACTCTTTCGGGGCTTGATCCCCAATCTTTCGGCATGCATTGCCGGTGCTCAACCATTGAGCCATGTGAGTTTTGAAAAATGTACACTATTACTAGAAGACTCGAAAAGAAAATATTGTTAAAGAAATTTTTGTGGGCACGTAAAGCTATATGCTTACCTTGTTACTACTGAAACAAGGATAACAGCTTTGTGGTAGAGCGTTGGTGTGCGGATCTAAAGGACTCGGGTTCAAACCCCGATTGAGGATATATTTGTAGTATGTAAATGGATTCATTTGATGGAAATTCATTCTCTTGTTGTAGATAAGTGTGTGTATGAATTTATCTTGAATGATGCTGCCAAAATTATTCTAAGTCCAGATTTGTTGAACTCAATTGACACGAAAAAGCAGACAAAATGTTGGTATGACAGATAGCTCATTGGTAGAGCATCGGCTTTATACGCCGAAGGTTGTGGGTTCAAATCCAGAACGAGTCCTATGAATTACAATAAATATCAATGGTTGAACGAACATTTGAATGTTCATTATGTATTATTGTCGAAAGACGAATTAATGTAGAAAAATGAGAATGAATTCTTTAGAATAAATTATTGGATATTCAAATATGTATTGCCAAAATATCCGTCCCGTTACTTCGTAACGGGGAAGTTTCTCGACTCGACTTGCAGACGTGGAAGGTTGGAAGCCTGACTGGGAATCGAACCCCACATCTCGGACTTGCTAGGCGAGTGCGATACCTTCCTGGCAACCCCCCCTATCATCCCCCCCATCGATTAAGAAAGTCATTTGACTAGACCCCATTGGTTACTTGAATGTATTGAAGACTTAGTTGATGGGAAAGTAACTCTCATAGCTCAATTGGTAGAGCGTGCGACTAGTACAGTCAATGGCTTGTGTTCGAATCCCAGCCAGGTAGATGAGGTGAAATTCAATGTGTAAACAGTGTACGTTTAGAAGGTTCAAAAAAATAAATTGAAGACAAATAGTTATAAAGGAATTGATTTATTGTCCCACCTCCACCCACAATTCCACCACTGTTTTACAGACAAGACATACATACATACATAAAATAGATAACCCGTTGGCTGCCACGCCATGCAACCCGTAGGTTGCGTTTCTACATTTGCTAAAGGGGGACTTGTCCGAAGACAAGTCCGGGCCGACAAGTTCAACGAGACCATTATGGGAATGCACACCCCTGGTCTCTATGAACTTGCCAACAAAGGGAGTCCCTATCGGGTGCATTGCCTAAGGCGCCCGCAGGCGAATCTTGGGCAGTTGCGACTGTCCCACCCCATGGCAAATACGCCATGGAGCAGAACAGCGCGGCCCGTCCCTACACGCTAAAAAAAAAAGGGGAAAAAACAGGGTGGCAGCCAACGGGTTAACTAGTACACACATACATAAAAGCAATACCATAACAATCACGGCGTTCCACGTTGGTATCCACGGCCGCCACCGGGGTCGTTCAAGATCCATGTGCCTTCAATGGTGTCATCTGTCTCCATGATGTCATCATCTGTTAGGTTGATGTTACCTAAATGGAGAAAATGTAAATTAGAATACTTGGGAAATTTTTGATAATGAAACTTATTTAACTCACATGGTTGATTCCCTGAAAGAGCCAAGATTGCTTCAAACTGCAATTTTACAGCAGGAACAATGATGAATGCTGGGCAGTTCTATGACAGAGATATCAAACATAAAATAAGAACACAATATAATGGCAAAATTTAACTACCATAATTAGGTGATGGTGTTGAATTTCATGCAAGTTGACAGATCGAAACTGATAGATAGCACATCAGATCAGATGACAAGTCTGCAGTTGAAAAGAAACACAAGGTTCCATACCAGTAACGGAAACAAGAATCTTATGAATCTATTACAAATGTTAGAATCAGACATGGGTGATTTGTTTTTGAATTATGGTCATTATTTACCTTTCTTCCGTTTCATCGTGCTCTTCACTTTTTGTTTCCTTATCCATTTTTCAACAGATGAATCATGTCCGACTTTCTTATTCAGAAATGAACATGGCCGGTGGGCGATGACTAGGAAAGCCCTGTTAATACAAAAAAGCAACCCATGTGAGTTTTCTCTTCTTTTGATGGTTGAAAAAAGGAACACTTATCGACAATACCATCACTTTAGGTTAAACAATCAAAAGAAGACTAAATAAATAACAAAGGAAGAAACTCAGCTAACACACATTTTTTTTTTGGACATTAGGTGCTTCCTGCAGACGAAGCCGAGGTACGGGTGTAGCAGGATTGTCACAACTGACGCTTTGTAGTTAGCGATGCCTCCACTAGATGCTTTGATACTATTGTGACCACATTTTTCACCTGAAATGGATAAATTATTATTACTACTACTACTTGAATGCATACTATAACCATGCTATAACTACTGCAATGCATCCCAACATTAATCGAGTATATAAAATCACTGCTGCCATACCCAGAAGCATGGTCCAAAAAAAGGTCGAATGTGATCCGCGAATGTGGTTTTTTTTGCGTCACTTCCAATCTGTTTCTCCTTCTTCTGAAAAGTTGTTCAACCCATTCTTAGATATATTTGCTAGCAATTCAAATCATGGGACAACCGGATCGCTATCACCACCTATTTCACTGAATTAATTCAATAACTGTATGTAGTTTTCTGGGTCAAGGAGCTTTCACCAGAGCGCCTTAAAGCTTACGAGCTATTTATGTCATCCAACATCCATTTACGTATTCTTGTTCAAAGAAAAATAAAAAAGATAATAAAAAGTAGCCACCTTTGAAAATTCGTACGAATAACATGATCTTTTGTTCGTTTTCTGCAACTTCGTATTGCTTTTACCCCACCAATTTAACAAACAATCTAGCAGAGATTAGCGAACGCAATTCTTTGATGCCTTCGTGCAAACTTTGTTGAAATGTCCAAACAGATCCAATCCACGACTTAAGGAAAATAAAATAAAAAGTACCCAAAAACCCGCCCAAAACGTAATTTTTATGCCCTATTTGAATGAAAATAAATAATAAAAGCATATATTCTTTACTACCTGTCTCTTTTTTGCTCCTCTACATTTCGGAAAGCAATCTAATTCCGTGAGAAACTAGTTCGGTTCAATGGTCCATTTTGCTACATAAAAAACCCAAGGCAACAAGGAAGGCGTCTCTGATCAAAGAAACGACAAAAAGATTTGCATCTACAAGGGCGTAGGACGGTTGTATGTTTTAAATTGTGCAATTACATCACCTCATGCTGTAGTTCTCGCCAAAACGATAATTCAATGGCCAAATCTAGTGCCATGCCCTGAGCTAAAGCGAGGTGGGAAATGATGATGGGAGGGTAGAGAAACAAGTTTTTTTTTTCATTTGCCTCTCCCCGCTTAGCCTCACGGCACGCGGTTGGGCATTCTTCTTGCTCCGCATGCAAATGAATGAAAATTCATGAATTTACTTACATTTGCGAGCACGTTTGAAATAAAACAACAAAGACTTACATCGGGATCGGCGTACATCGGAGTAGAGGGCAGACGACTCAGTCTTGAAAATCTTCTCTGGATTGAGTCTGGAACCAATTTCTGTCAAAGAAACTTGTGATTTCACATTACGCTCGTGCAGAACGAAACGAAAAACAAATAGCTGGTCCAGGCGAGTCCAAACTTTTAAGTAAGAAAACGGGTTGTCGAGTGAAACATTCGTGGAATCTTGAACAGCACGTTCGGTTGAGCTTAGATTTTTGGGCCAACAACCTCTAATGAGGATGACGTATTTACCAAACAAAACTGCGTAGAATAACGTTGAAGAACTTCTGTTTTACCGACGAGCACGTAAATAAAACTAACAATGAATCAAACTTTTTGAAACTGAACTGTGACGGACAGCTGAAAAATCGCAGAACAACAACGACAACGCCATTACGTCTTGTGCAGACGACTCAGTCGAAAACAATTGCGACATTCACACAAAACAAATGAAGTACGGTAATCAACTAGCTCAACAGGTTTGAATAATAGAATAAAGAAAAATATAAATTCTCATTAAGGAAAAAACAAGATCATTTTCAAGTAGACATTTTATTTCGTTCAACAAGATGATATAAATTTCGTCGAAAAAAGCGAGGGGAGCAGAAAAGAGTGACTATGCACAACACTTAAGTAAAATGTTCGTAGAAAACTTTTATTAAAACCGGTTCGACATTATTGTGATCATTACAATACGTTAGTAACTGCTCTTTGTACAGGCACACACAAACCATATACACTCTTTAAGGCCACAGCCGACCCGCTTACGGCGCTAAGGACTATTTATCGGGGATTATTGTAATGGCACTAAATTAAATGTGCGACAAACCTTGGAGGCTATTTGGTAAAACGAGAAGAGAAGGATTGGCTTCACACACGAAAAAGAAATGGTAACATTTGCATGCCGGTTTAAGATCTATCATTTGCATGATTAGTACATTTTTCAGAAAGTATTTGGTAGGTAAATTGGCACGCGGACGGGACAAAAGAGAACGAAATATGAAGAAACGGAGGGGGACATTTGAGAAATAGAATCGTCTCCTAAGCAATTTTGCGAACGGTAATAGCAACTGGACCTCTCGTTTTACGCAGAATATCGATAACGTAATCTTTGGGACAACCTTCAAGTTTCTCGCCATTGACCTAAAGAAGATAAAGGAAACATGTTAATAGAACGGAAAAGATTTGTTTTCAAATAGCGATGATATACCCGTAAGACGTGATCTCCAACTTTCAATCGACCGTCTTTAGCTGCAACACTTTCATCGTAAATAGCACTAATTACAAGTTGCCCGTCATTATCGTGACCTACGCTAAATCCCAAACGGCTGTTCCATCCTTTATTAAGTTCAATCGTTTGGATCTGTTCAGGGAAAAACACAATCGATAACAACATTAACTGGCGTCTTTAATTACAATAGTTGTGGAATTATCTTACCAATCCCAGGTGAGCCTCTTCAACATACTCTTCGTCAGGGGTGAGAACGATGCCTTTCCATTTAACTAGCCCGTCCTTTCCTCGATTAGCTCCAGAATTATCGCATAGGGGGAAACGGCTACTGAGATCGTGGTCAGACAAGCCCTGAGGTGCGTAACGTTCCATCGTCGAATTCGATTGAAACGAAACAAACTCCTCGTCCATTGTTTCTTCTAATCCACTGCCAATAACCGAACGCTCCACTGTATCGTCCTGAAGACGAAACGATGCGCTGAAACTCTTTCTAGAACAATCGTCACGGATCGAATCAGCCAGCCGATTGGGTGTGAGGTACTCCGAGATCTCCAATTCTTCTTGGTCGACAACTGGTGGCTCTGGCTGTCCATCACCAGCTTGACGCTCTTCGAATCCCGACGGTGGATGATCGTTGGGTGGGGTGAACATGAATCGTTGCTTTTTTACCAACGAATTGCTGAGGTCGAGGAAATCAGGTCGGGAGACCCTTGTCGTTCCGGACGGGGTATGGAACGATGCTGCATTTGAATCTAGAAAGAAAAAAACTCCCATTATCAATTGCTCTCAAAACCGAAAACAAAATGGCGATTTTACCCGTGAGATCTAGACTATTGGCCATAGCATCGCGTTCCATGTCCATTTCAGGTAGAGGGCTCATAGGCGGCGACGTTGTGAAATTGGGAGGGAGACTGCAGCAACTGTCTTTATGAGAAGATGGCGATCCGAATCCTTTGAATACATTGATCAAGTTAAATCCATTCAATAATTCGAAAAAAAAAATTACTTACGATCTTTGACGACAGTAGCTAAATCAGGACTTGGCGTTTTAGTCAAACGGCGACGTCGTGGAGAACAAGGAGAGCCTGAAAGAGCAGGCGCTGGAGAAGCACCTCGCGAACCACCTTGCTTGCGCACAGCTAAATCGTGAAGCAAGTCTTGCGCTTCTTGTCTGCAAACAATATGTGTTGTTTTTTTTAGAAAACTTTTACATTTTCCCCTTACGAGAAAAGAAGCGATTGGAAACTATATCACACCTGAGGAGTGGGCGAGGTCGGTTCAATCCCGATTCTGGCTCGGTTGGCGATAATGGTGAAAGCGGAGTAACGGCCGAGTCACGGAATAGGCGTATCGTGACCGAGTCCGGGCAACGACGTAGAAACGCAACGGCTTCGGCGTGGCTCATTTCCGACATGTTGACTCCATTCACCTGTTATCGAGTTTTTCGTGTGTGTCATCGGTTAGATTTTTGTATGTTCGTCAATAACGCAGAAAAAGGTAAAAAGCTTACGCTGATAATCTTATCTCCGGGGCAGATACGTCCGTCGGAAATTGCGGGTTCTTTCACCAGCGATCGCACGTAATGTCCCAAAATGCTTTCGTCTTCTTTCCGCAACGTAAATCCCAAACTACCATTCACTTTCGTCATACTAATTTCAAATTCCTGCGGGCGTGAGGAAAAATAGTTGACAATTAAAAATGGGCAAATTATTCTGTGGATGACTTCACGAGCCACTTACGCCTAGCGTGCTGAGAGTCAACACAGGTGAGAGCCAATTGGAGTGACTAGAATTAGCTGACGTGGGCGACTCGGGTGGGTGGATCCCCATCTTTTCTGCTATTTCGAACGGGATGCGACACACCAATAGGTTAGTCTCGCGCGGTGAACAGCGCAATACCTCCAACGCTTCCTGTAAATGAGAAAAACAAAATTATGTTTCTAATTATTATGATAGGATAATTTAAATTTCAACGCTATGCAAAAAAAAATGCGGATAGATGATCAGTCATGTTTCTTTCTTGGTTGAACATAATCATATTCAAGCGGCTGCCTGATACGGACGAGAAAATGGCCGTTCGCCTCTCTGTTGAATGATTTATCACATGCTGGCCCCTTTTTTGGGGTCGTTCTGATATTGCCTCCCCCCTCCTAAATGCGTCAGCACGAAAAAAAAAGGGGTTTCGCTAGAGGAAAAAAGAACAATGCGAACGCGCACACCGGATTCATCACGACCCGCAGGGTGTGCTGCCTTACAGTCTCTTTGACGGATCGCCTCGAGGGCTGAAGGCGTATCCGGTCGAAACAAAAAAAAATGGTACACGGCATTTTATTTTCCGTCCGTCCTCTCAACATGACCTTCGCTGTCTGAGCCGTGAGACACGAAATGCGTCCTCATTATAAAACAAAAGTAGAGGTAAGACACTCTTCGCGGTCTTGCCATTAACCATTATACAGTCAGATCCTCATTATTTCAGTTGGGGGACCAGGCATTCTTCCGCGAACGAGTCTCGAAACAAAAGAAAATTCTAGAGAACAAACTACACCTATTTTATCTTTCCAATCTTGTTATTTCGTAATCCCTAATTTAAACAAACTGAAAATCGTACGAGAGAATCCCGAGAACTGTTTAAAAGGAAATATCGGATAAAATGATTCCTGGGACCAACGCACCCTACCTGAAGGTGAACCATTGCGGAATAGATTGCGTTTTGACCTTCAATCTTTTAAGTGTGATGGACAAGATCCCATTAATAAGAAAAAGGTTAATGAATAAAAAAAAATATCCCTGTAGGGTCTCATTTTTTTTTTAACCTTCCCCTCATTGAAAACAACTTCCTAATGCCAGGTGGATAATACGATTTCAAAAAAAGAAGCCATGTAGCATTAGAAAAGTTGGGAGACTTACGTAGTTTGTGCAGCCGGTGAGCGGCTGTCCATTGGCGGCCAGGAGGACATCACCGACGGCCAGCTGACCCGTCTGCCAGGCGGCTCCGTGGGGGAAAATCTTCTTAATTCGGATCAATCCAGGCCAGGAACAGGCGACAAAGGCGGCGTCGAGCGTCGCTGGCGATGAAAATCCCGCTGTGCCTAGTGTAGAGGTGGCGACGCCTCCAGTCACGCTCAGACCCAGGCCTTGAACTGTCTTCACAACCGTCACTTTTCTCAGATTTTCTATTTGAAAGAAAAAAAATGAGGAAATGAAAACATAAGACACTTTTGATGAGAAAGGAATTATGCAAACAATAGTGCATGCATTAATGCTATTTCGTGTCTTGGCGGGAATTGTTTATCGTCACGTCTTCCGTTTTTTTGGCTGTCGTCGGAACTTCATGTGACGACGGGAAATCCGCCTCAAACCCGGCAAGACTTTCATCGTAAAAACCACAAAGACACGAAGAACAAAAAAAAAAAAAAAAAAAATTAGGAAAGCGAACGTCACGAGAGATACGTCATTGGACCCGCATTGAATGCACATCACGCAGAAATAAAAAGGACGTCAACAACAAATTGAAAATTCAAAAGAAAGTTAACGGGAATGAGAATAAAAAATTAAAACAGGTATGCAGAGACTTGAAACGTTACCGTTGGAAACAAATTTAAAGAAATCATCGAGGAGATCATCTTCTTTCGCGTGTTGGTGCGGAACGTCGGCGGAGCTGGCGTCATCGGGCGATTTATCGGAACTGTATCCGACTGTATCCGGGTAAGTGCCCATGACGTCGTGATCTTGTTGTTGATTTAACTGCGGTGACTCTCTAACCTCTTCTTCTTCTTCGTTTACAACCACTCGAGTGTAATGATCCGGCTCGCTCAAAGCCTCCGGATAATCAAACACAACGTAATTAGTGTCTGTGTCACAAACTGAAGATGTATCGGCGTCGGCTAGTCCGGCAGCGACGGCGCCATCCACAAGTAGCGAGCAGCCATGATGGTTGGCGACGACTGGGGATCCTTGAGACTCGACGAGTTTGGGGTCGGGGTTATCTGCCACCAGCGCACGAACGGACGGGTGAAAGGGACGAGGCGGAGCAAAAACGGAGCTCGTTGAGATGCGAGCCGGTTTGGAATGGTTCCGTGCGCTTGTCACTTTCTTGCTGGCGTTGCAAGGTAGGGAGCTAACGGTTGAAGGACGCGACAGCAACGGGAGCACGCTGTTGGTCGACTCCACTCGACTGGCAGGCTGAGCGGCAACTGAACCACGCACGGGCCCGTCGGCAATACTACTAGTACTACTGGTGGTGGTGGTGGTTGGACGGGCGCCCGATAAGCCAGGAAGCTGCGGATTGGACGACGCTTTGTTTTGATTTGATCCAACAGAGGAGACGCCACTTGTCATTTCCGCTTTACGGGATTGAAGTGGTGGAACGCTCTTCTCATTCCGGCGTCGACTCACTTTCTCAATTCCTATTCAAAACAAAAATACAAAAAATAACCGTTGAGTGAGTTTGCCAAAAAATATATCGGACGAGAAAGATAAGCTTTTGAAACGCGGAACAAAGGTAAGTAACGATATTTTATAATAGATAAACACGCCAATTCGACCATATAACAACAGTTTCTCTTTCCATCTCTCTATATCCTTTCTGCAATGAAAACAAACTGATTTAACATTCCCCCCCACTGTTCACAGAAAGGGCTGACAGTTCCAGGTTGTCGCCAGGGCGAACTCATGGGCTAACAACTTTCACTTCTTTTAGGGAGGGCTCGAAATAGAAACGACGTAACCTAGAAAGCAAGACTCTCTTTTAGATCACACATTTCGGCTGGTTGCTCAGATTGATTGGCTTATGATCCTTTTTGTTTCACATCAAACTCGCTAGATTGAAAACAGAAAATTGACGTAGCCATGCATGAAGTGATTGAAATGTAACGGTGATCGCCCACCGGGTGTTGGCCTCATCAAGTCATCGACGATGCCTCTGTCGCATCATTGAACTTTGCTAGGGGCATTACATAACATGGCTTTTGGGAAGGATAAAAAAAAGAGAGGGGAAAACAAAACCACTTGCGAGTTGCAATCCATTTGCCAAGACATTCTTGGGCAATGCATCCTTGAAGGCCCCACTGACAATGACAAACCTAAATTCGAATGCTATGGCAAAATCAAAACACGTTCCAGCGCCTCTTCCAACGTAGAGTAAATGGTTAAAAAAAAAATGAAAGTAACTGGAAAACCTTGATGCCAAAAAAATAAACCCGCGTGATATGCGAGTTATGTTTTTCCATGCGAAAGCAGAGCAGACCGGATTTTCCGTAACTTTTTTTCCCTTTTCTTTACAAATGATACGATGCATAAGCCACAACAAATCAAGACCCGTAGGCAAAGTCATCAACACAAAAAAATCTTCCTGAAAAAGAGGCAAAAAGACTGAATTCCTGTAGCCCGAAGCGCTAGTTTTATGTTATTCCATCGAACCGCACAGGAAACATCAAAATAATAACAGTTTGTTTTGGCGTAATAGTTATGCCCTCTCTGCCATCTAGCGGTCATCTATGAAAACGATCCATTTTCTATGATACAATGACTCATGACGAAGCCATGACGTAATAAAGGTGAAAAAAAAGGGGGAGAATATTTTGTTGTTGTGAAAACATGACTGGATGGTGCAAGTCGAGAAAAAAAATGTCGATGCGTGACTGTGAAAACATTCACACCCTGCCCCACTCGTTTCGTTTTCTCATCTTGTTGAATGTTGTTACTGTCGGCCGTCGGCGCTGCATACGCCCCTCATTTCCACCTACGTCGGAATGGGAAACTAACACTAACATTAGGACAAAAAAGATATTCTTTTTTTCTTCTTAATGTTCATTTTCCCATACCCTTCCCCCTCTTCTACGAAACGCTTCGATACTTAAAATAACATTCATTCTCAAACAGATTCTATATCTATAACTACGGCAGACGAAAGAATTACGTTTGAAGTCGAAGGAAAGGAGAGACGAATGTGCACACAATTAACTCACTTGATTAGTAGGGAAGCCGAAGCGGAAATCCAATAATTGAGAGGGGGGCTACGGATGACACAGTACAAGAGAATGGCTACCCACTTGTGGATTTCCGGGGGAAAAGAAAGGGAAACACAAAAATAAATGGTGAGTACGAAAACTCAGTCAACCACTACTGATCCGGTGAGTGAATCGAAGCGAATAAAATGGCGTGCTTCGGAAATAAACAAACGCAGAGACGACGAGAGAAAGACGCACCGCCACCACAAACAGACCGCAAACTAAAAAAAAAAAGTAATAACTTTTTCCCCTGGCTGGAGAGATGAGAGAGGATGACTCGCACTGGCTAAATGTGGGCGCTTTTTCTGTATCGAAAAACGACACATTCCACGCCGCACACAAACATACGACCTTGGTCGGTTGTCATGGTTACCCCCAAGGGTAATGGGAGGAACAAAAAAAAAATTCCTTTTTTTTTCTTACCCCAAAAGACCCGAAATTCCTTCCTCTACCTCCATGACATTGCCCTAGGGGTTATTCCACTCGCCACATTGCCATCTAGCGGCAGGGAGGTATGCAAAAAGAAACCTTGAATTTTTACCTAATTTCTTTTCTTCCGCTTTTCTTCTTACCTTTGCTTTTATTGTTTGACGACGATGCTGCAACGGGCTGCTGCGGGACCTTGATTGTACTGGAATGCGGAACGGTCATTTTGGAGCGTTTGGCGCCATTATTGCTGATGCTGTTGTTGTTGGCGTTGCCCACACGAGCAGTCGATGAAATCGTCGATTTCATATGAATGGCCCTGGCCTGCGTTGCTACCGGAATCTGGCTACCGGATGAAATGCTGGATGAGCGGGGAGCTTGAACGTTCTCGTTGTTGTGTCTGGTTGGCAGTTTGACTTGACTGGAAGCCGGGACGCGAAATTGTTCTTTGCGAACCAGCTGATTTTGGTCCGAGTAGACACAAAGAACAGGTAAGACGGTTTGATTGTGCGGACGAAGTTTCAAGCCTCTCTGCTGACTACTGCTGCTGTTGACGGATGTGGTTGAGGTGGTAGGCACTAGGCTGGACTTCCGCGATTGCAGGACGGGCGCTGATGCGCCATTACGTCGCGACGCTGACGTCAGCGTCGTCTGCGCCCTTCCAGAAGATTGCGAGGTGACACTGGTTGGACGAGTTTGACCCGGTTTGACGATCTTGCCAGTCGAGGCGAGGCCCGAACCCGTTTTGCCACTGGCAGCCATATCGCCTTTTCCCTTTTTGTTTTATTTACGCAAACAATAGCCCGATAGAGTTTCACTTGATAATCGAGTTTCCGTGCGTAACTCGTTGTCATTCACGATTCACACACATTGAATCCACACACGCCTCAAAGATGGTGGAAATTTTCATGATGGGTAATCATCGATGAAAGATCGTGAGTAATCAAAAGCCCATCAGCTAAAATAATGAACGTTTGCAACGACGAGGTTAAATGCAGAAACAAAACAAAAATGGTGGCCGATGAATTTTTCTACCAGGGGTCGAAAGCTGCAGCTGCTGCGGTACAAATTTAGAACACACACACACGAGCCACTGTTTTTGTCGTGAACTAAAAAAAATATGTGGAAACGAGTCACATTCAAATCATTCCAAAACTTATTCGTTGGGTGGTATTCTTTCACTTGAGCACAAACATTTTCGAAGAGTTTCAACAATGTGCAATGTACTTAAAAAGATGAGTTACCAGGAAGAAACGAAATATTTTTAAAAAAGGAAACACGTTCCAGTGCAACCAGCGTGAACCGCTATGAACAACGTCAGGCTCGTGTCTGAACGGCTGTTTGTTGCGACCCCCGAAAACACTTTTGAGGCTCCGGGCTGCTGCACCCCGATGAGAGAACTAGGTGGGGAATACCGCACGCAACATGTAGACACACACACACAACAGGCACGCAACGCTACCAGCCTCTGGCAATTGGCATTCAGCCAAATCATTTCTAAATTGATGCCATTTTAGAAAACATAGCCAAACTAGCCAGAAACTGTGTAACAGTTTTTAAAAAAAGAAGAGTCAGCCATGCTTTTGAGCAATATGGGAGACAGGATGAACTAATAGCAGACGCCACGATGTTTCATCAAAAAGAGGGAGGGGGGGATGAAAGGGAGAAGGGGTGATGAAAAAGCAGCTGTTGCAAACTATCGATTTCATTGTCAATATTTATCGTTACGCTTTTTTTCGTTCTTTCAATGGCAAAATGACAAGGAAACAAATGATAAGGAAACAGAATGACGATGACCTGGTTTAGCGGCCTTGTATGCCTTTTGGAGAAGGTAAAAGAAAATTACATTAACAAAAAACAAAAGAGCGCGCAGAACCGTAGAAAGAGAATTGCTGCTCGAATGTTGGGCGAAAGTCTTGCTGCTATGGCCACAAAACGAACGAAAAGAAAGAAAAAAATAGTAATAAATTTAAAAGAAAAATAAGGTTTCGCCTTTGGGTATTTTTTGGGTTTTGATTCCGTCATCATCACGTAAGGATTTTGGGCGTATAGCCATGGTATACATTTTCGCTCCAGCTTCAGGCCGTTGGCGTTTTCTTTTGCGGTGGCGTAACGAACTACGAACAACAACAACCCCGCAAATGTCTGCCTACATACAGTTCATGTGCTTTGTGTGGTAGAAGCCAAACACATTAGGCAAACAATAAAACATCACTGGCCTTGTGTACGTAGCGAAAAATTCCTCTCATGCTTCGCGCATGAAATCAATTTGACAAACAAAAGGCAAATTGTTTCAAAAAATGGGGAGGAATGTTTTGTTTTTTGCCAAACATTTTGTTCGAAGGAAAAGATGGGGCATGGCAACAACTGGTTGTCGGGCCGCTATTTTTACTTGCTAATACCGAGACGAATTGCTCGCAGCCATAAAATCGTTGGATATTTACGGCTTTGACTTCATCACTAATGTGAATGGCAAGAAAAAGAAAGAAGAAAAAAGAAAACTCGAATTAAAACGAGAGAGAGAGAGACGACCGCCCAAACGGACGACGCCCTCGTCTGCACACCAACAAGACCCACCTCTTCGCGTGTTGACTTTATACATAGAAAAGGACGAAACACCTGAGCGAACAAAATCTGATGAGTTTCTACTTCGGTTGGTATAACGTTGATAAGTAAACACTCAAATCAAGTCAAGTTAGTTATTGGATTTTTCCTTTGCTAGGTAGTTCGGGTAAAACAGTAAACGATGCGTGACACGAACGAGACTCGTTCCGTTATGTCGTTCAGCTATCATAATGCTTTGCGGTCACCGTGACGATTGAATGTTTACGGTCAACTTAATGAAACCGGTCATCCGGCTCCACTTAGAAAATGATCGATGCAGGTTACGCTAGTAATTCATACGGAATGGTGGTTAAACTGCCATTCTCATGTAGGACACATTTATCGCCTTTGGCCAGCCTTTTTTTACCCGATCCCTGCTGTTGCTGTTTTGTTCCACGAACATTCTTTTAACTGATCCGGTTGCGGTTTTCTTGCAGGTCTGGAGAGTTTTCTCGCTGCAAAAAAAAGGAACAAAAACAACAACAACACGCCCGATTCTTTCACACGTACAACTCAACGTGGGAATACTGTGTGTCGCTGCTGGACATGCTCCAGCTGTCAAAGATCCATTTCTTCGTCGCGACTACTTGGCTTCATCTCTTTGACCGACGCCAAGAAAACAAAACGTAAATGAAAATGCATTCAAAAGTATCGGGACTAACTCGTGTACACAACTTTGTAACTAGGGCCGTTTGCCAATGTCCTCATTAGACATGGGGGTGTTGGATAAAAACTGGAACAAAAGGTATTCAGCCTCAAGAAAAAAGAAGAAAAAGGCAATGGGCGTGGTATTTTGAAGAAAAATGAGTTTTATTTGCAAAACATGTACACATTGTGAAATAATACCATAAACGCAACAATATCATCGAACTCTTGAGGTGGGTCGGAGGATCAAACAGGTAAAATAAAGTAACATTTTATTTATTTTAATTTTTCGTTTTTGGCGAAAAAAGAAACATTTGACAAAATAAAAGAATTGCTCACCGATTGACGTGATTGTCATGGGTTGTTGATATGGAAGAACAGATTTGGATCGTCAAGGATTTCGTTCTCTTTATATGGCGCACGTTTGGGGTGGTGCTGAGAGAAAAATTCCGCTTGATATCTGATTGTCGTTGTCGAAGAAGACGAGGTAGACAAATGCGCCCATTTCAGTTTGTTTTTTGTTTCTTTCTATTTTCTTCCGAATCCGGAAAGATTTCAAGGCCAGATTGTGAGTGCGGATGAGTTTTTCTTTAGGGGAGGAACGTCATTCTATTGTTCACTTCGCTGCATCAGGTCGATGGAGGACGAACAGTTCAACGTCACGAGGTATACGCCGTATTTGATCAATCACCTGATCGTAGTCCAATTCGTCACAGTCGAGCCCGTTGACGGATAAGATACGATCACCTACACGAAAACACAAGAGACGAAAAGTCATCCATCATTCAAGTGAATTGAATATTCTAATCAACAAGATTTATTTGAAAACAAAAGGAATCGGTGGCCAGCGAGTAACGCATTGCTCTAACATATTAAGCCCAGCGTACGCGACCGATTAATTTTAGAAAGATGTCAACACGCTCAAAAATGATCACGTGATATCGCTGTCAACGTGATCGTGGAACATCTTCCAAGAATTTTCCAGAATGCGCTGGATAAAAAAGTAAAAGTCCAACTTACAAATCGAAACAGAACGAGACCCCCGTCCTCGAATGTCTATTTTCATTTTGCACGAACGAAACAGGGCAACGCCCCGACTTTCAACAATGCAAAAGAATGAAGCAAACTTAATTCATGCGAGGCAAACTTGTTTTTCTTCTTCTTCTAATGAACTGTTTATTTCATCAGAGAGATTTGAAAATAAAAAAAAAAATTCTAAATATTAAAGAAAGATTGAGATATCTCGTGTTCACGAACTACAATGTAAAAGATTAAGGAATTGACAGCGTAGACAAAATGCGGGAGTTTTCGGATAACTGGAATGAGATTTCTTTTTTTTTTCCTGAGAGAAAATTAGCTGCCATCTAGCGAGAAAAAATAACACTCATTCCTTTAATTAAAACGCCTTTGCGAGTTGACAGTAGAGACAACAGTTCCAGGATTGATCATCCTGGACCAACGAGCAATCTGCTGGTCAATTGGCTGCGAAATGGATTCGCTTCGCGATACGATCCGCCTATCAGAATTCTGAGAATCCGACTGAACTCTAGCGCTCGGTTTGGAAGTGGTGGCAACCATCGCATCCTCCGATGTTTGACGAGCCAATTGGGCATCGTCTTCGGTCAGCGTAATTTTGATCAGTTCCGCATTATCTGACGAATACATGGTATGAACAGCGCTGGACGACCTCAAATTGGGTGCTCTCTCTTCTGTGATGACAGGATGAAAACCAGTTTCATCAGCCGTGTAACTATAAAAAAGAGAGATTGGATTGTTTTTGATGTCGATCGTCTGTCTTGGCGTTGGCAAATCTTTTTCTTTGAGAATTATGATATTACGTGACAGTGACAAGGATCCCGTCAGGACGACTATAGCGATAGAAGCCCCTGATGACTCCGTTACGCTGGACCTCACTGCGCGCGTGAGTCATGCCGACAAAACCATCTTGAATGTCATAGTTGAAAGCGTAATCTCGCTAAAGAAGACAAACAAACGTCTCTGAATGTGCCCAGACTACAGCCGAGAATAAAAAATACAACAAATTTATGGTAATTGTGATTTACGGGTACAACCGGTTCCTCCTTGGGCGAGGCTCGCTCCTTCGAGTTGCGCGGCAAACTGCCAACAGGCAGCGCTAGTGCTCGGGACACCATCGCCAGTAAAACAATGACCTACACTCGTCATATACGACGACGCCCAACGGATGTTTTAAAAATAGAGACTATCTGCAAATTTTGAGGTTTAAACGTACCTTTAAAGAAACCATTTTTTTTTCTCTCAAAATGAAGTGGCTAGAAAAATAAAATTTGAACTTGGTCGGACGCGGGGTGAATTCTGACTAACACTTAAACGAACGAGATCGAACTTATATAGCGGACGCGGGGGTGAAGGGATTTTTTCAAACTTTTCTTTCTATAAAAATGTTTGCTGGTGAAAGCAAGGTCAGTCGGAAGCATCCCCCTACTTAACGAAAAAAAAAAACACCATTTTTGATAATCCGCACATCGTCCATATAAAACGGACGCGATCGCATTCAACGAGCAACTCATTTTAGAATTTTCGGGGGAGTTTTCCTCCTCATTTAGCAATACGACCCTTTCTTTCACGGTACGAAAATAAGAAATGATAAAAGGAGGGATGAAAAAGCTGTGTGATGACCTCGATAATGTGGAAGGCCGCAAAAGACGAGAGAAAGTGGCGAGCTGTCAATCACTTAGTGACAGACATCTGCTCTTATTCCCCCCTCCGTTTTTGAAGGATTAGAAGTAGTAAAAGAGCTTTCTTAATTTTGCTTACCTGGTTTTAGTGATGTCTGGCGGTGAGCAGCACCGTTGGGCGTCAGTCCCATAAGATAGATGCCGCCGCGGACACCACGGGCAATCAAAATGCCCAGAGAACCATCAGGATCCTTGGAAAATCTATCATAAAATGATTGAAGATGATTAATTTAACTTAAAAAAAAAATAATAATAAATTCCAGTTTTGTATGGTCTATACCTGACGGTGACTCCGGGTTGTTGGGGCGGTGATGGAAGATAAGGTAAACGATTAAATCGTTCCGACAATGATTGCGATATGCTCTCGTGGGCGTCAAATACGAGAGATTCATCCTCCGATTTAACGCTAGTGTCTAAAAAAGACAAAAAAAAAGTAAATAAAATGAAATGCGTTAAGAGGAATTACACCGTATCCGATTTACCGACGACGTAGGCGCCAGATGGATCGGCCGATGGGACGCGTTCGCCGAAACTGACATCTTGGAGGCGCATTTTCTCGCGGATGAGGGCGTCAGATGATATCTTCGTTCCCATTCGAACCAAAGTGCTCTTACGAGGGCTGGTGGGGATGGTCGATTCGGAAAGGGAACTCAGCGTAGAGTATTGAGAGGATTCCGGTGACGTCACCGGAACGGGTTCCGGCGAAGGAACGTTCGATTTGACGTCAATCGGCCGGCTCTTGACGTCTGGTTCGGGCGTCTTTTCGACACGCCCAAAGGGCACGTATATTCTGACGGCGTTTGACGGACGTGGCAGCGTCGAGCTCGACAGTGTTTTGATGGGTTCCGTCGGTGTTTTGACAGGTTCGATAAAACTGGCCGGTCTGTTGTGACGCAGTTTCGGTAGCGTGGCAGATTCCGGTCTGATAAGCATTTTGCGTTTCTTCAAAGTCAGCGCCATCTTTTGGTGGGAAATCAACAAGTCGAACGTGTTTCGGATTCGGGACGTTCCGACGCACAGACGTCGTTTGCGGATGAGAGAACCCGAGCCGGATGTCAGAACGATGTGGTGTTTAGAGTGCGTAAGCGTTTTGATATCTTCCCAGTACAAGTTAACGTGCTTGCACGGTGTACCAAACGAAGTCGACGTGGCGTGAGGTACTAATTTGAGTCCTTCCAATCCCACGAGCAAGTTGAGCGGAGTCGTCCTCAATCCATCATCCTAACAAAAAAAAAAAGAGTTTCATTTTCAAATAGAGAGCTCTGCAAATACTTGGCATAGAAGACAAATGAAGCCAAACCTCGATGACGTGCACGTGGTGATATCCGTACGACTGCGTTTGCATAATCCGTTTGACGAAATTGCATTCGACCACGCGTCTTTCCACCAGTTTAGGAATGCGCCCGTGGAGACGCTCCAGTGCCTGGGCAGCCAATTCACCGCCCTTGACACTTTGCTGCGTTCCAGGACTCAGGTAATGATCGACGTGGAAATAGGATCCTCCAACTCCGTGGATCTAATTGCCAAAATGATTTTTTTTTTATGTCACAATAGTTTAAAATGCCATCATTATTTACTTTAGGATTGTATGTTCCAAATTCTATCGTTAATGCTAAAGCGGCTAAACCCATTTCTTCCATGGGGTCCATAACCCATCGTTGCTCAAGCAGATCTTTGCGTAATTGGAGATAGAGCAGATGTTCGCTTTCCAGGCTACTGCAATTTGAAAGAAACAATTAATTATTCATTTATAGTTTTGAATAAAAAAATTCTAATCAATTCTCAATTTACTGTAAGGCGAAAACCGAGTGGACGTAAAAGCGGAAGCGGAAATAAACGTTAAAACTGGGATAGGGCAATTGCTTGTAATTGTCCGGCGCTAAACTGTACACCTTGTCATCATGTCTAGGAAAGATAAATTGGCCGCCTTTGATGGAAGATAGTCCGAAAAAAATGGCGTCGCTGGCTGCAATTCCGAAATGATCCATCACCATCTGAAATTTGAAAATAAAGGATACATCATTTCCACACAAAAAATTCAAGTTGGAAATCATTTTGAAGTATTCCCCAGAAAGGTGGGTCACCTGCAGAAGTTGATCGATTCTGGTTTTACCCGGGTCACACTCCACGTGCAATCGGCGTCCATCCAAATGCAAAATATTCACCGTCCTCTTCTGCATAACGGTAAAGGAGGGTAGTGGTTTATTATTTATCACATAAAAATAGCTTTAAAAAAAAATCAAAGTATCTTAGGAAGGGCATTTAGCTATACACGATTTTAGCTGACGCATAACCGGATAGTATAATGACATGCACAGCGAGCCCCACATTTTCTTTTTGTCTTTTCCTTATTTCTGTCATTTAATTGAACCTAACCTGCCCTACGTCGGATGCCAATTTAGAAACACGCGATGGACATTATTTAAAACAACTTTTTTGTGTGTGTGTGGTAGAAATCATTTTCTATTCTACTCATTTCGTGTTCTGTAGTGAAGGACGAATATTTCGAAAAAAAGACTAGTTGATTTGAATATTTGAAAAAAATTCATTCGGATAGGGAAACCCGTTCTTTTTTTCTCGACTCTTAGACGTCAAAGAAAATTTGCGTATCAACTAATTAAAAAAATAAAAAAACAAAACAAGAATTACCTTTTTCGGCTGATGTGGTAATATAAGCACGTACGGAGGTAAGTTACTTTTGACGATAAATTCAGGGCCACAGCAGGTAACGGGATAGATTGAAGGAGGTTCATCTTCTCGTTCTGGAGACATTTTCAGATCGCGAAAGGACTGGCTCTTGCGCGGATGAAACGTTGCCGTCGACAAGGAAGGCGTTGCGGATGGCTGGTCGTGCAGTCGATAAAGGCGGGACGGAGCGCGCTGAATGGCCGCATTGGCTGCCCAGGCTAAATTCTTGAGCGCTCCAGCAGTTCCGCCATCGCCGGCGCTGCTACGTGACCGAGCCAAGCGGATGGGCCTCCTCCGACGAAAGATGCCGTAATTCTGCGGCTCTTGGGGCGTACTGTGTCCGGTAGTTTCTGATAAGTCAAACGTTATTTTTAAAAAATTATAATAAAAATAAGCGTAAGGGTTCAATCGAGCTTCTTTTGTTTCCTCTCCATAAAAAGGCTTAAGGAAAACCAGTCGACTATGGAAATTTCATTGAACTCTCAGAGTTTAATCGACTTGTTTTTTGGCTTCTGTTGTGTTCGATGTGGCGGCTGTTAGAAAAACTAAACGCTGCTACCGTAAATCGTCCACAATGGATCAATAAAAGTTCTCTTCCCCTCCGCTGGAACAACGCAACATTCATTACGAAAAAAATGAAAGATAAATACCCGACTGGTTGGCCATTGTTAAACGGTCCAAACTGTCTGTAGACGGATGGCGCGATAAATGTTCGGATGAAATGGCAGAGTCTTCCGTTGACGAATAACCTCCACCGTGACTATGGCTGTCAGCGGCCCGCCCTTTTACCGTCCGCTGACAATGTTCCAGTTGTTTATTTTTTAAAGAAAATAAATAGCCATAAGGAAAAACGAAATATATAGGCGGAATAGGAGCTGAATTGTTCGGTTACCTTGGAGGCTTCGCTGCACAGCACTTCACTGTATAAAGCCGCAACGTAACGGGCCGCAATAGCTGGCTGGATTCTCAATTTCAGAATCTGTCGAAGCAGAATAATAGAAAATACATATTTACACGGTTAGTATTTTCTTTCCTTGTTTCCTCTTCTTCTTCGTTTAAAAAAGAAATAAAACAAAAAAGATCATCTCAGCAGCGAATGAGTGGGCACTGTTCACTGTTTCTTCGAATATGGAATCAAGATCCGGCGAGAGGGGCTGGATGCAATGATGGACGACCACATTCCGTTTGAATAAATGCATCCGAAATGTTTTGTGAATCATCAAATTGTTTTTTTTTTTCTTTTTTGGTAGGCCAAAAAGTAACCGGTTAAATCTATCGAACCGAGCTCAGCTGGAGACTTGTGATGAGATGGGATCACTCGATCACGCTACGCCCGGATGGAAACTGACATCAGGGGCCATACTTTCTGGCCGAGTTTTGCGACAAAAAAAAAAACCAAACAAAACAACTCGAATAAAATATTATTTAGAAAAAAAAAGAAGAGGAAGAAAGCTCCAATCATCGAGAAGCCCTATACGCCAGTAGGGGCGGATAATCGAAAAAAAAAATGTTATCGAAATCAAGCAGGCACTTGTAGCACGAAAAGCCTGTCCCCATCCGGAACTCTGATGTAATTTGTTGTCTTTCTTTCTTGATTTCTAAACTGCAGGAATTTTCTTTTCAATAAAAAAAAACATACATTTTCTCTTCCAGCTTTTCCCTTTTTTTCTTTCGTGACTGACGTCATCCGAAACAATGGAGAAATTCTAACCTCTTTTTCATTTAAGATATCCTCTCTCACGATCTTTGAGTTTGTTTCGTTTCTCTAATATTTTTGCTTGGAATGATATTCAAAACCGCATTTGACAAAACTACGGAGACCTTGGCAGTCGTCAAGTCAACTGGGGTCAAACTCCCCAAAAAGATTTGTTGTTTGTTACGTTTCTCGGAATGTACGGTACACCCGGTTTTTCGTGTGTCTGTTACTTCGTGAGAAATGCAACCATCCCATTTCTCTGAACTCGGTCACTCTTTATTCCCGGCGCCTGGTTTTTTTTTACCCTTCCCGCATCGTACGTGTATACAATCTGCGTAGTCGTCAACCAACAATTTTTAAGGTAACGATTGGGGCGCCCTTTAAAGGGTCGACACACACACACAAAAAGAAAAAAACGAACCGGATGAAACTCGTTTGTAAAATTAATGGCCGTTTTTTTTTCTTTTGCTGTCGACTGTACAATTCCTCGTCGTCTCTAACATCACGAACAAACGGGGCGCATTTCAAGTTGATGCATCGGTAGCTTACGTAACAAGAGATATTGCAATAAGCCGATTTGGAGCATAGTTCGGGACATCGATTAAAAAAGCGAGCCTTAGATTTGTATAGATGTGGCCGACATCTAGAATGCATGCCCCCGAAAGAAGAAAAACTTCTACCCATCTATTTAATGATCTCGTCAATCAACCAAACATTGGCGACGCGCAGAGTTCGATCGATTCACGTTGGCCATCCACTCGTCTCCATTAGACGGACTTTGATTAACATCGATCCGAGTGCCCCTGCACTCGATATATGGGGGACAGAGAGAGAGCTTCTTGGCTCTTACTCCTCTTATCAACAAGACATACCAAGAACACCTCATCTTATTTAATCTTGTTAACGTTTCTTATACGAGGGGATCGGCCAAAAGTTCGGCGTTTTTCGTATAAGGAATCTAAACTTTTTCAATCGAACGTCGTTTAAGAAAGTCGAGAAACATCAGGTTTTCTTCTCTAAGGAGGATCGTGACATTGTCTAATCGAAACATAGAATGGCTCCGTGTCATAATGCGATCGTAGGAAAATCACCGTTGCGGAATGCTGTACCCGGCTCTTCCAGTTTTATTGTTGTTCCATTTTGCCGATTGAAAAAGCCTTCAAACTTTTTTATCCGGATAGAACAAGTTGTTACTATGGCCACCAGTGTCTCTCTCTACATCGCCCGTTGTTTTTCTTTTATGACCTTTCAGGGCGAATCGACTATGTCAATCTCCTTTGGGCAATAACAATAAATTGCAATGTGACAACAAGGGACCCCGAAAAAACGGAATAAATGAACGACAAATTGATATAATAATACTTTACCTGAATTGCACGATCAGCTGAAACGGGACGGACGGTAGGGTCAGCTAAATTTTGCAGCACCGTCCGAGCGCCGTTTCCGAAACCAACGCTGGCGCCGGCCAACAATCGAGCCAGTTGGCTAACGTTCCATCGTTTCTATATAAAAGAACAAAAAAAAAATTTATTCAGTTTGTTAAAGCTGGAAACCTTACTACTATACACAAGCAATAATTCCTTGATAGGATTCGATAAAGTTAGACGCCTTCAAAATCGGCAAAAATGGTACGCCAAGGCCGATTTTAATATTCCAAACTGCCGGACAGCCGACTCTCTCCCGCATCTAAAAACATATACTGCATTTGGTTGTTGTTTTGTTCTTATCAACCCATCGTTCAAATATTGAAGGGTAGACAAGAGAACGAGGCAATCAAGCAGGCGCAGCAAGGCATCCTTTCTTTTTTTTACAATATAATATTTATTTATTCCGTTAGTTTTTGGCCCTTTTTTTTTATCGCCGTCCCACCAGAAAGCGTGCAGCGACGGCCAGCTTATCGGTAGACCAACAACCCGCGTTGCCCTTTTGTTTTTGTTCTTGTAAAAAAAAAATCCACGAGAGAGAGAGGCCATGTTTTCTATTTCCTACGTGTTCGTAAATACAATCAAAATGGCCGCATTCTGACGGACGCGCAAAAAAAAAAGAACCAAAAGTCAATTCCCTATATTTTCTTCTTTCTTAGAAAACACGATAACAAAAAGTTTTGGGGTGTACAGCTAAAGTGCAGCAGCGCACTAAGCTCTCTTGCAAAGCAAATGTTTCTGGTTGAACGAGCCTTCGGGAATCCATGACAACGATATATACCCCCCCGACTATACGACTCTCGTCTTCGACGAATTCGAAAAAGCTCTCCTCGCTTCCATCTTGATCCTTTTGATATTCAAATTTCGGGTTTGTGAAACGAAAAGAGTTTTTTTTTTAAACATTATTTTTCGGCTATAATTACTAACGAAATTTTTCCCGTTTTGGCTTCAGCGATTCTCGACTAAGGCAGGTCGTGAGACCAAAATGAAAAGGAGCCTCATCTTCATGCATTATTCAAAGTTTTGATGTCGGACACAATACCGAGAAATGAGTAGCAGCGCAGATAAATCAGATCGATAACGGGTGGGTCATGAATATCGATCCGGTTTGGCTCACGACAAAAGGCGAGAAAAGGGAGGATGGGATAAATCTCAGGAATTTCAAGAAAATAGAGAAAATTTTTTTAGAAAATGCGACTCACTTGGGCAACGTCGTTGTGAAGTTGGACCTGTCCAGAAGCTTCTAATAGGATGTGCTTAAGACGGAGTTCTCCTTCCGGCGATCGGGGATCTATTCACGAAATCATTGAATACTTTAAAACGACTGTCCTATGGGGAGTTTTTAAATGTAAAATGAATGAAAGAGCAAACCTTTAGGCTGGTACGATGCTAATTGTCGCAACAGCTGCAATAAGATGGCCTCGGCTTCGGTGACGTGGAGAAGCGAACCTCTGATGTCCAACACCTCCTCCGCCGACACCAGCATTATTCTCCACCAGCTGTTTTCTACTTTGTGTTTCTGAGAATCGGGAAAAAAAAAGGAATGAATCATTAGAAAATCTCTGCTACCCAAATTTGAATGACAGTAGAACCAAATCTTTTTTTCTTCGGTTCGTTTTCGAGGAAGAAAAAAAGGTTTTACAATGAAAAAGAAATCGTCCTCATCAATTATTGCAATTCTACGTATTTCGAGATCCATTCCACAGCGAAAATCACGAAAAAAAAGGACGCCATGAATAAATTCAAGTAAACCGGTTTTGTTTTTTTTAACGATATTAAGTTATTCCGTGTTATTTAGTCTTCGTCATCTATATACATTTAGTACACTCTTCAATCATCATAATTTTTCACAAAAATGTTTTTCCTCGATTTTTTTAGCGGGATGCATAAAGGAAGAAGATGCGGGCCAACGGGCTTCAAATCATGCACAACCGACATTGTACAACATTGGCAAATATCCATTTTTTTTTCTAGCAAGAAGAGGAGTAGAATGAAAATTTTGGGGATGTTAGATATAGAAAAAAAACAGGAAGCAAGAAATGTGAGTCGATGTGTGTGTGTGCGCCGATACATTTATTTTTCCCCCTCGACTTGAGCTGCTCGCCTTTTTTCCTCCCTGGCGGACTTAATTGGAGTGAGTATTGACTTGTGTGAAGTTTCTAAAGTTCTTCAGAGCTGGACCGCCCCGACAGACGACTCATTTACGGTCGAGTTGCGATTAGTCTGGTAGTAACGGCAACGAGCAGTAGGTCGTTCAAAGACGGCACAGCTGACGGTGACGATCAAGACGCCGACAACCACCAACACCAACAGCAAGTCAAATGTCAATAGCGAATTCATTTTTGCTATTTTTGTTTTTCACACTAATTGGACGTTGCTATCGTCCGGAAGAGAAACAACTTTGGCTGGGCGAAAACGGCCATAGGCTCCGCAAAACAGAGCCACCAACAGGAGCAAAAGTAGGAAAATGTGATCGAAAATGATCAACATTGTCGGCATTTTCGATTCGAACACATCGGCCCTCGCACTTTGTTTTTTTAGGGCTCAATCAGGAAGATGTTCAACAAACAATTATTTTTTTAAAAATAATAAAAAATGGGAGAGAAAACCACCCCAAAAAAAAATATCACGGATGGAAGAGATAGAGAGAGAGAGAGAGAGGAAGAGGAAAAAAAACTTGGCGGATGTGAATGTTGAGATGCAATGCCCGTCTCGCGCTACCCGCTTTACTATGACTACCGCTCTTCCGCCCGAAAGAAAATTCACGCACGCGCATTGCCGGTTCAACTCGAAAAATCGAACTACGCACAGGACCGGAAAAACTTATAAATAAAAATATAATAATAAAAAAAAATTCTTTAAAATTGAAACGAAAGCAAAAATCGTATTGCGCATTTGGTTGGTAATCGCGACCTAGAATACTAAAAAAAAACGACATCATCTAATAAACATAAAAAGAGACGAAACATTTCTGGCTTTTAAACGCTCGTTTCCGCTACGATAAACACGACCCCTATAGGATCTTTTTTTACACCCGACACGATGACGGAAAGTGGAACTTTGCCGCTTGGCTGAACCATTTTTGGCAGCTCATCTTGATGACGAATCGTTGGCTTCCGATGACAATCAAAAGGAAGGGCTGCAAACGGACAAGTCTAAGAAACTCAAAGTCGTCCGTCTTCTCTATATGGTTCTCCACTGATCAATAGGTGGTCCGCGTTTTCTTTTTCCGCTTTAGGTGTTTACGTTCTTTGGCAACCCTCACCGATGGGGCGAGAAACAGGACCTTGTATTCCATCACGTGATACGTTAACAGTTAAACAAGAAAAATAATTTGATACTTTCCTAGTTTATCTGATCCCCCCAGTCGAAGCAAAAACGTGATGACACGTAGCGTTAAGCTCCAAATGAATATCGATCAGTTAGCAAATCAAATTAGGAAAACTAGTGTGACCGAAGGATGGCGAAACGAAGCCGTTAGAAAAACACGGAAGAGGGGCATAGATAATCCAACTAAAAATTTTTGTTGGGGCTTTCCTATGGCTGCCGCAGCTCAAAACCGAGAAAAAGCTATAAATGCAGGTAGGTGAAGTTGAAAGATATGTTAGTTTTGCTCAATAAGGAACGGGTACGAGTACGACATTTGTGATGGGCAACCGAAGAGACGCGCTGAAGCATAGCAAGGCCGTTAGTAGTAGCACAGAGAGTAACAGCGTCAAAGGCAAAGAGGAGGAAAAGGCGCCGAACGGCGAAACCGACAAGCCCGAAGGTATTGAATTTGCATACCAGAATTAATTAGCTTAGTCATAAAAAAATTCAAAGAGAAAATTTTGCAATTGCATTTTCGTGATCAACAGGCGGTATAACTGCATGGCTGGCGAGCAGTGAAGGTAATTGGCCAAACATCATAAAAGGCGATAAACTATTTCATCTTAGCGCTGTGTTTTTAAGACCAACCTTTTTTAATTGGAAACAGGTGTGGGCTGGATGCAGTTTTTCGTCGTAACGAACGCAATCATCCTACTGTTGACCACCGGTTTGCCAAGGATTTGGGAATCGCTCGATTTTCTCAAATCCTACTCGTCTTCCGATTGAAACAATTTTTCGCAAAACTTCACATCGAGTAAGTCATACACCCATCTTTGAGGACGACATACTGCAGACTACTTTGAAATTACAAGAGATCGGCTGATGAAGGAAAACAAATAAAGGAGGGATGGCCGAATCGTCTTTATGGATAAAAGTCACGGTGGTCGTGGTCATTTTGGCTTACTTCTCCATTAAAATCATGCGCTACATGGACGATTGGTACCGCCAAGAATTTCACCGTTATTTGGAAAATGAAAAGAAACGAAATCCTTATCTTCTCGATTCTTGATCAGCAACCCAATTTTTTGTATTATTAATGTAACACACCTTATAACACTAATTTGAATGTATGCGAGAAATCTGTGTTTCTTCACTGGCAAAGCGTAACGTCTTGTGGTAGTGCATTTGTTTCGGTTTTAAAAACAAAGGAAAAAAAATTTGTATAATTACGACCAGGTAAACCATTTTTTTTTGGGGGGGGGGACGTCCTATTATCAAGCAATATTCTTTTATCTCTTTGACGCTTCGTACATTTCGACTCGCTGAACAAATACAATGCAGTGACTACCGGCCTTGATTTGAGCATTGTGGTTTTTGGACGCGCCATTTTTCTAGTTTGGGATTCAATTCGATTGTTACACAAAGCTAACGAACTATACAAACAGCTGAGTGTGTTCGACAATTTATCGTCTAGTCGAGTACAGATGCTGAACATCTTTCCCACCACTCACTTCGAGAAATGGGTGGAAAAACCTTGAGTGTGTTGACATTTCGTGAGTACTGCCAGCAGAGAGTAGCAAACACGCGACAACCTCAAAATGCCTATCTCCGTTTGTTTGACCAAAAAAAAACATGGCCAAAATTCTCCAGAATTTCATTCGAAAAAGGATTTTACATGAAAATTAGGATCGAAAAATAAAAACGGAGTTTTTTGTTCTAAATAAATATGGCGCCATCGCAACGTAGCACAATGGAAATGATGGGTACTTGATTATGGCGATAATCATGACACGAACAAAGAACTCAAGTGTTGCTTTTGCTTGTGATAAGATTCTGCCAACACTCGAAATGTTTTAATGATTTACAAAGAAAAACGAGAATCCGTTACGACTTTAAAGATTTACGTAAGGAGGAAATCTTTCGTACGATATGTCATTGACTTTGGAGGGGATTATAAAGGCAATGAAAAATAAATTACAAGAAAAGGTGCGGCAAAATAACTACCATGCCCAAATATGAAAGACGAAACAACAAGAGAAAAATGTGATAAGAGATAAGTGGGGAGCTGCACAGACTCTCCCTCTTGACCCACAATTTAATTTTTTTTTCTTCTTTTTAAAAAAAAACCAAGGCCTCACAGAGAGTTACGCGTGCGCGAGAATGAGAGAGAGAGTGGAAACTGTTACAACGGCTGTCTGAAATTCGTAAATTGAGATGGAAGTAAACGTCTTTGAAAATTGTTCGAGCAAAGGAATTATATTCTCTAGTTTAGCCGCGAGCTGTTTGGAACGAGAAGGGGGGAAAGTCCACGTGACCAAAAAAGGAGTCATACCACGCTCGTTTCTTCCCGACATTTTTTTTTTTTGTTTGTTAAATGCTGGGGAAAAAAAAAGAACATCGAAAAACGCATAGAATTTAATTTGTTCTTACCGGTAGAACAAGTCTGGCAGACGACGCTGATGGTAGAGAACTCGGTGGATGAATATGAGATGGGAGGAGACGAAGAAACGAGATATATCAAGGTGACCAACTTTACGACCAGAACGAGTATTGGCAATAAGCACTCGAACGTTAGAGTTTAAAAAAAATGTGGGTTCCAAAACAGGTTGTCAACCTGAACCTGGAATAGTCACGCCGCCCTCTCGAGTCAAACGCCCAACGGGCTATTAACCCCTGATGCACTCGCTGCTACTCTGCTTCACTTTCAAAACAATCTAATAAAGACATCAGGCTGGTTAGTTGTTGTCGTGTGTCTGACGCGTGTGGAACAACGAACTGCACTGACCAACAATCACCTCGCACGAACGCAAACACTTGTCGAATTTGAAAGTGCACTGCAGCTTCAGAACACTTGTTCACTACTCGGCGTGGCCTCTGTCTTCATTTGAAAACGATCCGTTGGTTTGTAGCAGTCGCCTGTGAATGCTGTGAAGGAAGAAAAAGCTGTGAAGCTTCTGGCTGCCATCTGTGGCGGTATCGATCAACTGTGTATCTGGCTTTCAACCTGTTGAACGACGACATTCGAGTGGCTCCACAAGCAAAAGGACGATTGACGTATTTTGCCTTGTGAGAGACGAGTGAATTCTCTCTGGCAGCCTCTGTATGTATAGGTTTTTCATGCCTTTACTCGCTTTACATATTTAGGGTTATGCTCGTGTACCAAAATAGAATGATTTGAATTGAAAACAAATAATGGTTTTTTTCCCCACAGCTAAACCCCAACTTACATAAGGTGTACAGTTTTGCTGTGGATATATTTGGACAATCAACATGAACAGAGAAGATCAGGAATTTTCGTTACGTTGGAACAACCATGAAAGTAACCTTTGCTTGGTTTTGGAATCCATGCTCAAAAGAGGGGCACTGGTAGATGTCACGCTGTCCTGTGAGGGCAAGTCATTCCGTGTCCACCGTGCCATTCTCTCTGCATGCAGTCCCTACTTTGAGGAACTTTTCATAGAAACAGTTCACCCTCATCCAATTGTCATCCTCAGGGATGTTAAAGCAGAGGAGCTTCAAGCTTTGATTGATGTAATGATCCATTTTTCAACAAATCATTCCATTGAATTATCAATTTCTATTGCTTATTAGTTCATGTACACTGGCCAAGTCACTGTCAGCCAGGGCAAATTGGCTGGATTCCTGAAAACTGCTCAAAGCTTAAAAGTCAGAGGTCTTGCTAATGCTCAGCAATACCAGGAGGATTTTATGCTAAATCCTGATAGTCATATTCCTCCCCACAAGAGGAGAAGGAATTTCTCTGCTGAAGTCAATCAACCCTCTTTCACAGTTGACTCCAAAGAACAAAACCATTCCTTTGAGGAGCCAACAGATTTATCCCTCCCAAAATTTGAACCAGAGGTTTCTTTCCAACCCGTCATCCAAGCAGTTTCCTACTCTGCCCTAGACCCCACTAATACCAAACAACCAAACAAAATTTACCTGAAACCCAAAGAAGCTTTAATATCTCCCCCTTCATCCGAAATGAGCGAAGGTTCAGACAAATCAGTTCACGAACAAGTAATACGACAAAATTCTTATTTTCGCACGACCACCTCTTTTATAGCTGATTCGTAATTCTTTGTAGGAAAATTCGCCAAGGGTGCCATCCAATCCCGATGATTTCCGCGTGAATTTCAGGCACGAAAACAGGATGTTTGCAGAAAAAAATAACGAACCCGGTACCTCTTCTCATAGTTATAGCGACGACGAAGATGGAGACCAAAGCTTTCATGATTCGGAAAGTAAGTTTGATGATGTTCCCTCGTTAGACGAAACATTTTAACTTTAAATGATTTTCAGTAGGCACACCTATGGTGCGGAGTGGTATTTGCAACGTATGTGGCTGTTTCCGATCGGATCTA
The DNA here is from genome assembly GCA_013167095.2 of Daphnia sinensis. Lineage (NCBI taxonomy): Eukaryota > Metazoa > Arthropoda > Branchiopoda > Diplostraca > Daphniidae > Daphnia > Daphnia sinensis. The sequence goes on along the minus strand of CM023195.1, from coordinate 1,660,940 downwards.
CGTCAACACATGGAAAGTCATAGCGGTCAAAGTTTTCAGGTAAAAATATCCCTCGCATTTTACGTTAAAATAAGCCGATTAGAATGTAATATTTTTTAATGGTGTAGTGTCATTTGTGCGGTCGTGCTTATCCTCGTCGAAAAACATTAAACCAACATATAAAACGGTCGCACCAAGTTTATGCCAGGGCAGCACAATCTACCGAAACTGGTATAGAATCCCGCTCATCTATGACCAGCCATGGAGAACATATTTGATCTCTTTGTTAAACTGTCAAGAAGGAGCATTCCGATATCTTGCTTTATTGCTTTTACAACATTCAACCAAAGTTCTCGTTAGAGACGCACTTCTCAAATTTCAAACCACTTTAGTAGTGGTTGTATAAGTAGTTTGAGTACCTGATATCTAGATTTTGGACTCGTTGTAGTTCGTGCAACTTCAAATTGACTTTTGTTGGTTAGAACACGGAGGCGATGAACGATACTTGGTGTTTTCTGTTTGGTTGTTGTGTTATTGCCTGTTCCTCATGTCCTCTAGCAGTTGCGGAGTAAATGAACTATATAGTACGGTGGTCTGCTTTCCGAGTGTAATGGTCGTGTCTTTCCACGGGGTGTTAAAAACAATCATATATATGTAAACGCATTTTATTAAATGAATAAACTAAACAAGAATTTCAAATTCAAAAAAACTGTTACTTCGTTTCTCTATACACAAATCGTAACTAGGTTTTACACACTGGGCATCCCGAATGTAAGATAAAGCGTTGCTCTGCTAGCTAATAGTTCTTCAAATAACACCATAAAAATTCGAAAACTATTAACAAAAACGAAAAGCTTTCAAATACTGAATCGGTTTCTCGAGCTTCTTAGTAAAACGCCATAGGAAGAATTCTGTAACTAGTTTTAAGTTAACATCAATCATAAATGTTGAGATATTAAGACCAAAACGGCCCACAACTGGAAAGAAGTTTGAACACTTAAGCCGTCCCTAAAATGGGCAATAAATAGGAAGCCAGATAAAAAGCAGAAATAATCAAAAATCCAATAGGGCAGGTTTGGTTTGTTTGGCGCATTTTATAGACGATTCTATTAGCTTAATGAAGCCGGTATCTTTGGGTTTTTCGAGGCCACGCATCATTCTGTTTTTCATTACTGCAACGAATTCTCTGTTACTCAGTTGGCCATCCTCTATAAATAGTAAAAGTTGATTAGAATGGGGATGGATAGAAAATACAGGTTACAACTTGGATACGTACGATTTTCGTCGAATATCGTAAAAACCACTTCAACAACGTGATCAGCAAGTTCGACATGCGCCACCGTGCGCGCCACATGCTTTAACGTACCTGTAGTTTTAAAGAATACAAGATAATATTGATTAAAATTTCGAAACTTGCTTTACAAGGCGCACGCACGAAAATTACGTGGCAGAAACAAAACCAGGTGCCCATAAAAAAACATTACTAACGTGTCACATCAATCAAATGGAGCATTCCAACTTCATACAAATTAAACGTGACATTTTAACGGTAACCGAGTGCATCTACTGTACCAGGAATGCTAGAAATCAGGTTCACAGTTGAACAAAGATTTCGCTCGAGCTTCCTGGTTGGATTCAACCAAAAAGGTTTGACTGAAACAGAAATCAATTGGTACTGGAAACTAATAATTCAGGTGAACTAGAAGGTGAACGACCGTACTGACCCTTAATAAGTGTTGCTAGTACTAACTTGTCACATCCAAACGGAAACAATGAGACCGGTTTCATACGTGACACGTTTCAATTTTTCTAGGAAATGTCGAACGTTTTTTTCTCGCACTAATCTTACAAAGTTATCAAGCTAGCAGCCTAACTACAACAACGAAAAAGAAGTAAATATTACTCGGTTCGATTGATGCTCCAGCGATGTGGTAGAAGGTTAACTGTGACAAGAAAGGGCGAAAACCGGCAAACGAAAAAGTAAAAGAAAATGTTAATTAATGTCGCACGTTTGACATAGTCACTTATGTGATACGTTATTAGTTTAAATGATAATAAGAAAAAATGAAACTTACCGCAGTGTCAACATCATTAATACTGTTCAGGAAATGGAAAAAGTCTAAATAATCTTTTAGGCTGATTCCGATGCTCTTCTCACCTTGATACCTGAAAACAAATGCAAAATGATTTAGCTTTTTCAAAAGTATTAGTCACAAGTTAAACAAAAAAACATACGATCGTGCATTAAGGTAGCAAAATAGAAACTAAGAACACATTGGCCTACCCTTTACGAACACGTTTTATCATGCGAATCTTCCGTTTGTCCGGATATCCAGCGTAAGCCAGGAGCATTTCGGCGAAGTCGGCTTCAGATAGCTTTGCGTTGTCATTTAAGCCTTTTCGACGGAACTAGTTTAATGTTTTATTAGTTAAGTGCTTCAGGATTTAAATTCATTGAATTGTATAACTTACTTCAAGAGTTAAAATTTCCTCTTTTAATTGCTTTTGAAACTCGAGGAATTTGTCAATCGTTAACTTTTGGTCACGATTCGGTCCAAAAAAATACGTACTGAGGGCAGAATTCACTCCCTATTTATAAGATTTTAGAATCCTGCTTCATCCGATGAATTAACATTGTGTTACCTTATAACTGTTCCCTGTAGTATCCCTATGTCGTGACCCATGAGTCGTATTCTGTCGCAAAAGGGTGGCCACCTGATCAAACTCTTCGGCATCAACGTCCCCGTCGCCATTGAAATCGAACATTCGGAAGGCAACTTCGAAATGCCGACTGGAAGCTGTTTGGAAAACAAAATGCGGTTTTAGACTCAAGATTGTAAACTTGAAAAAATTTATAACTTACTTGATAAAAGAGTCAGAAGAAATATGTAATCGGAAAATGAAATCAGTCCCGAACTGCCGAGTTTTAAGAAGACGCTATCCTCCCGTAGACCAAGTTCACCAATTAACTGCTCAGTCATTGTCTATACATACAGGAAATTTAATCAAAGTTAACTTTGAGATTGAGAAACAACTTAAGAATCCATGCACACACACAAAATCTATAATAAATAAATAAAAAAAAAGGTAAAATCACTAAAATGGAAATTAAAAAGTTTGATACAAAGCATTTCGCACCTGAGTCATGATCTGCAGTTAACGCAATCGCCATTTTCATTTCATCATCAGGCAACATTCACGCAGATAGGAAGATAGATATTAGTACGAATAAATTAAACAAAAGAGTTACGGTTGATAATTGTTAGGGATTCATTTGTTGTACTTTTTAAAAATAAATATCTAATACTTACTTTAGGATCATAGCGTCGAAATTGGTCTAGCCCAAGCCCTTTGAGCAAATAAAGCATTGAGTGTTTGTCATCCAACTGGATTTGTTATTATAGAATATTAATAATATTCAGTAATCTGTACCATCAGGTTGTTTCATTCCAGGAGTGATGGATCGTAAAAAATCATCCGGTGTCATGTAAACCTCTGCTTCTCCATGCGATTGTACAACTTGAAGGCTGGCAAAGTATCGAAAAACTTTGTCCCTTGATGAACAAGAATACTTTAAAGACATTTTTACAGGATTCACAACACATCTAAGATTTAGTACCCAATTCCACATTTAGAAAAAAAAATGCAACTGTGCATAAAATTGTAACTGCTTTACCTACTGCTGGATTGGTTTAAAAGGACAAAATTAACTGGAAATCGTAGAATGAAAAAAAAAAATAACGTCCGGATCTACAATGCTGAGTGAGTACTGCATTGGATTCAACCAATTAACCACAAAATCAAAACACATGGGATCCAGAATTATTGACTAGCTGATTAAAATAGTCATGCAAACTATGTAATAACCTGAATAATTATATTGGTATGCCAAATACTGCATACACTTGAAAGGAAATTACTATCCCAAGCTGAACAAATTATCTAAAAAAAAAATATGCATAATTACTAATGTCGAGGAAGTGGTAGTGGGCAACTGCCCTCAACACTTCCTAAGATTTTTAAAAATGAATTTCAACTTACGGGGTTGAATAATGTCGAATACGGTTTTCATACTCAATGATTTTTCTTTCTCTGAAGCCAATTTTTGATTTCTTTGAAGATTTCACAACACCATCATTTTGCTCTTCAACTTCAGTGTGCTCAGCATCCTGGTCTGTTTCATTTAGAGAAGCAGCATCAACCCTTGGAGGCTTGATGGAATCCTTGATTTTTTCAAACAGCCTGATAAGTTAAACAAAACAATAATTAAAATCTTGTGAAAAAATTTTTACCAAATTTTACTAAAAACTTACATGATTGGAACATCCCAGAAAAGAGCCAAAAACATTCCACAACCAACAATGCCATACCAAATTCCACTAAATGTTCCTGTAGGTGTTGGACGATGACCAAAATCCTTGTATTGGAGTCGTCTAATTTGTTGAAAGTGTATGCCTTCAGTTTGGTGTTTGCTTCCACACTTTTCAAGCAGTGGCAATAACCCACATATATCCCTCTGTTTTGTATTACTTAGAACATATATACTTTTATGGCAACTATAAGTTTTGAGGAACTCCCTTTTGCTCAGGTTTAACAGTAGGAGGCTCATGTCAATGTCTTTTTGCTGGTAATCTAGTCGCTTATTATTATTTTTTTAAGCTAGTACTTTTACTAACGACAAATGAAACAAAAGTCGGAATCTGCGGCCAGAAAAACTGATTTCGATCTTTCCTTCCAAGCAGACGAGTGGAATTAGACCTTGTTCGGTCTTCGGTCGTTCCAAGTTTTTACATATGTTTACCTGGTTTACCACCATTTGTGCTCAACGATTAACTAGTTAACTGTTGTTTATGGTTAAAATAGCTCAAACTCAAGCTTTGAAAAATTTCCTAACCCCAAATTTTTCAAATTTGCGATTTATAACAATTGAATCGGAAATCGTTCGCTTACTGTGTTACTCATTCCCTTAGGGCACTGAATAATCAGTAATGTTTCCAACGAGTTTTTCATTTTGCATATTAGTTCATTTCCCGCGTAATTTTCTGTGGGTAGCTATTTGGTATTACCACAGACTGCGGTAAAGAAAGAGGAGCAGAAAACAAAAAGCTGCCCTGGCCCCTTATTAATCCTTAGCCAACGAGCCTCGTGTTTGTTGACCAACCATTTCGAAATTTGTCGTTACCAAAAAGTTATATAGTATAGGCCTAGTAAAGGGACGTCTTCTGGACTCCATTTCGGCAAGTATTTTCAACTATTGTTAGAGCAAAATGCTTGCCTTCTGGAGCAAATCATTTCGTCAAAATATGAGAATAATATATGCAAATATGAAAAGATAAAACAACTATCTAAATGACAATACTGATAGTACACATTTCGTCTTCTAGGTGGCACTTTGTGTTGCAACCGCTCTTGATGTCTGATAAAAAAAAGTGTGATCATAAAATTATCAGCGCCTGGTTTTTACCTAATTTCAACAACTCTTTTGAATTATGACAATAATTTTTATTCGTGTACTAACGAGCTGTCATTGAGACACATGTTTACCATTTGGATTACCGATACATTAATAAGACGCTCTCGTGCAACACGAGTCCTTGGCGTCTGTCGTCAGACTGCAGTACGCGCCACGAATTTCTGAAATACAAACTATAAGTTGAATGCAGTAGTATGTGAAAAAAAGGTATAGTTAAGAATATTTCGTAAAACGAGTTTCTTCAGTTTTCCTTGCCAAGCAGCTTAGTTGACCACAACGAAATTAAAAGTGATTTGCAGAAATGTCAAAACATAACAAGACCTACGGCAAACGAGGAGCATCTGCCCCTGTGGCAAGTATTCAATTTGATAAAGTTATCACCGATAATAACAAAAGACCATCCGCCTCAAAATCTGCTGGAGTTGTGGGCAAATGGGGAACCACATCTTTTACATCACTGAGAAGTAGCCAAGTAAATGGTAGTAAAACAGGTAAGAATTTACAGAAACTGCTACTGTACCACAGTTTAACAATCTGATTATATAGGTAAAAGAGGGATGAGCCCTGTCAAATGCCTACCGGTAGAATATGGATTGGCAAGTCACACATCAACAGCTTTAAACACTGGAATAGATGCCTTTAATTTTGAACCTGGTGTGAACACAACTACCAATTGTACAGCTCAACCAAAACCAAGAAAATTTTTTAAATCGCGGGCAGTGGAAGATGTTACAAAAAACTCCTCGAATGTACAAAATTCATCTCAATCATCAAACTGTATTGACTATCCATCAAACCACGGGGAAATACTTGGTAGTACAAATTTCTACCCAGCATCGTCCGGTGGAGTAGGTTATCTCTCCCCTACGTACACATCACCGACATCAAAACTTACTACTAAGCGAGGAAGAGGACGTCCGAAAGGGGCTCGAGTAACAAGCCCACGTGGATCTGCAGCAGCGACAAGCTCTAAACCCAATCCTGGAAGAGGAGTAACGCCACGAGGAAGACGCCGAGTAAAAAACAACCGTTCTGTTAGAGGGCAACAATCTAGTGGCCGTGGCAAACGAAAGCGGGCAAAATGGGAAGGTGAATCAGAATCCGAAGAAGAAGAAGAAGCTGAAGAGGAAGAAGATGCTGCAAATTCAGAACTGGAAGAACCTTTGACCTTAGTCAGGGAAGCCGACCTCGATGAAGAAGAAGAAAATCAAGAAGAAGAAACGGTAGAAAGAAATAATGGTGTTGAAAGTTTGAACGACAGTAAAGAAGAATGTAAGCCGCCAATCAAGCTTCGTATAATCCGTCGGAATGACACGAATGCTTTTGTAAGCAAAGTGGGAACCGAGGCCGATAAGGTAACAAGCGAGATTGTTACTCCTCCCGTCATAGAAATGCCCAAAGAAGAGATTTCACTACCAATGGAATGCCCCGAGAAAGTTTTTAATGCTCCAGTAGAAGAAAAAATGGCAATATCTCCGGAAGTATCTATAAAGCGGGAAAGTCCAGAGGATTGTCCATCCATTGAAGTAAGAGTTTAGCCTTCCGATAGGTTAATTTTCTTTAAAACATTTCTAGTCACTTACATTAATATTTTTTTTCGACAGGAGGAAGAGATGTTTCAAAAGCCAATCATTCCAGAGGATGTCATAGTGCCCAAGGAAGAGATAGCTAGCATAGACGTGTCTGCAGTTCCTCTGCCAACTGTTCAACATCATCAAAGGAAGTCGAGTATTTTCAAGAGTCGAGGCATCTCAACACAACCTCCAGCGGACAAAAATTCGTTGGTTAAAGGTGAATCTTCAGCTGCTGCCAAAGGCAAGAAAGGTCTTGCTCTGTATCGCCACACTTGGCATGAGGATGACGCACGGAAAGCAGCGTCGGCGGAATCTGACGGTGTATCAGCCGCCGCTGCTCTGTCATCATCAGCAGGATTGTCCCCAGAAGAGCAACAACGTCCTCACTCCTCACCTTGGGACGAGTTAGGTGATGAGCCAGAGGGACCACCTCCTAAACTTGCTCGTTTAGGTGCATTGTCTTCGAATTCTCTTTCCTCAGTGCCCCAGAAACTTGCCCATTCCTCAGAACTCGACGGCGAAGAACTCTCAGAGACCAATAGTAGCGTGCGCTGCCCTCGCAAAGTCAAAGATTATTATACGGTGGTGCGTAACGTAAAAAAAGCACATCAGATACAAGAATCTGGGGAGTTCCAAGAATTTAATGACGATGTTGACTACATTCTTGATGCACTTCAAGATCGTAACCCTACAGCCACGAGGTCTGTAGAGCTTATTGCGTATCCATCGCTGCATTATACTAAAGTTCGTCTTTGTCCCATTGTTTCTACAGGTGTCTTTCTGCCATGAGCCTAGCTTCAAAGTGCATGGAACCTGCCTTCCGAATGCATCTTCGGGCACATTCTACAGTAGCAAAATTTTTCAAAGCGCTCAAGGATGCACCTTCTAAAGCTGTGAGTATTGAAAGTTACCTCTATCTAAGAAATAATTCTAACTGGTCTATCATTCTATTCACAGAGTGTTGCTCTATGCACTTCGTGTATCATGTTTGTACTCACTCAAGATCGACTAAACATGGATTTGGACCGTGATAGCTTGGAACTTATGCTTAATCTTCTGGAAATTGATGCTGGTAAGATAATTGTTTATGATTTCAACTATGTTAAATCTCTTAATGCTGTATGGTGTCTTGAAATGGTTACAGGTCAGGTCGACCCGATGGAAGGCAAAGAATTAGAAAAAAATAAACTTAAAGTACGTGAGCTATGCGAAGAAATGGTTCGTAAGGGCCACGCCCCGCATTTGCAGCTTGATCATATAACAGCTGCCCAGCTAGCTATGGAAACACTGTTAAGTTTGACTTCGAAAAAAGCCGGTGAATGGTTCAAAGAAGAGCTGCGTGTTCTAGGGGGTCTCGACCACATTATTCAAACCGTGACTGTTTGTACAGCTGTTCTCACCTCTCCATCCGATGGAATCTCGAATTGGGAATGGGATAAATGTCGACTCGATGCCCTCAAAAAAGTCGATCGATGCCTGAGAGTTTTAGAAAATGTAAGTTTTTTTGTTTTCTTCGCATTAGTTTTGCATCAAAGATACATTGACACGTTAAATATTTTCTTCCCTCGATTCCAAATGGTAGGTGACATTCCAAAATGAGGAAAATCAGAATTACTTAATGGAATTTTCCAACGGACGTCTGGTCGATGGAACTCTTAATCTGCTGATGCTGCTTTGTAGAGAAGTTGCAGTGTTTTGGCCAGCAGGAAATAATGTTTCATTGAGCAATCTCCTGAGCGAAACGCTTTCCAATATAATGAAAGTGGTGATGAATCTCACTCACGATAGCAACGATGATTGTAAGCTATTCTGGTATCTCAATGACGTTTATGTTTCTAAATCGTCATGTGGTTCTTTTTTCCCCATAGCCGTTGGAAGTAAAGTTTACGGAAATAAATCCCTTACGTGGGATACGACTTTTGTATGTCTTCTTCAGACATCTCTATGTCTGCCCGAGGATAAATCTTTTGATGTTATGACTCTGGTATAGTGGATGATTTTTTTATCAACAATGTTGAAATCATATCAATTTACATTTCTAAGGATCTGCTTAAACTATTTTTTCTCATTTTCTTATCAGGCATTAGGAATTTTGATCAACTTGGTTGAGCGCTCTTCAAGCAACCGCGATCGGCTGATGACAGTCACGATTCCAGTCAATGGTGAAGATGAACTTGGCAACAAAAACGTAGCCATCAGGGCTTTGATTGACCTTTTCGTGAGAAAAGAAGAGAGTGCTCGTTTAGAAGAAGCGCGAACTGACGAGATTTTGGATGGTAAACCTGATCAAACTGATGCTGGTACAGAAAAATCTACCTCTACTGGTTAGTGAACTGAGGATGTTTTAAAAACAATGTTTATTTGCTTCAATTTGCAGGTTCGAGTGAACCTTCATCAAATAATACCGGAAAAACTCAAGAAGATGCCATGGAAGAAACAGTTAAGAAATGTAAGTTGTTCTCTCTCTCATATGATTATCAGTATGAATAAACTTACGCATTTTCTTCTTTTTAGTGTTGCATAAAGCAGGTCGACACATGGAAGACAGCATGGTCGCTGCATATGTTGCACTATTGTTGGGATATGTTGTGATGAACAATACGGTATTCAATTTTCTTGCTTGTTTATTTACCGTTCGCATATTCTAGATTAAAATTACTAATATTTCTGTTTATTTTTCATGAAGGAATATGAAAATCAAGTCAAAGAACTGCTTCCGGAAAAGAAGTTTACACAAATGATCGTCGTTTTGAAAAAGTTTTACGAATTTCTTAAATTAACTGCAAATGTGAGTAGACGTAGTGCATTTTGTGTCTTATATTCTATTTTTGAAATTTTTTATTCTTTTATCGCTCAATGCAACAGGCTGTTACGAGTACCAGAGGATTGAAAAACACTCAGAGGGTCATCAAATTCATGGAAACAAGCGACAAAGTCCAAACTGCCGGCAATTTTAGGTGAAGAAAAAAGTCCTACACGTTACACGCTTGATGAAAACATCAAATTTTATAAACTGATGAAACTCCTTCATTTGGAGATCAATGACATCTTTTATCGTTCCAGTTTGGTATTCATCAACTGAACTGTGTGACTGGTTTTCGGGTAATACGGGCTGTAATGCCGTTATCGTATCGTACAGCGATTACAAATTGCGTCTTATTTAATGTAAATTGCACTGATCTTCTCAGTTTCCTTTCGTGTAATAATACATTAGTTTTGTATTTGAATTTTGCAGATTTGGTTTTTGCAGGTACGTGCTAGTGTGGCTCTGAACTGCGTTTCCTTTTTTTAAGGTTAGGTATTCAAGGTCAATACTCAACAGTTAAAGGAATCATTTGTCCTCCCCACCTTCTCCTCCTCAATGCGGCCCAACTCCTCACCTGAAGCTGACCGGCAGGTAAGGTAAGTCAAGCAGACGTCCTTTTCGTGCAAATTCTTGGGTTGACAGCTCAATGACCTTGGCTCTTCCAAAAGGTGGTTTTAGTTTCTTAGACATCTGTTCGATTGGTAACAGTTGAAATTTTCTTTTCGTTTGGACACAGCGAGTTAACGCAGACATGGAGCAATCTTCTGTTACGGTTTTTGTTGTTGATGCATTCACGAACGAGCTTTTTTCTGGGAATCCAGCAGCTGTGTGTTGTTTGGAAAAAGTAAGAGATTTGCTGAACGGTTAGTTCACCTCACATTTTGTTTCAAATAAATTTTTACAATATTTTAAGGATATTCCTGATTCCTTGAAAAGTAAAATTGCTGCTGAGATGAATTTGTCTGAAACTGCCTTTGCTACCATTGATACTGATGGTGGTGAGACATTTGAAAAAGGCACCAAATTTGGACTACGGTGGTTCACACCAACACATGAAGTTGATTTGTGTGGTCATGTAATACAGATGGCAATATGTTTGGTAAATGTTTAAAAATCAATAGTTTACATTTCTTAGGCTACACTTGCAACTGCTGCTGTTATTTTTCACAAACTAGGTATACTTGATTTTTATCAAAGAAACACAGCCATTTTTAACATTCATGTGTTGTTTTACAGGAAACAAAGAAAAAAGTATAGAATTTAAAACACACAGTGGAATTCTAAAAGCCATTCAGGAAGGTGAATCATCTATTACTCTGGATTTCCCTATTAATCCCCCCTCGCCGTTTGAAGCAGAAAATCTTCCAGATATTATACGCGTCGTCGTTGGCAATCTTGAAATCCAAGAAGTTCAACATTCTGCCACAACCAAGAAATTACTCTTGCGCCTAGCCAACAAATATAACAGGTTTGTTAACACCGGTAGGTTTGCGCCAGGGTTCGGTGCGGTGCAAAAACATGATCGTTCCGTAGCTTGTTGCTTAACTTACGTTTCTGGTGTCCGCCATTATATGCAGACAAGACTTGGAAAGTTTGAACCCATCTCTGCAAGATTTGCTTGCCGTTGAAAAGAGTGGCGTGATCAAAGGGGTAATAATTACCCTGCAAGCTAACGAAAAAGAGGACTTCGACTTTTACAGCCGCTATTTTGCCCCTTGGGTTGGTATCCCCGAGGACCCAGTTACGGGATCTGCTCACACAGTGCTCGCTCCGTATTGGCAAACAGTTTACAACAAACATCAGTTTCGAGGTAGGACATTTACTAAAATTTATTAGTTGACTGTAACAAACCCGTAGATCTTTACATAAATAGCTAGACAGTGCTCAAAACGAGGAGGTGATTTAAACATCGAAATCGTGGAACAGCGGGTCAAATTAACAGGCCAAGTGGCCCACGTCCTCGAAGGGACAATCCGCATCAAATAAACAAAGGTATGTCTGACTAGATTTGTGAGAAATGACTGTTTTTAATATGGGATGTGTGTGCGTTCAACTACTTTGCATGTTTGGTAGCAATTTTTGCAACTGCATAAGAGTTTGCATGTCTCCATCAATTGTAATTTGGCCTTCAAGGTAGGCCTGTAAAAATTGTGACTGCGATGCACCGTCCATCAGGGAATCGAAAAGTTCTTGGGGTAGACTCAGTGTGATGCCGACAGTTCCCGAAAATATACCTTCATACACTTGGCCTACGATCAGGTGTAAAATGTTGATCACCGTTCAAGTTTATGGGCACATTTGCACTAAAATTTTTCGCTCACCTTTTCCTTGAGTAAAATCGGCGTAAATTACATCCTCATTTCCAATTTTGAAACAGATAACGACAGGATTATCTAAAACGCCGGGACCTTCATTCAATATCCGTCTAAGTTTGATGGCGTTTTTGGATTTTGGTCGAAATTCATTCTGAATAACCATTCCGACATCTGCCACCGAAACCGATGGGGGGATGACTGGCCCGGCGGCAGCTCCATCCCCGGAACCAAAATTTATTCCCATTTGTTGCATTACATTCATGAAAGCATTAACAGGCTGAGCTTCTTTGAGAGTCCGAAAGTTCTCACTATATGGAAACAAATAAAAACGGTTAAATCAATTGAATCTTTTGAAATAATGATTTGCAATAAAGTAGACAGTATAGTACATATGTGCTGAGCTAATTTCAATCCCCCAAGGTGTAGTGATGGAGTTGAGCTCTTTCAGTATGCGTTCTTCTATAGCAGCTTTCCTGACAGCTTGAAATTCTCTCGCTTCAGCGGCTTCCAGTCGTTTCATGACAATAGCATTTGCAAGAATTTTCAGCCCTTTGAGTTCTGGATCCTGTACATTGCTAATGTATCGGACTGGGTCACCAATTCTGTAAAAAACACTACATGCTGCTTCAACAATGGCTTGATCTTTTGTGAGGAACTGTTTACAAAAAATGATCACGGAAATGTCACATTATTAGCTATTAATCCACATTATTGAAATTTATGTAACAGTAATACCTGTTTTAGAGGATGACATATAACCTGAGTACGTAAGTCTAACTTTGTAGAGCAATCTAGCCAAGGAATTAGGAATACATTACCAGGACCCTTTACACCTATAAGTTTTCCCAAACGATAAACAACAATTCTTTCCCATTGTGAGAGATTTTTGAAACAGAACCAGACAGTAACTGGTAAAGTAAAAAATATTAGAAGATAACTAAAACCCAAAGCAAGAAGGGCAATGATTTTTTCAGATAATCCTTCTGAACTGATGGCTTCTGAACATTTTTCCCCAGCACCACTATTTTGAGCACTTCCATCCTGGTCTTTAAAAGCGCTATCATAGGAGAATATTGATTTGTAATCAAACGCCGTTTTGTAGCCAGATTCGACATTTCGGTCATCTTGAGGGACAGTAGAATACGTGAAATACGATTTTTCAGACAAAATAGACATGGTAACTGAGAATATTATGCCTCTTGTTATGTTTAGGTAACACAATCTGGTAAACACAAAATATTAAGGCAAAATATTGCCAATATATCAGTTACAAGAAAATCGGGTTTGGCGTTTTCGTGCCTAAACAGATCACTTCGATTCATTCTATTTGTTGACATTATTGAGCGATGCATGACTATATACGGTTCAGCAACGTGACTTGCGCAGTCCCTCTCCCTCTGGGCTCTTTCGTCTTTTACTTACATGTTATTGATGTGATTAATTGTATATATTTGCCATTGCAAAAAAAAAAGAACAAGCAAAAGTAAACGAAGAAGCCGCGTTTAATGTTAGGTTTTGGGTGAAAAAGTCGTGCTTATTTTGTCGGACTTAAGTTAAGTTGAGTTTTGGCAAGGAAAATGCTACGTTTCTCCAGCAAAGCAGCGGGAAATTGGGAAAAGTACAAGTGAACTGACACTGTGTATTGTGAATCATGACGTTCTGTTGGGAAATATATAAACAAAGAGGCAAATTCGCAAGTGATGGTTGTATGCGGCCACGTAATGAAAATTTTGGCCAACCCAATCAAAAACAATAGTTGAAGAAATAAAAATAAAGAATGCCACCAAATGCGCCCAACATTAACCACATCGAACTTAAGAAAACCCAATAAATAAAAAATATCGACTTTAAAAAAAGAATAAGAGGACGTGTTTTTCTTTTTCGTGTTTTTTTTTTATCAAACTGTCATAAACAAAAAATTAGCGCAACAAATAATCAGATCATAATTTAAGTTTCTTCAATTGAATCATTCCTGTCCCGGTACGAGAGGGAGGAATCCGCCGTAATATTTTAATTGATCGCTTCCACTGGATTGATGCCCGATTTGGCTACTGTCCACTACATCACGATGGCTAGTCTCTGCAGGCGTTTCTTCACCTTTACGTTCGATTTCCTGCGGCAGGGCGTGCCATTTCTCGAAAGGAATGCTGGACATTTCTCCGACTTCCGACGGACTCTCCACTGAAGGCACGAAAGGGGCGTCCAGGTCGAGCAATTCCGGTGGCCCCGGCTGACTCTTGTACGTCACTATGTACGCTGGATGAACAACGGCAATCTGCTTACCATCCTCTTGTTGGATAGTTGCATACGTGACTGGCTGCTGATTATTGAACGATTCCATGTAAGCAGGCGACGTAGTCGTCCGTGATGGTAACTTGGTCGTTTTCCGTTTGGGTGGTTTCACTGTGCTGGTCACGGTAGTTTCGTACAGCGGGACGTTTAAAACGGATGCAACACCAACGGATGGATCAGGATTCTTAACAGCCACAGATTGCTCTGGCACCTTCGGTTGTTGATTGACCGGGACGATAGCTTCTTCACTTGGTCGGCTATGAAGCAATGTCGGGTTGCTAAACAGCGATGCGACGTCTTTGTGGGGATTCAACGGAACTCGTGGAGGCGGAATGCCCTGCGATACTGGGCTGATGCCTTGCGGTGGAACCAAGTCGGTCTCCAATGGAATTTCTGGGAATAAAAATCCTGGTGGAGGTCTTCGATGAGGAGGGGGATTTTGACGAGGTGGGGACAATCCAGTTGGAAGACGGTCTGGTCTTTCTTTGTTATTGCTTCCGGATGAAATTGGGAAAAATGGTTTCCGGACAGGGGCAATTTCAGGTTGACGAGGAGCCAGTGTTTCTTCCTGATTCGATGTTGGGAACGAGAGAGAATTAGGACGGTTGGGTGCATCGTTCAGAAAGTCACTTCGACGTTGGCTTCCAGGAGAATTCATCGGTGTGGCGGGCACAGAGTGAACTAACTGGGCACCGGCCACGTTCGGCGGGCCGGAAAGAACTGGACCAACGACGAGGTAAGGTGGTTTTCCTTGCTCGAGTTCGTGGGTAGTGTAAACGTAGAAAGCTGGTGGTTTGCTAGCACCATCTTCTGGAGCTGCCCGAATTCCAACTACTTGCGGATGCGTCGCAGCCGGAGTTGCACCCAGATTTGGGGGTAATTGTTGCTGCGGAAGCTGGAGGCCTAATCCAGACCGATCAACGGAGATGGGTGAAGGTAACAATGGCTGGTCAGGCCGACTGAAAAGAACGAAAGAGCCACTGTTGCTTTCTGCTGTGTCCAGGTCCGCTTCAGCGTCAGTCGATTCTGCAATACCGGAACGATCCATTTTCTCTGTTGCATCCAAATTTCCGGATCGCTGGCTACCAGCTGAATGACCCGACCGACGGCCGAAGAAATTGGCTACCGCTTGAGAGATGGAAGAAAATGGCGATTGCAAAGCGGAAGGAAGAGGATTAATTGTTCCTGGTCTTTGTTCTCTCGATGGACCTCCTTGTCCATTTGGCCGCAAGTTTGGCTGTTGTCCTGGTTGTTGTAACTGAGGTGTTTGCTGTCTGTTGAACTCAATCTGTTGCGGATGCTTGATAAACTGGAATTCGTTTGTTGGGTTCGTATTAGGGCGGAAGAGTGGCAGGATATTGGGTGGCTGGTTCTCTTTGGCGTTCTGTTGATGATCAGTTGGGAACCGGAACGGTGGACGAGGTGAATCGTTGCCGACCTGCTGTTTCTGCTGAGGGAATGAATTCCAACTGTCTGGCAATCTCTGATTGGATGGAAGAGGAGGCAGGAACGAGCTGTCCGATGAGGGACGAACGGGAGCAGAAGGCCGGAAGGCTGGACTGAAAACTTGCGGTGGTCGTGGATCGCGACTGGCCACAGTTGGATAAGGGCTGGCCACAGGACTCGGCGTGACAGCTGCTGGTTTCTGAGTCACGCCCGACGTGCTGGACAAATCCGGGCCGGAAGCTACAGCAGAAGGTCCATTGTCAAACATGAACAGGACACCTTCCCCTTTGCTACGTTCGTCATCGTAATCGTAGATGATGTCGGGCATATCGTCCACTTGCCCGACGGTGATCTGCGGTTGTTGTTGTTGTTGTTGACCAAAGTTTTGGTTTTCATCGGCAGCGAAGAATGGCTTTGGTGTCACTTTGATTTCGGCTATATGGTCATCAGAGAGAGGCCGATAGGACTGGTGGGGTGTAAAAATGGGCTCGCGATCGTTGTTGTCCAACCCTGCAACTACCGAATAATTTGGTCTCGGTGGCTGAGTGGGGGCTTTCTCCTCCTTCGCTGGTTTTGGCCGGCTATCTGGTTTGTACGGACTGAATCCGTCAAACGTTGGACGGCCACTTGGCTTGTAGGGTTTAAATTCTTCTTGACGGGGAGGCCAATCATCACCTGCCGGTTGATGTGATGTCTCTTCGTATGAAAACTCAGAAGGCCTTTGGCTTGGTCTACTGTCCGGTCTGTTGTCTGGTCTGCTATCCGGTCTGCTGTCCGGTCTGTTGTCCGGTCTGCTGTCCGGTCTGTTGTCCGGTCTGCTGTCCGGTCTGTTTTCTGGTCTGCTGTCCGGCCTGCTGTCCGGTCTGTTGTCCGGTACATATTCCTGGCTAGTCTCTGGTCTGTACGGCCAGTTCTCCGGCCTTTTCTCTGGTCTGCGTGTCGATGTACCTTCCTCCGAATGCGCATCGTCGTAACTCTGAGGCCGAGTCAATGGTTTGCGTGTAGCTTCCGGTTGGTACTGTGGTCGATAATCAAAAGTTTCAGGATCTTTTGAAACATCAGCCGACGGACGGACTTTTTGCTTTTTAGTGGTTGGCCTGTTTGAATACTGATCCTGATAACGCTGATCTTCTACAGTTGTTGTCCTGATTGTGGTCGTCGTCGTTTTGGGTTTAGACGAAGGCCTTCGGGTAGTTTTGATCGGAGCGTAGTCCGCTGAATCGTAGTCGTAATCGTAGCCACTCTGCGCTTGGCCAGCGTTGGACTTCACCGGCTGGCCGGCGGATTTGATTGGCTTAACTGTCGTCGTGCTGGGTGAACCCTGATACTTGGTATTGGCGTATCCAGTGGAAACGAGCGGGTATTTGTTCTTGAGAGGCAGTTTGAATTTGTCGTAAGGATTGTACGTGGTTCCATTACCATAATCATGAAGAGGGATGTTCAACAAATCGTGGAACTGAGGCGGAAGCAATTCGAAAGGATTGATTTCATTCGTTTCTGGCACTCTGGTATCCTTGCGATCGATCGCATCTTCGGCCTCCGCCGGTTGAACTTCCTCCTTGGCATCGGCAGCTGGAGGAGTGAATCGATTGGCTGGTCGGTTTCCGGTTGGTGCCGGGTTGTTCGGAGCCGCTTCGAGGACGACTCGTCCAGTGGTAGGATCCCGGTTACCATATACCGGTTGAGCCTCTGACCCGAACAAGGCAATCAACCGCTGCTGGTCGAAATTGGACCCCTCCTTCTTGATGGCTGCGGGTGGTGGGACCGTTGCCGCTGTCGGTCGTTGTTGTCGTGCGCCCGATGACAGCGGCGATTGTTTCTGCTGCTGGCAGTACACCGTTGCGGTGAACATTGCCGTAACGAAGACGGCAGCTGCTATTCTTTTCTTGAAGTTCATTCTAACGAAACAAACAAACAACAAACCATTTCCCGTCATTATTTTTCTTTCTTTACAGGAAGCTAAATAAATTTTCCCCTGATCGAGATGTCAGACAGGAAAGCGAGCCGCTCTAATTCTCTTCCGTTCAGTAAGTTTTTACAGTGCGCGAGTTCGATGTGTTTGTGACCGATAAATTGTTTAAGAATTGGGTGAAGCGCTGGGGAATGAAGTCAGCGATACACAGACCTCATTGTTAGAGCCAAATGAACTTTTGGATGTGGCACAAATACTTAATATGGAATAAGAGCTGGTTCACTTTTGTCGATAGTGATTCTACACTATGATGGCTGGACATTAACGCACGAGAAAGACTGTTGAAAGAGAAGTTGCGTGATTAAGTGGGTCAACCCTAAAGCTGCTGTCGTTCAACTTCGATATGATACAGGCCCTCTCCGACATCGTCTAGACCACTGCCGGAGACTTGGTTTATTCTTATGTTTTAATAGAACGTTAGCGAACCACTGCCTCATCAGAGCTGTTGTTAGCTTCCATGGAGCGAGAAAAATATTCAATTAATAAATCTAAATTCAATTTTAAAATTCGTTTTTGATTTAACGGTAAATTTACCGATTTTGGTTGTATGGCTTGATAAAATTTCCCACCCATATTAGGTTTGATGCTAGTGGGCTGATCATGGCTATCCTCGTCATCAGCTAACCAGTTTCTTATTCACACATAAATAGACATTAAAAATACCACACGCATCGCATGACACATCATTCACGCATCCGGAAACATGTTGCTGCTTTCGCATCGCGCCCTTTGCAGAATTGCGGAGCCTCGGCTGTGATGTGCCGTTACGTCCTTAGTTTCACATTGACGCAGGATTTTCGAAGAAGACGAATGATTGAAAAGAAACAATGAGGAAGCAAAACAAAAAAACCTGTTACTCCCGAATGAGTTGGAAAACGGTACCGGTGCTACAGGTCTTTCTCATATTCTTATACATGCCTGGCTGATGCCATCAACCCGAGATGCAAAGATTTCTCAAAATTGATTTGATGCCAAAAAAGAATTCATCCCGTTTGCATTGCTATATACTAGCTTGTCAAAATTCAGCATGGCAATTGCTCAAAGCACTTGAAAATAAATGAAAAACGAATACCAAACATTTCCTTTCGTGGTTGTGGTTTGAGAAAAAAAAAAGGGACACGTGGAAATTTAAAAAAAACTGTCTGGATTCTAACGATGGGAAATAGGAAAAAGAAATGACCGCTGGTCAACGGGGACCTTAAATAAGTTAAGGAAATCAAAATAATAATAATAATAAGTAATAAAAGGAGGGAGAGGTCAATGCCCTCTAAAGAATTTGGTACGCTCCCTTCCTGGGTTATACAATGTCGGAGATCAAATATACCTACGTCACTGAACTATCTCTTTCAAAGGAGGAAAAGTTACGACATGGTAAACATTCTTGAATCATTACTATTATTTTTTTCTCTTTTTACTTTTGTTGCTCGTATTAACCCACTTAAATGGAACCACTCAAATCCGGAGAAGGTTTCTTTTTTCTGTTGGTAAACAAAGACGTTTGAGAATACCGAAGGGTGTATGTACTCGCCCTCCCCGGTTTCGTCTATTATAAATTCATAAGGCATTCTCGGCTGTTTTTCAATAGTACCGTTAGGTTTTCTCCAGGTCCCCCGCCGTTTGCTCAAAGCGCCGCTAAGAGGTGAAATGGGAGAAAGGGCGAGAGGGAAATTGGAAACCGGGATTGGTTTACAACTCCAAGTTTTTAGAGGAACATCTTTCTTGGCGTGAAGGTTAAGGTCAAGGACGTGCACGTTCGCTTGAAACAAGATGATACTGTGCTATAACGTTGCGCCACGTTAACTATAGTTCGCTGTTTAACAAAAGCCACACCGGTGGGGAACATCGTTTGAACCCCAACGCCTTAACCTGTTGGCTCCGCCTAGCTCGACGTCATTCTCGCATTTCCTGGCTCGAGCCATCAACAAATTACAGACCTTCTTTTTTTTGCGATTCTATTCGTCTAATGAGGTTCAATTAAGATTTTGCCGTATACATGCGATATGCAAACATCCATTCAACGTATACACGCCCAACTAGCCTTCTTAACTTAATTGCATGACAATCTTAAACAATATTACGAATATATAATAACGTTCGATTAAGATTTTCTTACCTGGCTAACGATGGATGCTGGAAATTTCGCGATCCGTTAACAAGATTTCATAATAGCCGTGAACCGCTTTTTGCTATTCAACCACTGTCTTTTGTGTACGTTGTTTTCGAAAACACGTAATTAAATTAATTGGCGATTAGGTTGAAAAAAAAAACGGAATGATACAAAAAGAACCAACGCTGAGGGTCGGTTTAAAAGGACTGATCAGGGACGAGCAAGAACACTATAGCCTTATACGAATGGGAAGCCGTTACGAGTAGGACTGGAGACGATCCGTTATGAAGCTCCGGTCTAAATAGTAGAAGAAAAGGAGGAAGGGAAGGTGGGAGGGGCTGTCAGCAGAGAACAGGTGAGTGCAGAGTGGGATGTGTGTGTATATATGGTTTCTCGGACGTTAGTAAACCGAGACGAATTGAAAGAAAAACAACTGAGATCCCTGTGACCCATTAAACTTGGTCTTCTGTACTAGTTGTTTTTTTTATTTCTTTCTTCCTCGTCATCACTTGAGGGACGCTGTATTTCTTCACCGAGAAACTGCACAAAAGAAACAGTTATTCAAAGAGGTAGACCATAAAACAGGACCGAATATAATACTCAATTTTGTAACGCCCGGCTGCTCAAGCAGAGGCCGCCGCCACAGACAACCAAGTCACTTACAACTTGTCCTTTTTTTTTTTTACTTTATATTAGTAAATAATCCGTACTACATTTACTGTCTTGCATTTTATTTTTTGGGCACGAACGCCATATTTGTATTGCCCCAACATTCATGCGTGCAGAGTTTCAGAGGTGATTGCCGGCCATTTCCTCTTTTCATTATTAGACAATTAAAACGCTGAAATGAATTCATTTAAAATGATAATGGTTATGACTTTATGCTTTGTTGTAGTTTTGTACAAGCCAAAGTTCAGCTAAATAAACATTTGATGGTTTATGCAACAATGTTTACATAGTCCTGCAGGCGGTTAAACGGCATTTACATGAGCTCGGGTGTAACGGACTTATAGTGACATGTCTGCTTCCCTATTAGGGAATTTTAAAAAACGGCATACACAAATACCTATGTTTTCTCTGGAGAGAAGAAAAAAAATGAAAAGTTTTTTTTCTGATGGGTTGCGTGAGAATAAACGTACACGAGCTGAAGACAGGGTATATTCACGATTCCCTCTCCCAACAGCAGTGATAACTGTCGCGGTTAACAATTTTTTTTTTCACAGTTTTTTTTTTCTCTTTTTTGTGCTGTTATTTTCCAACATATCAGACACTTTCCTTCTATCGATTCCTCGAGCGTTTTTAATTCAATGCATCATATCAACAAAGTGTACGGTAGATGGTAATACGTAGGGTTCAACGACGTTGGCGGATTTCCACGCGTTTCCTTTCCATTTTTCAAGTTCCATTACGGAAAACAAAATGAATAACGGAAGAACAAGTTTCACCTGGCGACGAAGGAAACAGGTAATCGAATTCGTTTCTGATTTTAACGGGAAATTCCACGACCACGACTAACAGCGAAATTTTCAAACCCGAAAATGATTAAACTGGGAAAAAGATTCACGATTCTTCAGCTGCCGGATGGTCAACCGGGCCATCGCTTTCACTTCCTGGCGGATGTGATCGTTCATTTCCATTAGCCGACGAGGAACTGTTTTTCACAGACGGTGAGCCGTCGAATGTTTTGACCGAGAGTTATGCAATTTTCACGCCACCACATCAACAACGGATTTTCTTTATTTGGAATGCGGAACTGCGTTTCCAGCTTCATGATTACGCAACAAATGCACGTCAAACTCGATTAAGGTGACCCCATATATGATGAGGTACTATAGTACGACTTTCTGCGGGCTCTTGCCACACTGCTGGAGGCTTAACAGCCGGAAGTCAAGATTTCTTTACGACATTATGCATGTTTATTTGTTTGTCGAGTTCTAATTACAGAAAGCTATGCGGAAGGCAACACGTGATGTGAATGATAACAACAAATATATTTTTCAGTTAATATTGCTGGCGTCAGTTGCATTTAAAATTGTACAGAAAAGGAATAACCTAAAAAAAAAAGGGAATTCAATACACAAACGGACGTTCATTTCTCCGGCCATAGACTGGAACCTCTTACGGTAGGAACGTATAGAATAATTTATAGTGCAAAGACACTATTCATTTCGTATACCAAACAGAACAGATTGGATCGGAATGGAAGACGACAGATTTTGATCATGAATACGTGCATGTTGTTTATTGGATTTCTCGAGAACCGTTGCTTGACTTGTATCATGATTTCTTTTTTAGATCCTTACGGTAATGTTCGAACCGCTTCGGCAGTTTTCCCAATAACTGTGGACGTACTTGTTTCCTCATAGTCACAATCTTCAAGCATCATACACGCTCCGCAGTCATGATGAACGCAAAGATTGCCACGAAACAACAACGTTGTAAATAGTTAGGGAGGACAGCAAGAAACCCTGTGAGTGCATCGTTTTGACTAAAGAATGATCAACTTTGTAAGTATCAGCGCAATTTAGTTCAGTGTAATAGAAAACTTGTTCGGGTTTACAGAGGTGTTTGTTCTGAAGATAAATGCAAGGTACTTTAATTTTTCTGTCTGTTTATAGCTATCGGATACGACACAGACTTTTATTTTCCCTTTCCTTAACCAGGTACAGTTCATTTAAGAAACGCTGTGTTGGCGTACGCTATCCCTTTTCTCTAAGTAAGCAATAAAAGAAAGTAGCTAATTATTGGTTCACATTGCTCTTGGGTTGTTTTGCACATGTTGGCTGTTGTTTTAGCAGACCCAAGCTCGGAATTATTACGTAATTCCTGTCTGGTCTTTTTCAATACCGGGCAGCGTATACCAAGCAGATGGCAAACGCGATTTACACGGGTACGTCGAACAAAATTGTGCTAGAAAGTGAAGTACCGCAGGGCTAGAAAGCTCAGGAATTGACACGGGGTGCTACGTGAAAAACCTACTTTAAGCAAAGGTACGTACATCTAGACATAAAAAAAGAACACGTATTTAATGATATCCGTATGTCTCATTTTTCAGCACAGCACGTAAATCCTAACTGGTCTTTTATTCCTCTTCTCATCGCTCAGCAAACATCAGCAACGTATATTAGTGGCACTTGTTCTTCGTTAGCAAGCCGGTTACATCTTCTTTTTTTGCTAAACAAAAGAGAAAATTTAAATCCACCGCACACTGGGGGCAGTTTTGCACACCAATCACGCATTGAAATCTAAACTTACTCTTCTTAATTTCCAGGCCGTTTGGAAAAAGAAGCTTGTCCAAATTCATAAATGGCATTTCCATGATGACGGACACGACCGAAGACAACATGAAGGCGGCCATCAGTATTCCCAAATAAGTGGTGAAGAAATAATATTCGGCTACATACATAGGCTTACGCATATGGGAGACATATGCTTTGATGTAAGCGAAGTGGACGAGGTAGACTGCATAGCTCAACCGGCTTAAAGGCAAGAAGAACTTTGATGATAGGAAAGCGTGAATGTAACCTGTAGAAAAAAATTAGCATAGTGACAGTTTAGGTATATATTGCGGCAAAACATTTATGGAGTGATAACAGTTTACTACCTCCGTATCCGTGAGTGCAAGAAAATATGAGCCAAGCGACGACCACCGCCCAGGATGAACGATGAAACGCTCCGTACGAAATGCGGACGAACGAATTGATTACGGGAATTTTGGCCTCATCCAGGTAAGGCATCATGCCATAGATAACGAGCAAACCAATCAATAAAGCTGCTACCCATCCTGCAATGACTAAAAACTAATTGCATTTTATAAAAATTAATTTTCAAAGGTGTGTACGAGGATATAACTTTTCCCTTACTTTGTTGATGTGGATTTTTCTATCTTTGTTCTTATGTAACAACCACCCGAGCAGAATCCCCATTACGTATGGTGGAATGCGTGCGATGGTTTGGTGATAATGTTTTCTACAGTACTCGTCGAGCTTCTGCATTGCTGACCTAGCAAAGTGAGGGATAAAAACAGGTAAACATTTTGAGTTTGTTTCATAAAAAGCTTACGGTCTACTGAAGAGGACGGTCGGTGGTATGTCATAAGCTATAAACAGAGCCATGCAAAATCCTAGGAAAAAAAGAAAACAAGCAATTGTCCATATTAGGCCGGCTTTCCTCCAACGCCAGAGCGGGTAGACAAACAGTGGGCTCATCCAAAACATTTGCATTTCGCAGGCGAGATACCAAGCCTCGATCATGCCCGTCAACGGATTGCTCAAACTCGATTGCTGATCAATGGCGGCGACGTAGTTGTTGATGTAAAGCATGTGGGCCCACAAGTTCTGACGGACGCTCTTGCTCATTTGCTGGACGTAATTCCAATCGGGTCCCGTCCCGACGTGCGACCATAACGTCGCTATGAAAAGCTGTACGGATGCGTAGACTGGTGTCAGCCTTTAAACTGGGAATATGTGAGAAAGCTGTCACGTTTTTAAATTTATTTTTGAATTCACTGTTACCTGACGAATCGACGGATGTAGAAACGTTTGATGTTAAAGAAACCGCCGTGTTGATCCAACTGGCGCATTTGCGTGAATGCGACTAAAAGGCCGCTCATCAAGAAAAAAGTATCGACAGCAAACAATCCATTTGTGAAGATTTGAAATTCCCATCGTGATGCGTTCTGTGTACACATGCCAAACTTTCAGTCTAAATCCACTTTAAGAATTCTGTAATTCAAACGTACAAAGTCAATACCTTTATATCCAATTGTTTAGTGTAACTCATTCGCTGACTGAATTCTCCTGCTACGTGTATCAAGACGATCCAGCAAGTTGTTACAACTCGAATGCCATGCAAGCAGGCTAAACTGTCTTTGACATCATCTTTGGTCGAGAATAGCATTTGGCAGTTCCTTTTTGCCGAGAAACAGTGCAGCAGTTTAATGTGGAAGGTCTGTTGCGCAACATCCGAGCTGCTCGACGACGCCCCACTCCAACTGTCGTGAACGGTCGCTGTTAAAACAAGCGCTATCAAGATGCAAAAGACAGTCCTAAACGAAAGTTTGACACAATGTTAGTCGTTTTGTTAAACGAAAATGTTTGGATTGGTAAAAGATGTGAATTTGCATACGTACATGACGGTCATTGCGAGCTTATCGTGGCGTAATCTGTTGGTGTTGATCTTTTCTTGGGAGTAACAATAATTTTCGTTTGTAATGACCGCCGTAGTGAAATTAGTTTTGTTGATGAGTTGTTTTCCCACCATCTGGGCAACGGCAGAGCGCAAATCACTTGCACTACAAGTGGACGGAAGACAAAAGCCAACACTTGGCATCAAAAAATTCGATTTATGTTCTTTGGGCTCTCCTTCTTTACAAACAGCCGTTTTACTCGTTTCCGGGATAGCCTGACTGCGATAGTGGTGGTCGTTTTCGTGTTCCTGGATGGATTCATTTTCAAAAAAGACAGTGCAATACTGCCCTTGAAATGGCACGTCTTCCGGCTGGATGGAAAGGCATTCATCAAACAAACCCGAACTGTGATGCACGTTTTGACTATCAGTATGGAGTAACTGCTCCGCCAGTCGCCCAGAAGATTCGTACACTACATCGTAAATATCCTTATGAAACCGTGCAGTTGAAAAACAAAACGAAATGAAACAACTTACTGTTTACTGCCCATGATTGCCGTCGATCGAGTGCTGTTAAGTAATATTGTGTGTGATGGATGCAATACTCACTGATGTTGGCAGCTAGAGCAGTTGGCGAACTGGTTTGTATCAGCCAATCAACGAACACTTGGTGAGGAATATTCTTGGTCGATGCTTGCATGGGTAACACTTCACAACCGATTGGCACGTTGAGCCAAATCGCCAAAAAGACGTAGGCAAACAATCCTTTCGTCCGAACCTGGTCGCAAAGGAGTGGTGGAGCTGCCGACATGGTGGAGAAAAGAACTCGAGTGATGAAAGAGAGGTGTTTTCGTGAACCTTATCTAGGCCACAAGGTGCCTTTGGAACTAGAAATAAGGCAAACAGTAAGAAAAAAAACCAGTCGCGAACAGAAAAAGGAAATTATTTTGGCTATGCTATTGAGTGATGCAGCAACTTGTAGTCCATCTAGTTTCCTTTTCGGTAGGATCTAGTTCAGGCATAACTTGGGACGTTTTTACACCGCTATATGAATGCTGGCTAACTCACTGGATATCTAATTGTGAGTTGTGACCAAGCTTTCTGTTTTTTTTTATTGTCTTACAGACTACAGACGTACAGAGCAATAACTCTAAAAGAAAGTGCAGCGCAAGACAAATAAAACAGCTAACTAGCTAAGTGAATTATACTAATTTAAAACTAACGATTCGAGCTTCGTTTTTTCTCAAATAAACAAACAAAAAATATTTTCGCAACTTTTATGTGTTCCTCTGGCGGCCCTTATTTTAATCTATTTTTTTAATTTATTTTTTTATGCGTTACAACATAACCGTTTCATATGAATCTAGTTCAGCTGATGCTCTGCTTTGATGACGGGAATCGGTCGTTAACTAGTTATTGAGTTCAACGGACTCGCTTTCGTCATATAGCCTGAACCATGGATTTCGATTTTTGTGCACAACTTTCTACTCACAGATGGCGGTAAACAGTAGTTTGTTCGTGAGTTTTAACTGAGACGTCATAGGTAGTCTAAGGTCTAATCTTGGCTGAACGACAATGTGTTTCCTACAGCCATGTGAAAATCTTGAGTAGCCTTTGAAAAGAGCTATCCATTTTTGCGGGTTTCAAGGTTCTTAACACTTACAATTACACGATTCTTAAAAGTTAAAACACTTGCAGGAAAAGTTGCCGAAACCATTTTCTCGCCTGCCATTCTTGAAAACATGATGGCCGACGTCCTAGCACCAGCCAATAGAATTTTAGGGGAAAAATGGCTAGGGAATGGGAAAGAATCTTTCCGGGGGCCATTTTGTTTGGACATGTTTCGAGCTTTCGACCAGTTTGGCAGTTTCGTCAATCGTAGTCCTAAGTAAGCATGGTGGTCGTAAGTATAATACGTTTCATGGTTCTTTGCAGGGAACTTTCGTACAAGTTGAGTATGTTTGTTGTTCAGAAAGTTTGTTGCTGATCTTAGGATTGATGTTGCCTTTAATCCTAAACATCGTTTATCGAATTTTCATGTGTTATCATTAGTGAAAAATGCTGATGCTTATAATCATTTACTGTTGCACTACTGGTGTGATTTACGTCATCTCTGGTAATTGACACTGGTCAGTAAGAAAAGAAAATCGATTAACATTTAGGTAGCCTACACTTTGATCCATTGCAATAACAATCTTGCACATTTTGGTTTGAAAAAATACTAGAATTTTACTTGTTTTGTTAGGTTTACATTGTATTTATTTATTTATAATATACATATATTACTTTATGTATTATATTTATATTCACAGTCATGATAATCACACTTCGAATAAGAATTCTAGCTGTTAATTTCATTGCCTATTTCTATTTAGTTACAGATGACTTACAGATGAAATCTTGGAAATGGGAGGAGCCAGAAGCCGTATAACTGTCGGAAGCTGGGTATCCGATGAATTGTTTTCCGCGTGGTAAATGTGCTAGGAACCGCCTTACCAGAAACACCTCCAAGAGGCTTCAATCAACCGGCCTGTGACAGAATTGCTGCCTTACGCGAATTTACGTCTCTTTCGTGGAAGAACATTGAACACAACAAGATATCGTTAAGTTTATATATGCTCCAAAGCTCGGTTTGGATGACACTAATTAGTACCCAGCACATCACTGGCGAGGTACTCAAAGACTGTGACTGTGTCTTTTTCGAACATGAAGGAAGGAACCCTGTACATGGCTTTGACCATACAGCTTGGTGCAATGCAGTATTGTAGAAATTCCGGAATGCAACGCATGTAAATTCTTTGTCATTTTTAAAATGATTATCTAATGGACTTACTTCACGGTCATTATTGCAGAATCTTTGAGTGGTTATGGGCCACTTTGGATATGAAACACGTTTTTGGGGCGGTTGAACTTAGGAAATTAGGTGTCCTTCAGTCATCAGATGCAAACCACAATTGGTTTTTCTTCACGGAGAATTCTCCATCCGTCTGAGGCGATTCACTGCTGCGGAGGATACAGAGCTATTGGAACTTCTAAACATTGACCTGGATTCAGTTTGATACTTTACTAACGGAGGCTCAGTGATGCCTTCTTCTAGGAGAATCAAATAATTCCTACATCTATTGCTTTCATGGTATTATTTAAATTGCCCTTAATGCTGTGAAACATTTAATCTTATACATATTTATTTAGTATTGAATGCTATACAGGATAGGTTATTACAGTGGCAAATTCTGCCGCACGATCGGACTTCTAGTGCTGTTTCTTGGATGCGCATTCAGCAGGAGGGAATCAGTGGTGGTTACGAATCTAAAATTCTTTATTTTCTACGCTTTTAATTCCCAAATAAGCAGCTCACAGGTATGGAGTTAATGAGTTATCAAATTAGAATACTCGTACTTTATTATAAATGTTTTCCACAGCCGCTTTCAGTTTTACATCTGTTTTACTATCAGATACGTGTGGTCGCTTTCATCCTGTTTTTGCTGCATCGGAAGACAATTTTGATGGCCAACCTTTTGAAACTCTTGCTCGCCTAGACAGATCAAGTTCTGCCCACCTTTATGTGACCATTAGAAAGTTTTGCCATTCAAATGTCAGAAGACTTTAGACCACGAAGAGTCGAAGAATCGATCCTTTGGAAAAATGCCTCATCCATGTCAATTCTCCTGATTCCAAAACCTAGTAACGAGCACTATGGAACGCGTTGAAAATCTAAAAAACAAGATTTTTCATTTTGAGAGAATGTAACCGCCAACGGCACTGTCGTTATCGCACAAATCAATTTCTCTCAATCAATTGTGATAGACACAATTAAGGTAATTTTTCAAAATCCGCATTTGTCCACGATTTAATTGTTAGCGATTGGGGTCTGTTTAGGTGTTGTACAATTTTAGAAAAGATTAAGTGAGACCAAAAGAAAAAATTGAAAGCGCGCTGAAGGGATACTAGACATCGCAGCAAAAAATCTCTCCCAGAAAATATCAATTCTTTTGAACTCTACATTTTTCAATTTTACGGTTGGTAACTATTCATTCAACTAAGTCGAAGAAACGAATATAACGGCTTCATATTTTTAGAGTCGTCTAGGTCTCAATGGTGCAATATTAACGGTCCGGATTGGGATGAATTTTCCTGACAAGCATGGCGCTACTCTTCACCAGAACATACTGTTCTGTGGACTCGCAAAAGATTATCAACGCTTGATCCGGTATTTCAACGCACCATCGAGCTCATCAATTTTGAAAATATTCCCGCTGGCCAAAACGCTATGGTCGCGATGATGAGCTACCCTGGATTCGATATCGAAGATGCTACTGTTTTGAATAAAGCCTCTCTGGATCAAGGTAACATGAAATTTTAGCTTTTTGTTTTACCAGGGATTGCGACTTTGGACCACCCGACAGTAGCCCCCGACGGTACCCCGACAGTGGCCCCCCATGACACCATCCCCCCCGACAGTGGCCCCCCACGACACCATCCCCCCCGACAGTGTCCCCCCACGTTTTTGAATGGGGGCCACAGACGGCGACGGAGTCGACACCAGCCCCCCCTGGCAATTGAGGCTGGTGGGCCTGTGTCGTGTAGGCATCCGACACCAGCCCCCCCAAGTTTTAACGATCAAGTGCGTAGGGGGGGGGGGGGGCAGTGTCGTAGTATCAAGCGACACAGGCCCCCCCCCCCAACCACTATCTTTCCAGTGCATAGGCCATGTTCCAGTGACAGTGACGCTTTTCTACATGCTCTGTAGAGTCTAAAGTGAAAGGGCTGTTCAATACGTGGTTGGAAATTAGTGCCCCATGAAGTACTGAAAAACTTCTATCTACGTATTATCTGGAGGTAAGCTTTCTTTTGCGTATTCGAAGTTGTTTGGTAAACATATATTTTTCTTTGTATTGTAGAGCCTACAAATAAAACAAAACAAGCTGGTGGTAGACTGGCGTAGACTGGTAATAGTCTGATGAGAGTCAACATCCTCTCTTAATAATAAAATGAAAAATATGTGTTTACCAAATTACTTCGAATACGCAAAAGAAAACTTACCGCAAATAGAAGTTTTTCTGTATTTCGTGGGGCACTAATTTCCAATCACGTATTAAACCGCGCTTTCACTTTACAGAGCATGTAGAAAAGCGTCAGTGTCACTGGAAAAATAGTACGACACTTGCCCCCCCCCCCCCCCCTACGCACTTGATCGTTAAAACTTGGGGGGCTGGTGTCGGATGCCTACACGACACAGGCCCACCAGCCGCATTTGCCAGGGGGGGGCTGGTGTCGACTCCGTCGCCGTCTGTGGCCCCCCATTCAAAAACGTGGGGGGACACTGTCGGGGGGGATGGTGTCGTGGGGGGTCACTGTCGGGGGGGGATGGTGTCGTGGGGGGCCACTGTCGGGGGGGGATGGTGTCGTGGGAGGCCACTGTCGGGGGGGATGGTGTCATGGGGGGCCACTGTCGGGGTACCGTCGGGGGCTACTGTCGGGTGGTCCAATGTCTGCATGCCGGATCTCAGGTGAATATTTATATTTTCGTTCGTTACATCTACATCTGGCTTTATGCTTTCAGGTTACGAGAAGATATCCCAAAGAGGACTTAATGTTGCCTTAGCCCACCAAATCCAAGTAATTTAAATCAGGCCTCAACTCCCCAAAGTGACTTATGGCGTGTTATTTATAACACCGCAACAATTCTGGTAAGAATCATGTGTTTATTATTTATTATATTACAGGTAAAACACATGTCAGTTATACGAGATAGGCTAGAAATATTCGTATAACGAGTAATCAATCGAATCTTCAACAGAACCATTCCACATTAATCCTCGACTGCATCATGTGGTCAATGATGCGGTCGACATCGTCATTTGGCTAAACCAGTGTCCTTAGCTAAAAGTCATCGGCTTTTCCGTTTATCTTTTGCTCCAAGCCATAGTATCATATCTAACTAATCTTTTTTTTTGGAGGAGAAGACAAAAAGTCTGGCTAAATCTGATTACACACAGGCGAGAAATATATAAGTGTCCATCTTTCTAATTAAAAACTAAACAAGAAGTTGTATTATTATTATTATTTTCGTGGTAGATGAGTCGCCGCCTTCAACTGGATCAAGTTGGTACCTGATTGTTCTGACAATCTTCGAAGCCGATCCAATACAACGCGGCACGTAAACAACACTCAGGCAATCAGGCTCTTTGCTCACAACTAACTATTTGACCCATTGTTTGTTTTTTGTTTTTTAACCGTCATTAGGATGGTGATCATGTTGCGTTGTCAAATGAAATTGACGTGATTTAAGCGTCTCCTACAGTCCGACTCCGACACAAACCAGAATGACCCAGCCCTCATGGATGCTTTGCTATTCTTCATCTTGCGTTTCTTCTCTGGTGAAGGAGACCAAATTCGACTGAGCCGAATGTTCCGCAATCCACGGATAGCTGAAAAACTGAATCACCACAAGGTTGTTAACAATTTCATCAAGACTTTATCACCGCTATCACTTGGCTTCGATCTACAATCCGCTGCCACCAAGTATTCCAAGAACGCTTGTTGCATGGGGATCGTTTTGGCAATGGGGCATTGCAGCATTATCCTGTACTACGTGAAATTCAACCTGATTGGGCTCCGTTCATCGCACGATTGGCCTATCACGCGTATGATATCTTCGTAACCAAGCATATCCGCTTGCTGAGAGAAATGGCTACCAATCTGGTTGCTACAGCGCAATATCTTCTTCCGGGCAGTGACAATCTTCCTTATTTGCCCAGCTTTACATTGGAGGCGATGCGTTGGTTTGTTTGTAACTGTGGAACACTAAATTGTGTCGGGAACTGTGGACATCCCACGCGGGAATCCATTTGCGTCAATTGTCGCGTTGCCCTTAGTCAAGCCTATCCCAATCCACGACCTGGATTTCGACGAGCAACCGCCAGAGACTTTCAGCCACCGACTGGAATGCACGTGACTCGAGCCGCCACCCGTACTCCAACCTTTGCGGTGAGAAACTGTTCACCCGTCGTCACTCGATTTGCACTCCTGCTGAATTCGTTGGCGCTGATGAATACTGCTTTAAATCCACGAACAGAACAACACGCCATCGCTCATTTACTTCTGACGCTTCCACTTGCCGAACGTCAGCGAGTTGAAAATCGTCAATCATTGATTCAGCTTCTGTCCAATCACATAATCGTCCATTTGGATCTTCTCTGCCAGCTGTTAGTGGCATCTAGACCACAATTGGCAATGACGGACAAGTTCTGCATTGGCCATTTGTTACTCCACAAATTACTCGCATCTCAGGACCGTTCATTTCTTACACGCGCGGCTGATTTTGCTGATGGAACGCAGTCAAGAGAGGCTTTTGAAAATAGTCTAACAAGACTGCTGGCCCAACAAGTCTACATAGCGGAAGAGCTTGATCAAATTGCAGGGCAATCAGATGCGGCATCGAAGGGATTTCGGCAATCCTTCCTGCACAACGAAACATCGCATTGGGCCTATGCAAGAAGAGTCTTTGCTGACCGACAAACACTACAACTGGAACTGGCCAGGAACGGTCAGCTGCGCAAAACTCTGCCTTTCCTGAGTTTCCTACGGGATGATGAAAATTGGATGCGCAAATTGAATGCATTGCCTTACCTTGGCGACGCTTTGCGTTTTGTCGCTCTCGTCCGCACTGTTTTGGCAGGAGAAATAACTGTAGAGGAAGCAAACCGAATGACTATCGTCCAAGGTTTGGAAAAAATCACGGATATCGTTATGCAGAAAGTGATACTGTTAGATCGCGGGCGCCCAGTAGCGACTAGAAAACATGTGATGGACCGGTTTGATGGTTTCAAACAGTTGTGGGATCGATTCAGTCAGCTAGAGAACGCGGAGAAGAAAACGTTCTTGGATTACTTCGAATGCCAACAAGTTGATGTCAACGTTAGACCCAAAACAACACTTGATAAAGCTGCACCCCATATTCTGATTTTGGCCGGCAGTGAACTGCCGGAGACTACGTTCAGTTGCCAAGTACTGAGTCACGCCGTGGGATCTGCTTCATCCATCGCCCTCACCGACTTCATTCAGCCGCATTGTCGAGTAGGCCCAGGACGCGTCCGACTCTCATATTCGAGCGCTGCAGTTTTAACTGACTTCGATGAATCACTAAACGCCCACGTTTCAACCGAAGAGGTCGATAAATTTATTCGTGATCATGTTATCGACCGGTCCACTCTCCAGCTTGCTGGGTCATTCGCAATGGCTGCCATTTTAGGACCGGCTGGTAGTACAATAGGGAAGGGTTGTTTCTTGATGTCATCCCAGAATTTGTGTTCAAAGACGATATGGAATCGGGAAATTTTCTTGTGAGTCTGGAGAGGCGCTCTATCGCTTGGCAGCCATCTACCATACCTCCTCAACTCCAGGAACTCATCCTAGCTGACTTGGTACGTTATCACAAGAATTACATTTTAAAAAAATGTTTCATGTTTCGTCATGTTTCTATGAAATTGCAGGGAAAAAATCGCTGTTTGGCCGAGGCCAGATCGGTCCTCATTTCCGTCGTCACGCTTCTTCAGTCAAATTCCTAACCACTAGTCGTTAGCAAGGTGCGGAAGAACTACATCTGCGACGTATTGGAGGAACTGGTGCAGGCAGAAGTTATGACAGAACGCCACGTATCGAACGCCACATATCGAACGCCACAGTAGGCGCCCTCAACAGACATATGAAATTGGAAGTCCGTCACGCCTTTGGTTTGCTGAAAGCCATTGTGGTTCGAATGAAAGGCGATGACATTTTCGGTGGCCGCGTCCGAGATGGTTGGACGACGATGATTCCAGAACGCCTTGCTCAACTGACGAGCAAAAAATTAAGAGCCGATGCCCAACCCGGTGGAATCCTGGAACGTGTGTTACAGATAGTCAACGTTATATCCGGTACTCAGCCTGTCCCGGTCGAGCTTACCCCCGACAAGTCTTTGTTGTATGCCATCAGACAGATTGAAGGTCCGGAATGGGATGGCATTCCCGCCGTATTGAAAATGGAGCATCTTGGCCACCTACTCTTGATTGTCGAATCCGTTGCAAAAAATTAGCATTAAGTCAGTTGTTATCTTGTCTTTATTTTTAATCCAGTTTGTTTTGTTATCCGATGTTACACCAATTAAGATTAATAATTATTGACTTCTTCCTGCAACGTGTGATCAAAGATTTGGTGAAAGTCATTCCTGTATCTTTATTGGCAATTCATTTCTTTGATTAAAAATGTTAATAATAGTGGTTACTTTTCTTTCAGGGTTTTTTCTTTTTTCCAAACTTGAAACGTTGAAACAAACAAAAAGCTTGGTTGAAACTTGAAAGTTTGAAACAGCGATTTGTGTTTTACCTTTCTGCAATGCGGCAACATAGGTTTGCATGTCGATCTGTGACCGTTTTGTGTCGACTGTCGAGTGAATTATCAGTGTGACTAATTGCTGGAAGATTGCAAGGGAAATCTTCATGTGGTGTGTCGTTGTTCTAAGTGCTGGTGACGTATTCCGTTTTCAAAAAGCGTTCGTGTGTGGGAACAATACCTGAAGTTATCATAGCCTAGTAATGTTAACTTTCTAAGTCCTACTTTATGACACCGGAGGCCACAACGTTTCAACAAAGATGTAAACAGTGCATCCTCTTTATTGCTGGCCCTACAATCTTTTCAGTCTTCGTGCAACAGCTGTAAGTCGAATAGCCATCCCTGTTGTAGTTTCAAAAACAACATAATACTCCCCATTAAATAACACTTTGCCTTATTTCTTCCATTTAGAAGGCCAAACAGTCTAAGTGCTGGTGACATATTCTGTTTTGAAAAGGTGTTCATGTGTGGGAACGATACCTGAAGTTATCATTGCCTAGCAGTGTTTACATTCTAAGTCCTACTTCATGACACTGGAGGCCATAATGTTTCAACAAAGATGTAAATAGTGCATCTTCTATATGGCTGCCCCCACAATCTTTTCAGTCTTACTGCAACAGCTGTAAGTCGAATAGCCATCCCTGTTGTAGTTTTATAAACAACATAATATTCCCCTTAAATAACACTTTGCGTTATTTCTTCCATTTAGAAGGCCAAACAGTAAACAAACAGCAGCCTGTAGGAGATCATCGTGGCTCGTCGTGCTATGGTATTTTTGTTATTTGGCCCCGTCTTCGCCTCACCCGTCTTCGCCTCGCCCGTCGTCGCCTCGCCCGTCTTCGCATCGCCCGTCGTCGCCTCGCCCGTCGTCGCCTCACCCGTCATCGCCTCGCCCGTCACCGCCTCGCCCGTCCCCGTCTTCGTCTCGTGGTCGCCCCGTCGTCGCCGTCATCGTCGTGGTATTGTTGTATTTTGTTATGTGTTTGCTATTTAACCCGTTGGCTGCCACGCCCTTTGCGCTCCCCTTTTTTTTAGCGTGTTAGGGACGGGCCGCGCTGTGCTGCTCCATGGCGTATTTGCTATGGGGTGGGACAGTCGCAACTGCCCAAGATTGGCCTTTGGGCCGGCCTTCGGGCCATTTAGGCAATGCACCCAACAGGGACTCTCTTTGTTGGCAAGTTCATAGAGACCAAGGGTGTGCATTCCCGGAATGGTCTCCTTGAACTTGTCGGCCCGGACTTGTCTTCGGACAAGTCCCCCTTGGCGCCATCCCTCTGGTGGCGCGTAGCAAATGTATGGCGTGGCAGCCAACGGGTTAAGTATTATTGTGTATGTATGTATGTCTTGTATGTAAAACAGTGGTGGAATTGTGGGTGGATGGTGGGACAATACAATTCATTTTATTTAAAAGTTTTTCTGTTTTTATTTATATATTTTTGACTTAGCCGAGATGGGGTTCGAAACCAAGGACCCAAGTTGAATAGCATTCTTTCCTCACGCTCTAACCATTGAGCTATGAGAGTTACTACTGTGAATTATAAGTCTTCTACACAATATAGGTAACTGTGCAGAGCAGTCAATAGACTACCAGTTCTCATTGGGGGGGGATGATAGGGGGGGTTGCCAGGAAGGTATCGCACTCGCCTAGCAACTCCGAGGTGTGGGGTTCGATTCCCAGTCAGGCTTCCAACCTTCCACGTCTGCAAGTCTAGTCGAGAAACTTCCCCGTTACGAAGTAACGGGATGGATATTTTGATACTACAAATTATAATATCTAGATATAAATTTTAATAAAGATGTCATTCTCATTCTTCCAGATTAATATGTAGTTTGGTAGCCATATTCCAATATAACATGCATATTTTCGTTCAACTATTAATATTTGTTGTAATTAGTATGACGTTTTCGGGTTTTGAACCCTCAACCTTCGGCGTGTTAGGCCGATGGTCTACCATTGAGCCATCTGTCATGTATTCTTTTTGTCTACTTTTTCGTATCAATTGAGTTCAACAAATCTGGACTTAGAATAATTTTGGCAGCATGATTCAAGATAAATTCATACTCGCACACAGCCTCACACTTGTCCACAACAAGGAAATGAATTTAAATATTTTGTTTCCCTTAACCAATTTTATCCTCAAACGGGAGTTGAACCCGAGACCTTTACATCTATACATCAACGCTCTACCACAGAGCTGTCATCGGTTTTCCATATATAACAACGTAAGCATATAGCTTTACGAGCCCACCAAAATTGCTTTTGCAACATTATCTTTTCGAATCTTCTAGTAATAGTTAATAAAATTGGTTGAGCATCGGCAATGCGTGTCGAAAGATTGAGGATCGATCCCCCAAAGAGTTGACTAATGATGTGAATATATCAACAATGCACTACATCTGATAAGGTAATATAAACCAAAATTGCATGCAAGAAAAATAAACTGTGAGTTTATTGTTGGCAATCCTAAATACAAAAAAGAAATGCAAAGGTCAGAAAATGAGAAGTGTGAAATAAAACAATAAGTATATTAAAATTTAATGTAAAACAAATAGTTGTATTGACAATTTTATATATGTAGAAACATTTTGCACCTTTTGATCAATCAATTTGTTATAACATAAGTATACCTTTACACTGGATTAACGCAGAAAAGTGGCTAAAGTCTCTTCAGTCTCATTTCTTGCGTGTGTTGTGGAAGTGACACATCGGTCTAGTCGTTAACGTCTGTTTGGTTCTCGTCAAGAAATCACGATTGACGAAACGTTCCATGCAAGCCCCAATAGCAATTTTTCTTTCATTTCAATTTCAAAGAGCATTTGCACGTTAACAGGGAACGAATGGTCTGTTAATTTTGTCCAATAATAAAGACGATAGTTCCAACAACGTGATAATATCCATGCTGTTAAATGATGACCAAGTAATTTAAGATCCGTACCCGACCCAGCTTAATCATCTTCATTAGAGTAGAAGATATCTTCCCCATTTCACTCATTAATATCTTTGACAGTCAATGTTTCCTTGAAAATCTAAAACGTCAACTCCAATACTCGCTAGGATAGTATACTTACCTGTGGTACTCAATAAACCTTTGATAAAATGATCGTTTAATGAATCCCCTTTAGCATCGTCAACAAGCAAAACACTAGTGGAATTGACAAATCCTATAACAAATAATCAGACAGCACTGATTATGACAGTCATAAAAAAACTCTAAAGCCAAACAGAAAGATGTAAATTAATTTACAATTACTATTGTTGAAAACACTAAACAAATACCTGTGAGAGATTAAGATGCTGATGATATGACAAATTCCAACGTAACCAAATTCATTCCTTCAAGAATGATCTGTCATTATTTCACTCCTTTACAAGCTTATTAGCATTTGCGATTCAAATAAGCTACCAGCACTATGTGATTTTTGCCACTTAACACCTATTGAATAAAATTAATGAAAAGTTACTGCAAATTTCCATCCTTTGATTATTGTTACCATATTTTTGATATTCTGATGCAGTGCTCTTTTAAGTGAGAAACTAGTGTATAGGCAAATTGCGAAACACGTCCACCTTGGGAACGAAAACTACGTCCATGTGCAAAAATAGTGTGAATCACTACACGGGGATAAAAAAAAGCGAGACAACTACACTAGTGCATTTCGTGCAAGTGAATGATCTAATGAGGTAGAAAATGCAAGGCGGAGTTTTGTTTCTTCATTCTTGAATTGCCCAAGGATATTCTAGGTTATTGGAAGAGATTGGGTCAAACGAGGGGGAATGGCCATATCCTCGAGCGCACATGGAAGAAATACAAAATTTTTCTTTCAACAGCTGTTGACCTTCAAAATTAGGTACCTCTACCCCAATAATTTCAATTCCTGGAAAGGCAGTGGACGTGGCACGTGTCGCTGTGTGTATAAAGGCGATATACAATTCTTCAATTCAGTCATGCAAGGATCTTTCCCTGCAACTGTCCAGCTGATGCAAATCTACCAACGAACACTTCGATTGTCAGGTAAGTCGATGTTCGCTTCCACTGTTTCTTAAATATTAATTGAAATTACCACATTAACAGCTCTAAATTAAAAATTGTTTGAATCCTATGTAAGCAAATGCATGTCCTAACCTATCATCCTGTTTTAACATGAGTATACCTTAACACTAGATTATAGCTAATTGTTTGCTCGTTAAACTCTACAGATGATCTTTAATAATGAATTTCTGACCCGAGGTAATCTAATTACATACCTGTAAATGTGAGTCCACTGAGCAATGCTGCGGATTCTAGACGCCCTGTCTGCTGTATGGTCCTGCTTCGCAAATATCACACCATTCCACAAGAGCGTATCTGAGACAACGCCAATTGGGTAGTCACAATCGGTTAAGTTAGTTAAAGTGTCAGTTATTTACCAGTAGAAATGTGACTGTCATGGTAGTATGTTATTTCTTTGCCTGCTAGTTATTAGGTCCCTTCTTTCTTAATTTCCATATAATTGTTTAGCGTACTTTATGTCCATAATTAGTGACGTAATTGTTCTTCCCGTTGGTGAGTCAGGACTTGATACTTTCCGCCTGGAAATACCTTTCGACATGGGAACTCAGCCAATCTAAGTCACAGAAGCCAATGTAGATGGAAATAGGCAGCCATCAGCGTAAAATGTGCACAGTTTATCTAGCATCTTGATTTATCTGCAATAACTGTTAAATGGTAATACGTTATTATGTTGATGGAAAAGAAAAATTAAAAATTTCTGAGATCACCGTTAATAAAATTCGTTAGATGAAAGATTGAAAATCCATCCATGTATCGTATGCAATCTACCACGATGCAAAATTTTCTCTTTAGAAAACCATATTTAAATTAATAAAGCTAACATAGGAAGTCCTGTTAAGCTGTTTGCGCAGCGCATGTTCTTTGATAGGATATTCGATATACTTCGCGAAATTTCAATGGCCCAATGAATACCGTTCATCCGCTAGAACTGTGATAGAAAATTTTCTGCATCAATATTGAAATCCACACTTTTGATCCGCCAAATGCGATGCCGTAGTGAAATTTTCCTTCCATGAGCCCGGCTTTTGCAGCCAAAGCAGTTTACAGACTGTCATGCGAGATGGAAATCCGTAGGGATTCATGATTACATCTGGACAAATTCCAAGCTCTGTAAAGGGTAAGTCTTCCTGTTCTGCAACAAGCGTTGTATGTAATAAAGAAAAGTGGTTATTTAAATTTCAGTTAAGGTTGAACAAGGTCCATCCAAGCAAATCCATCCATGTCAATGTTGGTTTCTTAGTTGTTAGCAAGTTGAACACAGCAAATAATCTAATACAAATGGAAAAGATCTGTATGTACCTGTGACTCATGTAATGTGTGGCAGTTTAAAAGTGTAAAAAGATTAGCAGATCTTGCCTCCATAGAGTATCTGGATATAAAGAAGCAGCCAAGTTGAAAACATAGCAAATACCCTAAGGTAAATGAGACAAGATTGGTACATACCTGTGACTCGTAAGCTAGAGACTTGCCAATGACATGGCTATCCTGTTATCAATTATAGTTCATATTTAAACAATGTAACTGAAAAATTTTATGAATCTTAATAATGTCTGATAATATCCAAATAACAGCAAAACTTAAAAAAGGGAACATTTAATTAAGTGTCCTAATTATGTAACTTGGAGTATCTCTACAAAATAACGGGCTCCACAATATACTAGTCAGCAGAGATACAAAAAAATTCCTCCCTACTAAATACAGTTTTAAAAACTGATGGGCTAGAATAATAACTTTATCAAATGAAGATCGTGGTTATACCTGAGCAAAAGGAACACAAGCCGACACTATTTTTCCAAAACGATGGGTATTGGTTGGACAATGCCTGATTAAACAACAACCTGCGGATGAAAACACCACAATTAAAAAACAATGAAAATGTCTGGTTGCCCAATGGTTCTCACTTTGACAAGACAAAGTGAGAAAGGCATAAGGGGCTCCCTTTAATGTTGCAATCAGCATTTAAAAAGCCTGATATATGAAGACCAATAACAGCAATGCAGGTTGCTCAAGTGTCTTCAAAAATTCACCTGCTCAGCACCCAAATATCCAGAATACCAGTATCGCCATCGCTGTTGACGCTGACAACAGAAAGGATGCTAACTAACACTTATGAAATTTTATAGCTTTTTACTGTATATCCCAGCGTAAATTGTATTGGAAACGTCATGCCAAATGCCTTCCAAGTTCCAGTAGGACCATCATCAGTAGACCACATACAATACAAGAACACCTAAAATGGAGATAAAATATTCAATATTAATTTCTATTACTTTCTATTTATACCTACCTACTATTCTATTTATTACCAACACGATTACCAACGAGGCCTCCTAGTTGTGCAACTGCAACACTCATCGACTTTCACAATTCACACATGCATACGCTTCCAATGCGCGTCGCTAATTCGCTATTAACTGGTGCCAAGTAGCTTCGTGTAGGTGCCATTAGTGCCTTAATCGTGACGGTCACATCTGCCGCCTATTAGAGAAATTTGGTACTACATCCTCTATATTGCAATTCACCCGCCTGGTTTATTAGACAGCTTCCCTGTCGGGGAAATTAACAATGTTTCGAAAGAAGTTTATAACAATAGCAAGTGTTGCGTCTGGCAGTTTTTTGGCCGGACTTGCAACTGATAAATTACAGTCGTCACTTAAGAACACACACTTTTTAGAAGAGGCAATAACCAACCATGATGATGTTCTACTGCCTAAGCCCTGCTTACCAATATTTGGTACGGTATCTGCTGCTTCGATTGTACCTGCGAATACTAAACTTGATCAAAGCAAGAGTATACCTCCTGAGCCAACCCCTGGTGCCTCTCGGGTTTCTCAGGTACGAACAAATTAATTTGGCTTTTCATAACAATACTGTTTCTAGTTAAATAATGGTTATTAAATGTATTAGATAATGAGATTTGGGTTCCCTGGATTAGACAATGTGAGATCGCTGGATGATTACATATTATCCTATGACAGAAGAAACAGAACTGCCCATTGGGTATTTGAACACCTAACTGCTGAAACTGTTGCATACAATGAAAAAGTTGATCGTTCAAAATGTGAGTTTGTGGAAGATGAATCAATTCATCCTTACTTCAGATCATCAAATTCAGACTACAAAGCCAGTGGATTTGACAGAGGTCACCTAGCAGCAGCTGGAAATCATCGTAAAGACCAACTTCATTGTCAGCAAACCTTCCTTTTATCCAACATGTCACCTCAAGTTGGAAAGGGTTTCAATCGGGATTCATGGAATAGACTAGAAAGGCATGTCCGGAATCTGACAAAAAGCAACAAAAATGTTTATGTCTGTACAGGTAATTGGAATGATACATTGGACTTTTAAGTGATTTTTCTGGAGTTAACTAACACTTAAAAACAAAACATTCTTTTTATTTTATTTAGGGCCACTCTATCTGCCTAGGTAAATGGAAATTATATGACTTTTTTTTTCTTATATATGTATATACAGTGTTTTCTCTTCTTTAGGAAAGAAGCAGATGGTAAAATGTATGTTAAATATCAAGTAATAGGCAAAAATCATGTTGCAGTACCAACCCATTTTTTCAAAGTCATTGTCATGGAAAACCACAAACAGGAACTGTCATTAGAATCCTATGTTATGCCAAATCAACCAATTGATGATAAAACACCATTAACTCTCTTCCAAGTACCTCCAGAAACAGTGGAACGAGCGGCTGGACTTTTATTCTTTGACAAATTGTCCCTTGACAAATTAAAAACTATTAATGGGAAAAATGAAGTTTGGTTGTAAAAGTTAAATATTTACAATTGATTAGTGCAAACTCAGTATTTGAGTAAAACACAATGCAGTGGTTGCAAAAGAAAGAATTAAACTTATGATTTATATTCTTTTTGTTTTATTTAATGAAGAAGAATACAAGACTTGATAATCATATCGATCGAAATGTTACTTCACTCGAATTCTTAGAAAAGCGTCCATGTACAATTAATTAATGAATGGAAATCAATCCCGATTCAATGAGCTTCTGGATTTTTGAAGCTATCGCTGGATTTTTCAAATGACTAAAAAAAAGACAAAGTAAGAAATTATTTTACGGAATTGAATACTTATTTACAAATAATAATACTTACTCCTGTAGAGCACGAGGTTCGTTTTGCATTTGTTCTAAGATCATCCGCATGGCAGGATCACGCAATATGGCTTGCACTTCAGGATCCGCCATCGCTCTCTTGCGTACTTCCTCGGGGTTCGAGTTTGTTTGCATCATACAAGCACGGTAACCATCAAGTGCTTCCTGAATACGGAACAAAAAGGTTCTTAAGGGATTTTAAAACTTCAGAAAAAGAATAACTACCGATGCGTTAGGATCAAGTTCCATGGCTTTTTGAAAAGCAGCAGACGCCTTGCTGTATTGCTGCATTCCTTGGAGAATTTTCCCTTTCCGAATCCATCCCTTGACTGAAAATGAAAAAAAAAAAAGGCTATAAAAATCAAAGCATATTTTTTTCTTCTTCAAATTAAACATCTCACCAAACGTTGGTTCAAGCTCTAAACATGAATCGCAGTCTTTTAAAC
Organism: Daphnia sinensis; assembly: GCA_013167095.2. Lineage (NCBI taxonomy): Eukaryota > Metazoa > Arthropoda > Branchiopoda > Diplostraca > Daphniidae > Daphnia > Daphnia sinensis. The sequence goes on along the minus strand of CM023195.1, from coordinate 1,617,862 downwards.
CCAAATCAAAGGCTGCCAATTTCGTATAGCAGGCTGCACGATTGCTGTAAACTTTGGCATCACCAGGGTTACGCTTAATGGCCTCGGAATAACATTTCAATGCATCAGCGTATTGACCTAAGCGGACGAAGAAATAAAATTTGTTTTACTTCACTAATAATGTATCTACACACGCCTACATTTTTTAAAAATCAAGACAAACCTTTACGGAAGAACTCGTTTCCCTTTTCCTTCTCTTGCTCCGCAATTTCGGGATTAATATACGCTTTACGCTCTTCTTCGCGAATCAGACTTTCCACTTCAGATAACAGCGTTTTCGTTTCCGGAGAACGGAATTCGGAAAGAGACTTTTCGAAATTCAACTTTGCATTTGGAAAATCCTAAAAAAAAACCAAACGTGATTTAAAATTCTTTTCAAAGACACCATAAGGAAACTATTTGTACCTTAAGCTTCTTGTAGGAGTTACCAATACGCGTGTATGCCTTGGCTATAAGCTTAAAGTCGGCCCTATTTTCTCTTCCAATGTCAATGGCTTGTTTACAAAGTTCAATACACTTTAAGTAATCCTTTTGTTCAAAATGAACAGCAGCCAAATTGGTGATGTAAGTCATGTCAGTTGGATCTAGCTCAACAGCTTTGTTGTAGTGTTCCAATGCAGCAACAAAATTTTTTTTCTTGTAGGCAGCATTTCCTTTTTCTTTTTCACTGAGGGCCTTTATATTACGTAAATATGACAATTGATTGTTCTTGTTCTGTTGGTTGTATATGATAGTATTTTACCATTTTTTTGTTTTCCGGCAAAGCATCATACTTGGCTTTTTCTTCTTTCTTTCTTTCTTCCTCTTCCCTCTTTTTTTTCTCTTCTTTTGGATCAAGTCTTGGAGAGGGTTCTGTAGTATCCATTGGTTCTTCTCCTACATAATATATTGCTTTTTAAGTTATCAGATTGTAAATGTAACTACTATTTAAGTTACCTTCATTTGATGCCTCTAGGTCTACTCCTAGCAAGACACTGAGGGTTGCCAATACCCTTGGATCCCCCAACTTGGTGGCCATAGCACTGGGGTTATTCTGAAGGTCTTGTATTAACTGACGGTAAGAAGGATCTTCAAACATTGCCTTTGTTTTTGGGTCGTTCTGTAGTTTGCTCATGACATCTGGGCCTGCAAATGGATTCATAAGTTTGGCTCCATGTTGATTTGCTTCCAGTTTTGCCTTCACTTCTTGAAGACCTTCTTTAAGTTGCTCATTGTTAGGCTCATACTTAAGCCCTTCTTCATAAGCTTTCTGTGCTTCAGCATCACGTCCAAGGTATGCTAATGCAGCACCCTTTCTTGAGTATCCTTTAACCCAATCAGGTTTCAAGGAAACAGTTTTCTCTGCATCTTGTAAAGCTTCCAGATACTTCCCTGCTTTGGCGTAAGCAGCTGATCGGTTGCTGTAAAGAACATGATTTTCTGGATCTATAGCCAAGGCTTCAGTATAAAGTTCCACAGCTTCGTCCAATTTGCCAGCCGACAGCGCAGCATTTCCTTGATCTTTAAGTTGCGTTGCCTAATAGATGAAACCAAGTGTCACAATCAACTGCCTTTGAAATGTTAGGATAACATGTTACCTTGTTTGCCATTGTACGGCAAAACAATTACGAACAGTACGTAGAGACCAAAACGTTGATCTAATGGGGTTCGTTTGCAGACTGTCAATGAAACGTTTATAGGAGCAGCTACCCGATCTCTACTTTCTGTACGCGAGGGAAAATACTCGAGGTCGACGAGAAACTTCGGGAACTTTCCGTCTGCCGAAAATTCAAAGGGCTAGATACAACATTACGGCCAGACCTTCGAAGTTCGAACACTATCAGAGGTTTTCGAAAAACCTCGTTGCTTTTTTTCTTTTTCCCTTTCGAAGTTCCGTGAACGTAACTGCGTAAGATAAGTATTAAAATAATACTTCGGGGAAGAAGTGATTCATTTTTATAAGCAATACAATTTATAGATTCAAATATTGTGTATGGATGGATATGTATCATTGAAATTGAATACACCAGGTCCAGCGTCCAGGCACCATTACCAAGTTTTTTTGTTCATGTATAGAAAAATCAATAAAATTATAGCAAATTTGTAATTTTTATGTTTTCCTCTAGGGGGCAGTTTAAGCATGGCCAAATTTTTCGACCTGGCCGCAATTATGATATCTATTGTATACCAGGGCCAACACCCTTGTATACATGTTGTTTTATTATACTTATTTAAGTCCTAGTCCTAGGTATCTATTCATTTATTAATGATTCTACGAGATACCTTCAGACATCTCCTTCAAGTAACTATTATCATTTAACCGGCTTAGAACAAAAATTGTGTATGATTCCGCATTCGTTTAAAAGAAAGGTGACAATTATTATAGTAGCGACTGATAGAATTGGGATCAATAAGGTAGCGATTTAAGTGTTTTAAATTTACCCACAGCCAATCTCTGTGGTTACAATTACATAATTAAGTTTTATCAAAATACATCCTTGGCAACAATGGTACCCTTCCATAATCTAGAAAAATTGTCCTTCCGCACTACGATATCGTTTTGTTCTCTTTGCGAATTACGCGTACCGAAAGTTTTCAATAATAACTTCAAACATATTTTCAAATTTTGTTGTGGAAGGGAAAAAATATATCAAAATGCAGATCTCCAGAATGCTGATGTTTAATTGTGATGGAGTTGTTGTTGCAATGTTGCATTGTTTCGAATACTTATTTAAAAATTCATTTGTTAATCAATTGTAATCAATTGTTTATTTATTGTTTTGTGCTAAAATATTAAATCTTTGTTTTGTCCTCTTTCACGACTAGAGATATTTCCACCTTCTACTTTTCTATAACCGGAAAGACTGTTACATTGCCTAAATAACCTAGCTATAAATTTAAATTGTACTATGTTTCTGCACGATACCGATCACTTCGACGTCCGGCGTTATAGGCGGCCATGGAAATAAACACGACACCAAGGACAACGTAGTAGCCCCCATAAACTTTAAACTAAAGAATGCCATGTGTTAGAGTCAATATGTCAATATAAAGTAAAGCATTTTTAGCGTACTTGATCTGGTGGGGCAAGCGCAAGTCCGGCACTGTCAGCCACAATTAAAGTAAGAATGGTCTGGAAAAAGAGAGCTAGGAAAGTATTGATTCCAAATACCAAGCCGTAGCTCTCCTGTTTCAACCCTTTGGCCACCTCCGAACTACAATTGTAATTAGGTCATTATGAAACTACCAACCATGACTTAACACACCAAGTACATACCTAGCAATGGTTATGAGGACACTGTAAGTTATGCAAAATGCCATATATGTGACATACGTCACCCACAGCTCATTTGACGTTCCAGCTATGTATAACATAGCACCTTCAAATAATGATATCACAGCTATTACAGGCTCGCCGTATACGGACCAATTGACAGGGGTATAGCCAATGGCCACAATTGCCAGAGCGCCTAATTACAACGTCGATATTAAATCATTTTTAGTTACTTGATTAATTAATAATTCATTTTTACTCAAAAAAGTATGCAGGGCTTCTACAGCGCCGTTGTAGATATTAGTTGCCCCCGAAGAATAAGCCACTGTTTCCCACAGTGGCTGGATATAGTTCAGTACTTGAAAGTAACCGCACATCGCAAATGCCCACCTAGAGGGAGATGAAAATACATTATTAAAGCAATTGAGAAAGAGAATATTATTACTCTCAACTAAAGAGCCATTGGTAAAGAAATCATACCAAAGCGACCACTTGAGCATGTAAGCATTTGAAAATGAAGCCTTGAAATCAATCCAAAGGAGTCGATAGACCGATGTCAACGTCCATTCGGGTTCCGAATCGCTATCTTCAGTTGTAATCTGATGAACGTCCTTTACATTGGGTGTTGGTTGACTATTGAGCTGATCCTGCGCTTTGTCGTCTTCTCTTGGCTTCCCACGATGGAAGTAGATGGATTGAGACACACTGGGTAGAAAACACGCGACAACAGTTGCCGCCGAAACAAAAGCCAGGGATATAAAGTTCAGGGTGTAATAGTCACACAGCCCAGTAGCAACCAGCACCTGACCCAATATACCTGCAACACATCTGCCTGTCAACAAGGCAGCTTGGGTGTAAGCTGTGACCACCTGAAATTTGGACAGAGGTACTTGAGCATAAATATAGGTGTTGTATGCGATTTGGGTTGCTGTAGCTGCAGCATACAAAAACTCCACTCCCTGGTTTTACAAATATTAACAGTAAAATGTTTATGATTTTTGTTGTTTTTTTAAAGTGAAATATACCTGCATTGCTGCTACACCTTGACCCCAAATGAGGACACACCAAGTCATGACATAACATATTCCTTCAAATACAATTACGGGTTTGTACAACAAAAAATCTGTGACAAGGAATACTACAACCAGAAGAGCAAGGTATGAATAAGTCCAGACTGGAAAGATTTCCGAATAAACCTAGAATGAAAACATTATGAACATTAATACAGCAAAAACAGTGGTAGTAAAATGTCACCTGATCTGTAGTTAAGTTTTTCCATGGTCCAACAAGATACTGTGTTAAAAAAGGTTCTGAGGGCCTAAGCTCCTTCAACACACCAAAGAGGCACAGCAACAAACAAATTTTGAACCACTTCTCCATGGCGCTCTTTGAAAACGAGGACTATGATGCAAGAATCTTTGACTGGATCCCAATGATGTTTTACATACAGATTTCGAACCAACCGGGATAAGATTGTGAGATCAATCAAACAGAATAAAATCCCTACCTCAAATTATCACGGATCTAACTGTCAAAAACGGAGAAACTGTGTGAACTTTAGGCTGTGCAGATACATCATAATGCCCATACAAAACTTGGACTTTTTGAACTCTTTTATTTTCCTCCTATTCAGATGATCCCTTTCTTACGTCACGCGGAAAGCCTTCGTCTGCAAAGCCATCTATCGTCATAAAAAGCCACTTCTGGATTTCTCACAATAATAACACAGGAATAATACTGTCAGCTACCTGCGTTAGCAAGGTACCCGAAGGGCTATTTTCGGTTTTTTTGTAATCTTTATTTCTATCGGCTTTTAAATGCTAGAATTAGAGCTGTTGTGTTATTTGCTAAAAAAATAGTTAGAAAAATATTTTGTTAAAGAAATAGTTAGAAAAATAGTTGAAGTTGTTTGTAGTGTTTTTTTTGAAATATGGCATTAGTTCTGCTTTCCCGGCAAATTTGATCGCACACAGCACAAACCACCATAACTTCATGGTGTGATCGGTAAAGATTGTCAGTAATCATTCGCAATGTTGAAGGAGCTATAGCTTCGGGTAAACCATTCCTATCAAGATCGACAAGCTCGGGATTGCTGAAAAACAGCTGGCCTGCAACATCTGAGCAGTTCAATTTGACTGGTAACGAATGTAGAGAAACTTTCTTTCTTTTCATTTTAGGACCATCTTTATTTAATCATAAAATACAAATTTTTTTGAATTTTTAGAAAACGAAACAACTATTGGTAACATTTTAAACAAATGAATACAATTTTAAATAGGGTAGTTAATACATGTATATTATATGATTACTTGTAATTTTATTGAAAAATTGCTACTAATTGCATTTACTGTAAATCGAATAAAATTCAAAGTCAAATGGTCTAATTTACCGATGGATAGATCATCAAAACTTTGGGGCTTTGTCAACCTTGTGCATTCAGCGCTTAAATTTCGAGTTGAAACACTGGTTGATACTTTAAAGGCAGCTTGTTTCGGCTAAAATATTCAGTATAATCGATCCGGGTAGCTTACTTGCAAAGATGGGTAGGCTATGCTGGGCCGGTTTTGATGGGTAAGCCGGCTAGTCGGGTATACCCACCGCCGTCTTGTAAAATGGCGGCGCTAAGAAAAAAAACAATTACACTTAATCACTCTGTAGTGATCCTATACTATTCATCATTCCGAATTAAAATGGCTATTTGACTCTCTTTCAATAATACACCCCCTATCCTTCACGTGAAAACCTATTATTTTTTATTTTCGCTTTACTAAATCATCTAGTGGGGCAATCGTGAACTAAACCCATCCACACCAGAAAAAAAAACCATACCAGCAAAAAAAAAACGTGGTTAGAAACCCTTCGGGTAACACGAAAAATGGTAGTCGAGCAAATGTTTGCGTAAATAACGAGCACATGTTTCTATTAGTGTCCAATCGTATAATGAGTACACAGAAGTATAAAGGGGCGGGGGCGAAATCGGAGGGGAGGGGATACTTCAAAGTAGGCAGGAGAATATATAGCGGGCGGGACCGAAGGCCACCACCCCAATGCACACACACATGAAAGCATTGTACTCTCTTATTCATTTCATTGAATCTCAACCACAATTTCATTTTTTCTTCTTGGTTCTCAATCCACGTTACTTGATTTGAATAGAGGTTATAACGAACAGAAAAAAGGAAATGCCACTATTGTTTTCACACACACGCACACGTCAATGGTAAATTATATCTTCGTTTAGCTCTATGATATAATGCATATTACATAAGGGGGGAGGAGTGCGTACAAAATATTACTTGCTTCTCTTTTTTATTCCCACTTCCCTCGCCATTCGTGTCATATATATAACGCGTTCGTGTATGTGTTGTATGTGTGCAATTTGCGTATATTAACAAAGATATTTTTTTTCTTTTTCCATCGTCCAGCGCGATGTCGGGATTTTTTTTTTTTTTTTACATTTTTATTGTTTTCTTCCTTTCAAGCCCGGGATGATGGAGGGATCATTTCAACGAAAACACAGGATCAAAGAGAGTTTTTGTGTGTCTGTATGTGTGTGTATATAAGCCCCATGTGGAAATAAAATCGAAAAACAAAAAAAAAACTGAGATGACGACAAAAGAGATTTGAGTCGGGGTAGACTGGGAGGAAAAAACAAACAAACCAAATGGATGAAGGCGTATCGTTTCACGCGCAATTTACAAGGGTAATTTTTTTTTTCTTTTTGACACAAGCAGCTGATTTTTTCTTCCGAACGCAAATTATTTGAAGTTTACATATTTACTGTAAAGAGGCCACAGAATTTTAAACGCTTCACTGTGAACCGGGCGAACGCGGGAAACGAGAGAAACAAAACAAACTCGATATTTCACAACTTGCGGTAATTTCATATTTCGTGTGTGTTTTTCTTTTAAAGAGGGGGGTTTCTTTCAACGCTACTGGGCCTTCACGCGTGATCGTTGCTCTCGAATGCCAAAGACACAAATAAGCTCATCCGTTCGAACTCGTGCTTCGATCCAGCGGCGATGAAAAAGGCACAACCTTTAGTTTTTCGTGAAAAAAAAAACATTTCTGCTATCTCCCTCTTTCGCGTCTGCTGATCGCATTTGGGAAGTCGACGCAAAAAAACGCACGAAAATGTGTAACAAGAATAGCGAGCTGACGAAAAGGAACCGGCCCGTCACGTGACCAAACGAAATGAGAACAAAAAAAAAAGAACGAAAAAAAAAAACTTCATTTAAATTACAAAAAAAAAGGACAAACACGACCTGATTAAGATCGTGCGTAATTTCTTTTCTTTGTTTTTTTTTTGTTTAATTCAACGGTTTTGCACTTGGGTTCGTTTACGTGTCTCCCGACAACAAGGACAGCAAAAGAGAGAGAGGAGATAAGGACTGTGTGTGTGTGGTGGTCACGTGAACGAGATCGGATAAGTGTTTTGTTACAACTTGATTTAAGCTGTTGACACTTTTACTTCCCCTCCTAGCCTTCTTTCTTTTTATTCTCGTTTCAAAATGAGAGGCACTTTGGCAAGTAAATTTTTTTCCCGTACGCAATCAGAGAAAAAAAAAGGGCAAAATAATTGTCACCTGACGAGAGGGACATTCGCTTCCTATTTTGCTTCTCCCCATTTTTTTCTTTCAGTATTGCAAACGAAAAAATGCTTTGACAATAAATACCCGGTAAGAAGGCAAACTAAGTCTAACATTTCCTTTGTGTGTGTGTGTATATCTAACGAAGATATCAGGAAAATCAAATGAAAGCGTGAGCGACCTTTTTTTTTTGACGAGCCTTTTCTTCTTCTCTTTTGTAAGTTTTTTCTTTTTGGGGCTGGCTACCGGCCCGGCTGGATGTAGGCGTCGCGCAGTCGTTGAACACCAGCCCGAACATAGCGGACAACGTCGCGTAAGGAACTGTGAAATGTGAGCGGCCCGCATTGTCGATCCAGTTGGATAAAAAAATCTGAAACAAAATAAAAAAGGTTGAGATTGGAATAAGAAACGAGTTTCATTTCAAAAGAAATATTGACCTAAAAAGGAATAAATTGAGAATGAACGTACCTTGAGCTTGCGCTCTTTGTACTAGAGTGTCACCCTGTTCCCACAGCTCGTGGCAAGTGCACAGGTAGCTGAAGTACTGGTTCTGCTTTTGCATGACGCTGTGCACGCCCAGCGGTACCGACACACACGGACCAACGTTGAGGTGATTGGGCGTCGACATGGCAAGCGGTTGACTGTTGGCCAATTGTTGGGGTCTCTGCTGCTGCTGGCCAACTTGACCACTCGTCTGGCCAGGTGCTAATTCGCCACTACTGTAACCAGACGATTGGCTACCCACCGAGCCCACTGATCCCGCCGGTGACGGGGTAGGCGAAAGTGGCGAAGGCGTGCCACTCGTCCGGTAAAGAACACCTCCACCGACACTGGCCTGGCCGTGCATATCCAAGGCGATTCCACTGCCAGAGGCTCCGCCCATCGCCGGAGAAGTCACCGCCACTGTGGTGGCCTTTATAAACGAGAGCAAAAATGTGCATTAAAAAAAACCCAGATCCGGAGGAGGATGTCACCAACGAAAGTTCACCTTGGCGTGGTAGTCTCCTAGCACCTTGGAGAACTCCTTGACCTCGTGTCGACGCATCTTGAACAGTTTGAGGTAGAGCAACGCCTGACAGCGCAGCGACAGAATTTGTAGCTTGGTGTCAATGTTGGCCGATTGGGTGCCGGCCTGAGGTTGATGCCGAAACTTTGACGAAATGTAACGGATCAGATTGAGCGTGTCCTTGTACATGGTAAAAGCTGCTTTCTCCGTCATCCTGTCGTGTTCCATGGCGTTTCCAGTCAGGATGAAAAACAACACCGCCTCCAAATACTGTACTGCTTGAAGAGTCCGGTCCGTTTGCTGTTCCACGATAAAAAAACACATCAACACTCGAATCGACAAAAAGATGAAACACTATTTTGCTTACCTGTTTGTCAGCTGCGTGTTTAAGTGCTTTAGCCTCACTCAGGAAATGATTGTGATCACGATCTTCGTGTTCCACATGATGGGCCGGTGGTTCCTCGAAATAGCTGAAATAGACGAGGTTGGTGCCCGGCTGCGATTGTTGTTGGCTGCGCATCATGGGCGGTGCGGGCGATGCGTTTCTCGGATCGAACGGAGACAGGCAAGACTTGATATCAACGGACGGAATGTGGTTGGGTGTAGGAACGATCGGAGCCAGAGGGCCAGCCTCTTCCTCCTCTTCTTCAACGTTGATTTTCCGTCTGCTCTTCTTCTTCTGAGCCTTGCCCGCCTGAGCGTCCGCAACGTCATCCCCTTCGCCCTTCCGTTTCCGTTTGCTCTCCTTGCGATGCGATGGCGTTGCATCGACCGGTGGTGGCACAGAGACGGACGAAGTGGAACTGATGCTAGATCGTCGTTTGGAAGATTTCGATGACGACCTGTTTGGCGTTGATGATTTTTCAGCCTCACGTTTAGGCACTGGAGTTCTCGTTTTGTTCTCAACCGGACGTTCGGGGTTCTTCTCCTGCGTCGGCGGACGGACAGGAGCAGCCAACTTGCTGAGAGGTACTTGACACATCAAACTAGGCCGGCCGTTGACGTACGGAACAACAGGTGCAACTTTAACCGGTGGCGGAGGCGTCGGTGCCACCGCCGGTTTAGGGCTGGCCGCCACTTCACTCACGACCTTTTTAGGTTCTAGTTTGCCCTTCACACCTTTGCCACCACTGGCCGGAACGGCCGATTCGGCCGCACGATCTTGTCTTCCTTTAGCTCCGGTCGGCCGGTAGATCTTCATGAACAGAGCACACTTGCGATCCGAGTTGGGTTTCGAATCCATGTCCAGCTTGGGTGGGCTGTAATCCTTTTGCAAATCTTCGTCTCTCGGCCGCGGTTGACCTTTGCCACCTCCGCTGGGCATCGATCTGCAACTGCTGCTGCTGCTGCTACTCGAACTGCTGCTCGAACTGCTGCTACTGCTGCTGCTGCGACTACTGCTCGAACTGCTACTGCTCCTACTCCGACTGCGAGATGGGAAAAGGACCCGGCTTGCCACGGCCGTCGGCGGAGTGGGCATTTTCGCGACCGTCGTCAATTTCGATGGACTTTGAGAGTGGACGTTGTTTTTGCGCGGAGTCGTCGGAGGCGTCACCGTCACCGACAGGCTGGGCTTCCTCGCTTTCAAAGGAGATGGCGTGTTCTCCACGTCTACTTCACTGTTGGACGGCGACGATGAGCTGCTCACCGATGACGTGGTCGTGTCCAGGATCTCCCGTGATATCGGAGCCTGCACGTTGGCAGATTGTTTCCTCGGTGCTCGGCCTGGACGTTTGGAAATCTCCTTGCCCGAAGCGGGTGCAGACGAATTGACTTGTTTCTTCGGCCGACCGGGACCTCTTCGTTTAGGGGCGGCCTCCACTGGCGCAGCGGGAGCAGGCAAAGCTGGCGGGGCCGTTACGACAGGCTGTCGTGGCCTCGCTTCTGGCACTGGACGCTCGTCATCACTGCTGCTACTCTCCGAATGAGACAAACGATTCAAACTGTTTTTGCTAGACGATTGGGACTGTTTGACCCTCCGGTTGGTGGACGCTTTCGATCCAGACGAAGGCAAGTTAGGCCTGGGCGTGATATGATCCTCCGAGTCGGACATTTCCGACAGCAAAGGTTCGGGCACGATCATTTTCGACAAGGCAGAATTGAGGTCCGGCTGCTCAGAGTCGCTGTCTGAAATCATCTTGGCGACGGACGATGTTGTCGCGTTTTTGTCTCCCTTAAACAGTCCGTCGTCCAGCTCGGACGCAGGAGTTGGACTATCAAATCTAAGGCCGGCCGAGCTGCCAAAGAAGTCATCGTCGTCATCGTCCGGACGACGAAGCGAATCGCCCAGGGTGTCCCTTCGATCCAGTGAGATTTGATCAAGGCCTGACTGCGAAACGTCGGAGCCCCTCGTCGTGCCCTCGAATATGCTGCTAGGAGGATTGATGGGCAGGAACGATTTTAAGCTCCAGCTGGGAGTATTGGCCGGCTGTTGTTGTTGTGGCTGTTGCTGCTAGAGTAGGGGATTAAAAAAAGAAGGGGTTATAAAATGTTAGATCAATATCGATCTTGCTGATTGATAGATCACGCAATGGCACGAGGTTATCGCATCGTTGTTTACCTGTTTAGGTGGAGAAACGTGAGGGGGCTTCGTTTCCGGCTCAACATGTTCACCATCAGAGCTGGAATCCGAACTGGAGCCATCCGATTCCGAACTAGAATCATCTTCGGAATCGTCAGCCTCACTCGCGGCGGCCGTAGCCGGACCGGAAAGTGGCGAACGAGGCCTTGGTGGACTGTTGATCGGTTCAATCGGACTGGAAGGCAGTGGGCTAAGAACTGGGGCAGTAGAGGTGGTGGCGGCGGCAGAGATCTTGATAGAGGATTCTGTTTCAGAATCCTGATCGCTGTCTGAGATGCTCAAATCATCCATTAGCCCGCCGTTGGAAGGCATCCGCTTGGGGGGAGGGTGACCGAAATCGAAACGATCGGCTTCTTTCCGCGGAGTGGCAGCGATGGCCGTTAACGGTGTCACGGCCACCGACTTCATTTCTTTGAGGATATCATGGACATCTGGATGGCCAACGCCTTGGTCAGGCGTTGACGATGGTGGAGGATTGTTGAAGCTCAACTTTGGTGGATGAGGCCGCATATTGTTGATTGGCGGACGCTGCCTCGATGAAGAGGTAGACGACGATGATGAGGAAGAGGAGGACGACGATGAAGATGACGATGATGAAGAAGACGACGACGACGATGCACCGCTATGATATCCTCCACCAGGGCCAGGAGCCTTGTGTAACCCCGTCATACTACTGGTAGTATTACTATTACTGCTGGACCGGCCGGGAGGAGCTGAACTTCTTTGAGGAGCAACATGCGGTGCTGCATGCGAAGGGGGTTTCATCAAGCTACCACCTGATGAAGTGGGCCGTTGGTGAGAATGACCCTGACCCAGGCCCGAAGACGGGGCCGGCTTGGTAGGAGTGGCGAATTCCGGCCGGCTACTACAGCTGTTGCTGGATGGTGGTGGCGGAGTGTCGGGTGGATCATGGTGTTCCCGACTCGGTAGCGGCGTAGCTGGCTCTTGGTACACTCCAATCAAATATTTGGAATCTTCAATGATCGACGGAGCGTATCGGCCCAGTGTCTTGACAATCATCTGGTGCGTCCGGTCATCTGAAGACGGCCGTAGCTGCAATTAGGAAATATGAAAATAATTATTATTTGTTCGAATTGGCAGGGATGATGGTGAAGACATTACGCGAACGGGTGCGTCAAAGACGGGCATAAACGATTCCTCCGGCTCGGCCAGCATCGATGACATCTGGGCCCTGGCCTTGGCCTGGAGTTCACGATCACGTGACCGATCACCGGCATCACGACTGCTACAATGTAAAGAAAGCAAGTAAACATTAATGAATTATGCGGTAGACGAGTTGCAAGATAAAAACGCAGGGCCAACAAGTTTCAGTTCCCTGACGGCCTTGGATCATTGAAGATTTGCAAAACAAACACAAATAAATTAACAAGTGAAATGAGCATATACAAAACCGAGATGACGTTCATGTTTTCGGGGTTTTGAAAATGATAAACAGAATGGGCAAGAAGAGACTGAAGCTGTTTAGGTCTACCGCACTACGCCTGGCGGATGATATACACCGTTATTAGAGGCAACTACTCGTTCCCGTTAAGTTCAATGTCCCTTTGGGCGCGGAAAGACGACCAAATACCACGGTAATTTGGCGTGACGGCCTGATCATCTCTTTCTCGCCTATTCCAATCGAGGGGCGATTCCTTGATTGTTCACCTAACTTTCATCGATCCATAAATCCGATCAGTCGGGTAAACAACGTTAGTCACGCAAAAAAGCAAAGGGGAAAATGGCGAATAAAGGATGACTACACTGTTCCAGTAGCTGGACTTGACTTTTACGGCCTTGGCCAAGCATCGAGTCGATTTAGGCCATGGACGACAATGCAAAATGCAAAGACTCTGCACTGTTGTGTGGATCAAGTCTTCCAATCTCTACAGTTGCCTCACACGTTTCTTCATAAAGTTGTAGGGGGATCTCTTGACCATCCACTTTTAGATCATTTCAAATCCAAAGCTACCAGAAAAGGGACAAGGTTCAGTAACTAGGGGACATGGACATAAGAGAAAACACCAAATACTGTTTGGTTGGTTGTGCAACACAGCGCCACCACTTTCTTTTCTCTGGATTTGGTCGAAAGTAGGGCACTCTTAAAATTTCCTGACTCTACCCTGTACCAGTAGAAAGACAAGGACAGCTCGCACTAAAATGCAATCCAGCTCCATTTGCACTTGAATCTCACAAAGGAAATAATATGAGACGGTCAATCAGAGAATCAAATTCGCCTGCAAAAATCCCAGTCGACCTGATAAAATAACCAAGCTCCACCTGATAAGCCTGCATGTTTGTACGTGGCACTGGACGTTTGTAACTTATCAGGGAGTAAACATTCACCAAAAGTGAAATGTGTAAAACCTGTGTCGAAGAGCTGATGAGCAAAAGAATCACTGAAATGACACATAAACGGTGATAAACAGAACAGCAATAAATAAAGTAGTTCATTACCTCAAATTATAAGACATTGTAGAGTCAAGATCATGAGTGTAAGATTAGGTCAACACCGGAAAAGAATAGAAAGAACGGGAATATTCTGGGAGGCGATGTCGAATGAAGTCGAACAATAAAGAGGTAACACACTCGAAGACCGAATGTGTGCAGAAGATTGAAATTGTTTTTCTTCCTCTTTAGTCGTCGCCACAAGTTACAAAGGCTTTTTTTCCGAGGGTCTTGTGTGTTTTGTCTTGTTTAGATATTTAAATGGCGAATCAACTGGCCCACATGAAGATCTGTCCAATCGATAGGGCTGGTAGTGCACATTTTCCACCCCGTACGTGCACGTACGTAACCAATGAAAAATGTGTGCAAGTCTCTCGGCCACAATCCGAGACGCTGTCGCGAGATGTCAGAAATCACACACACATACACACGCACACACAATGGAGGAAGGGGGAAGAGGAGGGGTAAAGTAGAGTGAATGTAACGAACACACACTAGATCTCCAATATATCCCAAAAACTGATGACGAAATGGCCACACAAACAACGTTGATGTCTTCCAGTTAGTAGGTATATATGTATACACAACACACACAATAGGCAAAAGGCCTGATGTGTCGACGAGTTAACGAAAACTTGTGAACCCTCTCACTACTCGAACTGCGCCACTGTCAGCAACGATTCCACCAAATCCCGAAGATCGCAACTTCCGTCCAAAGGGACGCTGGAAGCCATTTGAGTCTTCATTACACTTTTTCAGATCGTTTCCTGACTATACGGGCCTTTGGTATGGGGAGAAAACGTATTTCTCTCCGTTTCTCCGTCTCACTAGCACTGTAATAGATGCTACAGGTCATGTCACTCCGCCTGCTCTGGTGTTGTGCTATTGCTGCTGGGACTTTTTTTTCGCCCACTATCCGCATACAATCCTTTTTAACCACCTTTAAACGATTAATATGGGTTGCAGTTGAAACACCAAAAGATTAGCAAAACTTGGACGTGGCGTTATTCTTCAACGGATTTCCACTGACCAAATGGAGAAACTCAGTGCCGTGCTGAAATAAAAAACACAACGACACAAGATCTATTTAGTCGTCCCTTGTGCCTCTTTTTTCTCCGTCGGGGGTTCTCTCTTTTCACTTCTTCTGCTAGTTTTCCAAACTCTCTCTCTATGATTTCTAATACGCGAATTGGCATCGCTGCTTGTGCGCGCCATTTTTGAAAATCAAACAGCCTTCTGTATTACAGTAAAAGTGTATTTGCCATTTCAAAGAAACAAAAAAAGGAGCTTTGGTTATTACCGTCAATGACAGCTCAACGCTTTTCATTCATTAGGACAAAAAGGAGGTCATAGTAAGAAGGATCAAACCAATAACTCGTAATGCAAACAGAAAAAAAAATGAAGAACCAAAAGTGAAGAAATTTTTTTTTCATTAAAAAAAAAATACCAGCTAAATTTATGTCACTACAATTGTCGGACCGAAAAAAAAGGGTTCTCAGCGACAGTCAACGACGTCCGGGCATGTTAACAGAGAAAACAATTTCAATTCCATCGTTAAGAAAAAAGTGGTAGGTCGATCAAAATATGTTGAACACTGAATCCCAAAGTGAATCGGAAATAGCATTGCTCACGTTTTCCATTTAATAAAAAAGGAAGTTAAGATGAACGGGAGACCAAGATTCACGCAGACTAAAACAGATGACATTCTGCGAGTCCCTTTCTCTCATATTATAAGATTTTTTGTTTGTTTGCACGGGCGATATATAATCTAAACGAGGATCTGATGGGCGGGAAGGAACCATGTTCCACTTGGCAAAACCACTGCTACAAAGAACAGACGATTTAGTTAGCAAAATTTTCTAAATGGAAAATTCCTTGGTTGGAATTGGCTCCAATTGTTAATTTCTTTTCAACGAACAAAAATATGGAGAGTAAAAAAAAAAATCATCGCGATCGATTTTTTTTTTTTTTTTGCTTTTTGCTTTTGTCTTTTTAATGGAAAAAAATATGAGGTTTGTATGAGGCATGAGGCGATGCAATAAACGCTGGTGTGCTTATGGGGCTGGTATGTTTTAGTCGATGGTTTTTAAAACCGGGCCCGAATGTAGACGGCTGAAACGTCATGATCAGCATAGCCAAGACGTTTGGCGTGTTTGTAAACTTCGTTAGCAGCAGCTGACACAGGCAAAGGCTGTTCTAGCTGATCACCCATAGACAGCGACAGTTTCAAGTCTTTTTGCATGTGTTGCAGTGGCAAGTTGGTCGGGAAGGCTCCCTCTAGAATGGCTGAATTTGGGAAAACAACAAAGCAAATAATCAATATCTTTTGACACGAGATATGCATAATAGTTCTATGGTTTCTAACGTATCGATTGAAGCACGTCCAAATTGAAATCTATGACGCAACAATTTCGACGTTCGTTTAACCAAACACGAGATAAATGAATCAACTGTTACCTTTTCCCTTTTCTAACAATAAGGGACAAGATAAGGTGGTAAGCTCGAAAATTTCCAGGACGTCACGTTGCTGGAGCCCAGCTCTATCTGCCAATGCCATTCCTTCGGCGACGCCAGCCACTGCTACGCCCATCATCAGCTGCAAGACTAGGTTCATCTTGGAGGCGCTTCCTACTTCGCCTATTCCATCCACACAAACAATTGAAAAATTGACGTTAATATTTTTTTTTTTTTAAATTAGAATTAGTTGTCATTGTTACCGAGGAAAAAGGAATTTTTGCCCATAGCCTGAAAGCAAGATTGGCAGTCATCGAAAAGGCTTCTGTCTCCGGCAGCCAGGATGACCAATATTCCTTCTTCGGCCTGAACTTTACTTCCTTGAATTTGTGCCTCCAGATAACGACCTCCTTTACCGGTGATAGCCTAATAAATTTGTTAATGTGTTTATTGATCATGTTTTACAACATATGTCTTGGAAAATGTAATATACCTCTGCAATGTCTTGCGATGTTTCGGCGTCAATGCCCGTCATCTCAACGAACCCCTTGTCAGCTGACATTTCCTGGAGAACGCCACAATTGCCAAATACCATCTACATGCGACGCCAAGTTAAAGAAATGGTGGATGAGTAACATTGTCATAAACTAGGCTATGAGGTTAACGAGTTGGTATAAATAAACAACGTAGAACGTCAAATCAAATTAGTCTTACGTCTTTCGCTACTTGAGGGTCCGAAACGCACGAGAATGTAATATCAGCCGCCGATATCACATCCGATGGAGTCAGTGCCTCCTCCGCGCCAGCTTTGACGAAATCTTGACACTATTTCAAAACATACAAAAAAAAATTGTAAATATACACACACATTGTTCACTGTAATTTCGCTACGCATATGGATGCTCTGCCAACATTTATTTTTAAAATCCCGCATAATTTTTGTTGGAAAATTATTATAATTTTCTTACGGCCGCTAGATGGCAGAACGTTCAGGATAAACCAGAAAGAAAAGAAATTCTGGGCATGAGGAAGGAAGATAAAGGAAGTGAATAGAATAGGCCGAGATAACCCAATGTTCGATAACGCACAAATGAGAAAAAGACGACCAAAACAACAAGGAGAGGGGAGCTTCAAAGGACGTTAAAGGCAGTTTGTTTGCAAGTTGAACTGGAACACATAAACGAAACCCGACGAAAGGAAAGCTGATCCCTCATCTTTACAGCAAGTTTCATCATGTTGTAGTTTGAACCGGTCCGGGGGTTTCTGTAAACCACATAACTTAACGCACTAGTTTAAAAATATGGGATGTTATCGTGTTTTCAAGAAAAAAATTAGGTCAGATTGGGCGAAATTTTCGTTCATTGTCCAAAAGAACAATTTGCTACAGGCAATACGAAAGCATGTTTTCTTTCAGCTCAATCATCAGTTTTTCCTATTTCTGTTGGCGATATTGGTGCATTGAAAGTCAGACAAGGAGAAATGCATTGTTATGAAGGCCACGGAGATGGAAGAGAGTGTAAACAGCTTCGTATTCGTCTATTAAAATAAAAGTTGGGGGCCAGAACTACAACGCCATTGCCGAGCGACGATTTCTTTTTTAACCTCGCAAACCACGAGATGTGTTTTCTTTTATTCACAGAAAACACACTTCCTTTGTTATTCCACAGCGCCCCAAGCGGACACAGAATTGCTAAGTAATCAAACAAAAGTAACGGTCCTTTTTCTTTGACCCATCGCAGTGTGCCAGTGTAGACAGTTTAGTTTTGATTAATGCAGAAAAAATTACGATGATTTAACCTAAAGCATTGTAAATGCATACGAAAAAACTCTACAATTCCCTTTCTTTAAAATAAGGCGATCAGATTTCCGCATCTACAAAAATGTCGGAAAAGCCGATGTGATTTTGTAAAACTTGAAACGTTGCATTACCCGACGCCACAGCTGATAGCTAAGAATCAGCCACATTAAGAGACATTGGAGAGAGAGACTCCAAGGCTGCAGAAAAAAACCGTTTCGAACGAGAAATGTTAGACGTGCTGCAAAAGTGATCTCCCCAACGATACACAGGTAATTAGTAAACGACACTGATTCGATTGGAAATTATGGCGCTCAGTGTAGTTGGAGGCTCCCGAATGTGGTGGAATCTGATGGTAGCTTTGTCGTTGACATCTCTCACAACAGCTAATGAAGTTCAATGTCCCTTGCCGTGCCATTGCGAAAATGGCGAGGTAGACTGCACTCAAGCTGGTTTGAAAGTATGGCCAACTAATTTGCCAGCAAACACGACGACGCTTATACTTAGTCGCAATCAGCTAAAACGAATTCCTGTCGATGGATTCTATCTTTACCCTCGACTCAAAGTGCTAGACGTCAGCAACAATCAAATAGAGCACATTGATGAGAAGCTCCAACTGGATCATCTAGAAAAGCTGGACTTGTCCCACAATGCCATTAGAAATCTCGTGTTCCTACAAGGGCTGCCTAAATTACGACATTTGGATGCAAGTTACAATCAACTGAATGCATTGGAAAACAACACGTTCATTCGCTCTACCCGACTTCACTGGCTACGGATAGATAGCAATCCCATCCAAACACTGCCAGCGAGTCTATTTCGTCGTAACGAAATGATAGGCTATCTGTCGCTGTCAAACCTAGAAGTGGAGTCTTTACCACCGAGGCTGCTCGATCCACTAACTCGACTTCAACAGCTCGAAGTACGTGATAACTATCGGCTGGACACACTACGCGACGAGATCTTTCACTATGTGGGCAACAGTTTACGCCACCTAAATCTCGCCAACAATAGTCTAAGCTCACTCCCACGCTCCCTACGACAACTGGACGCTCTACGCACTTTGAACTTGGATGGCAATCCATTCCAATGCGACTGTCAACTCTTTTGGTTCGCGAACTGGCTCGAAAAACGCTCAGCTATCGTCCCGTCGAACGGCATGTTTTGTTTGGATTCGGGGTTGCCCTTGGTCGAATCACTGTGGAAGATGCACTGCAGTGCAGTTCGTCTCGAAACGTCAACTTTGTTTCAAGAAGGCAACATGGGACAGGCCATTGTTTTGACGTGCAATTTTTCGGGCAATCCACAGCCAAGCGTGACCTGGGTCACGCCCGACCGCACTGTTCTTCATTGGACGTCAAAAACTCCTGCAGAGGAAGAGGAATCACAAAATGTGGCTCTATTATCACCAAGCCAGCTTCAAATTAACACGCTGAGTCGCCATACTGCCGGAGATTACGCGTGCCACGCTTCGAACGCCCTATCAAACGTGACAGCTTTCATGCGCATTCACATCACTCCTAAAGGCTTTCGTCGGGTACAAATTCACAGCATTATTGCTGGATTTACGTGCGTCGGCGTTTTTGTTTTCGTCGCACTTTTGGTTCAAGGATTCCGCTACCTAATGGACAGGTCCGCAATACTACGCAATGAGGTATAACTGCCTCGGATAACACGATTCGCTAAATGTTTCTTGTTATAGATTCGGATGGTGGGAATGCTGCTATTGCTGTGGTGAGAGACTCTCGCCAAGGGCTAAACAAATCCGCAACTTACTAGAAGCAATCGAGCAGTACAAGAGCCAACAATTGGAACGTCTCAGAGAAAATTACACCGGACAGGTACGACGAGATGCAAATAAAACAAAAATCAACTAAATAATACTTTGGGACATACGCACAGGTCAATCGCATTCGTGAAAACTGTGTGCAACAAATGGAACGTATCCATCAGGGGTATGCTGGCCAAGTCAAATATTTACGAGGTGTGCGAGTCTACGGTACTCAACAACTGACCACCATCCGAGAACAATACAATGATCAGGTAAACTCTATTATTGCGCTTTAAATGTTCTTTAAAAAATGGCTTAAATTTAACCCAAAAAATTTCAGGCTAAAAAGGTGTACGACTACACTGTTGAGAGATTGCAAACAGTGCAACGCAATTACGTATCGCAGAGGTCTAAAGTACGCAAATTCAGCGCTCATCAACTGATCCGGCTACGAGAAAAATATCAGTTTCAGCAGAAAACTCTCAACAAAATCATGGAAAATTTACCCGCGTTCTACTTGGATTCGTGTCGCAGTGCTGCCTGTGCACGCACTGATTCTGTCTACTTTCAAGATGCTGGAGAAGTAGACGTTAACATTGATGTAGTAGAATCCATCATTAAGCAAGGTATCCAACTTGACCTGCCCGATGATATTTGCCTGGAAGACGAAAATCTTAATGGAATGGGGGAAGAAGAGATCGAGGGAGCCCCAGAAGAGATGGAAACAACCGGAGTGAGACCACGCAAACGTTTTGGACACGGACGTCAGTCTAGTGCTGGTAGTCTAGATCTTAGTTTTCTTTTTGCACCAATTCGCTTCCCTTCTCTTAACTGGAGACGGCGAAACACGGTGGATGAGGAAACGAAAAACGACGGTAGCGGTACAGCTCTAGAAGTAGCAGTCGAAATTTGTCCTGTTCCGGTTGAACAGGACCCCGAATCTAACACTCAACAAACCGGAACTCCGGCTGAATGTTAAAACTATTTCCTCAAACACTAATTCCCTATCGATGTTTCCTTTATGTGTCTTTCTCATTTTAACTGCCCCCCGAATATGTCCATAAAGCGATTTTGGATGTCTGTGATCAAGTGGCCCGAGGTATGAATAAACGGATGCATCCCGCTATCGTTTAACGTAACAATATATATGTGTTTTGAATGCATACCTTTTCCGTTGTGCGATTCCAGACGATAACCTTGTGACCCGAGTTAAGGAGGTTCTTGACCATTCCTGAGCCCATAATGCCCAGGCCGAGGAAGCCAAACTTGAGCGTGGACGGTTGAACGTTTTTCTCTTTGAGGGTCTGGGTCACTCTTTCCACATCCAATGGTGGAGTATCCTGTATAAATAAACATCAAGAACACGATTTATGGCCGTTTCTAGATTTGTAAGAAACACAGGGTGTACGTAAATAACATTAAAACAGGTTTAGCTACTAATAGAACTGTAGCATCACAATGCTGAAATGCCATTACCGGTCTTTGAATTGTGGCAGGTTGGTCAAGTATTCTAGAAACCAATCCGCTTTTGCGAGGAGAAGTATGGTTGGTCATAACCGAAGTATCACTTGAGTTATCGATAGTTGTGTTGCTGCGTGGTTTTTTCCGGCTAGGGGTAGGCCCAGAATCACTCCCCGATTCGTCTGATGTCCGCCGTTTTCTTTCCTATTGTTGAAAATCCCAAAAATGTTAATCATTTACCAACATGAAGAACACTAATTTATTCTTCATTGAATAATCGACAGAAACTTATGGACACATATTTAATCTCAATTTCTGATAATTTAATGCAAATAATGTTAATACCTTTGGTGTGCGCTTCACTTCTCTTTTGACTTTTTTGGGGCTGTCTTTTTCCTTCGCTTCATCTTTCAGTTTGTCAAAGTCTTCGTCACTCTTTGCATCATCAGTAACAGCCTGCACCTGTTCTTCTTCCTTCTGTAACAGGTTGGTTGTGAAAATTTCATTTTAAAAATTAATTAAGCTCTCATTTTTTTTAAACTCACAGGTGGGTTGACAATGTGTTTTTCAATGGCTTGGCAAGCATCTAAAAAGGCACGGCTTTTGCACGCTTTGGTGAATTGTTCTTTGTACTCGTGATACGGCTTTATATTGAAATCCTCAATCCAGGCACTAGTGAATGGAAAGATTGTTATTATTCATTTTTTTTCAATAATTCTTTATAATGCTTACAAATTGTCTGTTCCAAAAAAAAATACACAAGATGCAGTTTTCCCTGACGGTTTGGAAATGCGCTTCAAGTCCTTAGGAGGATTAGCAATCTAGTGTAAATCAGAGAAAAATATTAAAAAATACACATATTTTGAAAATATGTTGAAAAGAAAAAAGGCAAAATGTTTAGATTTCAAATCGTATTTCGAGTATACAAACGTACCTTCCCGGGCCAGGGGGAGAATCCTTTCATCTTGGCCCTGTTTTCACAAAAACACAGGGAGTGGAAAATCAACAATTAATCAAGTGGACGAAAAAAATTTTAAGATTATGAAAATCAACCTACCACACAAGATCGCCTAATTTTAACGCTGTTTCCGACATGTTAAATCAAGTTTTCTAACCGAACGAGGCGTAAAGTTATAACTGACTACACGCAGATGTGTGAGCGGCACACACAACAAGGAGACGCCAAAATTACAAAATTTATCGAGCGACATTGCCAGATAGAGTAAGCCGCGAAGCTTCCGCGTGAGCAAGAGCAGGCTGCAGGCTGCAGGCAGCAAGGCAGGCAGGAGCAGCGAGCAGGGAGCTGAGCCAATCCCCTCCGTCACCGTGACTCCATTCGCTGCATAGTCTTAAGCTGTCATCTCGAGATTTTTATCAGCTACGTCTTGTTCTTCAGACTAAATGGTTATAATACATTTACCATTGGTACACCATTGACAGTTACGAAAATCTGAGGAACTGTCAGCATTTTTCGTAAATAGCCAGTGAAAGCAAGTTGTCACACAGAACACCATGTTTCTGTACTCAAACGGGCTTGGTACAAATTTCGAGAAAGTATGAATACTTACGTACTGTAAGTACTGAAATAAATCCAGCCCTCAATAGACAATACATGTTCGTTGAAAAAGAAGGAAAAAGGAAAATTGCTACACTTTTGCATAAGTTTTTTCTCAGCACTTTTAAAGAAGAAAAGTTATTACGTTGATCTGTAGGTGGCAGCATGCTACGGTCTATTTAATAGGCGCCAATTTCCATCGTTGTAAACCACACACAGAAAAAATTCTTCTGAAGGCAGTTTTGTAGTTCTGATTACGTATGTTAATGAAGCCGAGTGAAGTTCTCTTCAGTTGTGTCATATGGACCATTCGTTTTACCCAAATATGAAATATCTACCCAGAAAACCAAGAAAACTTCCCATTTTCCCCCTTAGCTTATTTAGGCTGGATTGAAGTAGGCAAGCTGTGTACAGAATGTCTAATTTCGTCCACCTGTCCAAAATTATGTCGACAAAAAGATACCATTGCGCCAAAAAGTAACAAGACATTTTTCGATTTCGTCCTTCGAAATTTCTCATAAAAAACTATTTAAATTTCAGCGAAAGTAGTTTTCGATTCTCGTTATGAAGGACTACACTAACCAAACAGTTGACCACGCGGCCCACAGACAAGGGTTTTGAACTGGTACAGGTTGTGTCCATTTCATTGGAACATGATGACCGACTGAACTCGTTCATTCAAGCTCTTACGAATCCCACAGGTTACGTCATCAACCGGTAGATGTCGTTGAAATGGCAGTGTAGACGACAGAAATTTGCCGAACAACATAACATTTTGTGTTAAATTACCAAAATGCAAACTTCTGAAAGAAATGTAAACGGTTTTTTAACTCCTTTTTTTTCTCTTAAGTATTTCAATTCAAAAAGAAAAAAAAAATAACTTACAATGATGTTTCTTTGCACACTTAGAACCCTGAAACTGCCGCGGAGACAGCAGATGTACCACTTCAGCTTTCAAACATAAAAGTACGACTGTTTTAATTCTGCGCATTTTCTCTTCTGCTAACATTTTAAATTTAGGCCCTAGTCGAAAAAATTAATGTAGAAGGTCTTGGCAGGACGAAGGATGATCTTGTTATCAAAACTATAAAAGAGCTTTTTGAAGCTAAAGATTTTCAACAAGTTGTCCTGAAATCCCAAGAAGTCAGAACAAAACTAGAAAAACTTGGATGTTTCAAGACTGTTGGCGTATTTATTGATACCAGTAAAGGAGAGGATGCCACGTCAAGTGGATTGGAAATTACATTTACAGTTAAGGAATTAAAACGAGTCCTTGGGGGTATCAACACCCTTGTGGGAAACAATGAAGGTTCATTAGTCATTGGAAGCAATCTGCCAAACACATTTGGAAGAGGAGAAAAACTGCAAGTTGAATATACATATGGCACAAAGCAATCCAAAGGATTCAATGGGATGTTTGTTAAACCTCTCCACAACAAAGCCAATAGCATGTAAGCCAATGTTTTATTCCGTATGAACTTCTATTTTAGATTTTGTTTGCACATAATTCAGATTGACTTCATCCTTCTACCAGCAAAATTCTGAATGGGCATCATCTGGCTATCACTTGTGTGAGCAAGGAATCTCACTAGATGCTAGTTTTGACTCAGTCCCTCTTGTAAGTAAATCAAAGTAAATACGAAGTTCATGACTAGAGACACAAGTAACTGGAAATTTATTATATTTTAGCTACGCCATAGTGTTCAGTGGGAGGGTGTCTGGCGAGAACTTTCTTGTCACAGCCGCACAACAACGTTTCCTGTCCGTGAACAAGCTGGTCATTCACTCAAGTCTGCCTTGCGCCACGTGATACACTATGATAATAGAGATTCGGCTGTGTTTTCGAATAGGGGTACCCTTTTCCGTATGGTACAGGAGCTCGCTGGACTTGGTGGAGATGTTGGTTTCGTCAAACACGAACTTACGTATCAATTAAACGTCCCAATCACAAATGATGTGGTAAGATTTACATCCTTAATATTGATGATACCCTAATATCGTTAAAAAAATCCTGTACTTAATTTTGTTTACGATTTAAGGTTCTTCAAGGCTCCTTCCAAGGCGGTTTTATGAAACGATTGAACGATGAAAAAATGATTTATATTTGCGATCGCTTCTTCCTGGGTGGCCCACATACTATCCGTGGCTTTGAACAGCGAGGCATAGGTCCACAGTCTGATAATCAAGCCCTTGGAGCACAGGTCGTACCAGTAGCGTTTTATATTAAGTGGTTCTTGTTTAAAACCATCTCTGTTAAATATACTACAGACTTACTGGGCTGCTGGCCTTCACTTGTTTACGCCGTTGCCCTTTAAGCCGGGACATGGTGGCCTAGGAGACATCCTTCGTACGCACTTCTTCGTCAACGCAGGAAACATAGACAATTTCAATTTCGGTAACACAGCGGCATCTGCCCCTAGTTAAATAATTCATGTAAAATATTTTAGCCACGTAACTTTGTTTGTTTCCCAGGTAACAATATCAAGGAAAGTGCCCGGATTCTAACTGACAGATACCGTTTGAGCTACGGAATGGGATTAATGTTACGGTTGGGCACGGTGGCTCGGATCGAATTAAATTATTGTGTACCCCTCAAATGTCAACGAGGAGACCGAACTCATCATGGCGTGCAAGTTGCTGTCGGAGTGCAGTTTCTATAATGGTAGCCAGGAGTCGTGGGTGTCACGTTGAGATTTCGAGGATTACACGTCACGTTGGAGCATTTCGATTGCTTGAGACGAAATTGTTAAAATACCCAAACTTCATCCCGTAGTGTTCGTCATTTGATTGAAAATAGTTTGCAAAGGAAGTTTCTGTAAATACAGAGTTAATTTAGTTTGTGTTGTGTATTCGAATAGGCGCGGGAAAAGAATAGACGGATGGGTTTTTAATACATGCAAATAAAATACGGGATTGGGGGCGACCCAAAAATCATTAACGGGGTGGGCATAATAATTAAAAATAACGGGGGAAACGTTACAGCCGCCTAGTCTTTTCTTCAAGTTTGATAACTAGAACGAGGAAGGGCAAGGTAAATTCCATCCAACGAAAAAGAAATTCCAAATTACTTTATGGATTTAGGCTTATGCTCTGGTCTCCACAGAAATATTACCCACAAAAACTATAAATGAATGGAAATTAACTACACATACGGGCAAATGGAATTTGATCTCAATCATTCCTAGTTCTTCTGTTGTAAACCGCAATAACGACCGTCAGCGCGTCACATGCTGATTGGGTATTTACAAAATTTTTACAAATTTCACGTGGAGATTTTTCTAATACTTGCAAACTTCACTTTCCAGCTTTCCAAAATTTTCTTAAGGAATAATAGGGATAAAACAATCATTTGTATAGAAATTCAAAACCATTGCTGTCCCTTACTACCTTCCTTCTAGAGAATGGCGCAGGAAATGGAACAGCAGCTACTGCGTCCACTTTTACTTTTTTGTCGTTGATCTGTCAATACCAATAGGTAAAATTAGATGACGAAACTAAATTGGTTAAACCACAATTTACCTTGAGAATTAGGTTCAGGTAAAGTTTCTCGCGGGACGAGATGCATTACTGATGTGCGACCAGGTGGTAGACCCAATGCTCCCAAGGTTACATTTCCATGTAGAAATCTCCCTTGATATATCAATCGAAGTATCTCTGCTCTTGACACACCTTCATCATTCCATTCTAACCCCATATTTAAAACAAACAAAAAATTATTTAATTGTACGAAGTTACTACATTGAATCATTTACCTTCTGGCCAATTATCAAAAACAAACTGTGCAATCTCCGATGCTGAGTCCTCAGTAGAGAACAGGAATTCCTTGGTCTTGCCAGAAACTAGTATCAGTCTCAGGTTCACCTAGAATATTGAGGTATTATTGATCAATTGTTCAGGATAAACAAACAATAGTTTTAGATCAATCTTTGCAACTAGGTAGTCAATGACCTTATGAAAACTAGAATAACTGTATCTTCTGCCATTGCAAACAGACAAGGGCACTTCTTAGTTCTTACCTTATCCATAGGAATGTTTTTGCAGGGGCCCATTTTATTAATTAGTGTTGAAATTTGATCAGTTGTCTGATGCTTGAAACTGGTAAATGTTTTGCTTATGTGTAAAAGATCACAGTTTAACACCTTGAAAAACTCACTCAATAGAGCCACATTTTAGTGATGCTTAAAACACTGGTAACCTCTCTGCACTGCCATGACACAATTTGAAACACTGCAGAAGTGATGATTATTGAAAGAATAAGTTATAAAGTGTTTAAATTCAGTTCAAAATCCAGCGAAATAAATGAAACGGCGATTTCTCCTAGCGGTACGCAGATCAACGGGGAAGGGTGGGAATAGCCCTACACAAACGAACAATACCCAGTTCTTCGCCAGTGAACAGGGTGGGGGTGACTACTAAAATGGCGACGATATCAATAAAATATGTGTAACCGAATAAAAGAGGAGGATTTGTTGGAATTTGCAATGAGATTTAACAGAGAGATTCGCAGACAAAATGGCCAAGGAAGCTGGACTAACTATTTAGGTCACACACAAAAGGAGGCCTCCACCATGACAGTGCCTCTGTTTTTTTTACGTACGTTGCCAGAATATATATATCCAACCACGAAAGTCTCTTTTTCTTTTCGTTGAGTCTTAAGTATCGATCATGGGCGTTGATCGATGCTTTTACCTTTTAGCGATTTTCGTTGGCCGTAGAGCAGAATGGAAATCTTTCCTCGAGTACTGAATTAATTACAAACTAAATCGTTTCTACGGGACTAAAAATCCTCGCTTTAAACTACTTAAACGAACATTTGCCTAGGCTTTTCTAGTACCAATTTTTCACGATCCACATGTTTCGTATCTGTAGGTAGCTAGGTACATGATCAGAACAGGTTATTCGAAAGTTGGCGAATTCGAAACAAACACTATAATGTTCAGATTAGGCTAGAAAGTTAACAGTCCTACAAGATTCGTAGTATGATATGTAAACGTGATAGTAAATTGCTGAATAAAGGAAGGAAGACATGTGAAATTCAATTACTCGAAATTGTTTATTTTGTACAAATGCGACAAACTCGTCAATACATCCGAGTTTTCGTTTAATTTGACTACAAATGGTTTTTCCTTTAAAAGTAAGGAAATTGACGAGCGTAACTTGGAACATGTAAATTATGCTTTTTGTCGCTGAGCTTTTTCTTCTTTAGTCTCACTCGAACTGGAGTCGCCGTCAACAGTGGAACGAGCACTTTTCGAGCCCATAGAGAAGCCATCACTCGCCTTTTTCGTACCTGTACAATTAGGAAAATCAATTTGGATACTTTGTCAAAACTACAAGCACTTCATTAGAATTTTGAAGGCAAACGTGAGCAATAACTAGTTCAACAAAAACTCTAGTAAACCACCAATATGAAATTCTTTCAACTAGAAAAAGACGCCGATCATGGACTTTAGCGTTACACAGCTGAGGGAATCACCCAGGGTTTTGTCAAATTATGTACTCGATATATTTCGAATTTTACTGGCTTTACTTACATACACTATGGCAGTCGTTAGACATTTCATATCTTATCCAAAAATGGCCTTTTTAAGGCGACCAAGAAGACCAAGTTCTTTCCCCTGGGTGTCCCGGCTGGCCGATTGAGACTCCGAGCCAGCCATCGTCGCTTGTTTCATCCCATCCGTTCGTTTACCTAACAATAACGCACACTATACGAACAAACTAATGTTTTCTCCCTATCACACTGTAGCATACAACGATATAATTCACAACCCTTGACAATTTCGGAATCAATTCATATAAAATATTTAAAAAAATTATTTTGTTTTTTTACCATCTTTTGTGTAGGTTATTCCGTTCACAGTTCCAGCGGTATCTTCCTCGACTTCAGCGTAGGCCAGGATAAGGTTTCTTTGTTTCTCAGTGAGTCGGACAGGGACTTTGATTTTCACGTGAATGTAGTGATCACCATATCCATAACTATTCACTTTGCGTAATCCTTTTCCGTTCAGACGGATACGTGTGTGTGATTGCGTTCCTTTAGGTATGTCTACCGCCAAGTCTTCATATACTCCTTGGACACGGATCCCTCCGCCTAAAGCGGCCTGCGGGAACGAAATATAAGCATCGGTGTGGATGTCGGCACCGTCACGGCGAAAGTAGTCGGATTTTTCCACCCGAAAAGTTATGAAAACTTCCTTTTGGCCAACTTGCATCCTCACTGTTTGGCCATCTTCAACACCTGCAAAAAAAAATAATAATAATAATTGAAGGAATAGTTCACTGATTTTACATAAATTTTGTTTGATTATCGTTTTCTTATTAACGAAAAAGTACCTGCTGGAACGGGAACTGTGACTTTTTTCCTCTGCACTGTTGAACCCTTTCCTTCACATTCTATGCACGGGTTAGATATATGCATTCTTGAACCCATGCACCTTCTACATGTTGATCTCATGATAAAGGGGCCAGTGCTGATAGTCTCCATCCCTGTACCATTGCAATATGGACATTTTACAGCTTTTGTTCCAGGTTCACTTCTTGATCCTCTGCATTTTGGGCAAGTATCTACTACATTCAAATTTATTTCTTTGTTGATTCCCTTTGCTGCCTGAGCAAAGGTCAGGTTCATGGTCATCTAATTGGAAACAAAATACTAGGACACTTTTTCTTCCTTTTTGCAAAGCATTTTATTACCTCTTGGGCAGCACCAAACCCAAACCTGGATTCAGCAAAATCTTCCCCAAAATTCCCTCCTTGAAAACCTGCTTGACCAAAAATCTTCCGGAAAAGTTCTTCAGGATCAATACTAGACTGAAAATTCCAATTTTGGTGTCTTGAAAAATCCTGTCCTGCATTTGGTCCAGCTTGTCCACCTCCCATTTGTTCTGATGTAGCGCCCCATGTATCAAACTGTTTTCTCTTGTTTTCATCGCTCAAAACCTACAAGACAACAATTTTGATAAGCATTAGTAGAAAGAGTAGAAAGAGTACAAAAAGAATACCTCATAAGCTTCAGAAACTTCTTGAAATTTTTTTATTGTCTCAGGATCATTTTTATTTGTATCTGGATGAAACTTTTTAGCTAGTTGATAATAAGCTTTCTTCACATCTTTTAAAGAGGCATTTCGGGGAACTCCAAGAACATCATAATAATCTCTTTTTTTCTGGAAAATGGAACTAGAGGTGTGAAAATTTCTGCTACCTAGTACATGACATTCATGAGAAAAAATGAAATGTTAGAAACCTTGGGTCAATTGTGTCTAATTAACTTTCCTACCTTTTATGCCATACTGAAGCAGAACACGACCTGATGGTGGTTTAGGCAATACAGTTGCTGTACAGAGTTTAAATATTGTCCACACGGTTCTGGAAGAGGCAGACATTTTCTGCGGCTTCAACCACATGTGGTATACACAACCAACGTTGCCATCAATTAGTTTAGGTTTCAGCTGGGAGCTGGCCGATGTGCGAAAAGAAGAAAAGTGAAAAGCGCGATGCCTATTATTCATTCAAGCAAATTCAAGTATCTGACGTTTTCATAAATGATAAAATAGAATCAATATACAGGGAACTTTTTAATTATAGAAAATAACAAATTGTAGATCTTGTTGTAACAATACGCCTTGTTTTACTTGTCAATATTTTTCAGAGAAAACAACGTAGTATATTTTCCAACAAGAGAAATGATAATGGTATGTTTTATATGATACAATGATAAATAATAGTGATTTTGGGCTGTAACCTAGTATTTTTGTGTAAATTACCTTTTTAAGTGTATAACCGTTACCCATTGAGCAGGGAGAGTAAGGTTTGCCTTTGCTCGCCATAAATATATTTGTATCCATTGAACAAATTATAAAAATAAAAAATCTAATTCATTGGTGCCATGTACCAAGAACACAACCCAAAAAGAGTAAGGCGCCTATATCCCTATTTGATTTAAATAATTTCGCGCAATTTTCACGGTCGTTGATGTTTAATGTTGAGATCTGGAAAACAAAATAAATTTCTTGCGATTAATTTCACTTGCTGTAATTTGATATAATTTTATTACCTGATAAATTAAGTGTGCACTGGTTGCCAAAACCGCCATATAATATGGCCAAGACTGATTTGCGTTTATTCCGGCAATAGTAAATCCAGTTGCCGTAATCAAGCTAAAACCCGTGATCCATTTAGAAGTGGATTCGCCGAATCTCAACGCAGTTGATTTAACCCCTACGACAGCGTCGTCGTACTTGTCCTGTTGCAACGCTTCATTAGCTACATTTCACACATATCAGTTACAGAGCTTATACTTGGTGAGCGTATATCGTATCGTATACCAATGTCCAAGCTACTCCAGCAGCATAGAGTGGCAAGCACACGCTCCAATCACAATAACCTTTGATGGCAGAATACCCAATTAATGCTCCCCAGTTGAAGGTGAGGCCAAGTACAAGCTGAGGCCAATATGTAACACGTTTCATTAAAGGATAAGATATAACCAATCCTGTAAGAAATAACAAAAAAAGCAGTAAGCAACTTGCTTAATGAAAAAATATTTCTCGCAGTAAAGTAAGCTACCCAATGAACTTGCTCCCAAAAGGATGCTGTACCAGTTCAGTTGCAACAGAATAAGGAGTCCCACACTCAGTTGGGCCCCCAGAAAAACCCAGGCATTCAGAGCTGTGATTTGATTGCTGGCTAAAGGCCTGTTTTTGGTCCTTTCAACCTATAGATAGCAGAAATAACCAAATAATTTAATAGGACAATTTTTTTTCCATCAACAATACCTGTTGGTCAATTCTTTTGTCCCACATATCATTTATGGTACATCCTGCTCCTCTCATCACGAAAGAACCAGCCAACATAAGACTCAGCATGCCAATATCAGGAAAATTCCCTGCAGGTGCAGCTAGTGTTACACTCCATCCACAGGGCCAAAATAGTAGCCATGTTCCTGAAGCATTAAATTATTTAAAAATTTAAAAACAATGCAAAACACTTATACATTTCAAATTCTGTTTGTACAAGCAAATAAGTAAAATTCACACCTATTGGACGATCCATTCTCACAAGTCTTAGATATGGTTGCATTTGCGTAGGAGAGCCATTCACCAGTCTTTCAGCAAGGGTTGATTTGACAAATTTTGCATTGTGTTCTTTCTCAGTTTGTGCAAATTTGCTGGTGGAGAACACTGTCCCATTCAAAGGTTTCTTAAGGAATGCAGTTTTCAGTGGTGAATTTGGTAGCACACGTAAAATGCCTCGATAATCCGAAGAAAAACGATGAAAGATGCAAGACATCATTTTGCTTATTGTCAGCTTCCAGTTTAAGCAAACAGGTTTTAGAACAAAACATCAACACCGAAAACGTTGCCTAGTTTCTTTTTGCGCTGCATTTCAAATGTTTTCACTTTTCCAGTTACACTGGTTCTGGACTTCTGGTTACTGCATCTAGTTACACCTAGTAACATTCACACTGTTACTGTTACCTCCTGGCTGGCCTGCAGGCTATTGCCGGCCAGCGGCAGACGTGCACGTGCTCCCGCAAAGTGGCTGCAGCCGACGTTCATTTGTTCTTGAATTATGACTCATTAAGGTTACGATATAATCATCCTTTTTTCCTATTTATTTCCATGGATAAATAAATAAAAGTAAAACAGAACTCTGCCTGATAACTCTGTATTGTTTCCTCGATCATCACCAAAGCTTGACAGTAACAAAATGATTAAACTAAATTATTAGAATGGCTTATGGTGCCTTTACAGCTTCAGACACAGAGAAATAGTGGTTGAAAATGTATGGAAAGATAGGATGTTTAATAGATAGGTTTAAAAAATAAACAAAGTAGACGTTTATTCATACCACACTGCTTACGATATTTACAGCGTATCGTTCAGGTTTAACAATATCCGCAAGAATGGTAACTTTTTTTACATAATGGAACAAAGTCCGGAGGTCTCGACACCTTTAGTCATAGGAGGGAGAACAGTTAATTTTCGGCCAGCCAATCTTGGCTTGTTATTCACAGCATTATCGTCAGAAGTAGGAATTAAAGGTTTGCTGCTATTTTCTGGTATACTTGCCGAAGGAACTAACGTCGTCTCTGATGATGG
Organism: Daphnia sinensis; assembly: GCA_013167095.2. Taxonomy (NCBI): domain Eukaryota; kingdom Metazoa; phylum Arthropoda; class Branchiopoda; order Diplostraca; family Daphniidae; genus Daphnia; species Daphnia sinensis. The sequence continues at coordinate 1,584,807 of CM023195.1, read as the reverse complement.
GGGTATTGGGGGCACAACCTGTTGTACTGTAGATGCAGTTGACGATTTGTTGAAGAGGTTAATTTTAATTTTAATTCCAGCAGGAGGAGCTGGAGCAGGTTGTTTGTTGGACATTTCAACATTGCCATCAAGCGAAGAGTTCACTGTGGGCGTCTGAACAACGGCAACCACAGGTTCAAGAATCGATTCGGTTTCTTCGCTCAAAATCGAGTCTCGACATTCGACTTCTCCGGAAATTTGGGGAGCAAGTGTGGCTGGAGAACTTGATCCTTCTAAAACATCTGTAGATTCCATTTTTTCTATCGGCTCCTGAACATTTTGAGGAGCTTCGTCCATGTCATCAAGTAGATTTTCGTTCTCACGTACTTCAGCCAAGTTAAGATGAAAATTCTCGGTGTCGTTGATCACATTCAAACTTTCCACCGTGCTTTCCCTAATGTCATCCAAACTTTCTACGACACTTTCTTTAACTTCGTCCAAGTTTTCAAGCAGGTCTGCGTCATCTTTTAACACACTGACAGTACAAATTTTGCTTATTTCTTCTTCAAATATGTTTGTGAAATCCGTCTGGCTGGGATCATAACTAGTGGAATCCATTTCTTGACTGCTTGCATTTTGTAAAAAATCACTTTCCAGAACATCCATTGCCTCGGTTTTTATACTACTCGAAGTACTCGTTTCGACAGCTCGTTCAGGCTGAACGGGTAATAAATCGCTGCCAAGTCCAAACTGTACCTCATCGCTTACAGGTTCTGTTTTAATATTCGGCTGGACAATTTGTTCTTGTGTAATCACCTCTTCGGCCTTTTCCGTTTTGGGCGGTTCTGTTTCAAGGAAAGGAACTTCAGTGTTTAAATCTGACAGACCGACTTCTTGCATATCCATAAGATCTTTAGCGGTTTCATCTTTTTTAATGTCCGGCAATTCGAAGGAGGGTTCATCCTCGCATGACGCCTGTTTCTCATCCTCAGAGGAACTTTTGCCTTCTTCGTTACCCGATTGATATTCTTCCAGAGCATCGGAGGGAGAATAGGCTCCCGATTCCTAAATAAACAACGTTTTTTGGTTAGATTCCGCTCAGGTTCTGAATTTTAAATTTAAAAATATAATACCATGTTGGCGAGATGGTCTCGATAGCACAAACGATGAAAGGTTATTCCGTCAACACGCACAGCATCTTTCAAGTGCCACTCTTCACTTTCTTCGTGGAAAAACTGATCAAGTTCCTCATGGCACACGAAGCACTTGTTTTCTTCAGGGGCACTGCCAACTGCAACTGAAGTACTTTCTTCCCTGCTACAAAAAATAATAATAATTTAATAACAAATTAACTTTTAATTTCGTTATGACAGAAACATACGAAGTTGATTCATCTCCAACTCGATCTCCATCTTTCTCTGACTTTTCTTTCGCTTGAGCTTCGAACCAATTCAGTCGTTTTTCCTCAGAACCCTCTGTTTCCTCAAACTGGATCCAGTCGGAAACACTGCAATACCTGTGAAAATTTACATTCATTAACAAGGTGTTAAAAAGTTTTTAAAAAATTTACAAGACTACGTACCACTTGCGACTTTGAGGACGTTTCGATGCGCCTTTTTCTCGTCTGTTTTGTCGGAAATGCCAATCAAGGTGGGTACTGTAACGCACCGTCTGGTCGGCAGGAAATCTTAACCCGCAACTGCCACATTGCATGCCACTGTAAAGCATTGCTATCGCGATGTTGGGACGGACCTTCATGCTCTCGGAATCAGTTAAATCAACCACTGTCAAAGAAAAAAGTGCTTAAAGGAAACTCATCGACCTAATTATTTGATTCGAAATTACCTCGCATTTTCATTTCTTCTTGCTTTATTTCAGGTTTAACAGGAGCCGGTTTCGCAACTTCCGGTGCACTCCCGGGTAACAAGCCAGTGGCCACCAACTTGGACAAAAGTTCGCCAATATTGACCGTACTCAATGGAGGAGTTTGACTAGCAGCTTTTTCTTCATCCAGAATACGGCGGTTTTCTTCACTTTGAGTAAGAGGCTGTAGAACACGACCGGGTTCGACACCTCGTGGGAGGGATGAGAACCGAACAAAATGCTTGCGACCGTCAAGGTAGATGCCCATAGGCAAACCACCGAAATCAACACTGTACGGATTACCGTCAACCACCGCAGTACGCAGTGCATCTTTGAATTGCAAAGTAAAGACTTTGCCATCCATTTCAAAGTGCTGCAGTTTGAGATCTAGGTAAACGGGGATGACACTATGGGCATCTATGATCATTGTAACACGACCAGCCAAAAGATCCAATCGACGTTCGCTACCAATTTTCACTGTAGGGGGTGGACCTTCCAGAATTGCCTGTACTGGACGGCCGCCCAGATTAACTGTAATAGGAGGGCCACCAAACATGCACTCATACCTGTAAACAAAAGAAGAAATGCTGTAAAAGACTGTTGGTAGCATGCGAAATTAATGATCGATGTCATTACCAGGTTCCATCTATGTATAGTTCTCTGGTAGGAGCTCCGATTTTAATCTTATGAAGTTGTCCGTCGAAGTGGAAATCCACGTAGTCATTACCGGCCGTACAATCTACGGGCATATTGTCAAGCAAGACGCGTCGAACGCAAGTCTGAAAACCAAGTAGACGGGGGTCATCAGCGGCCATAAGAATGATTGCTTTGTCTCCATAAAAGCGAATTTCGCGAGGTATGTTATCGATCGGGATGGTTTTCATATCTTCATCGGGTCTAACCTGTAAATGAAAAATAAAAGACGCTTAGAAATGGCATAGGGTTCCACATTAATCATTTGATTACGTACTTCAAAAGCAGAGTTAATCGGACCCATGCCACCTGGACCGTGGTGACCACGACCCGGCTGGACCATATCAAAACGCTGCATACGGCCTGGGCCCGGAGGAAATGGCCCGCCAGGCGGGAAGCCACCACCTCGACGGGGATCATTCCATCCTCTGTCTTGTTCGGGACCGAAAGGCTCAGGTCCATAAGGCTCAAGACCATAGGGTGGTCCAGGCGGAATATCTCGACCAGGAAAACGAAAATCATGCTCCATGCTGGGATGTGGACCGTGTGGACCTGGAGGGCCGGAAAACGACTCGCGACGTTGAACTTCCCGAATCATCTTTGTTTCCGACATTTGGAACACTTGGCGAATAATGGTGCCATATTCGCCGTCGTTGATTACACCGTTGCGGTGATTTTCTTTGGCTTGTTCCAGAATAAAGTCCATGTTGCGGGGTGAACCACTACCATCTGGCTCTCTATCATCTTCTTCTCGAGGCCCACCACGTCCACTACGTCCTCCACGGCTGGGCCAAGCTGGTCGACCGCGAGGGGCAGCATGACCCCGTTTAGAAGGTGGCCATGATCCTCGGGGCGGACTTTCTCGTGTTGCTAATGGAGGTGGAATGACCACGCCTGGAACTGCAGGGATAACTGGAACGGCAGGCACTTTTCTTAAATCGATGTCTTCGTTACCAAACAAACTAAAAAGAAAATGTCATTAAAATAAAAGGACCATAGTTTTCCTACCACGCAATCGATAACTTACTCATCAAAACGGTTTGTCCGCCTCTTCTTTGGCTCTACCACGGTTTCTTTCTTCATGGTTTCCATTTTACGTCTTTCAGCTGAAAAGATAAATTAGATAAAAACATAAATCATAATATTCAAACTTGGGTCACCCGTTCCCCCAGCCCACTATTACAAACTACCAAAGAGTGCAGTTAATATTTCTAACAAGGAGAGAGGGAGGTATTAGTAAGGATGTCCGCGGAATATTAAATCAACCTTGGATTCCAGGTGAAGGGGGGCGTTTGCTGTTCTGATTGTGGCGCAGGCGGCCGGTGTTATTCCGAACGTTTCGGAAGGCAGCCACGACTTGAATATCGTCCTCAGACGGAAGTGCATTAAAGATTTTACCACAACCAATAACATCAAGACCATTGTGATCATCCTTTGTTAGATTACGTATCCGCCCAGCACCTGGAATGAATAGAGAGAAAAAAGAAAGAGCTGAGATTGGCTGACTCACCCTGATTTGATTTGAGCATCATCAATCGTGGGTCACGGCTTTGAGGGGCTGCCTGGCCGCCTGTCGTGGACGGGTGGCGTTGACTGATCTTAGGAATGCGAGGCATAGCTTTGGCAGCATCTCTCAAACTGGGATGATTCCTCAACTGTGGAGCAACTCGTCCACCAACAACTACCACCTCGTCTTCACCAGACGGACACTTGACAGGCTCTGAGTCTAATATGATCACACTCTCGGGATGGTGTTGTTCCTTGCCTTTACGTGCGCGTGAAGAATCCTTGGATTTGGAGCGAGAATCTTCTTGGCCAGAATCTTTTCGTGATTTCTTGCGGCCAGGTTCCTTATCTCGGTCCCTATCCCTATCTTTTTTCTCTTTTTTTGCTTCAGCCTTCTTCTCCGGGGAGCGACTGGAACGGTGGGGTGGTTCCACTGGCTCGATGATCGGAAGGGGTTGTTGAACAATTAGCTCCTCTATGCTCACATCTGGAGGCGTCAGAGCCAATTCCATCGGTTCTGGCACGGTGAAGGCATCGGACGGTGGTGGAACTGGCACGTTAGTTTCATCTAACGGACTCGCTGCGAAAAAGGCTGGAGTTTCTTCTGGAATAGGTAGTCCATTACTCACATCGAGTGGTGATTTCTGAACTGTGCTGATCAGTTGTATCTAGAAAACAGAGAGAAGGTTAAGCAAAGTCATAAATTATTTGATTGTTTAAATTACCTGTTGTTGCTGGAGTCTGGCTTTGGTTTGCAACAGTTCAATTTCTAATTTCTTTTGTTGAAGTTCAAGCAGTTCCTTTTGCTTCTTCAGAAGACTTTCACGCATTTCTGTTTCGCAAAGGTCGCTTGCAGGCACGGTAGGTACGACAGGTTGTGTTGTTTTTGCCACCGGCTTGGTTGGTTTAGTATCGCTGCTAGAACTCGACTGTGAATAACAAAAACAGAAAATTTAATACAACATTTAATTGATTTTTAAATTGCCATTTTACCTTTTTAGTTGAATTGGGTTTATATCCCACGCGTTCCTCCTGAACGATCAATGAAAATTAAGTACATCATCGAATCGTTAAAACATTTAAATAATAAATTAAATTCCATTGCAATGCGTTGCGCTTGTAAGAGGATTCGCATCGGGATATAACATACCCAATAAGAGCTTCTCTAACGAAACGGACTGGCCATTGAAAATGAAAATTAAATTTACCTTCGGTAGGAATGCTGGATTGAGATGAATACTTGTTGGTAGCGGTGCTGTTACGGGCCATGCAGGATCAATAGATTTCACTCGAACGTCCAAGGCGTAAAGTTTTTTGGGTGGGAAAACATCCGACCAGGTCTGGCGCAGTTTAAACATCGAGGCACGCGTCGATTCTTCCACCTAAATGAATTTTTACGTGATATTGGTTTTGGGGTCATTTTCGACTCGTTCAAAGAAGACGCGCTTTGTTTTTCGATTTCCCCTCAACACACGACGACTTCCCTCGGCTGGATTGTATTTCAAAGACAGTCGGAAAAGTTGTCGTCATGGTAAACCCCCACTCTAGCTCCCATTGTGTTGAAATGGTGTCACGGAAATACAATCAAACACAGACAAAACAATAACACTGAAGTTTGTACTGAAAGGCAAATTTTCAAAACGCATCAAGCACGAATTCAACGAACTGATTAGTTATGCCAACTTCGATGCTTCCATGTGGCGATCGACGATGTCCCCGCTCCAAATAGCTGCCAGAGCTTTAACAACAATCAGACGATCAAGACAAGCACATAGATCCCAGAAGAATTTGCTAGGTTTGGAGGGGAGTGCACTCCATTTATTTCGATTCCAGGGAGGAGGGATGAGATGTAAGACAAATTTTTAACGTGTAAAGTCGTAAGCCTAGAGCTGCTCAAGTGTTTGTGTGATACGTGTGTTCTTCCCCTTTTGGTAAATTATAATACCTTTTCAAAGACACTGCAAAAAGAAGACACGATGTTCTGCGTGAAGAGCGATGTGTAAGCGCCGCCAAAATTCTTCACTATTGAATCCACCAAGTAGAGAACAGGCAACTTCATTTCCGGTTTTACCTAAGTTTGGAGGACCGTTTCAATTGACATAAGTTTTCCATTCAAGAGGATTGACAGATGAGACCCAAAGGAATGCAACATATTTGTGACAATCTCCAGAAGAGGCATCTAAATGTGCATTGCAGTATTTCATCACAGACAATGACCAGAACTAAATGGACTTCCAACAGCAATAAAGTTACTGCTTGTATGGAGTCCAAAGTTCAATCGTCAAGTCTCCATATGCAATCTTGCTCAACTGGGACAGACACAACAGAATTTTTTTGGTTTTGCTTCCAATTTCACTAACAACAACCACAGGGCATTTCAACATTACCCGTTAAGAAACATTAGATATTTCAAAATCATCCACGAGGGATGGACAAAGTGTTACACAAGTTTAAAAAAGTAACACAATAAGAATTAGATAAGATAGATTTTTTTCCAACCTACAAATCAAATATTATTCTTATATTTTTACTCTACTGTCTATCTTGACCCATAACATTTGGACCATGTATTCACCAGCACGACAAAAGGATTTCAAGAGACTTGTTGATGTGCATCAACAAATACAAAGGCCTTTATCACCAAGAAGATAAAAAAATTTTTAAAAAGAACTTAAAAGTAAATGTAAAACCTGTGCTAGATGTTTTTCAATAACTTTGACGATCGTCGGGGCAGACTCGACATTTTCCTCAGCCAGCATGGTCAACATATTGATGAGGGGCTTACTATTCACCGTCAAATCAGCCAGGGACGACATGTATTCTTCGGCGATGACATCTTGTTGAGGATTGTTTTGTGCTTCGCCCGCCATTTTAAGGCCGAATTTCTGGATTCTGAAAACTTACCACATTCGACGAACAATTTTTTACTACGAAACCGATGAGAGTAGACGTTCAGTTGTTGAAAGGACGAGATCGTTGTGTTTGACGTGCTTTTCCCAAGCTCACAAATGGCGGATATGAGAAATCGCTTTTGCGTTTCTCCAACGACAATGCAATGTTGTCACATCGCCTTGACAATGAATCCCTAAATTGAAAAGAAATACCGGAAAAATTTCAAAATTTAGCACTTTCTACACTTTAAACTAATTCAATTTACATCTTAACCTTTATATGAGATAACAATATTTAAAATATCATAAACTTCATTTTTGCTACAGTGAAAATCATTGAAATCATAATATTGATTTGCCTAAGCCTAAAATACAAAGCATTTGCTTTCTCGAACTTTCTCTTTGAAATTTATAATCGCTTACTTGCAAGTTCTGCAGTTCCTATTTGATAAGATAAGTACTAAGTGCCCAAATCAACCAAGTCATTGTGATTCTTGATTTGTGACAACTGAGAACTGACAACCAAAGCAAGTACTAGTACACCGCCGAAAGTGGATTAGCTGACACTGTTTTGTTTTATTTGTTATTCAAAAGAAGTCCGTCTGCAAGTCGATCGTGCGATCTTGTTTCTCCTAGTTCTGGCAAAAACCAAGCGGGCAATTTAAACATATTTTCTGCCAAGTTTGGCACTTGTAATAACTGCACTATTAAAACCAATAAAAATGTCAGCACGATTGGAACCTTGTGTATCAATTGATTTTGACAGTTCTACACTTGATGAAGTAGTGACCAAAACCAAAGATTGGGCCCTGATGCATGGTAATTATAGTTTTAATGAACTTTTATTAACTTGTGTTCTCATATGATATCCTTCTGGATAAAAATTTTGCTAAGTGCCATTAACTGTTTTTTTTTTACAGGAGTCTGCATGAGATCAAGACAAAACTTCAGTCCAGATTCTATTAACTTTGCCCCATTTGTTCTGGTTCCTTCAACTTTTCCAAGAAAGGAGTTTGAGAAAGCCATTGAGCTACAAACCCTTGTAAATGAGATGATTTATCGGATTGCCAATAATTATGAATTTCTAAAAACTACTTTAGCTATGTAAGTGTCTTTAAGACAAATTTTGTTAAACTAAAATTCTGAAGTGAAATGCTAAAATCAATTCTTTCTTTTGTATAACATTCATCCAGTGTATTATATTAACAATCTGTTCATCTTTATTTAGAACCAACACAGTTGACCCCTTTACCGCACAGCTATTTAAAATATACACCACTGTGCAAGAGGAAGGTGTTTCTCAGGTGAGTACTCAGTTTTATCAATTTATTAACACATCAGTAAACACATCAGCAACACAATGGGGGTTAATGTCATTGCTTCAGCTACAGTATTCAAACCCTTGCAATTTATAACAACAGTCTTAAATTTCTCTAAGCTGTTAATTAATTTTAAACAGATTTTATCCCAAAATAAGTTTGATTTCATTTGCCTTTGTTATTGCTGATAAGGGTGCTGGTCTCATGTCACTATATTGCAGGCCATAGCTTTAGGTTTAATTCGAAGTGATGTTATGCTGGGTGCTGAGCCTGAGATGCCCCTTTCCAGTTTTAAACTGAGGCAAGTGGAAGTAAATACCATTGCTGCTGGGTTTGGCTGGCTAGGACCGTCGTCAGGTCGTCTTCATAGGTCAGCTCCTTCAATCCAATATTTTTTTTTATGTAGCCACTTATTGGTGTACCTTAGCGCTAATGCTACAACATATGCCCCGTTTTTTTTTCATGACCAAAAAAAAAGATCCATTTTAGTCAATTCTTTGTTACTCAGTACCAATTATGAAATCTGCTGCTGAGCAAAGCACTGGTTTACCTAGTAAACCTTTGTAAAGCAAGCCGTGGGGTATATTATATTAACAACGCCTTTGCTTAAAGTGGATCGGCAATGCATGTATACGTTGGTGCAAATTGGTGGCGGGGAATTTGAATAAGGTCAGATAGACCAGGTGCAGTTGTAGACGTATGCTTTTCCCGAGTTTCTAACTCATCGTAAACCAGAAGGCCCCGTCTCTTGGCATCATTAAGCCCATTTTAGGGCCAGCATCTCAATCGTGGTGGCCCAAGGTTATTGTTGATAGAGACTATTGCTGTCAGTCTTTCATTTGGCAGCTGCGTTCATAAATCTAAAGTGGGAATCGGGAGAATTGTTGAAAGTTTTTTTATATAACAGGGGAAAAGCTTTTGCGTCTTTACGAGCGATATAAAGGCAGAAATTCTCTCAGCAGACTTGATTACACTTCAAAAATCCAGTCGAGTTCAATTTTACATTTCTGTTGTTGTATTTTTTTAATGTACAGTAGATATTTGGCTAACGCTCTGTAACATTAGAAAGTTCTGAAATTATGGTGGAAATGGGTTTCAACAATTAACCAAACGACGATTTATGAACGCTGCCTCGTACGAAGTATTTGCGAGATGCAAATCTGTCAAAAGATAATCTGTTGTCCTTTTCGCTTAGGCTGCTTGGTGCAACAGTTTTACTCCTATCAATGTACAATTTACCAACTTCAATTTTTTTGCACGCATAACGCAAATAACTTCTTAGCCGCACAACACATGCTTAGGTTAGAATTACTACCTTATTTTTTTTTATTCCATCATCTTTTACTATTTTTCTATATTCTATATGCTAATTCAAAACGAACACACACGGATAAGCAGAAAAGTTTTTAGTTACTTCTTGTAAGTCAGATGAAATACCACACTACTTCAACGCAAACAAACACACGTTATATAGGAAGAGTGCTGTGGTGGCTTATTCCGGTGTGATTACATGCTGGACAGAGATGCAGTCCGCCAAGTCGAAATAAATACGATAGCCAGCTCTTTTGCGGGTATCAGTACACGCGTAACGCGGCTACATAGGTAAGCCTACAACACCAAAAACATTGTTTGTAACCCAGTTAAATGTAAACCAGAAGTCGTGAGACAAGCTGATACTCTCTTTTCAGTTTTTACACTAATTCACTAAAGGCCTGTAGATTCACATAGAAAACAAAATTCTTCTTTCTCATGTAAAGCCGTGCATATTACCCTTTTATTGTTGAGGTTGAAATTTCGCCATTCAGATCTTGTCCTACACCTGGTCATTCTTGACTTATTTTCAGTCCCCGATGCACACGCTTTGCTCTAGTAGTTTCTTAATTATGTGGTTCATTACCGGTGTCCTCTATTTAAAAACAAAACCCGAATTTATCTGAGGTTTTTTTTTTATTGTCAGCGTCCGTACAATACCTAAATGTTTGTGCATTGCTAGAAGTACAGCCAATACGCTGTTATGTTAACTGCGTGCTCTTCAACAGGTTTGTGATGCAAGAACTCGGTCATGGAGATAAACTTCAACAGGTATTCAAGTGGTATACTCTCTCTCACAGTTTTGTTTATCGTTTCTAATTACCATCTTTGATTCTTGTGAGGGTAGCTACCAGAGAATAATGCGTTGGAAGCTCTCTGCGGTGGGATGCTTAAAGCATGGGAAATATACAATCAACCTCGGTGAGTACCAATAACCATGGAAATGAAGTTCCACATTGATTAAAATCTTCTTATTTTTGTTTATAGGGCTGTTATACTATTCATCGTGGAAGACACAACGTACAATATTTGCGATCAACGATTCCACGAGTTTGAAATTCGCAGGCAGAATCCAAACGTTCGAGTTGTACGCCGTAGTTTGACACAGTTGGGTAGAGGAGCAGCTGTGCTCGATGCAGAACGGAAACTGATTGTGTAAGTACATTCATATATAGTTCAAGGCCTTTGTTTATCGATAACTAAAATTGTTGCGTCTATCCAGAGATGGCCATGAGGTTGCAGTAGTTTACTTTAGATGTGGATATGCACCTGATCAGTACCCGTCAGCGGACGGATGCGAATGGGATGCTCGTCTAATGATCGAGCGCTCGAAAGCCATCAAATGCCCGAGCATATCGTACCATCTAGCCGGTACGAAAAAAGTGCAGCAGGTGCTAGCTGAACCTGGATTTTTAGAACGTATCTTTGATGAAGCCGAGAAGGTTGCCAAACTCCGTGATGTTTTCACTGGACTATATTCCCTTGACCTGGTAACTGTAATTCCATAAATTCAAATCACGATTTTACTGATGACTTACGTATTCTCCAGGACGAAGAAGGAGATCGCGCCGCCGAAATGGCCATTGCGAATCCTGAAAAGTATGTTCTCAAACCGCAACGAGAAGGAGGTGGAAATAACGTCTATGGCAAAGAGGCAAGTTCTTCAAACGAACTAGAAGAATCGCTTTTTGTTTGTCTAATTAGAACAGTGTCTTTTCCTAGGTTGCTGAGGTGTTAAAACAACTTAAAGGTAATCCTGAAAGAGCTAGCTACATTTTGATGGATGTCATCCAGCCTCCGTTGCTTCGAAATTGGATGATACGTCCGTCAACGCAACCCATGCTTGTAGATACATTGAGCGAGCTCGGAATATTCGGTGTCATCATTGGGTATATAAACATTTGTCTATTTGAACCTTCTTCATTCACTAACGTATTAAATTAAACTCTCCGCCTGATTGTTTCAGAAATTCCAAGGAGATCTTACATAATTCAATGGGCGGGCACATGTTGCGCACGAAAATCCACACCGCCAATGAAGGAGGAGGTAGGCTACGCATTACATGTAATTTCAAACTGCCTTTTCAACTAAAAGACCTTTGCTTTATCAATTCAAGTTGCTGCTGGACTCGGAGCCCTTGACTCGCCATTCCTCGTTGATTTGTGATTTCCATCACGTCAATGCCGTATCACGTTTACCTGTAAAATGACTTGTAGAGTGGGAAATCGACAAGGGAATAGAATGCACTAGCTACGAACACGATACTTTTTGTATCCCTGGTAACTGTTTCGAAATTTAAATTTCTATTGGCAACATATTTTACTTGTTTTTGCCTGAACATGCCTTTTGTCAATCATTAAATCATGTTTCCTTTAGAAAATTGATTTAATCGCACGATATGGTTATTACAGAACCTACAGTGATGATTATTATCAATTTATATCTGAATGCATGTATTTTAAACTGAAAATGCGGTGTCTCTCGTGTTTTGGTACGTAGGGACTGTGGTACTTCGCGTCTTTCCCTCTTCCATGTGAACAACGTTCGTTGCGTGACACAGTTTTCTTTTCATCATTTGTTGATGCCGTTGTACCGCAAAGAGGATACGCCCATTTTCTCATTCAAATTGACACACAAATTGATGCATCCACACTTTGTTCTAGAAGGGGAAAGTGAAACGGAAAAGCGACGCTTTCAAAGTAATGCAGCGTCTCTTTTAAAACGTTAAACGGTACCGATAAACACGATAAACGGTGAACATTCCCTGAGACAAGGGTAGGATGGAATGCAAATGAGAAAAGTTTCAATTCATGGAAGCTTTTCAATATAGGGTGGAGTTGTCGTGTGTCATGCCTCACAGTTGTCAACGGAAGCATCTCATCTCTTCATATTGTTTCCTGTTCTGTATATCACAGCGAGCTCTTTGCTTTAAGAAGACGTTTATGGAGGCGTTTGGAACACACAAAAGAAATGTCCAAGCAGTCTACTTATTAGAAGGGACTGAAAACTTTCTCAACTGTATTAAATAGCTGCTTGTGTCGATGCTTCAACGTCAGTTAACATTTCGCCGTCATGTCAGCCAAAGGTTTCGTGATATTTACCTTCATTTTAACACTGGTGCGTTAACGTAGTATTAAAGTTTATACATACGTTAGTTAACATACTAATGAAATCCGAAATTGCTTTACAAATCAGACGGTGACGCCCAGCAGGAGTCAGGATTACGAGGTGGCCGATGTTAAATGCCATTTGTATGGAGATGCAGTTGCTGGAACAACTGCTTTCCCTTATTCGGAGGGTGCGTCCAAACAGAAAATGGTAGCTCGATTGAAGAAACCTCAATACTTTCGTGGACATCCTCTGTTTGCCGATGACTTGAAAGTCAATCCCTACACGGACTCCTATTGTTCCATTGTACCCGAGCCTGGTGATAAAACGGGCCGCATCTACCGCCTGATCATCACGGACCTTTCCCGTTGCGGAGTCACCCATCATGGCGTGAGTAGTATTATTTTTTTTTTTGTTTTTTCAAGACTAGTTGAATGAGATCGATAAATTCTTCCTTAGGGTTACGTTCACGTTCGCATATGGTTTCCACTCTTACCTGGCGCCATGACATCGCACGACCAGGAAGTTATTCTTGTCTGCAAGCCACTAGAATCTACAGTCCTGACACACAAAGTGTCTGAGTTGTCCAGCACGGCGTAACAACCTTACAATTTTCGCTTAATTCTTGCAAGTTAATGAATGGCTGCTTTTAAATACGTAGTCCAAAACAAGCTCGCGTATCGGGAGTGGTAGAAGAAACATCTTCCAAACTTGAGTACCAAGTCGATGTCTACCGCTACGTCGATGTGAATCCATACCCATCAACCCAACGGCAAACTTCGTTATCTGGTGCCAGCAAAACTGGACCCACAGGTCCCTATCTGGTTCCCGTCGATAGTGCGGTTACAATTGGCAGTCGCTTGCAACTGAGAACGAATTTCAATCAGCAAAGTGGTTGGTATACTACCTGAAAAATAGTTCACGAACGATGTTTAAAAGATGGCATTTTCTGACGTAGCATGGAAATATGCCAAACTGGTGGAAGTGACGGTATCAACAGATCCCCAAGATGCACACGCTGATGGTTTTGTGCGTTTACTCCATCTAGGGTAAGATTTCAGCTCATTTGTGTACATTGAAAAAAAGTTCATAAACAATATCGTACTTTAGATGTGTCCCACCAGAGATGAAGAGTTTGATGCGCTGCCAAGTGAAACGTCTCCCTGCAAAGCCGTCTGAAGTCTGGCTGGATTTCGAAGCCTTTTTCCTTGCTCCCACAAATTATTCGCTTCAGTCAAAGAAACCTAGACGTGAAGGCCAGCAGTGGATCCATACAACTGTTCTTGCTTGTCTGAAAGATGAAGATTGCCCGCCGGTAAAACTCAGTCAAACATTTTACGCTAAAAATATGTTAAAAACATTTTCTCTGATAAAAAGGAGAGCTGTGATGATCCTGACAACCCATCAGGGTATGGAAGAAGGAAAAGATCGTCAACAACCAATGAGACTAGCAATGAAGTGCAGTTTGATCAACGACCGATTGCCATTCAAATTGCTGTACCTAACGGTATCTTAGCCAAATATGTTTCAGCTTTCAGGTGATAGAATAAGCTATAATTTGTTAACGCAGGTGAAGGCGATTCTAGCAGGGAAGTAATAAATTGCGGAATTTGGATTGTTCCGGTCGGCGTGTTATTTTCAGTGGCAGCTGCTAGTCTTCTTTTGTTATTCATCACCTGCAGATGGAACATGCAAAAGAAAAAACAACTCTCTGAAATGGAAATGCCTCCTAACTTTACTGCTCCACACGGGAACTTCCATTAGAATCCAATCTGTAAAGCTAATGAAACATAAACTATTTTTAGCGGTCATATTGGGAAAATGCAAAGAGAAATTTATTTAAAAATGCATTTTTTATATTGTATGATTGCTGAACGTGATACACCTATAAATTCCTTAATGATTTCGAATGAATGTTCGTCCTAAATCTGGAGGGTTCATAGCAAGCCGTGCTTGTCAGTACTGTACAATAAAGGTTTACAGTAAACCGTTATTGAGTAAACCGTTAGATAACTCATCCCATGTTTCCCATTTGTTTTTCTTTGTCTTTTTAGGCTATAGAGCTACTAACCTAATATCTTGGGTTTTGGCAATTGGCATCACGTCTTTTCAAACTATTCGCGCAGTTCGGCAAATACGGCCGTGATGCATCGTCTGCTATTTTGTGTGTTTATAGTCTGCTATTTTGTGTGTTTATATATTTAAGGTGGCGGACGTTCTTGATACATCAGAGAGTTTCGCTATACTTTCGCCAATTTAGCCATTCAGATATGAAAAATGGAAGCAGATGTGCAGAAGAAATTCAACCACCTGGTAGCAGTGACAGCAAATCTTTCTTCTGATGTACAATCAGAAGCTTTGCATGTTGCCCTAAGAGTGAGTTTTAGTTTTAGTTACTTCTCTATTTTTTTAAATGCCAAAATTTGAGGTGATTTTTCCAGGGTTTACTTAAAACAATACAAGTATCAAAGAAACAAGGGTTTCTGTTGGCTAATCCACCAACCAATTTCTTGGACATGATTGATTCACTGATGCAAAATAAAGAGCTCAGCGTAGATCTAGCAATTGTTGCTGGACGGGTAAACTGCTTAACAAAGGTGTTCATCCAGAATAACCCGTCAACAGTAGAGCAACTGACTGTACACGCATTACAGGCTGTTGGGGTCCCCAAAATCTGCCTCTTATTTGGTATTATTGATTGTCTACCAAACAATATGTGGGATGTTGCTGTTGCCATTGTTGCCAAAGAAATTGTCCAACTGTTGCTGACTTTCAATTCAGTATATTTTTACCAAATGAAGTTGTTTCATACTTGGTTGGAACATGTACGAAACATTGTGAATTTCATCCCAAATTCAAGTCCTGTTTGGACACAAATTCTACTTCCTCAAAGTCAAGCAATTGAACTAATTGATCTCCATTGGGAGACCAGTCAAATGCGAAATTTATCCGGGCAATGCCTAGCAACTATCTGCGGTATATGGCGGACCTTCGAATCAACTTCGCAGTACGCTAATATTGTTGCCAAGATTGCATTAACTAACCTAACGTGGCAATCGCAATCCAAGTACCTCATCTTAGCCACCTTGGTGCCTTTCATACACTTCAAGGAACTTCTTTTTGAATATCCTGATACCATCTACGCTATGACGGTCAGTCTTACTTCAAATCCAAAATGCCTTTTGGCTGCCGGAACAGCTCTTTTCAAAGCCCTAGCAAAGCACCTGACCCCTGAGGATTGGGAAGACTATTGCCAGAGTGTCTTACTTGAAGCGCTGAATCACGCTAATCCTGACACGCAACGTAATGCGGCTAATCACTGGCTTCCATGCATGACTCTTGCTTCGCCTGTGCTTCTGATGGAGCTAAAGCAACGTCTCCGAAAAGCCGATCGCCTTAATTGGTTGGCATATATGTCGCTATTGAAACTAATGGATCAGCTAGATGAAAACGATATACTCCTAACACAACAAGCACTGCATCATGGCGATGAGGATGTGAGAATAGCAGCTTTTGGAATCCTTCTTCATAAAACACAAAAGACTGAAATCGTCCGTGCTGAAGATTGGATTTTGGTAAAAAACTTTTTGCTAAGGAATCTCCGATGCGATAATTCGCAGTTTAAATTTAAATTACTATCCACAATCCGGTTTTTCCTAATCCGAGTTTTGAAGTCTTGTCTCAGCCGAATAAAAACTAAATGTGGCGTAGATGAAGATATTGAGAATGTGCGTCAAGTGCATGACCATCTGTTGAAATGTTTGACACCATCATCCTGCTACCAGAAGAAAATCACGTTGTTAGATATCCTTTGCGACATTCACCATCTCTTTGGCGCTAGTGACACGAAGGCAGAAGACTTGGTTAGAGGATCTTCATTAATCAATCGCAGCGAGCTGATAACACTGGCCAGAGAACGCTGGAACTTTACTGGAAAAGAATCACTGGACCGTTATACGATCTGCTTGATGGATGAGAATGCCGATGTTCGACAAAAAGCGGCCCAGCTTCTTCAAGACTTTTTCTCTTGCCCACCTTCCCCTTATGTACAGTTGATTTACAACCAAGGACTTGCACTGTGTGATAATCCCAGTGTCCAGCGTGGTGCTTGTGGTGTCACCGCCCTTCAACTAGTCAGCCATTGGTCATTGACGAACGCGTCTGTAATTCCAAGACTGACAGCAGAATTTTTAGTGGGCGAGATCTACAAGCGATTTCATCAACTCAAGGTTGATTGGACGGCTTCGGGACAAGCCGTTCACGGTTTCATTGGTGCTCTAGCGAAAATGCTCCAGGTGACGTATCATCAGAACTTGACGGTGCCGTACACGGAGTTGATCGCACTGACTGAAATGGTTAGTTGCTACGTGTTGGACATTTTATCTAACAAATCGATTGGAAGCCCCGGTAAAATTATAGTTGGTCTCTAGTGGACTGTTAATCAAATTCTACTTTTTCCTATTTTAAACCAAGTGATTGTGCGACCGTTTGAGGACAAGAGCTCGTCCATTGACGATCATATGTGCCAGGACGTTCCAGCCGAGGAAAACGGCATTGTTTTCGATGACTTGCAGCATGAATTAATTTTGACGCGTGCATGGCTGACTTTAAAGGTAGTTATACTATAAATTCTAAATTACGCAATTATGTACTGAAATACTTTTGTTCTCAACGCAGGAGTCGAGTAATTTGGCTGTTCAAATTACCACATTGTTGCTAAACGATGAGCGGTTATCGAAAGAAGAGCGTGTTCATTTAGTAGAACAGTGCGTTGAAATAGTTTACCAAATCCTTCTCCGTTGTCGTCATGATTGTCCCGTCGAAGCGGCTGGCGATGCAATGGGAGTGCTGTCTAAAAAATGTATTCTCCATCAAGAAAGCGGGATCAGAGCTATCCCAGGCAAGCTGTTGAGAAATTTTCTCGAAAAACTGGAAGAGAATTCAAAATTAGGTACATCTGATATCCTCCGCCCAACTGGGATGGCGTTTTTAGTTAGTAAAATTGTAAGCAGCCAATCGGAAAAATCCCAGTTGGTAAGTAAACAAACACAGTATCTAAAAAATTGTTTTACTAATTTCAATTATCGTTTCTTTCAGGATTCATTGCTCACAATGGCGACCAGAAGATTGATTCGTATTGCTGAGCGTCCAGTCTATACTAAGGAAGGACTAAACGATGATTGTCACATATCGCAGCCAGTGGCTATTCACGTACTGAAATCGCTAGTTCAGGATGCCTTACTGAACGTTGATCTCCAGCCAGAGTTAATGGAGCTCACCACCAAATTGAGTGCAAACCTATTCAGTCATCCACTTTGGTTCATCCGTCATGCTGCTGTACAACTGCATGGAGCCGTCGTGGCAAGTTTGGTGGGTTCTTCTAGCAAAACAACTGCCGACCTCTTCCACAAACTTCCCGGATTGGAAGCTTTTTTCCTTGACAAACTAGCCGGGAAAATTGAACACATTTTTGCCGGTGATCTTATCCCCGTTCTCAGCATATTGAACCGACTGTCGCCTGACTATAGAAACGAGGATAGAAATTCTCGTTTTAAGCTCCGTCTTATGGCGTTACTTGGCCATCCAGCAATTCAAATTCGCCAACTAGTTGCCCGCAGCCTACTAGCATTCGTCCCGTTACCGAAGACGAAGTGGGTAACTATGCAGCTTTGTGAAGATGCATTAACTTTGGCTTCTCGGAGTATTTCAGCCACGCCTTTGCATTTATGTATCCGAGGAGCTTCAGCCACCAACAGCCTTCACGGCTGCTTGTTAGCTATTCACGAGTTCATCAATCGTTGTCGTGAGATTGCAATAAGCGTCCAAGACTGGGAAATGATCCGTAATTCGGTGGCAACATTCGTACCTATCGAAAAAGATCATCCTAGTTTCTACATCAAGTTGACCATCTTGAAAATTTTCAAAATGTTGAAAGGCATGGCCGGAACACCCGAGTTTTTTCGAATATATCGAGATGAATCGGTCCGTCAATTGTATTACCATCAACCTGGTTTCAGTGAATGGCTGGTGCTTACGACAGAGCTCGTGTTAGGTGAAGGTTCGCTCAATTCCGTATTGGAAGCACATTCAATGGCTATTCAAGAATTTCTAGCCTTTTACAGTGGTAAATATTGGCCTGCTTACATTTTTCTTTTTCCTTTTTTTACTGTGATGCCATAAGACATTTTTTTTTTCTTTAGGATTGGAAATTGTGGAAACTGCATTGCGATCACTCACGAATCGTTTTGCTCGTTTTTCACGCTCAAGTGTCATGGCTAATCATATTAATTCCTATATTACGTACTTCATCTCTCATTGGCAGACACATCCTAGTCTTGTACCTGTTTCTCTTGAATTTATCCAAATTCGAGGAGCTTCCGCTCTGCAGGAGAGCGAAACTTCACTACGAGAACACATAGATTTTTTTTTGAACACTTGTATGGAAACGAGACATCTGGGCTCTGCTGTGGCCCTATTGGCTTTCCCTACAGCATCAATCGTCATCAAAGAAGCATTTACAAAAGGACTACTAGTGGACAATGTAGATGACGTCGCTGTCCGTCTAAGTCGCTGTATGTTGAACGCTTCCCAGCCAGAAGAATCTTTGTCCTTTCGTTTGGCAGCTGCAACCAGTCTCAAGACAACAGGAAAGGCGCTAATGGAGAGGGCGATGGATAATGCTCAATTAAGTCAAAATCTCTTCTTCCTCATCATGTATCTCATTCACGACGAAGCAAAAGAAGTACGAACAGAAACAACTTTCTTTTTGACGGAACTAGTAACTTCAATCAAAAGCGGCCCACATGGACTTCCGCCTTTGCTCCAGATGAGTGCCGAAGAGTGTCTAGAACAATTTGCCAAACAAGTTCACCATTGGTTTAATGAACGGCATCTGATTCCAGTCGTAATTGAGATGTTAAGAGATCCCGATCTCGAAAAAGAAGACGAAGTGAAAGCTCTGTACGAGTGTGAAACCCAAAACGTATTCAGCGAGGAGATCGAATCAATATTTCTCTTAATCAAAATTGCCCAGTCCCTGTTAGGGACTGCAGAGTGTGATGATAATCCTTACGTGTTGGATATCGATGTGCAAAAAGTGGTAGAAGGAGCGGAACGTACAGTTAGTAGCATCCGGTCCTTTGCCACATCTAGAAAAGATACGTCAGGGTGGTTTTTTATTATGTCAATGAGAATTTATTCAATTCTCAGTCGACTCGGTGCCCGTTTGTCTATCTTAGCAATGTGTTGTCCGGTTTGTAAAACGGACAGTCGCTTTGTGGAACTTCAAAACGCAATTGATAGTCTAATTCGGTACAAAATGTTGTAGTGTATTGTTTTGTTTATTTCCCCGTTACAGTAAAAGTGGGATCAAATTATTCCGAGAAATATTAATGCACATCTTCCTGTGAAGTTGCGACGAATTAAGTTTGAATTCTAATAGAATTATGTACCAAAGATGCTGCATAGAAAACAAAATATACGGAATCGGGCACAATTTTTTAAAGACTAATCGCACAATAATGCGAAATTATCCCTTCAGTCTTACTGGAAGGCTTTTTCATTGAGTTTCTCACGCTCTACCACTGAGCTATGACAGTTACTACTATGAAATCTATGTCTTCAACACATTACGGTAGCTGCGCAAAGTAGTCAATAGGCTATCAAATATCATTCGGGGGGATTTAGGGGGGGTTGCCAGGTGGGTATCGCACTCGCCTACCAACTCGAAGGCTCCTGGTTCGAATCCCAATCACGGAGACTCCCGATCTCCTCGGCTTCCAACCTTCACAGGTGTCTACCTTCCACGTCTGCCAGTCGAGTCCAGAAACTTCCCCGTTACGAAGTAACGGGATGGATATTTTGGCAAAGAATAATGTTTCATAAAACAATAAAATTTTAATAAATAGTTTATTTATTGTAATCATTGCGTAATATTTCACATAACCATATTGCAACGGACTTTAACCAATAACTATACAATTTCTTGTATACAACGTTTACTCCATTAATTAATAGAACTGTTTTTTATTGAAATTTATTCGACTCTTTTGGGGTATGAACCTTAAACCTTCGGCACCTTATACCAATGCTCTACCGCTGAGCCATAAGTCACGGTACTACTATGCCTATATTTTCGTGTCATTTGTGTTCAATAAATTTTGACTTAGAATAATTTTTTCAGAAAAAATTTTCTGTTGACATATCCATAGCACATTTGACTGTTTAATTCTGTTTGTAAAACTCCAGTCGGGGTTTGAACCCAAGACTACTGAATCCGTATGCCAATACTCTACCACAGAGCTATGATCCTTGTGTGCAGTGGATTCAGGTTAGCATATATTTTTACGCCCCAATAACAATTGCCATAAGAATATTATCTTTGCGATTTAGTGTAAATTATAACGTTAATCATGGATCAACGCTTGAGCATCGGCAATGCACGCCGAAAATTTAAGGTTCGATACGCAAATGAGTTAGAATGAAAATTTATGAATTTATGCTTAAACATATGACAAACTGGCAAATACAAGGAATGTGTGCAATTAAAGTTATCCTCATCAGTGCGTCATCAACACTTGTGATGAACACTTTCAATCTTAAATAATAGGTAAATTTGTGAACAAGTTTCACGCGGAGTAAGGCAACACCTCGTTACTCGTTTGACGCATATAACAACACCTATATTTTAGTAAATTGCTCTCTTTTTATTAGATTGATTTGCACTAAGTGGCAGACCATAAAAGAACAACAAAGAAGAAATGACAAACGTTTGATTTACTTTTTGTGTGTTATTTTTTCTTGGGAACAAAGACGACCGTGTACATCTCGCCCCGAAGACAGATGTAAGTCCATAAAACGAGGAATCGGAAAATCTTAATCGAGAAACATAGCTGCTGAAGTCCGTAATGGATATGGCTAATGCCATTCGACTGGTCTTCATAAATCGGTGGATTTGGTCACTAGCGACTTTATAACAAACGAACAAAACCTTAATGATTGACTCTAACATTTGAGAATCAGTGGATTACCTTTGGGGAAGATGTTTTGTCATTTTCCAAATCGGAGGAATCAAAGGGTGGACAGACCCAGTCATCGCAATCGAATTCGTCTGGTTTGCCCTTTCTGCGTTTCAACGTAAATTGTGACTTCTTAATTATCTGTTAAAGATAGAAAAAAAAATGATATTGTAAATAGAATCCTGTGAATAACAACGTTAAAGAACAACACAAACTTTGATTTTGGCGACAGGAGTTAAAGGTGGATAGGAAGATGAGGTTTCCATTTCGCGTTTAGCTTGCACTACTTCCCGGCCCACCAACTGATTGAAATGTGTGGCCAAATGTCGACGCAGCAGCGTCTTTCCCTGAGGAATCGACAACAGAGTGGCCAGCAGCTCGGCATTGAAGCGAGCCTCGTGCACCAGCAAACCACCGTGCACACCTTTATTGCGAAGCAATCATTAAACATTTCAGTCTATATCAGAAGCTATGCAAAGAATATCTAACACGCACCAGATCCCCTCATATTTGGTGCATACTCGGACAAGTCAACAGCTCTGAGCCATTCCATCACGCGATGATTAGTCCAGACAGCGACTTGGCTGGGAGTTGGATGTGCCGGCTCCTCGGGGACGGAACGCCGTTGCAAACAGCTCGGATTGTAATCATTTAAGCGCAACACTTGAATACCACGCCGGATGCAAATGAGATGAAGTAGATTCGTCACTTTGAGGTGGGTACACAAATCATCGACTGTTAGTAAATGGAGCATTCGGCCATCCAGCCTAGACTCTAGGAACGCGTCTTTGTATTGCGGCAAGCCGATATCATCAAGCCAACGGACGGCCCATTGGTGATCTAGTTTTCCAGCGTTCTTCAACAAATCTGTTGCAAGGAAAACGATTTGACGGATAATTGACTCACAGCTGTTGATTAAATGCATACCTGGTAGGATTGGAGCAGGCGACATGGGATCCTGAGCTCGGCCTTTAGCCTCTAGAGCTAGGATCAATTTCTTTTTGTGCAGCGGATGCTTGACGGATAGTTCCTTTTCTATCTCGGCCACCGGAGCTTCTAGTAACTGTTGACCCCTACAATTCCAGCGTTGAACTTCGCTAACATACAAGTGTAATCCCATATCGTGTAGCCACGATGCAATATCGTCGCTGGTCCATTGTGCGAAGGGAAGTTCAGATCTAGATCAAATCATTTGCTTTTAGATGAGGCATTTCGATTGAAAACACGTTTAAAAAAATAAATATTTACTCCTGGATAGGTTTGATCGTTTCTGCTGGGCCTGGAGATCCATTTTTCCAACCTAAACGGGGTCCTGCTGTAGCGCGAAGAGTGCCACCACGGCGGAAATCTTCAGCTGAAAGCGGTGTCGATGGATCACCCTCTAGTGCACCAGAATTGGCTCGCTTCAATCTGGAATTAAAAAAAAAATACAATCATTAGCATGTCAAACAAATTCTTAACGCATAAATTATTACTTATCGAAAATCTTTTTCAGACTTCCGCGCGGCTGCTTCGAGAAACTGTTGAGCGATGGTGAATGGGGTGATGTCGGGCTATTGAACGATGACTCAGTCATCACATCATCTCGCTCTAACGTGCTGGCGGCTTCATCCTGAAGGCGCTTCTGTTCCGTTTCAGCTATTTAGTTTGCCACAACAACAACAGAAAAAAAGGGATGTTACAAAAAAATACAGCCGAGATGTGAGTGGCGGTTAAGGCACCACAAACGATCAAATGCAAAACATGCAATCCGCCATGCAACAACAAAAACAACACAAGCGACCATGCTCTACGAAAGGACCCGCCTAATCGGACGTCATCACGAACCCGGAAGCTACGAAGCGCCAGGACGTAAAACAAAAACAAAACAAAGACGGAAAAAAAAGAGACTGAACTGCTAAATATCACGCGCTTCCGGCAAGCCGGACATCTTTGACTACAAAGGCAAGCCAAAAAAACAAAAATTGTCATTCGTTGAGGGAAAATCTTTCTTTTTTTCTCCTCTGTTTAACCTAGATTTGGGGCCGAGGTGCTGCGTTTGCTGTTGACGTGGAGCGAGGGGAGTTGAAAATGTTTACCAAACACCACGGCACGTTTGTTGGCTGTTACTGGCGGGCTGTTGCCCATCGTCGACAGACTGTTGTTGTTATTGTTATGATGGCTGTTGACACTGGTCTGGCGAGGTAGGGAATTGTAGGCATCCTGATCCAATTTGCGGAAGACGCTGGCAGGAGGAGTCTGGCATTGGAACAAACCAAACAAATCAGGTCAACATCTTCTGACGCCAAGAAGCAACAATGACTTGTCTACTATACATACTTTGGGCGATTGCTGATAGGCAGGTCGCGGCGAATCCGTCACATGAGGCGACTGATTCGACTGCAGTGACGACGCTGAATTGGCCGAGAGCAAAGCCTGCAAAAATCGTCCAAAAATAGGATCACACAGTCAACCAATGCTTATTTTCAAATTAAAGAAAAAAAAAGTTCCAAATATCATGACTACTAACCCGACGAGGAAATTCAGCCGTTGCACTGCCCGGATGACGAGGTGGTGTGCCAACCACGGAGGCAGGGGAGGTAGCATTACTTCTCAAATTCATCGATTGCAAATTTTCTAACATATCCTGTAATTGAAAAACGTTGTAAATTCAATGACGACTAACCGTTACGATGAGATGGCAAATTACCTTTTTGTTGAAACCAGGGCCCAGCGTGGCTCCGCACAGCGCGTAACACTTGTGTAAAATGTGCTGATTAGACACAAATGGATATGGGTAACGACTGGAAATCGATTTTTACCTGGCTGACCAAGGTGATCATGTCCTGTTCGCTTCGCTTCAGCTGCCCTCTCAATTCCATGTTGTCTTTTTCCATGGCGGCGAATCTCAGTTTCAAGCCAGAAATGTCGCTGAGCAACTCCAGTTGGCGCGTTTCGGCCGCGGAGCGCGAGAGCATTTCCTGCGCGGTTGAAAACAAGCCAAATTAGCCAATGAAAAAATTTATGTCAGCACGTAAGAGCCGCATTCCACCTTTTGAAAATTATCTTCTGATTTCTGTAACTGGAACGCTCTGTCGGACAGCGTTCTTTCCAAATCAGCAATCTTCTCTGTTTGTGCTTCGATCTGGTCCATCAGGATTGAGACTTGCATCTGTAAGGAATCCTTGTCTCCTTCCAGCCGTTGGACACGTTCATCCGTCTCCGGCTTCAAATAGAATTAAGAAAAACACAAAATTGGACATGATGAGCTAAAATTTAGTGATGGATGTCAAATAAAATATATCTACAAAAATTATTCAAAAATAAAAATAAAAATGATTTGGCGTGAACGCAAACAAATTTAGCCTTCGCCAGACATCGTAAGAAAGGCCCAGAGGAAATGCGTATACAACAAATTCAATTTGAACGAATTAGCCTTGGGAAAATGCGGAATGATGGATGGGTAATCTTGTTTTCGTTCATATGTATAAACCTGACAGGGGACGGGCGGCGTGTGGCAACAACAGCACGAAGCGCGTTGTTGTTGCATGGCTGGATAGATATCGGCGGGCGGGTACAGCCATGAAGATGGAGAGGCGGACCATGTCGGCGGAGGGCACCACCCGGAAGCGTGGCCAACGTGCGGATGCGAACGATCAAGACTGTACGTTTGCTGGGCGTGATAATGATGCGGCGACGGATGAGCGTGGCAATGGTGACGGCCGTGCACCTTCTCTACGCTCGAGCGGCTGGATGGACGTCGATGACGTGCCGACGTCGAATCCCCTTCGCATTTCGCGCTGGGCAAGTTTTTGCGCCGGATGACCAGCTCTTCGTCGCTGCTACTGCTGCTACTGCTACTATGATTGCTAATGCTCGATTTCGAGCTGGCGTGATGGCGCATCTTGGGAGCGGCTCGACCATGCTTCTTCTTAGTGACAGTCGTATTAAACATGACGAGCCTAATGACTTTCCCCTGATGAGCCAAAGTTGTTTTGGCGCAATACGCGTTTTTTAGTTGAAAAATTTCACTTTTTAACGAGATGCCCCATCAAAAACTCGTTAACTTTTCCCAGATTGCTCGAAGAGCTGACGGAAATAACGGGGTGAAACACGCACACACAATACACCCATGTACACATACGAAAAAAAAAAAAAAATGGGGGAGGAATTAAATTGAAAGCAACACACGCTACACTGAAAGGAGTCAATTTCAATTCCAAAAACGAGCGGATACAAGTGCCGATGGATGGCGACGCATTCGAGCAGATCAGCCGACGCAACAGACTGCACGTCCTGAACGAACAGTCGCGTCTGACCGTATTAGTTCGGACCGTCTACTACTAGGCCACGCATGCACGCACGGACCTTTCTGTTTTGTTTTGTTTCATCTTTCTTTTTTTGGGTTCACCCAGAAAAAGAAAAAAAAAATTCTGGGCGAGCAACATCCACATGTGTGTTGGAGAGGCGGCAGGGGTTGCGTAGGGAGGATATCGAAGAAAAGCCGGTGTGGGATCTGGCAGTGCACGCAGCGCTGTTGTATGTCGACGGAAACGACAGCCAACAAAGTTTTTGAAGAGGGGGGAAAATAACAAGAGAGAGAGAGGGAGTCGAGAGTCAGGGTATTGGTTTTTTAAATTTAGAAACACTCCGGTCTCCAAAGGTGAAGACATTTCTGAAGGAGATAGAGACAGATAGAGACGGAGAAAATAGGCAGCCAAGGAGACGTGAGGGAAGAACAAGAGAAAGCTAACTGAGTCGGGATTTTCATTCTTTGAATAGTCTCGCCTTTTATCCACAATCAGCCGGGTTTCTTTTTAAAGGGGCTGTCCTCATCCGTAAGATTCATTTTGTTGTCATTCGGCGGAATTCCGGTAACTTTGAGGAGGGTCTTGCGCCAACAAGAATGTGCTGCGTCTTCGAAATTTCAACAGTTTCAGTCATCCATTGCCACCCAAAATACAGGATACACGAGAAGATAAAGTCAACTGAGTATAGAATTAGGGATTCTCTTACGTTGACGGATCGTTAATGGGATAAATAGCTTCGCTTTTTCTTCGTTAACTGAGTATGGAGGAACAGGGTCCCCCGCTTCTTCGTTGCTGTGCAAAAGGCGTAGAACATTTCGCCATTGCCAAATTGAAAACACGGACGGAAAGCGATGAGCGCATAACAAAAATGCAAATGGCAACATTCCGGATTAGTTGACTGACAGGCGGATATTTCAAAAAATAAGACCCAATCTTACTGAATGAAACCGTAACATAACAAGAACGAAACGAGAGCCAATTTTAGCGTTGCAACAAAAACAACATCACTGTTAAAATTTGTCACAACTTTTTCGGGGTTACAGCCCCCAATAATTAATAGTCTAATTTTCGTAGGTTTCAACCCCGAAAAAGTTGTATTGCTATGCACAACGAATTTTTTGTGGTTTTGACCCCCCAAAAATTTGTGTTTTTTACTCCAAAACATTCGTGGTTTTGACCCCAAAAAATTCATGGTTTTTAACCCCCCAAAAAACTATTTTTCGGAAAAAGACTTGACTACCACGCGACTCGAAACTGGGAACCTTTGATTCGCAAGCTGATATTTTACCACTGCGCCACCTTTCACATGTCAAAGGGTACTAGTTTAACATTCATAATACCTAATCCATAAGAAATTTTATTTGTTTGAAAAGTGATTTGCTAGTTCGACTTATAGCAAACTTTGATGAGGTTTGCTTCTAAGAATGTATCGCCGTTTTACTGAAAGAAAAAATTTTTGTAGCAACAACCACGAAAATTTGGTAACGCGAATTTTTCGTTTTTTCCTCGTCTTTTTTGGGGTTGGTAACCACGAAACATTTGGTTACGTGAATTTTACGTGTTTTCCACGTATTTTTGTGGGTTGGTAACCACGAAAAATTTGGTCACGTGAATTTTACGTGTTTTCCACGTATTTTGGGGGGTTGGTAACTACGAAAAATTTGGTTACGCGATTTTTCGTAGGTTCCCCGTTTTTTGGGGGGGTTGGTAACCACGAAAAATTAGTTGCTATAACCCCGTTTTTGTAGGTATACGTATTTTTGGGGGTTGATAATCCCAAAAATTCAAATTTTCAAGGTTACGCGTATTTTTTGGAGGTTCTCCGCACTTTTCGGAGGTTGGCAACCACGAAAAAGTGGGATGCGTTTTAACAGTGATGCTTTCAAAGATCCGTAAATAACCCCATTATAAATGTCGTTCCATTTTCTTCTTCAAAGTGACTAAGCGACTGCACATCCACGGGGTGGTTCAGTATCACGCCACCGATCCATTACGTCGCACTTAATGGAAGACAAAAGCGGCCAAGTTTGGCTGGCACATCGCAGTTCTGCCGTAGGGATGTGAGTCATGCCCAATCGCAAAGATGAGTCAAACGAACACTTGCACTTAAAAAAACTTATTTCTCCAAACAGCTGTGTTTGAAAAAAAACTGTTAAAACCATCAAAAAGAGGTCAACGTAAATTGATTTAAAGGAAAACGACAACTCCTGCGTGTGGGTGTGGTGTGAAAAAAATTACGAGACGGCGCCCGTATTCAACGCCCTCCCGCGGTGCCAATGTGACGTGCCCGCTCGCATACAAAAAAAAAAAAAGGGGCACGGACAACAACAATATCCGAAAAAGAAAACGGGATAGTTCCATCTGCCAATTTGCATGTCATGGGGGGTGGTATGGGCAGCTATAAATACCTTGGGTCGTGAGTTGAAAGCGAATGAACTGGGAGCGCCGCTAAAGGTGGCTGAACGCGAACGGACCAGCGGACTGTTGGCCACCATCTCTAGAGCAGCTGCGGCCAAATCGGCGGCCATTTGATTATCAACCGTTCGCGATGGTCTAGCACACGGTGGTGAAGGTGCGACAAACGCTGGCGGAGGGGGTGTTGCGGCCGCGAAGGCCTTTAATTGCTCGTAAAGCGAATCCAAACTGGGGATCTTGTTGCCAGCCTCCAACGGCTTCTGAGGCTGGAACGCATCGCAATCGCTGGATCCGTCGGCGAAGTCGATCGTTTTCGCTTTGACCAAAGACGGTCGATTTCGAAGTGGTCGCGGTGGTTTCGATGCCGCGCCATTTTTCGGTGGAGGAACAGGCGGAGTTACCCGACGCTGATTAGGCTGTGCCGGACGGCCCATGGCGGACGCTGGAGAAGATCCTCGCGCCCGGCTCAGGACGGGTGAGCTAGTTGGAGTATGAACGGGAGAGGGGGCGGGCGATCGGAAAGAGTAAACAACAGATGGGTGATTGAGCCGCTCCATGCTGTAAGACTTGTACGGTGGCGGAGTGGAAGGCGGCGGAAGCGGGCGATAACCCATCCACGAGTCGACGACCGGATGCACATAGGAGCCGAATCCTGGATAATATTGCAATGAGCCATTGGCGCCGTAAATAGGACTACTTTGCCATTGCCACGATTTGTCAATCGGCGGAGGTGGCGGAGGGGGAGGTAGGCCGGGCAAGTAGACAGTTTCGTACTCGTGATTGCCGTTCGGTGGTGGCGGATGATCGAAATGGCGATCTTTATTCATGAGATAATCCGACTGCATATTGATGGCTTCCAGCGGATATGGACAATCGTAGATGTGCTGGTTGGACGGAAATACTGTGGATCGGTTCGACTGGGGTGGGTGAGAAACTAAGGCGGTAAGGTGATGAGAAGCGGACGAATTTCGATTGAATGACCACATCAACAATGGGGAGAAAATGTCACATTTCAAAGTGCACACATGACGAAAATAATCAAAAGCAAGAGGGGACACTACACCACCGGGCCGGCTGATCGGCAGCGAGCGACTGTTGTGAAAAGCGAGTCAGCTGGGTGGCTTCTAAATAGGAGATGCACGCCCGCGCGCGCCTTCAACCGACACAAAACGTACACACCGAGGACCTGGAGCTCTCGGCACATATTCATTAGGTCCCCAGACGGCAACACACAACGGTTGTAATACACAAGAAGGGTAGAGAGGCAAACGCCTCATAAATATGTGATGCTCATTTCCTCGACTCTCTCGCCGAGTCCTTCAACTCTTGTACTAATTGCATTTTCCCCCACGTTGCCCAGTCATTAATCAATAGAGGGATGCGAGGCTTAGGATTTTTTTTTTCTTCTTTTTCGAATCACTAAGGCCATTGTCTAATGAATTATTTTACTTTAGCACTTTTACTTTTCCTTTCGAAGAATTCGTGACTGCAGCATCTTTTCGTTCAACCTTCTCTTTCTGTGCTCTTCCCTCTTTCTGGAAGAGGTTATTTCAACGGTCTAAATTTGACACTCTTGACTTTGCTGATAGTGTGGATGATGACAACTTACAAAGCTTAACATTTCGACAACATAGGCTACATGTTTTCCTTTCATCTCAGAGCTACTAGCACAATGTTTTAAAAGCAAATAAGAAAAAAAAAACTCACCATTCCAAAAGCATTCATGATCCACTTGAAGACTTGCTTCTTGTCTGCGCCCACCATCTCGACAACATCCTGTAGTTGATCCAGGGCTTCTTGGATTGATTTAGGGGCTGTGTGCGAATCTTGTGATCCAGAAAGCTTTCTCAGCTCTTGTTGTGTGCCTAGATTTTAAACTGTTAATCTCATGGTACACTGATAAATGTGAGGGATATAACCTGCAATTATTCCATCCATTTGTTGTAGGGCGGCTTCCAGCATTTTGCTTGCCTCGGCATGTGTGCTTAGTGCATTCTCAGCATGTGTGGGTTCCAACACCTGGTTATCATCATCATCCATGGGTGCTGGTGGTTTCATATCACAATTTCTGCTAATTTCCATGCATAAGGGTGATTCTCACACAACAAGAAAAGGGGACTTGTTGATTCCAGCAAAACGAGTCATTAACACAGTTGTAATCGGCTTTTCTCGGAATCAATTTCGGGCGCTTTGAAGGCGATGTAGGACAAGGTTCACTTGAGAATGAAACAAAAAAGGCGAAACAAAAAAAGGCAAACGATAACAACCAAAAATAGGAACAAATTCCTAGCTGGGTGTGACGGAGCGAGCCAAGAAAAACAGAATATTTTTCACGTCGATTTTTTTGACGTTCCATACAGCATTGCCAGTTCACGAGCCAAAAGAGCTTTCATTCGAATTCATTCGTTTATTTCCATTGTTTTTATCTTTTCATCGGGAAAAATCACTGATTAGTAAATTTAAAACAAAATTAACAAAAAGGCTCAATTTTTTTGGGTATTGCAATCATTTAAGTTGTTCTCTTTTCGGAACTTCGCAGCGATCGATTGGTATTTCAAGCGGTTTTTCAGCTTCCGGCTGGGGCGCTTCGATGCATAATACCTTTAAGAAAAAATTCGATATGAAAAAAATAAATGTAAAGCCATGCTTAGCTTTTTTTTCTTGTTTTACCCCATCGTCGGTGAAGATTGATTTCAGCTCTTCCACCTTCAACGTTTCAGGTAAAAGATACTCGCGACAAACTTCCTGATAAAAGCGACCGCCGTCGTCTGATTTACGTTCCATTTTTGCATGAATGTTCAACATCCGATCTTTTAGGGAAACTAAAATCATTCAATTTTTTTAAAAATAAAAACAATAAAAAGTATCTAGCTTGTAAGAATAAAATTTAAAATAATACTTTTGATGTCTTCCGGTTTGAATCCCGGCATGTCGATGTTGAGACGATACATAGGTTTTTCGTCGGCAAGAGATGCATGTGGAAGGGCACGCGGAAGCATAGACTGATTGAAAGTTCGTCCGACATCCTGATAAAGGCTGTTGAACGTGCGCTCCATATCCCGGATGAGGGATCGGAAGGACGGATCAAAGAATCCTCGACCGAACACACCTCTCGCCTATAAAAAGTAACGAATCACTATAATACTTGATGCTTTGTCTATGTTATCATGAATTTTCTCGAAATTTTACCTGTGGCCGATTAAATTTGAGACTGGAGCGGGGCAATCTCCCCAAAACGTTACGCGCAATAACGGAGGACATTTTCTCGACAGGACAATTTGAGAAACGAGTGAAGAGAAAACGCATCAGCCGGGCTATTTATAGAGATAACGACGTCGATCAGATGAAAATTGCCGCTAATCGTTCGCCATTCGAATACTTTCGCGGAAATAGAAACTGAAAAACGTTTTCTTTACTTCTAAAAGCGCAATCACGAATGAATAACGCTCTTGGTTTAGTTGGCGCCGGGGCTTAAGGCCCTGCTGATCTTTTAAATTGCGCAATACCGTACAAAACAGTCTAGACCGCCTAAGTTTGGCTTTTTATTACAACTGGGAAAAACGGATTTCTAATTAAATGAAGTATGCAATCGTCAGATCAACCTTTTAATCGTTATTTTTGTGTGTGGGATATACTCTTCTTAATACGACTGCACTTGAGTAGATTGGAATCATTTAACTAGGCTGTCCGTTGTCGGCCGTACAGGTCTGGCTTATAGAAGGTCATAAAAAGGGGCTTGAGAAAGTCGGTATATGGTATATGGAGCGTAACATGTTATATGGACGAAGGAATAGTGATGGTCAAACGTAAGTGGAAGGACCGGAGTCTATACATCCCATCACGTTATTCCTGAATATAATCACGCAAGGTTAAGCTCATTTATGTCAAAAACAAAACGTATAGGCAAACAAACGAGGATATTCTCCGAAGGTGGCTTATCGCTTTCGTTTCATATATACGAACTAGGCCATGTTAAAATGTATGCATTTATTGTATGGGGGAAGTTATATGCGTCAAACTAAAACTGTGATGGTTTTAAAGGCGAAATACATGGGAAAGACCAATGTATCGCCAGACCAATTTATGCGCGTAGTTCATTTGGCTAGAGAGAGAAATGCAGCTATAACATTATAGGTTTTGTTTCGTTTTTTCACAACTAAAAGCGGAACAATAATTCTCCTGCTGTTTCCGGCTGTGAAATTACCAGGCGTGTTCGCATCTTTTTTTGAAAGTAGGGTATAATATACGCTTTTTTTGTCTTTTTTTCAGCTGCCAACGACAGAAATATTAGGGGGGATGTTCACGATAATGAGGCAGCGTGCATAGTAGCTTTTATGTGTCTCGTTCTGACCAAGAAGATTACTGAATTATGATGCTGAATCACGACAAAAACGCAGCTTCGCTACTAGCCAAATATTTTTGCTGATTCACTGAACACCTAGAGTTGTTCTGTCGGCTACACGAAACTACGATTTGAATGTTAAACTCCTCCCATATCGAAATGCTACTCGTGTGTAAGAACCGGTTTTCATTAAAGAAAGGTTATTGACTACCATGTCTTAACAATGTACAAATCTCCCTACTTCCGAATCTAGTTGAAATGTCGTACTTGCTAGCGCGTTGACAGGGCGTGCGACAGGCACGCTGTCAATAGTTCGTTTGTAATAATTATACGAAATGAGGTCTCTGTTTCCGGTAAAGCTGCGTCCCTTGTAAGCGTTGACAATTGCCAATACATCAGTCTCTGCCAAGTCAGAAAACGGAATAATAACTGAAATTGCAACTTGGCACAGTGCAACGGATATATGGCTGACGAATGGAACTACTAGCTCTTTCAGCTTTTACTGTGGGAGCATATTTATTGCAGTTGATTCAACGTTCGTTGCCCTGTAGACTACATCTTTTCTAAGGGGAAATACAGAAACAGTTCGTAGAAGTAATGACGTCAAAATTATGAAAACAAAAAATTTTATTTGTACAATAGGTAAAATACAATGTCATAAAGTCAAGAGTTAACATCTAGTCGTTGTAGTACAATATCCATAGTGGCAAGCTTGGCAGCGAGTCGAATCGTGAGGCATAGACGGGGGAGTTCCAGGATTGCGGAAGAAGCGGTCGCTTGGAGAGAGTTTAGGTAAATCTGTTCCGCCGTAGTATGACACGATCACTTGGCTAGCTAGAAAACCAATGGCGTTTTCGATTTCCTCCGGATACCAAAGTGGAGTCAGGAATTCAAGCTTTAATGAGAAACAAACAAAATAATTAATGAATATTCACTATTTGGAAAAGCAGAGTGATTACCTCGTCGATTGAATCACTGTCAGAGCAGAAACCGCACTGCTGGCCGAATAATTTGAACAAAGCTTCGGACACAATTTGTTCACCTTGTCGTCGAACACGGAACCAGAAAACGACCCGTCCCTTCATTGACGTCCAACCGCGTTTGCACTAATATAACAATTGTTATTAATAAAATTAAGACGGCGTAAATACAAAATATAGTATAAGACAAAACAATCAATTTTACCTGACACTGGAAGCGGACTTTAGCGAAATAAGTTGCAGAATGCCAGGGCCATTCGATGGACAGCGGAGGAAGTTCTGTGGGCTCCAATGTCCAGAGATGTCCATGGGATGCCAAGAAAGGTTGAAAGAACCAGCGAAAGGCGCTCTGCCAGAATGTCTCCAATCCACTACGATGGGAAATCAAAATTAGATATTTTAAAGGTGGAAGGTTAATCAAAAAACATACTAGGGCATCGGTTTCCATCCAGGAAGAGGTACAAGCGCAACAGATGGAGGAGGAAGAGACCATTTGATAAGGCGACGGTTAGATGGGATTGGAGTTTGCTGGATAGTGTCACCCTGGATGTCTGTCAAATATTCCTGCTGTGTTACTAGGTGAACTGGAACAAGCCTCACGTTGATCAGCGGAAGAATAACACCGACGTTGATAAACTGGGTAAACATTGGCTGCTCGTTTGAAATTTGCAAAGACTCCATCGAGAAACCGCTGTCTGAAGAATGTTCATAGTCTGAGTCTATAACATGGAAGAGTAAATGATACGTTAAAGATAAATGACCAATTGAAAAACAGCAAAAAAAGCAAACAGAAAATCAGCAAATTACCTGAGCAGACACTTGAATAATCGGGAGTCGACATGTTGAGCAAAATGATTTACTGTTGGAGAGATCCGAATTCGAAGTGAATGTGGCTGTAGGACAGAAGGAACTGAATGATTTCCGATGGCTGACCTGTTGCTTATATATCGGAAGATGTCAACCGGACAAGCCAATAGGAGCGTGTCGGTGTACATCACACGCAGGCCGTTTCTTCTTCAAGTTCCGCACCCTCTGTCTTGCACGGATCTTGTTCTCTCCGACGAGGAACCGCAAACAAGAGGGGTGCGCGTTACATCACAGGCGATCCCTGGACAAGACCCTTGGGAATATCACAAGCGAGGAAGTGATCCAACTGTGCTCTACATCTTCCGACGAGGCTGCTTCCTACCTGTGTCACTTTGATCCGAGCGGAGTTGGGGGCCACGAAACAAGTTGAGATGCGGTTAACTGGTGCTGGAGTTCGGCATTTTGAAAAGAAATGTTAAGAGTTAGGATTTTTTACAAAACCGGGAACTTGCTACGTGGAAGTAAAGAAACCGATCAATAGGGTGGAAGTAATGCCCTTCTGCTGACATTTACTACGTATAGTTGTGCGTCAATTAAGAGTCACGACTTTTGAAGAGTGCTTTTTGATTGCTGGGCTACTTCATTTAGTTGGTAAACGGTGACTGTGGACGTGGACTGTGGACTGTGAACAATCCCACTTTCAATCCCAGTATGCATAGATTCAAGCTCGGATTCAAGTGTCAAAGACATGTTTGTCAAACACAATCACGTCTGTTGTAAGGTTGTAGTCTAATTTATTCGCCGATAAGTATAAGTTATGCATAACATGAGCGGTTGTGCGAGTGATATTTCAATTATACACACTGTAAATAGGCATGGAAGTGAACCATGTTTCCTCCTCCCACTCAGTTTCAGCAAGGAAGCGTGAATCTACGTGACTGTTCTTTACGAGCCATCATCCGCCAAACGGAAAAGGCAAGGAAACATTCAAGGTAATTTCATTTCCAACTCAAAATTTCTTATATCCTCAGATATATCGATTGGCAACTTAGCAATTCTTTGTTTTTAGGACGCAATGTATCGTTGATACGGTTATCAATGACGGACGTTGTGTGATCACGTAGTCGCTCAAGCGAATAGAAACTAGGAAAGCAGAGCAGATAGAAAAACATTTTTCCATCACTCGGAAGTTAAGTATCCATCATCCTATCTAGATTGCTAAAGCAACTAAGAGTGGTTAATAAAAATAAAAACTGTATGTCAAAATATGACAACCAAATGAAAAGCTTTTACTATTATTGGATTAGCTTTTATTATTAGATTCATTATTGATTCCTAATTATACCATATAAGAGCACAAACGGAGCGGCAACAAAGGTTGCCTACCATAGTTACTAAAAACACAAGTATGCAAGGAAATGAATGTTGCACTGCCCTGGCTGTAAGTGATTGTGAATCTAGTTTTTATTGCAAGGTGACATTGATTACGTATCCTTAATCTGTGTCTAGAAAACAGGAACCACACCCAATCGGGGCGAATGCCGCTTGCCATATGGTTAGCTATGAGCAACCTTGAAGTCCAATACCAAGGTGAATGTTTCAAGTATGTACTAACCTGAAGCAAGAAGAACAAACCTTTGCAGCGGAGCACGGAAACCCTCTGTTTTCAAGAATGGCAACCGAGTTCCTCCACCCACATGGAACTATAAAAGAGCTATGTTGCTATTGATCAAATCACCAGTTCTCTCAGTTTGAGAAAGCAGCTTCTCCTCTTCTACAAAAACAAGTCAACATGAAGTGCCTGGTATGTACACCACTTCCCCGTTAAAAGAATAATCCATTTACCTTGCCGTGGAACACGGAGGAATCGTCATTCAAATTTGTTTCATTATTTTATTCATTTTCTATTTCCTTAGATGATCTTGGCTGTTTTGGTTGCTGCCGTTGCTGCTGCACCCCAGTTCTTGCCTTATCCAGGCTACTCTTCCTTTGGCTACACTGGTCTTCCCTACGCCGCTGCCCCTGCCTTTTCCTATGGTTACAACACAGCTCCCCTCGCCTATGCTGCTCCCGTCCCCGTTGCCTCCGCTGTCGCTGCTCCCGTTGCCTACGCCGCTCCTGCTCCCGTTGCCTACCAGACCGGTGCCAAAGTCGTGGCCAAGTACGAACCCGTCGAACAACACGGATACCAGATCGCTTATTAAGTGACGTACCATACCTGAACGAGAGCAACTGAATCATCTGTTTCTATCCGGCAATTCGATCAATTCATCATTGGGAAATGCGGGCATCCATCTGATCATTTAAAAGACAGAATAAAATTTATTAAATCGATTTTTATGATTCACGAGATCCTTGATTTCAAGCAAATAGTTTTCGCTGTTAAACATAAGGACTGGTATAAAGAAAGTGAAATTTCTAGCTGAAAAGGACTGTGGTAAACAGGAAAAACGATGATACAGAAATGCCATTCTTTTGGCCCGCCAAAATCAGCAGCAAACTAAAGCTATTTTTAGTGTTACAGAACAAGACACTGTCGACAGTCACAGAGAACAAAAAAGGCCAAAAATTCAGAATGCGCAATGGTCGGTACGTTTGTATTTAGAAGCATTATAAGATGGACCCACAATGATTCATAAAAACGATTGGAAAATGGATAAGGAAAACACCCAATACACAGGTAGTATTGGAATATGTGCCACTCTCTTATTTTGAAGAGAACTGACCGTATGAAATGAATTGTAGATTGAAAAAGACACCTTATAATCAGTAAGCGATTTAGCATTCGTATTTGCCTGGAACTCGATCAATCTTGATGTCGTTGTGTTACGAAATATGGCCAACAACGGGTGCATCGCAAGAAGTGGATGTCATTCTAAACACCAGTATAAGGAAACACAAATAATGGCGTAAACAAAGGCCAAATCGAGGGTACCAAAAGGAAACCATGTAAGAACTCGACAGCAGATACCTGAAATACAAAACTTCATTCCAATCCAAGAACACTGTTTTCTTTAGAAGTCACTGCCCAACAGCCATTCGGTATTTGTCGTGATGTACATACAAGGAGCGGCAAGATGCCCAACGTGTGTCCCATGCTGGTATTGGCACTCCAAGAATAGCTTCGATTCACAGGAGAGATATCGCAAGTGATATTATCCTCCCAATTTTAGCATTCCAATCCATTTCACGGTATCACCATCCGGGTCATCCCTACGTGATACTATACGTATATCCATCCGAATGAAAAACAAACACAATGAAATGTAGTCTCTTAAACAATTCTTTATTTCGTTTTCTTAAATGGCTTGATGGACGCCAGCGTTTTTCCCGACAAAAAGGATGTTGAATTCATCGGCTTGGTGGATAGGAACAGATGGTCTGATGTTCACGTTCAGGTATATGGTGCGTCATTTAATAAGCGATCTGGTATCCGTGTTGCTCGACGGGCTCGTACTTGGCCACGACTTTGGCACCGGTCTGGTAGGCAACGGGAGCAGGAGCGGCGTAGGCAACGGCAGCAGGAGCGGCGTAGGCAACGGCAGCAGGATAGGCGGCGGGAGCGGCGTAGGCGTAGGGAGCTGTGTTGTAGGCGTAACCAAAGCCAGGGGCAGCGGCGTAGGGAAGACCAGTGTAGCCAAAGGAAGAGTAGCCATAAGGCAAGTACTGGGGTGCAGCAGCAACGGCAGCAACCAAGACAGCCAAGATCATCTATAAGGAAAAAAATTAATGAATAAAGCAAAAAAACAAATTTGAATGACTATTCCTCCTTGTTCCATGACAAGGTAAATGGATTGTTGTTTTAACGGAGGAGTGCTGTGTACATACCAGGCACTTCATGTTGATTTGTTTTTGTAGAAGAGGAGAAGCTGCTTTCTCAAACTGAGAGAACTGGTGATTTGATGAACCCACAACACAGCTCTTTTATAGTTCCATGTGGGAGGAGTACGGCAGTTGAGATGCTTTGCAGTGTAAAAAGGAAGCTTCCGCGATCCACCGCAAAAGCTGGTTCTTCTTGCTCGCGGCTTTATTTTGAACACGTATGAAAAAAATTCACCTTAAAATTCGTCTTTTCAAGGTTGTCTTTGTTCACCAACCTTAGACGGCATTATACATCTTTATACTGATGGGTGTGGTTCGCTTTGTTTTGTGAAAACGCACGTCGTAGACACACCCGTTTCAATGCCACGTTTTTTTTTCTCCAGTCGGATAAGAGTACGTGATTCACCAACAAACAGGCAGCTATGAAAATAATGATTTCTTTTTTATTTAATTGTTTCTGTGCCCCGTACCCAAAGTATTTAATATCTTTGAAAAAAGGTAATTGTTCATTTGTGGATGACTTCAAGCTTGCCGTACTCTCTTAACTATAACACAATGGAAAATTCAGGTGAAGGAGTTTAGATGCCTTTCTGGATGGCCTTCAATGTAACGCAATTGCGACCAGCCAGGAAAGACTGGCTTGTCCAGTTCATATTTAAATAATGCAACAAGTAAAACGCCTTGGCTCGAGGCGTCTCTCATATTACCTTGTCCTTTTACAGTGGAACGATTGATAATATTTCAATGCTCTTATCAAACTCATTTCATATGTTGCTGATGTCCAACTCTGTTCCATTCAGAGTGCTTTTAACACAGCAAATCTCTTCAGTGCTGTTCTGTGATGCTCCATTTCAAAATCTTTTGGCCGGATTGCCAAACAACCATATCATCTCAAAAATTGTATCGGCCAGGAAAACAAAAACATGCGGGACAAATTCAAATATAATAAACGATGGAATAATAATAAAATAACATAACGATGGAATTAAATTCCGATATTTCAAGGTATTTCCTGGTGCTGGACTGATGGTATTTGCGGTCAATGGGCGTGGCACCCTCTATACAAGCCATCCAGCACCACACGAGGGATTACAAAGAGATAGTACAAACAAACACCGGCACGCAGTGTTGGCTTTGGTGTATAAAACCCATCGGTGAGAATACCGGACGGTCACACATCCAGCAATCGCGTTGGCGGCATCATCTCATTTCAAAACAAACGTCAACAATGAAATTCTTGGTACAGAACATTTAAATCAGGATTCGTTTCTCATCGACTATACTTTTACTATAATACAGAAAACGTTTTGATTTTAAGGTGATCCTAGTCACTTTGGTTGCTACCGCTGCTAGTCAGATGGCCATGCCATTTGGCCCGTACGCCGCTGTGTCCTACTCCGCACCGCTCACGAATGTCAACCCTTCCGTAATGACACACGCTGCTGTTCCGCTTCCATATTCCGGATTTCCCGTTTCCTATGCTGCTGCCCCCGTCACATATGTAGCTCCAGGTCCAATCTCGTATCAGACTGGAGCTAAAGTTATTGCAAAGTATGAACCCGTTGAGCAACACGGATACCAAATCGCATATTAGAGCCTATGGAAATCATCGCTATAGCCTAGTCACCAAACGAAATGAAAACCAATTTGTTTTTCTTTCTCATCCTTGTCAATTTCGTCGTTCAACGTTTGAAATAAAAACTAGAACAGCCAAATTCTAAGTGATTCCCCTGTGTGATAACCGCAGTCATGCATTTTACGAAGAACAACACAGACCATCAATAAAACAGTCAAAATACTATGTCAAAGGGACGTCCTTGCGCAACATAGACTATGGAAATCTGCGGCGCTTTGGTAGGTCCAGCAGAGCCAAAGAATTTCTCATATTTACCAGTTGACTACCTGACAAAATGAGGACTAACAGCAGGATATGTAAAAGACAGATTGAAACAGGGTGCGTTGCTTTGTTGGAGGGATGTGCGCTGAAATCCTGTTGTTCTTGCACTTGCAACAGCGTAATAGATTAGAGCCCCACGTTTAACTTCACAATCAACTCAAGTTGTTGGCTATTACTATTATCAAGCATCAGTGAAAAATAAACAAAGAACGAAAATGAAGATGCGATATTTTTTTGCCGTATACGTTCACGCATTTCATCATGTAAATGCGGCAGTAATTGTTCAATCTCTGTTAAAGAACATAAGAAATGCAATCTGTATTAGTCTAATTGTGATTAACTCGTAGATGGAAGAATATCTGTCCATGGTGCGGGGATTTTTATTAGGGCGTTCCAATGCCAACAACCTGTTCAATGTTCGCGAAATGCAAACGCGACTTGTCCAAACTTTTGGTGACAATTAAATTATTCTTGTTGTTTCAAGGTACTGCGTTTGCCAGCAAAAACGATAGGTTAAACGGGCGGGGCTCCTTTAGTCACATTGTATGCAAAGTATAATTAAGGAAATTGGATGAAAATGATCGATACGTATAGATTGATTAACCTACAGTGGATTTTTTGGTATAAAACGGGCTGACTAAAGTGCAATACAATCACACATTCATCAACTCTCTGTGCAGTAGCATCTCATCTCAAATCTCCACACAAAATGAAATTCTTGGTAAGCATTTAACGAACGTTGTCTTTCACGATATAGACTTCAACTGTCTAATTCTTTGATGACAGGCTGTTCTAGTTGCCTTGGCTGCAGTCTTTGCTAGCGTGATGGCTCAGGGTTACAACAACAACGACAACTGGGGTTCTTCATCCTACACCGCACCAGCCCCTGCTCCGGTATACCCCTCTGGTCCTGCTCCGAGCCCATACGCACCTCCTGCTCCCAGCACTTACGGAGCTCCTGCCCCCAGCCCTTATGGAGCTGCATCTTCCAACGCTTACCGAGCTGCCCCTGCTCCTGCTCCTGGTTGGTATTAAATTAGTAGGCAAAGGATGATCCGGTTAATCGACGCACATCGAATCGTTTACTGGATCCCTAAGACGCTATGGTTCCGAAAGAAGATTGGCATAGCAGGAAAGCATTAAATGTGTGTGATTCACGTGACGACAGTTTTGCAAGCTCATCCTCTAAAAGTCTTGTTGCTGCATGGCTACATTGTATACAGCATTTCATTTATTTTTTACAATTTTAAATTCTGATACAATTTGGTTTGACTTTCCGAATAATACAAAGGAGAACAAAACAAAACATACGTTTTCTCACACGTTTCGTCAATGCTCATAGACGCATGGAGATTAACAATAAAAGCCATACACTGCTAAAATAGAGTCGATTGCACTTATTTGCCAGTCTTTAGGCAGTGGCCAAAGTGCTTTAACCGTCCGCTTAGAAAAGCAGCACCAATACTGTATTTTATTACGCATAAGTAATTACGTAGTGTACAGACAGCGAGAGAGGGAGAGCCCAAAATTGGCTTG
Source organism: Daphnia sinensis (assembly GCA_013167095.2). Classification (NCBI taxonomy): domain Eukaryota; kingdom Metazoa; phylum Arthropoda; class Branchiopoda; order Diplostraca; family Daphniidae; genus Daphnia; species Daphnia sinensis. The sequence continues at coordinate 1,543,032 of CM023195.1, read as the reverse complement.
AAATAAGCTGCGAATGAACCCTTTAGGTATCCAGTTGTTGTTGTTTACTTGATCGCGATTCATTGTACGAATAAGACAACTTCGCCCATGGGGATCTCTGTTTGTCTCTTGATTGTGCTGGTGCAGTCCAGTCAATTTGAACAGCGTCTCGTACAACATTTCGAAATTGATTGTAAAACGGCCAATCTCTCTTGTCGGGTTTTGTTATTATTCGAGAAATGCACAGTAAAAGAATTCTGTGTCTTTTGTTTTCAACATCATGAAAGAAACCGCCAACTATTACGTGAAACTTATTCAGCGATTGCAATAGTTGGCCCGTCTGCCCGTCTACTGGCTGGGATTAGCGGTGGGCCACATTTGACGGTCAGATCTTGCCATTGATATGCATCAGTGTTGGCCAATATTTAATCCATCAAACATAAACTTGATATATAATCTTTCACTGTTGAACACGGTCTTCTGAATCAATGGGGAACTTCCCCGCAGAATACAACAACATCACTGCCAAAATTTACTATTCCAATGTCAGAAGACTAAAGCTGAACCTGAATTTTTAACCTCGCTAAAAAAAGGCAATGTGGCCTTTCATTTGTGTCAACGGAATACTCACGTTTCAAGGTACAGTGCTACCTGTATGAGCACACTGAATAGAGGAAAGGGGCGCGGCTGCATTAGCAAATGCCATACGAAGCTGCACTTTTTAGTATAAAAACGAGCCGACTAAAGTGCAATACAATCACACATTCATCAACTCTCTTTGCAGTTGCATCTCATCTCAAATCTCTACACAAAATGAAATTCTTGGTAAGCATTTAAGGAACATTATCTTTCATGAACACTCTTCAACTGTTTAAATTCTTTGATGGCAGGCTGTTCTAGTTGCCTTGGCTGCAGTCTTTGCTAGCGTGATGGCTCAGGGTTACAACAACGACAATTGGGGCTCTTCAACCTACACCGCGCCAGCCCCTGCTCCGGTATACCCCTCTGCTCCTGCTCCGAACCCATACGCACCTCCTGCTCCGACACCATACGGCGGAGCTCCTGCTCCGACCCCATACGGAGGTACTGCTCAGGGCTCATACAGAGCTGCTGCCCCTGCACTCGGTTGGTATTAGAATTGTGCCCAAGTCCAACAATTTCAACAAAGCAAACTGAACCGCTTACTGGATCTATTTGACGCAATGATTTCTTAAAAGGAATGTGATTTGCGTAAAGTATTATGTGTGTGTTTCAACGTGCCCACAGTTTTGGGAGCTCGTCCTCTGAAAATTGTGTTGTTACATAGCTACACTGTATAATTCCAGCATTAATTTCGTTTTTGAAATTCTGAATAAAATACAAAAACAGAACACACAAACGCTTTACATTTTCGTACCCGTTTTATGATGTTCGCACACGTACCAAGTGCAACACGAAAAACCTCACGCTAAAATAGGATCTAGTTCTATGTATTAATAGCCTAGAACTCAAGAAGAAAGAAGTATAAAAACTCTATGCTGGGACAACTTCCGCTTATTTTGTCAGGCTTATCGAGCACCTTCGACCATTAAGCTCATCGAGGTAAACCCATGTTTGCACCAGAGCCGAACCCTACTTATGACCTGTGTTGATGCACACTATTTAAAAAACAAACAATCATCTAGGCCTTTGGCGTCCCTCGGTTTGTGGTGCCCGGGACAAAATGTGCCCTCCGACCGAACGATCGTGGCGATGGCCACATTAGACCACTACCTGGTTGTGAGACTTGCTATACGTACCAGTTTTGCCAACATTATGTCATCAATGATTAATTTTTAAAGAACTCTTTTCATGTTAAACAAGGCCCATTACTTTTTGAATCGCTGTGATTATTTTCCGCAAGATTTGAAACCACTGTCGAAATTTCCCACGTAAATTTGTCAGCAGACTGAGCTAGAATCTCAAATTTGTTGCAAAATGCAAATGTGACCTTCCCTAATTTTTGTGTCAATGAGATATCCGGATTTTCAAGGTACAATTTGCATGAGCAGACGGAGTAGTGAGGGCGTATATGTTTTAGTGAAAGCTATCCAAAGTATATCGAGGGGTTGGAATTATCCATTGATGGAGCTATATTTTAACTTGATTTTCAGGAATCGCTTGATCAGCAACACCCAGTCAACTCTTGCGTATAAAACGAGACGACTGGAGTGCAAAACATATCACACATTCATCAGCTCTCTTTGCAGTTGCATCTCACTTCCAATCTTAACTCAAAATGAAATTCTTGGTGAGCATTAAACTACTATTGTATTTTACCAATTATTTCATTAATCAATTCTTTGATATAATAGGCTGTTCTAGTTGCCTTGGTTGCAGTCTTTGCCACCGTGATGGCGCAGGGTTATAATAACAACGACAACTGGGGTTCTTCATCCTACTCCGCGCCCCCTGCACCTGCTCCGGTTTACCCCGCTCCTGCGCCTGCTCCTACCCCATACGGTGCCCCTGCTCCCAGCCCGTACGGTGCCCCTGCTCCCAGCCCATACGGAGCTCCAGCCCCTGCCCCTAGCCCATACGGACCTTCTGCCCGTAGCTGGTATTAGATTGGCTGGTAAACTATGACTAAGCATTAGTCGGTCCAATCAAACACGGAACTGTCATCGCCCACGTTGAAAATAATCAACATCTTCAGTATCAACACCATTTTTTCTTTGTTGATTGAATTCCCTGTACATTTCTTGATTGAAAATTTCAAATAAACGGAGACGAACAAATGAATCGCGTTGTCTATACTCGTGTGTCGTGTCGCATCCTCACGTTTATGTGTAAGTTAACATAAGGAACCTATTGTAAAACACTGTGAACAGTCTGTAGCCTGTGTAACCTCACTGAGCTGAACATATTAGCAAGCTTCCGTAACCATGGCACATTTTTCCTTTCACATTGCGACGCATTAAATTAACGTCGAACTGAATAGCTTCACCATCAAGCAAAGGCGAAATCCTTTGCGTGCTTCATGATTCTTGGAGGCCTTTAGGCATTAAACAACCAACGATCGTTTGCTTTCGCCTTTCCTCGCTTCAGATCATCTTCCCAAACCCTCACCCTCTGTTTGTTTTAAGCATTCCGTCGAATCAACGTAGCCACTACGTATTTGAGGTTTAACATCTGCTCGGCCATAACCAGGGCTTTAAGCTAGAGTCTAAACCCTTTCCGTAGCAACTCCTTTAGTTTCTGTGATTACAAAGTGGTAGTACATTTTATTTACTCTAATTTTGGTAAGTTTGTAAACTGAAAATAATCAAGTATACAGCGCGGGGAATTTTACTAATGAAGTTTCAATGCCAACAACCCATCAAAATGTTGTGACGCTGCTGTTCACAAAACGTAAATGGATGACCTCTCCTAATTTTTGATGACAATGAGATCGGCGACGTAGTTTCAAGGTTGTACTGATATGGGCAGAACTGATAGGGTAAAAGGGTAGAACTCTTCCTTGACGCTGTATACATACCATGATGGCTGGCAAAGTTATCCTTTTGGTGTTAAGCAACGTTCAACACGCAGCTAATTTTTGCGTATAAAAACGAGAAGACCAAGGTGTAAAATAATCACACACTCACCAACTCTCGTTGCAGTTGCATCTCCCCTCAAATCTCAACTCAAAATGAAATTCTTGGTAAGCATTGAACAAACGTTATTTCCCGTGCTCTCTTTCATTGCTCTATTCTTTGATGGCAGGCTGTTCTAGTTGCTTTGGCTGCAGTTTTTGCCAGCGTGATGGCACAGGGTTACAATAACAACGGCAATTCGGCATACTCCGGTGGTGCTGCTCCGAGCCCATACGGAGCCCAGCCTGCTCCCAGCCCATACGGAGGTAGCCTGCTCCCAGCCCATACGGAGGTCAGCCTGCTCCCAGCCCATACGGAGCTCAGCCTGCTCCCAGCCCATACGGAGCTGCTGCCCGTGCCTGGTATTAGAACCGAGCTATGGCTAATCATTGCTTGTCAATGGGGATTTGAATTAGCTTGCTGGAAAAGAAGCTTTCAGTACCATCACATTTTTTTGTATTTTGTTTCATTCACTTCAAATTCCGTCATCAAAAATTGGTCAAATAAAACTAGAAAAACGAAAGAATCATTTAGTGTCTACATTTACTCCGGGCGTTTTGTTGAAATTTCAGTAGAAACACAATATGGAACTGACTGCAGGAATTACCGCAAAAATGGGTTTGAATGTTCGATATGATTATTGAGATATGCAAGTTGCTTTGCTAAATGATCAGATCTATATGATTGATAATAAGTTATGAGGGAATCTTAGGGATCAAGAGAAAGAATCCGTTGAGCGTTATAGCTCGTCATCGCGTTTACGACAAGTCGCATTGCAAAGATGAAGGGACATTTCGTCAAATTAGCATATGGAAGAATAAACGGTCTCATGAACGTAATAGCCTGCGTAAAACTGTAGAGTTGAGTATGATTAGGATGGTTACTGTAGCTATCATTGATAATGTCTTAAAGCTCCATCACTCTTGGCCATACTTCTGTTTCAATCTGTGTGAAATGGCAATTGAATTAACTCTTAGAAAATAGAATTTGTTAAGTTACAAATTAAGTTTACAAATTTGAATAAATTGAGAAGAAAAAACCTGTCTATGGTGCGGGGATTTTTTTGCAAGTGCGTCTCAATGTTGATAATCAGCTCATTGTCTTAAAAGATGTTATTGCAAAATGCAAATACGACCTTTTCTAACTTTGGTGTCAATAAAAATACATCAGGAAGTTTCAAGGTTCTACCCCATATAAGCCAAAGGAAGGGGTCAAATGGGTGTGGTTCTTTACCCAAAAGCCATGAGAAGCATCACGAGGGATGGCATTACCCACTGATTGGCCAACACGCAGTTCAATTTTCGTATAAAATGGGACGATTAAAGTGTAATACCATCACACATTCATCAACTCTCTTTGCAGTAGCATCTCATCTCCAATCTTCACTCAAAATGAAATTCTTGGTAAGCATTTAACAAACCTTGTTTAATTTTATACGCTATTCAACTGTTCAATTCTTTGATGGCAGGCTGTTCTAGTTGCCTTGTTTGCTGTTTTTGCTTGCGTGATGGCTCAGGGTTACAATAACAATTACGGTGGATCGCCGTACCCTGCACCGTCTGCACCTGCTCCGGTATACTCCGGTAACCCAGCACCGAACCCATACGCACCTGTTGCTCCCAGCCCATACGGAGGTCAGCCTCAGCCTGCTCCTGCTGCTGGTGGCTGGTATTAGTACCAAAGGACGACCCTTTCAATCAACGCATATCGTATCGCTTACTGGATCCGTTTTGGACGCAATAATTTCTTAAGAGGAACGTGATTTGCGTGAAGCGTTATGTGTGTGTTTAAGCGTGGCGACAGTCTTTGTCTAAGAATTTTTTTGTTACATTGTTACACCATATAATTCTTAGTTTGATTTCTTGTTGAGAAACATTCATTCGGCATTTAAAATAAACCAAGCAGCACAAAAACATTTACGTTTACGCACACAAGAAAAACCGTTTGCTGAAACTGGATCGATGTACTTATACCTGCTGCCCGTACCCAAGCAGCTGTTAAACTGATTTGATTACTGCTTCCATATTCCCACTATAGGATATGTCTTCAGAATCTAGAATAGTCTAAAAACTCACGAGAAGTTAGCTACGATTTCACCCGTGGTTGTTCAGCAATTCAAGTGATTCGTAATTGCTGTCGTGTTACTAAGAAAGCCACTCTGGCCATCGCAGTCCACCGCAGTTTAGCCCAATAATTGTGTCCGCACAGCCATGTCAACAGAGCATCTTCTTTCATCTCCTCAGCAGGGTAATGGAACCCAGCTAATGCCAGTCCTTCAGGTATTGATTAACTTACCGTCCACCACTGAAGATCAGTTGCTATGACTGTTTGAGAATTGGAGACCTTATGTTGGATGGACTGGCGTTGCCTTGGAAACAGTTTTGATTTTGAAAAAACTTTCCCATCAGAGCTCTTGCTTGAACTCCGCCCATCATCTTGATCCTCCTCCGCATCAAATGACGTCACTGCCACAATCCCCTACTTGAATGTCAGCAGACTTCATTGCAAACGTTATAACCAATCAATAATAAACAAAAGGTGGCAGGTACCTATCTTTGTTGAAAAATTAAAAGAACAAGTAAGTACATGTCTGGAAGAAACGGCACACTGGACACAAGGCAGCGGGGGGGGGGGGACAAATTGTGTCGTACATACACAGGCAAACAAAAGAAAAAAATTAAACACACACAATAAATCAATGAGTCAAATTTAAAAAAAAAGTTTGGACCACACTGGGATGATATGGATTTTCATTTGGTATCGTTTTCAATCAAACAATAAACAAAATTGGCTTTCTTAACTCGGGTGGTCTACATAAGGAAGTGGGTGTGCACTGAATACCAGTGGAGGGGGAGGGATGAGACACAAAAATATAGCTTTATCTGTTGATGTATCGTAAAAAAAAACAAATGACGTACCCTAGAGTAAAAATTATTATTGAATTAAAATTTTCTTTCCGTTAATTTGTTTTCCATCGTATGTCTCTAATGCGTCGATTTTTAGGCTGCAAACCCACTTGTACAAGAAAATAAAAGGGACCTATTTCTATTTTCAAACAATTTTATATTTTGTCTAATGAATGGGCGCCATTTTCGTGCTCACGTCCGCAACTTTTGTTTTCGACTTTGTCCAGCGTTGTAGACATGGAATGAAGAAGAGCATCAAGCCACTGGCTGCAATCATCGAACCCGCCAGGTAGAAGCCGGCGTCGTACGAGCCGAGGTTATCCTTCAAACGGCCTATATCATTTGAAAGTAAATCATTCATGAGGTTGTTCCACTACAGTTACATCCAAATAATTTACCTGCAATGGGCGGTCCGACGAGTGAAGCAATTCCCTGAAATAGCAACAGCAGTCCAAAGGCGTTTGTCAATTTTTCTAACCCGAGTAAATCGACAAGGATGACGGACGTCAGGCCGACATAGGCACCAATAGTGAAGCCGAACGTCGCGCAATAAACGATTAACGTTACGTAATCATCACAAAATGCGCTAAAGGCGGTAGCTGTTTAAAGAAAATCACAATCAAAACAACTGATGACGGATAGATGAGAAACAACGTTACCTAAACCACAGATTGTTAAGGCTCCATTGTAAAGCCAAAGGCGATTGAGCCACGGTTTATCGGAGATGTAACCGAGAATGACACGTCCAACGGTGTTGGCAATCCCTACGACGGACAAGAGAAAACTGGCGTTGGCCGACGGGATTCCCAGTTCGAGGGCTTTATCTTTGATGTAGACGTAAGGTACGTTAAAGCCAATACTTGTGCAGAAATTGGATACGGTGAAAAGGATGAAAACGGGGTCTTTCAGCAGACCAAAGTCCATCATTTCCTTGTAAGCATCGTAGGATTCTTTGCTGCAGGGAATCAAACCGCAGACTTTGACCTTCTCGTTTTCGTTGGTTGTTCCAGAGCCCGCGTCATCCGGGATGCGCATCACGGAGCCAGAGAAGCCCTTGGGGTCAGCTCGATATTCGGGTATGTTCAACATGGAGCCACTGTACAGGGCATCCTTCCGATACATGACACCGGATCCGCCGTGATGGGAACGTGTTTCGGCGGTGGAACCTTTACGGCTAGACACGATCATGCCCATTTCCGCGTCTCGATTGCTGGGCAAATTGCCGTAGCTGCCGAATTTGCGGTTGTCTTCTCCAGCCACATCGCCTGGAACTTGAAGGAGATGGGGTTGGCTACGTGCCATACGAGCCAGCGATGCATCTCCAACAGCTGTGCTGACCGTCAGTGTGTTGTTGGTCGCTTTATCTTGATCGATCTTACGCGTCTCGCCATTGGCCGCAATGTCGTGAACACTCCGCCTGGCGGAGTCTGTCGGAGAATTATCACTCTCTTCGTTAATGGCCATCAGTTTCTCCTTCTCGACCATTTCGACGGCCATCTCTGATGTGGTCCTCTTCCTTCGCGGTCTGGTCGTCTCCAAGGGCCGGAATAAAGCTCCGAAAATGATGCAATTGAGGGTGATGGCAGTGACGATGAGCAGGGCTCCCCTCCATCCGTAAGTATTGATAAGGGCTTCGGTTAGGGGAGCAAAAATAAAGGTGCCTATTCCTGATCCACAGACGGCAATGCCCGTAGCGAATGAGCGTTTCTTTTCGAAGTAACACGTGACGCTGACGATGGCCGGCAGGTAAATGAGTCCAAAACCGAAACCTGTTTTTAAATATACATCAATTAGTCAAAATATGTCAACTGTAGATTTTGTTGGAAGAAGAAGTACTAACCAGCAAGTAACCCAATGGTAACATAGAGTGTGGTTACACCATTAGCCAACGTACTGATGCCTAACCCGAAGGCTGCAATTAAGGCCCCAACGATTGTGATGGTTCTGCAGCCATACTTGTTCACAAGCGAACTGACGATAGGTCCTAGTTGGAAATACATAATTGAATTTCTGAGAAAAGGCTATGTTAATTGGAATAGCATACCTGATCCTAACGTGACGCCGACCATAATTGAAGCAATCCAGCTAGTGCGTTCGGACCCTTCATCGAAATACCACATCAATTCGACGATGAAAATGCCCAATGTGTACGTGAATCCGTCCGCTGTATTGATTAAATATTTAATTAGAGAAAGTTAATTGCGTTTTTTTTACTAGTAGAATATTTGATTACCGATAATGTGAATCATAAAGGAACCGAAAACGACAGCCCAGCCCCAACCGCCGTCTGGGGGTGGAACGACTTCTTCATCGTCGTTCGTCGGTGTCTTTTTGGCTGGCGCACCGTGAGTCATTTTTTTTTTTCTTTTCAGATAATATTTTTTTTGAAAAAACAACGCCTAACGAGTTTCCAGTACGTCGGTTTGCTGATTGATGGCGTTAAGGAAATTCTATCTAGCGGGTCATTCAATAGGAAACGTTCGTTTTTTCTCAAACTTTCATCAGCATTTGTCCAACGGCATCGTATCCCCCCTGTAAAGAATTAAAGAAAAAAAAACATAAAAAAAAATGGGAAAATTATATAGGTTAACCTAAAACGCTAAAAGGGCAATGGATAACGACAGGGTTTGAATGTGCGGGTCACTTTCTTATCGATTCACTTGGAATTGTATGTCTGCTGAAGACTAGGTAAGTTCGCTTTTGGAATTGTACCTCTAGAGTAGACTGTTTAGCGCAATGCTTTCTGTGCTTGAATCTAAAATTAGAACTCTACACTGCTGTACGCACTGCCGGATAATCAGCTGCCGGTTAAATTTCCCGAGGACATTTCATCTGAAATACATTTCCTTTCTCTTTTTTCATCTTATCAAACGTATGCTGTTACAACCCAATGAAAAATGTTTAAGGACAAATCAAATCAAAACCGCAGCCATATCCAGTTTTTGGCAATAGCAACGACGACAGACGTAATTGAGCCACGTGGTGGCCCACGTAATCAGATATTCAAGCCACCACACGCACATATATATACACACACGGCCTGGGAATAAGGTTCTCTTTTTCTTGATGAAATTCTTTCAAATCATTTTGGCTCTGGGTTAAACTTAGACCAGACAGCAGCGCAATCTTTGGACCCAATGTTCTTTCACGACTTTTTACCTGGCGTATTGATCTCGAACAAAATCCATAGACTCTCTTCGTTTCTTCTTTTCGGGAGCGTGAATCACTCGAAACTTGGCGCCCTCGCACTCTGAACGAATCGTAGCGGCCTTGCGCGCACGTCACGAGCTCAACCCAATGGCCGAGTGACTGAAATTTTCACTTCTAAAGACTGGCAAAGACATGGCGTCTTTTTTGCTTTCACTATAGAGCGGAGCCTCGTGTGGGGGCGTGTCTATCCATCGGTGTAGGGGAAAAAAATACGAGGCTGATGTAACAAGCAGGGACGTAGACTACTACACACACATAAAAGAAGAGGGAGTCTAGGAGAGAGAGGAGAACTTAAGTTTGTGAGGCAACGGATGAGGGGAGAGAGATAAATTCCCGTATTGATGTTACCCCATGTTAACTCCGGTCATAGTCTACTGGTTCTCCCTTTCATCCGCTTTTCTCCCCTCTCCAGCTCTCCCGGTCTCCCCCCTTCAAGTGTAGGCTTTCCCTAACTGTTAACAGGAACACGATGCTTGGAAAGATAATCAAAAAGTTTTCATTTTTTTTTTCTCATGCTCTTTTATGTAGAGAATATAAGAGATGAAAAAAAAATGGGTCTCTCCCTTATTGATTGAAAACAGAGTCTAGTTTTCAAGAGCGTCCTTCATAAAAATAGATAACAACAAGAGTGCAATGTACAATTTCAATGGCTTTTTTTATAACAAGAGGGGAGGTGTGAATGCGAGTTTGAATCACATTTCGCTGTACGTGATTCCGACTAATAATGGTTATGAGGAAGAAAAGTGCAAATGGTCTGTGCCTGTGAATTTCCTTTATCGATCGGCCGAACAATGCGTTAAGTAATGTTTTCTTTTAATCTGACGTTCATTTCAGAGCAAGGATATTGTGTATATATAGAAGGCCAGCTGCTGTGACTGTGTTGCATTAATAATTCCAAAAAAAAAAGCAAAACGCTATATAGGGTGAGTTAATCTGCTCAACGAACTCTTGGGTGGAGGGGGAGGAAATAAAAAAATATATTAAAAGTCCTAACGATTTCGCTTTTTGTTTTCGTTCATTTTTAATTACTGGAGTCTCTGTTCCGTTGGTGTAAGCAATACGAAACCGGCATTCAATTCAAATTACCGGATAAGAAGAAGAAAAAAAAAATAGAAGAAAAACAAAACCAATGGATCTGAAAATGTAGATAGGAACGAAGCGACTCTCAAGATCACAGTTGAGGTCGATGAGGCCCCCTCCCATGAAAATCTAACGACCAAAGTCCTGATCGATAACGTAGACGGTTATCGCGGATCGTCTATAGAAAGTGACCAGAACGAAAGCCCCAAAAATGTCCGTGTCTTTAAAGAATGCCAATGGGGCGTGTGGGAATATCCGTTCAAAGCTACAGAAATTTCACAAGATTATCACCTCGTCTCTAATGATATTCACAAAAACGAAAAAAATACCAGCAGGGATCTGGACTGGGCGTGTGGCTCGACCTACAGTCTAACGTTCGTCTATACTTTCGGGAAAACAAAAAATTACAGTCAGCGAGACAGCAAACAAAAAATGGCTTAGTGACAGAACTATTGGAGGTGTTTATTAGTTTGGGTTATTGAAGATGGAAATAGAAAATGGCCGGTATTTCTGGAGTAATAAAAAGAAAAAGCATCCGGCAGACGAATGTAGCACGTCGTGACGTTTGCCGGCTGAACCAACATTCAATCAGACGGATCTCTTACGCCCGTGGAGATTGGCAGGGAGATTGTTTGTTCAGCCGTGTACAAACAAACTGTTCCCCGCAAAACCCTCGTAGATTTATTAGATCAGGGATGGTACAACGTTAAGGTCTAGAAGACAAACAGGATACCTTGAGTAGAGGCAAACTGTTGTCCAGTTCCTAGCGAGGTGGGAAAATCAACAAAAGCGAATGGATATGAAATAGTCCATCAGAAATCATTCATTTGAATGGACTGATGCACCTGGCGTACTGAGCAAGTGATTTGTGTAGAAACACACTTCACTAGACGAGCGTTAGATTGGTTAATTTTTAAACTACTACTTTTGAACGTAAAGAATGCGATCGTTTCCGCGTGTCACAAATAATGCGAAGCGGTGTTTTGAATTCTAATGGCATAATGAACGGGTTAAATAGCTTAACTTACCTTAATATTTTGATGTGAGCCAACGTTGAATTAGAGAGGCCGGCGAATGAAAAACGGACCAAGCTTAAATGTCTTGATCACTGACCGCGCGGCTGCCGCTGAATAAATGATCTCGTTTAGTTTGGCAGCTTATTTCATGGAGTATATATAAAAATGATATGGTGGTGGCGCTAGTTGCGTGATTGCGATGGGGATTTTGAATGTTCTTTTCCCTACAAATCCTGCGTTCCCTTCAGACGCGATTCTCGCTCGTCGGCTGGAATTCATCTGATCACGCCATCAGCATTTAACCGTTTGTGTTAACGCGGGTCGTTAGTGCTGGAACAGCCACCGTTTGCTTCTCTCAACATTGAAAAGACGACTCAGCATTAGAATACAACGTGATCGGGTTTCTTCTCGTGCGTGCACCGGTTCCAACGAAGCCATCTGGCAGCGGGAATAACAACCGCAACGTTCACCCGTATGCAGATTAACAGACGGCCACGCTCTGCGGTGAATGCGTAACAACTTGTGGACCCGAATCGATAAAACCACCTTGAAAGAATTAATCGAAAACCTTATATGGATATCGATCCCTATAGAAGGAAGGTATTATTTTAAGGCAAAACTAGAAAGGCTCCGTCCAAGTCCTATCATGGTCTATGTCATTAAGTTCGTCTCGAAAGAGCTAAATCGATTTGTTGGTAAAAAGCCAGCCGTTTTTGCCTGAGAAAAAAAAGTTTTCTACTTTGCATGTTGAAACGATGATGATGTGGGATGTGACGATATAAAGTTGAGCGCGTGGCAACTGTGCATTAAGTACAGGCTGCTTTTTAAAAAGGTGGACACATCTGTTCATTGTCAAATCAGTTACTCATGCGAACTGGCCGACAGCCGGTGTTATGCAATGTTATTTATGACGAGCCACATGTGAGCCGTCACAATCCTTTAGAGCCTTTCGGGGTACCAGGTCCTTTTTTTCTTGTGTTTTGAATGGACTAGTCGAATATCTTGAAAAATTACGTGAATCTAAAGACCGAATCAATCGCGAGTAGTTATTTATTTTGGGCAACTAGCAAATGGAAAAGAAGTGTAAGAATCATGAGAAAATTGGATGTCTCGGTGAACAGTGCAGCGCTCTTTTGGCAACGGCTATCGTAAGCTTGTGAATCTAGTTGATTGAAACTAGTCCCATTGTCGCACGTCCCCGATACTCTCGTCAATAAGTATCTTTTTTCATTGATTAGCCAGCCTAAATGGCAATCATCGCACACAATCGGATCTATAAATGAAGAAACAAAGATAAATTAATGAGCGGCTTAATTAATACACACAGCACACACAATCTTACTTCCGTAAATGTCAATAGAGCCGGATGCTTGAATCATTTGCTCCAACAGCTGTTCGTACGTTTCACGTGGGAAGGTGGTTAACTTGCCGAATACCATATACACTAAAGCTGCTCTGTAGTTGCCTAGCAAATAGTTAAAACATATTTCATTAAATGTCTGTTTAGCTTCGAAAATAATCGCAGCTTACCCTGAAATGCATCTGGCTCAATATTCTGAATTGGCATGTTACTTAGCCAGAGCGAATTCAGAGTTGATGTGAAAGCCAACGATCCGCTAGGTAACGTGCTGATTTGATTCTCGCTGAAATCAAGCGTGTTTAAGCTCGTAAAGTTCCTCGTCGCTGGAGGGATCCTTGTTAATCCCAAATTGACCAGGTACAAGCGGAGCAGTGAGTACGTGTAATACAGCAAAGTGTCCACGATCGTCTCCATGGTGTCCTCATCTGTGTCCTTAGCCGCGTTGATGATGATCGTATCGAGGAATGGAGTTTGAGCTGGATCGTACCACTCACGGAGTCCGGTTGGAGCGAATAATTCAACCATTCGCATGTGTGGCATCAAAGGCATCCGTGCCATGGTGGTCAAGGTGCAATCGGCTATTCTTATAGTTTCCAGAACTCTTAATTGAGCCAAAAAATCAAAGTCGAACTCGGTTAAATCGCACGACATGATTTGGAATGCACTCGTCCTTCCAGCTGACGCTATGAACGCTTGAGGGTCGATAGCACCAAGCTTCGTTCCATCTCCTCTGCATTCCAAAGAGATTAAAGCGGCTGTCTTGTCGCTGAAAATATTTGCTGGGATAGACATTGATGCTGTGAGGCTGATCTTAACTTCGTAATGCTCAGCAATGGGAGTCTGCTCGAATGTCTGCTTAATGGTGTCCAATTCCGCCGGCGAGGATGCGTTACAGTAGATGTTGTACGTTTCGTACGGCCAGAAATCGCATATGCAGTGAGGGCCATAATTCAATTCGATTGGGCATGCAAGTCCAAGCCGCTCTTCTGGTAAACTTCGGGCCATTTGGTGGGACGCAATTTCATGGCTCTCTGCGCCGATTAAAATCAGCAATAACTTCATGGTGAAAGAAGAAAAATCGATTAATTGAATTTTGGGTTTACGTGTTCAAAGAATTTTGTTCGTCTCGGTTCTATAGTTCGACACGTTATACGCTATGAAAATGATATTAAATAATACTGACCCCAATGATCGAACCCAACATTTTCCTGACGACTGTTTGGTCTTGACTGTACTTGAGCAACATTTAGTTTAATACTTTATCACCCCAAAATTACATCGGTTTAAATAAATCTGTGTGACTGACTTGTCTTATCGTTGTTTTCGACATTAACGTATTTACTCAACGTATTTTGATCAGACAAATTTTAAATGTGCCCTATGGACTATGGTACTCAATCATTGTGATAGTATAGCATTCAGCATAGATAAATAGCTCTAGCTATTTGTTGTGATGAATTTAGCTTTTAATATTGGCGTGTTGCATTTCCCCGGCCACGAATAGTTTATTGGGTGTACGACCATCAAGGCAGTCAGTACAAAATTAATAGTAGTTTGTAGACAATGTTTCATGTATGAAACGCCTAAAATTTGATTCCAGAGAGCTCGCTATATTTTGGATCACGTTCGATCAGGACGCCTGATTGATGGGAAAGCATTGGAGAGTCTTCTCAGCTTTCTCTTATACATACGTCTCAAGTGTCTTATATGAGCGAAATAAGGAACCCATGCAACCATGTTATAATCTGCAACACTGGTTATACTTTAGATAAAGATAAGCGCATAATTAGTGCCAGAATTCTTTTGCGTAATCGCCTCTTCGCACGTTTCCCTCTGCTCCGTGCGTATCATCTACAGTTACTTAAAACTAGGTCACAATCTTGCAGTTTGACAACATAGTCGATGAGAAAATCACAATCTTTATTCTTTTTCCTTCGGCACAAATTAGATCGTTAACAAAATTTCTGGAGAAAATAAAATTAAAGGGAAACATCCCCAATAGCACGCGACCAAAATGCGTGCGTGATGAATTCCTTGTGTTTTAAAGATGTTACCTCTTGTGTTTTCATCATGTCTAAAATCGAATTCTATTGCGGTTGATCCATTCGGAGAAAGACGAGATGCGTGTGTACACTCCGTAGGTGTCGGTTGCACAACCGATTCCCCAACTCACGATTCCTACTTGACATTGCCGGTTGCCACGGTACATCATCAGAGGACCACCACTATCACCCTGTCGAGCACGAAATGCGTTAGTCTGTCAACGAAATTATTTAAATGATATCAGTTGTTACAGCACAAGAGTCCTTCCTTGGCGCTGTGGCACAAATGAAATGATCCACGATGCCACCCGGGGCTCGAGTGCCGAAATTTTGTCTGCAATCTTGTTGCGATTTGATTTGAAGCGATACTTTCTGCAACGTTTCCGCCCTAGGTCCACCTGAAAACAAACAGAAGGAACGTTAGTGCAGTAGAACAAATTTGCCTGGGACTCTGATTTTACCATCTCTGATATTTCCCCAACCGATGGCCACTGCTTCTTTTCCATCGTGATTGACACCTACGTCGTCGTAGAGACATACAGGTGATAAAGTATCGCTGTACTGGACTGGTGAATCCATGGTCACTAACGCAATATCATTATACTTGAAGGACACCGATAAAGAAAGAAAAACGATTAAATCCTCTATCTTATTGGAATGGGTCCAAAACAAAAATCATACCAATTTGGTGGCATCGAATGCCTTGTGGCGGGTAATGCTATGCACGCGTCTGACAACCATGGCCTGATCTCTCAAATCCACGGCTCCCATAATGACCGTGAGCTGGGCAACGCCTTGTGGTGTCAACCTTGACGAAGCCAAACAGGGTTTTTACACACTGCGAAAGTAATATTTTTTAAAATCTGTTTGAATGAATCACCTGTGAACGCAGTGCGCTGCTGTTAAAATGTGTATGCTGTCAAGCAAGGATCCTCCGCAATAAACTTTTCCGTTACCCATAATACCTGCCTTTTTTTTACGTGACGTGAATATAAGGCAGCCTTTGCCTTGAGACATATTAAATTTAACGATTAAATTTAATTATTTACCATAAACGGGTATTCTCCAGGATATGAATTCCAGCCTCCAACAATACGTGACGTCGCGTCAATATAGACCGTTTCATTATCAAATGAATTTTCTAATTTTGTTGTACGATTATACCGTTGCGAGGCTTGGCAGCAGACTCCATAAATCTGTAAAAACGGCAAATCTTGTCAGCTTGTTTGATTTCTTAAAAAATGCATCTGGTGGACATCGGAGCCGAGCTAAAAACAATTTTCATGATGTTGTTGTACGTAGGACCGATATGAATTCATGCGAAGAAGGAAAACTGGTTCAAAATTAGACTTTATGATCTTCA
This sequence comes from Daphnia sinensis, assembly GCA_013167095.2. Lineage (NCBI taxonomy): Eukaryota > Metazoa > Arthropoda > Branchiopoda > Diplostraca > Daphniidae > Daphnia > Daphnia sinensis. Next base: position 1,526,483 of record CM023195.1, on the reverse strand, counting down.
CCTGTTTGCCATTGGGTTCGGCGTAATTGCACGTACCACGGGTGCCGATTACCCACGTATCGAGGTTGTCGATTGATCTGTGCGCTTCGGTATAAGGATAGCATTCTGATACGGGTAGGCAAACACCTGGATGTCCGTCAAATGTTAGACATTCACTCACATCTGGCGTGTTTTGCTGCTGGGCACTAGATTTGGATGTTCGCGCAAACTCTACATTTTGGCTGGGTGAGTGTCTGCTACCCGCTACGCCATAAAGGAGGAATAATTGAACAGCAACAAAGAAGACAGTTGACACAGAGTGGTTTGTTTACTTTGTTTTAGTCAAGTGTTTGAATAAAATAAACTTATTTACCCTTGACGACAATGGCGTCATCCGTTTCAAAAACCAATGCTTCTGTAACTAGAATTTGAAACGAAAGCAGCACTCCAGCGAGTATCCAATTAGAAACTGACACTTCCATTTCATCCGCACGTTGAATAGAAATTCAATCGACTCGACGGAATTAACTGATTTCTGATCAGGCTATCTTTGCCGATCTAAATATACTGTGTGCTGATGCCCTACACTCGCTCACAACCAAACAATAAAACGAACTGGCAGAACTTGATTTTTTTCCCTTTTCCTTTCCGAGACAACAACACTTGAGCAAACTAGCTGCTCGATCGTCAGCGTTCCACTTTACGATGTTTTAGTTTGTAGTTTCATTCTTTCCTAAAGAAAAGCTATATAACGCAGCCACACTCGATGGTGACCGAACAAGAGAAGAACGGCTATTTCTTGAGCTGCCCCCTTGAGAGCCAAAAGCGCAATTCTTGGATGTTTTTAAATGCGGAAGTTTCCAGAGCTGACATGATTATGCATAATACAATCCAGTCCGTACACACTACCGTTTTTTTTTATAGTGGGCTTCTGTCTCCGCCTTTCTGACCCGAGAGGGTCATCTCTCCCACTAGAAAAAAGGGGGTTTCCATGGGGATGCCTGAAATGGGCCAGCGTTTCTGACGCGCACAGGTTGGAAAAAGCCTCCAGGTCAACGATCTTGCGTGACAGGCAGTCCCAGTATTCTTTCCTTATTGTATTAATGAGAAGGTTCAACAACGCGGTCACGTCGTGCTTACAGATTTAATTTCAACACGCATGTGCGGTTGTTGTATGTTTGCAAACATTTCGGGAGTGCCCCTTTCAAAACTCTTCGATCATTCAGATTATCCTAATTAAAATAAATAATTTTCCAACCGGCTGGAGAATTCTAAGGAGTACCTTAGAAAATCCTTAAGACATCTTTCGGGTTTCGATGTTTTTCTAGAGGCATAAAATGAAATTTCTGGGGCAAGCCACATGCAGTTAGCATAGTTTTAAAAATATTTAAAAAGTAAACAAGTGGGAAGTGGCGCTTTGAAGCCACGCCCTTTTTTTACAGAACTGAAGAATTTTAGAAATATGGCAACAGAGCGGGACCAGCAAAATTAGAAAAGAACATTTGATTTCGCTGCAATCAGTTTTCCTGAAGAATTTCGAGAACACTTATTAAATGCATGTTTGAATGGGTTAGATGTTTAGATGAAAGTGAAACACGATTATTACGATTTTCTTGGTCTGCTTCTGGTATTAATTTGAAAACCTGATTATTTAAATATAGTTTTAAAATAATATAAACTGCTAGAGAATGAAGGTATGTTCGGAGGAAATAATAACTATGGATTCGTTATTTTAATGAACTGTTGTATAATCCCTCTTAATATTAAATAGAAGTTAGATGTTCGTCAAATTCTGGCTGAGAGAAATGAAAGGAAAAAACGTGAAATGGAGTTAAATGGCTTTCCAACAGACGGCAATGATTCATTACCCATGACACCAAGTTTTTCAGGTAATTTACCATTCAAATGATAGTCAAGACAGTTCAGGTCATGCAGAAAGCTTCCCTAACAGCACATCTTGTATTGGGAATACCCTGATGATGACTGTTAGATCTACCAATGTCTTTGAGTTTACTGATTCTCAGTTTTTCTAAGATTCCATCCTGATTGAATCATCATCCCAGGGATATTCGTCACAGAGCAACACAGAGAAGAAATTGAATAGTTTTACGAATTTGAATATTTTTGATGAGAAACAGGTCTTTCGTTTTTTTTCTGAAGGTAAAAGACCAACCTCCAACTACAATATTAAATACCTCACTAAAAATGTTTTAAAAATGCATTTCCCTGAAAATTTTCTAGATCAAGTAAATTTTTCTTGGCTTGAAAAAGATACAAGGATTAAAGATGTTCCAAAAATGTCCCATGCAGATCTGAAAAACTATTTACAGTCAGAAATACTGGTATGTTTTACAAAATCAAATTTGGTTATGCTTTTCGTTTAATTAATTAAATTCTCCTCCCTATGCAATCATATTCAGGCTAAGCACTGTAGGCGTTCACACAACAGTAGCATTCTGGCATGTAGATACTTGTTGTTCTTAATGTCTACAACTGCTAGCACAGATGTCATGCAAACTTGCCTTAAAATACTTCAAGAAAAAATATCGGATACACATGAGCCTTTTTCCATCCTAGTGCCAGACTTACTCATAATTCTAATGAATTATGGTACAGTAAGCAGCAAACTCTGGTCTGACGGGAACCATATTTCCTTTGCTCGTGCCTTTCGCGCTTATCGTCTGAACTCATTTGATTCAGAATTGAATCATAGTTTGCCTTTCCCTCGGTTAAATTTGGAAAAAGTGTTATCCCTCTTGCGCTTTAACGTAACAACATATCCCTATTTCTCTGAGTCCGAGAAAGGGGGATTACTTAACCTGATGCTCAACCTATCAATGGCGAATTTCATAGTGGGAGATACTTTTCTCATCCTCATAATTAGAGACATAATATGTGCAATACTAGAGAGCTTCAGAGCAGAAGAATGGATGGAACTTGATTTCAAAATGGTATTTTTTTTGTTGCATTGATATTGTTTTCAAAACTACAATTTATCCTCGCTTACTTATAGGTGGAAGAACTTGCTTTGCAATGTTGGAGTGATGAATTGGATGCAATGGAAATTGTTCAACGAATTAGTTTCATACCGACAACGACAAGCCGTGGAGTGCAGCTTCGACAATCTGCCGCTTTCCTTGCAATCCAACATCTTATGGATTTGGAAGAAATTACTGTTTGTGGCCGTGTTCTAGTAACTCAGATATCACCTAGTGTGTTTCAGAAATATCCGTAATTACCTTTTCTTTCTAATAGGTGGAAGACGTTTATCGTTTGGTTCTCTTATTGAGTCGAAGTAACTTCAAAAATTATCGAACTTTATTCGGTATCGTTACTCTGTTCAGTTTTACCCTGGATTCGAATGACCCATCGTTAGACAAAGTAATTCTGTTATCAAAATTAATTAAAGCTTTTTTCAAACTTAATTTGTATTCGTCTACAGGAGAAAATGACGAACCTTTACGTAGCAATGAATGAAGCCCGCCACAGAATCAGAGACATTTCGGATCAATTAGATACTGCCCCAATGCTTGTCAAAAATCTCATGTGTGAAGTCTCTCTCATGTGGAAGGATTCCATCCCCATTGATAATGTTGTGTAAGTTTCATTTTATTTATTTGTAAAGAGCTTTACCTCATTCCAGAAAGAGTGCGTTAATATATATTGGCGAACTGCAATTTCCTTAACCTGCTAAAACGCAAAGGATTGCTTTATTCTGAAGTACTATTGCCATGTGTGAATACATTGTACCCGTTCCGTAAGTATCATCTTATCATCAAAGAATGTACCTCCAACATAGTGGTGAGCCTTTGTCCATAAATTAACAAGAACAACAACTAATTATCGACAGAACGATTGTATTTTTCAGCTTATATCATACAAAAAGTTAATGACATTTTGGGACATTCAGAATAACTTTGCAGTCTCTTGTTAGTCCTGTGAATGTCACCGAACCTTGGTTCGACTCATTCAAAATTTTTAGCTTTCCGAGGTCAACAAGTTTCTTCATTGCCACACGGGTGTGCGTATCGGCCTTCGGTAACGTAATTGTCATGATGAGCCTGTCGCGAATGCAAGCTTCGACGGCCAGGCGAGTTGTTTCGTTACCTCCAGAGATGACTATATTTCCATTATCGCCTTGTGGAAGATCGATTTTGACTCCGTGTTTTTTCTCTAGGAGTTGTGTAATCCGTCCGCCTCTACCAGCAATTCGAGGAATTTCTGAACGCGCAATATAACGGAGAATAGTGGTACGTCCGTCGTTTTCAACTGATACCACGCTCGCATCGGATTTAGTCGCAGTTGGAATGTCTCTACCCTTCGTGCAGCCATCAGACAACAAAGAAGTCGGCTGTTCACCAACGTCCCCTGCCTCTTCAGCACTACTCGGAAGGTCGGTGACATTTGTTTCTTTATTGATTAATGGAACCAGAGGCTCTTTGGCAAGTTTACTCGAACAAGACGCGTCACGATCAATCTCACAGGTGTCAAAGGGAGGACTCAGGTTTCCACCGTCGTCCTCCGTTTGCCCGGCATTAATCGGAGCGTCTACGTCAGGAGTTGAATCTTGCTCTGGGATTCCACTAGGTTTGGTGATTTGCAACCTCTTGCGCTTTCTTCGGTCCCTTTTTACTTGTCTCTTGGCACTTTTGTCAGCATCGTTGGCCTTTTGGGTCACGTTCGGTAATCCAGCTGCTGCAACCAGTGGCTCCTTGGCAAGTTTACTCAAACAAGACGCGTCACGATCAATCTCACAGGTGTCAAAGGGAGGACTCAGGTTTCCACCATCGTCCTCCGTTTGCCCGGCATTAATCGGACAGTCTAGGTCAGGAGTTAAATCTTGCGCTTGGCTTCCATTAGATTTGCAGATCCGGCTCTGTTTGCGCTTCCTTCGGTCCCTTTTCGCTTTTTGCTTAGCACTTTTATCAGCACTGTTGATCACTTGGGACTTGTTCAGCAATCCAAACTGCTTCGCTTTCGGAACCTCGCACCTTTTGTGGACGAAACAATACCACAGTAGAATAACAATCACGCCAACCAGAAAAGACATTCCTGTAAATTCCATGATGGTAGATTTTTCAAATTATTCGATCTTGAAAGGCGTTGTCGTAAAGCTAGAATAGGATAGAATACTGTTTCAGTATTTATCAAAATTCGAAGCGATGCTGCGGTGCTGGATTCTGAAGTACTTTGGAGTATTCCAAGTCTCTAGATGGCCTTGTATTTGAAAGCTGTAGGATTCAGTAATTTCCTTTATGAAATGTGCAGTTTATCTCCTTTTGCACGTAATGAAACCACTTCACAAGTGGCCGTTGACATAGGGTTTACTAAGCCGGAACGCAAATCTAATGAAGCCGCTAATTTTTCGGCTGATTTTGAATTAAGCTTTTATTTACGCACTAAATTCTGTATGGTAAACGTTTCTCCGTCAAATCATGCATTTCTGAAATGCTTGTGCAAGTTAAGCCTGTCATCTTGGGATAGCCGCCATGTTGTCGGAATCAACGATTATGACGAAACTTAGTCAATTATGTTACCAGCTAACTCTAAAGCAATGCCAGTTTTTGGATAAGCTCTCTCACCGTTAATGTGTCGTATGGCAATTTGAATAGCATAGCAAGTTAGAACTAGAAACGTAATAATCGGTAGAAGATTTCCCATTTCCTAAATAAGTCACCATTGCGATTCGTCAGTCCTATTCGTCGTAAATGTATTGCGCTTAGAATGTTGAGACACCGCCGTTAGTCTCAATAATTTACATGTGAACTGAATATACTTAACAAAAATTTTTGGCCGGGCTGTAGCCCAAGTTAGGAATCCCTAACGTGTCATAGTGGCTGCTTTATCAGCGAAGACTTTCAATGCTGGGAAAAAATCTTCACATATGGGCAGAATTTGGGACGGGGGTAAAACGAATCCATAGGTTCCAGTATCGCCTAATTCGACGCCGTATGTGTATTTGATGCCAATCGATTTCGCCCAGTCGGCCGAGCTACCTGCATAAAAATAAATCCAAGTTTTAAATTAAAAGCAAAGAAGAATCAGCCCAAAAGAAGCGCACATACCGGAAGATGGGTAGAGTAATTCGGCTGTGTTGCCTACAGAATACTTGAAACGTACAAATTTTAACGCAGCATTTTTCGCCAATGCTAACATTTCGTCGTAATCCGGTGGATAAAGGGCTTTATAGGCCCAAGGAAGGATTATATACTGACCATAACTATGAAGACTAATAAAAACCTTAAATTTTTTAAACAAAAGCAACTTTTTAAAACTTTGACGAAGAGAGGGGTGTTTTAAGATTAATTTTTTACTTTAATTTTGGTAGATTTATCCTGAATGAATTTTGAAACGGCCGCAGTTTCCTGCTCGGAAAAAGCAGCAGATCCCCGAAAAGTCTCAGCGCACGGATTTCGGCTAGCGCCTAATCCTCCCCACTGTCGCGAGTGACAAATCAAACCTTATACCATTAGGAAGAAAAGTAGGAGAATACCTTGTAACCAAAGTTCCGGTTGTGATCAACACCTCGACAAAATAACGCAGCTTTGGAACGACTCTTGCGCCATAGACGATTTCTGGTATGTGTGAACTCGTAGCCTTTAAATTTTAATTATTAAAGACCTAGGAAACATGACAAAACTACATTTCAAATACCGTCAGGACTCATCACGGGCATAATGTACCAAACGAGGTTAGTCGTGAGCTCCGCGTTGCCTGCAACTTCTACAAGTTGTTGGATAGCATACGTCGCAACGGCAGGTGTAATCCATTCTCTTGCGTGAATTCCTTCATACGTATTTTAATGATTTCCGTTTTATTAAAACAGGATGTAAATGAAACTATTGTTGAAGTTTACCCCCGTCGATCCAGATGGCTGGCATAGTGTCCGGAGATGAAGCGGAGGAGATACGGACAACGTACAGTGGCCGACTTTCGTATGACCAGCCAATGTTAATCAGTTTGACGATATCCGGAAAATTATCGGCCAGATAAGTTAAGTAGCTGTATATATCACTCAAACGGTGAAAACTAGTCCAGTCCATTTTATAGCCTGATGGACAAATAAAAGAAAAGAAAACACTGGTAGGAAAACAAATGTTAAAGCACTGTCGAAGAAATTTTAATGAGCTGGTTCGTCGAAAACTAATCAAATATCACTAGCACGTTGTTTTTAGTTATTGATTTAGACTAAGAAAAAAAAAACAGTTTGTGCAAAACATCCGAAAAATGTACCTCGTGCTTTAACTTTTTCATCGCTGATTGTAACGTTTGCATTGCCTTTGTTGATTACCGTTTGCATATCGTTTATTTTTACCAGGTGCGGGATTTCAGCCTCGGCAAAACGTATTTTCAATTCCGTCTGGAAATCTGGAGGTATCAATAGATCCACTGTGCCGTTTCCGGATCTGCTTTCTTGCCACACATCGAGTTCTTTTCGTTATCACGAGAAAAAGAATAACAGTAACCATGAGTAATACTAATTATAATTTTTCTGAATCGTTTTACCGTAATCGCGTTGAATTTTCTGCAGGAATTCACGTCCTTCTTTGTTGTGAGGTGTGATCGACCACAATTGAAATCCAGAGTAAGAAACGACTTCTTCTGTCCAGTCGTGGTCTTGTGGAGCGGTTAAGCAAGCAATGAACAAAGAATTGAAGAGTAGAGCGGCCAGAAGTAGCGACATTGCTTCTGGTAAGCAGAGGAAGCTCTGAATAACAATGATGGACCGACAATGCGTGCAAACTGGATAGCTCTTCTTGAAACAGCCGTTAGGACCATGATACGTGATTGCCTTTATGTGGGGCACAACCGCGTGTAACAGCATTTAAATAACGCAATGGCAGCCAACCTGCTTCTAATTTATTATTTTTTCATTTTGATTTTCAGATACGATTGTAGAAAAGAAGGGAGTAGTTTGTTATTTTAAAAAGGACATATGGAAACGCCTTTGGGGTGTTAGTTACTCGCATTGAAATAACCCAGTATTCCAGTTTTGTATGCTTTGGGAATTATCGTCTTCGACGGCTTTGAAATTCCGGTTATGCCACAATACTCTGCAAAAAAAAAAGAAATCTAGATGCTGCAGTAAATTCAACAGATGCTACTGGTTGAATGCATGGCATCGTATAAGGCTCTGTAATGATTTGCACGTTTCTTTCCCCTACTACTCTGCAGGAAATTAGAACTTACCTTATAATGAATTAGATACCTTGTGGAGGACTATTGAGATTCGCAGAAATGCAAATGAGTGCCTTCTCAATTGTATCTCCCATATGCCCCCCTTTTTAAAAATAATTGCCAGGTTTTGCTAAGAGGTCTCATGTCTCGATTTAACTCAAGAATACCCTTGAGGGCCTTGACCGATGTACGTTGAAAATTTTGAATGTTACCATACTAGGATTGCAATTGGAATCAACTGAATTTTTTTTATTAGGCCGTCGGTCTTGGCTGGTCTAGGTCTAGCCTAGGCCAGGCCGGACCGCCGGAGGCGGGGGTAGGCGGTAGGCCTCTAAGCGTTTAGGCCTCTCTGCCACATCTGGCAACGTCCAAGAATTCTAGTTCTCCTGCCTGAAGAACTTCCGGCATTCTGCCCCTGTCGACATCTTGAATGAGACATTGTGCATTGGTAAGTTCAAGGCAAGGGTGTATGGCATCGCTATTCGCATGTCGTGAAAAGAACGAATGTTTCTTTGAAAAATAATTACAAAAACATTTCTTAGTTAACTATAAAAGAAGCCAAAACCCAGCTGGCAAGGTAAAATGCATGTTTCTGTATAGCATTAAGTCTAAATGAAATTTCTAGATTAACATATACTGCAGTCTCGACCTAAGCAATTTCTTTTTCCTCTGTGATTAGCTTTGCCTTTGCAATGCACAAAACATGTAGCTTTTTTGTAATTACAACCTGCTTTTAAGCTTTAAGTGTTCTTAGTGAATGAGTACATTATCATATTATAGCCAGGAGGAAGATATCCATTGGTGGGTTGACCTAAGGTTTCATGTTACATCGACAATTCTATTTTGTTGTTTTGTCATTAGGTCTATGGCTTGACACCCAAAATGGATAGTAATATTAGTTTTTGATTTTTCCATTCATTAAGTTAGTTTGATGTCATATTTTTTGGGTGCCTCTTAGTCCATAACTACTGATGAATGGTTTACCCTTCACTTTGCATAGTTGAGCTTTACCATGGCTTTACACATAGTGATGTCGAAGATTCTCTCTGCTTCAAATATTAATTACTTTCTATTTTCCTAGGGTATCATTTTGTGTCGTGGTTGTTTGCGACAGTTGTTTGTCCTGATGTGGACAAACTGCAGGAAAAAGAATAATTTGCATGAATTCATTCGAAAAGCACATCCCAATTATGGTGCACGTGTGCTGCTATCGTTACAGGATGTGGTATCTACAAAGAATTATGTAAGTGCTTATTTAAACTAGTAATTTAATAAGTATAATTTTCAAAATATTGAAAAATTAGAAGGAGCAATAGAAATGGGTAAAAAAAAATAGCTGCTTTCCAAAAAAATGTGTGTCAAAAATAACCTTGTTCAAAAAACCTAAAAGGGCAAAATCGTGCATTTCCACGATATGGCGAAAATGGACCACAAAATTTGCCTCTTACTTGAGAGGTGACGTGAACGAAATTCCACCCTGAATGGTGACGGACGAAATATGATGGTAAAGCAAAGGTTTTGATGATGAGAACTGTTAATCAAAAAGGAACATTATCTACAGAATCAATGAGGTGAATCACCATTGAACTTGTGAAACAGCTAGACTAGCCATCTTTTTTAAAGCTATATATTGCTTTGAAAGGTAAATCTTATTGAAGTTAGACATACTTATGTAATGTTGTTTTCGTTCCCATTTTAGAAAATCATGCTGCACATTAAGAAGACTTATAGATTATCACACCTCTTTTGCCAATATTGGGTTTCCCTAGCAAATTCTGGAACAAGTTATTGAACCGTAGGTTCAACTTTAAGGATAACTTGGTAACTTTGAATAAATGCCTTTTCAGTAAGTTTGAAGCCTATTCAGTTCATGTTTAAACAACTAAATGTTTTGCTGCAGATGCTGGAATTACATCCACTGTGGGAACAATATCTAAGTAGAAGTCGCATCACCACCCAATCTTTGCACATTTACAACAAAATTAGCTTGAAAATTTGTACTTAAAAAAAACTAAATTTATTATTGCAACGAGCAAAATGGTTTTTAATTTTTTTTTTATTTATGCAGAAATCTTGGTTGCAGATTAGTAGGACTGTTGGATTATCACTTCCCATTTTGCCAACATTTGGTGCTTTAGGTAATGGCAGTTAATTAGCCACGGACTTAGCTTAAAGGAAAATCTTCGAGTAAGTTCAATGAATTCCAACTCAGTTCCTGCATAAACAAACTTAAAATTAACCTTTCAGTGGCTGACGAAACAAATAAGATAGGTGAGAGATGGCACTGGATAGAAGACGAGTAGAAGAGTTTTCTCGTTTTATTCGGCCATCATATCGTAAGTGACTATTTCGTTACGAATGCGTACAGCTCCCTTAAGTCTTTTCGTTGATTTGTATACTTGATTTTGTTATTGTGTTTTTTTTTATAGACACTAGAGGGAACATTGTGAAACGGAGGAGGCAGCCTCTTTTTCTAAACTTCAAGTTCAATCGCTGTTTACTTCGTGCCGTCAATTCAACGGGATGACGAACGACTTCAGTTTATTTGTAACTGCTAAGGTTAGTGTTTCTTTTCATTCCCCACATAGTGGTTTTTTGTTTGTTTTTGTTGTTTCCGTCTTTCGTTCACGATTTTTATGGTAGTCGTTAAGAACGTACAGGAGGAGGGTCTCGAGTAATATGTTGATGGTTTCTTTGGATCTGCGTAGCATTGTGAAAGAGTATAGGTTTCGCTGCCTGTCGGTTGAGTTTCACAGCCTGTTGCAAAATTTAGAAGTTGAATTTCGTACGTTAAAGGTTAATCACAAATGATTTTAGCTTAAATTTCAGCTTCGATTGGTCCACTTTTAGCATCCAATCGAGTCTGCATAAGCTTCTTAGATTTCAAGAGTTTTATTATTCATATAAAATTTTTTAAATAATCCAACTATCTAAGTATGTAACAGGCAGCGTGCCCAACTTTTCTGCTGTGTTACTGTGCTGTGAGGCGATAACCATTTGAAAAGGATAGCAAGTTCGAACTAGGAAAAAAACCAGTAGAAGATTTTCATTCTTAAGTAACGTCACCCGAGATAAGCATTGCGATTCGTCGACCCGATTCATCGTAAGTGTAAATGTATTGCGATTTGAACGTTGAGACAATGCCGTTAGTTTCAATAATTTAGAAAAAAAAACTATACTGTACAACTGAATGTTTGGCTGGGTGGTAGCGCAGGTAATAAGTTACTAATTTGTCATAGTGGCTGCCATATCGGCGAAGACTTTCAGTGCTGGGAAAAAATCTTCACATGTGGGCAGAATTAGAGAAGGTGGCAAAATGAATCCATAGATTCCAATATTTCCCAATTCGACACAATAGGTGTATTTGATACCAATAGATTTAGCCCAGTCAACCGAGTTGCCTGCATAAAAATAAATCCGAATTTTAATTAAAAGCAAAGAGGAATTAGTCTTAAACAAGCGCACAAACCAGATGCTGTGTAAAGTAATTCGACGGTGTTGCCTACAGAAAACTTGAAGCGTACGAATTTCGAAGCAGCATTTTTCGCCAGTTCTAACAGTTCGTCGTAATCCGGTGGATAAACGGCTGGATGACTATGAGCCCAAGGGAGTAGTAGGAGCTGACCAAAACTATGAAAACTAAGAAAAACCTAAAGTTTTAAATCAAAAAATGAATTCAAAACTTTGGGGAACGTGCTTGTTCGATTAATTTTACTTTAATTTTGCTCGATTTGCTCTGAATGAATTCTGAAACGGCAGCAGTTTCCGGCTCCGAAAAAGCAGCTGGTCCCCGAAAAGTCTCAGAGCACGGGTTTCGGCCAGCGCCCAATCCGCCCCACTATTGAACAGGTTGAATGCGAATGAAAATTCAAGCTTAAAACCATTCGGAAGGAAAAGAAATCAAAGTAAAAGAATACCTTATAACCAAAGTTGCGATTTAGATCAACTCCTCGACAAAACTTCCCAGGTCTAGAACGACTTTTTCGCCATAATCGATTTTTCGTATGTGTAAATTCGTAACCTTTATAAAAAATTTTATCTCTTTTTTTTTTGCGCTTAGAAAACATGATGCGATAAAACTTCAAATACCATCAGGATTGATCATGGGCATAATGTACCAGTCAACGTTAGACAAGAGGCCCTGGTTACCATCGACTTCCACAAGTTGATGGATAATATACGTCGCTAAGGCGGATGAAATCCACTCTCTTGCGTGAGTTTCTTCTCATTTTCGTTTAAATAAAACGTGATGTTAATGAGATTGATTGTTGAACACACGGTTGAACCTTACCTCCGTCGATCCAAATGGCTGGGTTAGTGTCAGGCGACGAGGCTGATGAGATACGGACAACATAAAGTGGCCTACCTTCGTATGACCAGCCAATGGTAATCAATTTCACGATTTGCGGATAACTATCTTCGAGGTAATTTAGGTAGTCGTATATATCATTCAAACGGTGATAATTATTCCAGTCCATATTGTGGCCTGCCCGACACAAAAAATTGCAAATGAGAGCAACGAAACCATTGATAGAAACACAAAAAATAATGCGCTGTTAAAAAATGTCAAACGAACAAAGCGATTCGTCAAAAACCAATTAAATGTCACTAGTACGTTGCTTTCATTACTGATTTTAAAGTAAGCAAATTTGTTTGTATTCAAAACTTCTTTAAAATGTACCTTGTGCTTTAGATATTTCGTCGCGGATTGTAACGTTGGAATTGGCGTTGTCGATTACCGTTTGCACATCGCGTATTGTTACCACGTATGAAATTTTAGCATCGGCTAGACGTAACTTCAATTCCATCTGGAAATCTGGAGGTATTAATAGATCCATGGTGCTGTTTCCGGATCTGCTTTCTTTCCACACATCGAGATCTATCCATTACAACGAGAAGAAGAAATATTATCAGTAACCACGAGTAATACCAGTTTTTATTTCTATGAATTTCGATAATCATCTTACCATAATCGCGTTGAATTTTCCGCAGGAAATCACATCCTTCTTTGTTGTGAGGCGTTATGGACCACAATTGAAATCTAGAATAAGAAACGACCTCTTCTGTCGAGACGTGGTCTTGTGGGGCAGTTAAACAAACAATGAACAAACAGTTAAAGATAAGAGCGGCGAGAAGTAGATACATTGCATGTGGTAAGCAGAGCTCTGAGTTACAGCGATGGACTGAAAATGGGAGCAAACTGGATAGCTCTTCCTGAAATAGCCGTTAGTCTTTATGTGGAGCTCAGTCGCCTGCAACTGAATTTAACTGTAACGCGTGAAACCTACCTGCTACTAATTTTCTGTTTTTGCATCTTGCATTTCAGCTGTGATTGATATTGTGGTGGCTCAAGAAGTTGTTAATTTAAACAAGAAGCTTTAAAAGTGCCGTTAGAGATGTTGGTTACTCACATCGAAGTGACCCGACATTCCGGTTTTTATGCTTTGGAAGCTGTTTCTGCGACGAGTTTGAAATTCCAGTTTGGCCACAACCGTTAGCTGCTGTATAGCCTCTCATTACATCATGGGTCAATGATTCTCCATTAGCATTGGGTATGTTACATCTGGTATTGATATTTCATGAAGTTTGTTTAGTTTTCCAATTTTCATCATTCATCATATTAGGTAAAACACTGCTGAAAGAAAAGCAGATACCTTGGACAAAGGTTACGCCAAGTGCAATGAAAACATTTGTCTCACCATAGGTAAGTTGCCTTGCATTCCCGATTACAATGAAGAAAATTCTTTAGAGTTGTAAAGTTTAAAAAACTGGTACTGTGTTATTTCCCTTCAAAATGCAGATTGAAGAGTTAACCTTTCTGGAATGTGTCCCAGAGAGAGAAAGAGCTGTATCCAAGTTCTTTAAAGTTTGTGTAGAGAATGTTGCTAAAACAGAACCAGATACAGCAACATTTATTTATAGTTCCGTCAAATATTTCTACTTGTCAAACATATGAATGGCAATTGGAGTCAGTTGCACGTAGAGTATTTGTGAATCGGGCATTCAGATGATAAAGACTTTTTAATTCACTGGTTTGGTATTATTGAACACCATAAAGAAAGGTTTAAGGTATGAAAGGAATTTTTGAAATCTATCACTCTATTTCCTGGTTATTTTCAGGCTTTAAGAAATCACTAATGCTTCATAGGCTACAATTCACGCTTTTTCTCCACCTACCTCATAATCGATGACGACCCGGAATTTGCACGAAGAGTTAAATATATTACCTCAAATGATCGCCTGATGTCGTCGTAAAGATTCTGTATGGGGTAAACAAAGGGAACTTAAACTCAGGGAATTTACTCGGGGAATGATGTTTTTGACTGCTACAGTAGTTCTGATATTTTAAAATAACACTGGTATACTTGCATAGTATGGATTAATATTAGAAATAATTATAAAATTCTAAAAGAAACTTAAAACTTTATTAGATCTTGTTGAGTTGTCAAACCAATCAAACGCATGATTATGAAAAGTGAAACAGAATAATTTAATGAACCAAAAATTAATTTAAGCTTGAATATGTTACCTAGATGTAAAAGCGATAAGGATGGTTTAATAAAGTTTTAGCGGTTTTTGAGCAAAATATTAGGGGGATCCCCAGGGGAATTCCCGTGCAATTCATTGCAATTAAAGAAATTAATTGAAATCAAAAACGCTTTTCTTCAAATCAATCCAGTTTAATTGTAATAACTCGACAACGGTTAACGCTAGGTCAAAATGAAACTCATTTTCATGATCCTCGTTTAATTTACACCTAAATCATGCATAATTTGCTCAAATTAAGCAATTTTAAGATTTACCTAAAATGTTGCAATTTTGGCCCGGGAATTCCCCTGGGGATTCCCCTAATTTTTTGCCCAAAAACCGCCAATTTTTACACTTCTTGAAAATTAATTATACATGAGCTACTACAATCAAAATTTAATGCTGATTTCGAATAAATTATTAGTTTTCTCATCCACCGAGCGGATGTTGAGTAAATTGTAATCAAAGTGCATTTTTTGTGCGCAACAACTTCCATTTTTAATTACTCATAAACTACTCAAATCACGTCAAAATTATGTGGTTTTTCATGATCCTCGTTTAATTTTAAACCAAAATCATGCATACTTTTCTATATTAACTTAATTTTAAGGGAAATAATCGTTCCGACCAATCCGTTCCCCGACCATATGGTAAAAAAAAAAAAAAAACATAGCAGACGAAAACCCCGAGTGCATTCCCCGAGTTTTAGCTTTAGTCATTTTTTGTTTACCCGTCACCCCGTTTCAACATACTAAAGCTCGGGGAAAATGGCGACCCCCGAGTCCATTCCCCGAGTTTTAGTTCCCCTAGCCCCGACCCCCGAGTTTTAGTTATGCCCGGTAATTTAACTTGTCAGAGACAATTAATAACACTTAGCACTGATGAATACAAAACAAAACTTGCTTGAACCCCCAGACTGACAGAATCTCAATTTGGACACTTCAAAATTAAGCCCAACAAGCAACAATACAATTACAAGCTGATAACAAGTGGTACAAGCCCGAGCCCGACGACTAGACCTGACGGAGGGACGGGCCATAAAAAAGTGGTACCGCGGAGTGCGGACTGGACAAACTGTGGAATCGTTTGTCATTATACATGTGACAGTGATGTGAGCAGTAAAACCTGTGTTTGAAAGTTTCTTTTAAATGTGTTATATTCCAGTGGATTATAAAAACTAACTACAATCAAGTGTTTTATTCCCTGGTAGTTTTTGGAAGAGAAGCACACCAAATAGTTCATTTGTTGTGTGACAGGTAATCATGTAAGCTATGCAAGCTGCCAAATCCCAACAGTCACAGATTACCCTGTTAACAAATATCACCTTAGCATTCCATCATGCCTTCTTTATTGTTCCTTTTTTTAACCGTAGAAAGAAGAGAAAACTCACATGGGTTGCTTTTTTGTATTAACAGGGCTTTCCTAGTCATCGGCCATGTTCATTTCTGAATAAGAAAGTCGGACATGATTCATCTGTTAAAATATGGATTAAGACACAAAAAGTGAAGAGCACGATGAAACGGAAGAAAGGTAAACAATTACCATAATTCAAAAACAAATCACCCCTGTCTGATTCTAGCATTTGTAATAGGTTCATAAAATTCTAGTTTCCGTTACTGGTAAATGGAACTTTGTGTTGCTTTTCAAGTGCAGAGTTGTCATCTGATCTGATGTGCTATCTATCAGTTTCAGTCTGTCAACTTGCATGGAATTCAACATCATCACCTAATTATGGTAGTTAAATTTGACTATTATATTGTGTTCTTATTTTATGTCTAATATCTCTGTCATAGAACTGCCCAGCATTCATCATTGTTCCTGCTGTAAAATTGCAGTTTGAAGCAGTCTTGGCTCCTTCAGGGAATCAACCACGTGAGTTATATTAGTTTCATTATAATAAATTTCCCAAGTATTCTAATTTACGTTTTCTCAATTTAGGTAACATCAACCTAACAGATGATGACATCATGGAGACAGATGACACCATTGAAGGCACATGGATCTTAAACGACCCCGGTGGCGGCCGTGGATACCAACGTGGAACGCCGTGATTGTTATGGTATTGCTTTTGTGTATGTGTGTACTAGTTAACCCGTTGGCTGCCACCCCGTTTTTTCCCCTTTTTTTTAGCGTGTAGGGACGGGCCGCGCTGTTCTGCTCCATGGTGTATTTGCCATGGGGTGGGACAGTCGCAACTGCCCAAGATTCGCCTGCGGGCGCCTTAGGCAATGCACCCGATAGGGACTCCCTTTGTTGGCAAGTTCATGGAGACCAGGGGTGTGCATTCCCGCAATGGTCTCCTTGAATTTGTCGGCCCGGACTTGTCTTCGGACAAGTCCCACCTTGTTCGTGGATCCTTCAGACGCGATGCGTAGCAACTGTAGTTTAAGCAACCTACGGGTTGCATGGCGTGGCAGCCAACGGGTTAACTATTTTTGTGTATGTATGTATGTCTTGTATTGTATGTGTGTCTTGTAAAACAGTGGTGGAATTGTGGGTGGAGGTGGGACAATAAATCAATTCCTTTATGTAAAATTATCTGTCTTCAATTTATTTTTTGAACCTTCTAAACATACATTGTTTTCACGTTGAATATCTGTTGGGATTCGAACCCACGCTATACACTATTCCAATCGCACGCTCTACCATTGAGCTATGAGAGTTACTATCTCAACATTTAAGTGTTCAATACATTGAAATAACTAATAGGATCAAGTCAAATATCCATTGATAAATATTTTAATTCGTATGATTCTTTCTGGATTTGAACCATCAACCTTCGAGGTATGATATGACATATGAGGTATTACCTAGATGCTCTACCACTGAGCCATCTGTCATGTTTCAACCAAAAGTTCAATCAGTTTTCCGACTGTCATGCGAGATGAAATCCGTGAGGATTCATGATTACATCAGGACAAATTCCAAGCTCGGTGAAGGGTAAGTCTTCCTGTTCTGCAACAAGTGCTATAATAAAGAAAATTGGGGGTTAAAAAAGGTCCATGGGAATCACACAACGAAAGACATTAACCGGTGACTCCTTTTTGACATTTCGACTGCTGAACTTTTCGCCGATTTCAGGTCGCCGGGTCTGCCGCAATTGGATTTTAACAAATAAATAGATTAGAACTGATGGCAAATACCAATTTTTATCGATTTAAATACCTGTTTAGGTTGAACAGGTTGGCCCACACAAGCAAATTCATGTGAATAATTTCATGTGTCCATGTCGGTTTCTTAAGTTGTTGGAGGGAATGCGAAGTGAATGCGGACAGTGGACCCCACGTTTGATTAACAAATTTTGAACAACAAAATAAACCTTTGTGCCCAAGAGATATGGAAGTCTCCTTCCTTCTCGGTAACGTCTTAGTCCAAGTTTTACTCCGTTGATATCGGCACAGACTACGAAGTACTTCGTAGTCTGTGATATCGGTCAGGTCATGAATCACCATATCCTTGTGTACGGTAACTTCGTCAGTGAACTGCACTTCAACGTTAAACGTCTGGTTGGTTCTCGTCAAGAAATCACGATCGAGGAAGCGTTCCATGATTATCCGAGAAGTAAGATTTTCTTTACAACTTCAAGAGCATTCGCACGTTAACAGAGATCGATTGGTCTGTTGATTTTGTCCAATACTTTTGGGGAAGTATTGAAAGATCAATCGTACTGATCTTCTGGACATGCAGTGTGCGCCGCTAAATAACCGTTTGCGTGAATGTTCCGAGTCTATCTGCAAAGACAGTGGATACAAAAACGTGATGATATCCACGCTGTTAAAACTTCAGTTTTCCATGACCAAATGACCAATTTCTCTGAGATCCGTCCGCACCATGTGCGTATCATCTTCCTCAGTGTACAGGAAATCATCCATATTTCGTCCATTAATATCTGGACAGTCAATGTTTCCTTGGACATCTAGGATGTCGACTCCAATACTCGCTAAGATAGTTTGCTGGCCCAAGGTGCTCAATAAATCTTTGATAAGGAGATCGTTTAGAGAATCCACTTCAGCATCAACAAAAAAAGTGAAATTGACAAATTCTGTAACAACAAATGTTATCAGACTGCACTGATTACAATTTATGATTGGCATTACCTTTAACGATGTGGTGAGCACTATGGTCAACGAGTACTCCGGGGAGCATGGATACGTTTATTCCATTAAGCCAGTTACTACGGAAGCTTTCAACTACCTGGACAGGACCGACGATCCGCACCGATCCGGTGAAATGCTCCTCTTTCTCGTTTTCCCGTAGAATCTGTTTCTCCGACCATGCCCTAAAATCACGTTGCAACACATTTTTAGTTAAAACAAAGAAAATTAAATTCAAATGTAATGTTAAAAACCTCATTGACGGTGTTGGTCGTAACATTGTTTTTAACTTTGATACCGGAAAATGATTTCGTCCATTGAATGACGAGATGTGAGGCATTCTTTTGCAATGTATCCTCCACAGCTACACCGTTGATGAGGTATTGCCAATCTCGATATTATTTCGGACATCCAAACTAACCAAATCAGCACCTCCATTGATTTTCCTCCCGGATTTCAGTAACCAACGCGAGGGCAATGATCCTCCTGTGGTGAACCAACTGAAGCAGTTTCAGCATTTAAGTCTCCGACCCACACATGACGAGGAACAATATGTTCTCGTGATGAGTAGCGCCATGCTTGTCAGGAAAATTTATCTCAATTCCGACCGTTAATATTGCACCATTGAGACCTAGACGACTCTAAAAATATGAAGCCGTTATATACGTTTCTTTGACTAGTTGAATGAATAGTTACCAACCGTAAAATTGAAGCTTGTAGAGTTCAGAAGATTTGGTATTTCCTGGGAGAGATTTTTTGCTGCGATGTCTAGTGTCCCTTCAGCGCTCTTTAAATTTTTTTTGTCTCACTTTTCCTTTGCTAAAGTTGTAACACCTAAACAGACCCCAATCGCTAACAATTAAATCGTGGATAAATGCGAATTTTGAAAAATTACCTTAATTGTGTCAATCACAGTTGATTGAGAGAAATTCATTTGTGCGATAACGACAGTGCGACAACGACCGTTGGTGGTTACATTCTCTTTAAATGAAACACCTTGTTCTTTAGTTTTTCAACGCGGTCCATAGTGCTCGTTACTAGGTTTTGAAATCAGGAGAATTGACATCGATGAGGCATTTTCCCAAAAGATCGATTCTTCGACTCTTCGCGGAGGTCTTCTGACATTTGAATGGAAAAACTTTCTAATGGCCACATAAAGGTGGGCAGAACTTGATCCGTCTAGGCGAGCTAAAGTTCCAAAAGTTTGGCCATCAAAATTTTCTTCCGATGCAGCAAAAACAGGACTAGTAGTCCGATCGAGCGGCAGAATTTGCCACCGTGATAACCTTTCCTCTATAGCATTCAATAACTAAAAAAATCAGTATAAAATTAAATGTTTCACATCAAGGGCAATTGAAATGATACACTGCTTGAAGGCAATAGATGTAGGAATTATTTGATCCTCCCAGAAGAAGCACCTCTGAGCTTCTATAAGAAAAGTATCAAACTGGGACACTCCATCCAGGTCAATGTTGGAATTTCCAATAACTCTGTATCCTTCGCATCTGCGAACCGTCTCAGATGGACGGAGGAATTTCCGTGAAGTAGCACCAAGTGACCAGTATCAAATGACTGAAGGACACCTCTTTTCCTAAGCTGGGGAGCCGCAAAAGCGTGCTTCATATCCATAATGGTCCCTAACCATACATAGTTCTGCAATGATGACCGTGAACTAAGTCCATTAGATAATCAGTAACAAAATGACAGAGAATTTACATGCACCACCGGCTGATTGAAGCCTCTTGTAGGTTCCGGTACGGCGGTTCGTAGCACATTTTCCACGATTTCCACGCCGCACCTTTGGCTCCTCCCATTTCCACGACGACTTCCACGCTGTACCGTTCCACGCTCCAAGTACACGATATACACTGACCCGTTGCTTCGAAGACTAGAAACATTGGGTCATTTTAACATTTTAATTTTACACACACCTTTTAAAGAAAGCAGCAATTGTCTGCTACATCCTACATGTCTTCACTAATAAATTAAATTTTTCAATGACTATACTGAAGTCAACTTACTTATAAAATTTTAAATTTGAAACATACTTATTCATTGACATTGACATCACATCTTGTTATACTAGCTGCAATCCTGCAACACAGTATCTGGGATGTGTTTCTCGCTATGAATTTTTTCAGCTGTTTGTCTTCACTCTGGAAATTACAGTATAAACATCTAAAAATTAAAGGGTTTTAACATCCATTATCCTGCAAGAAATTCAAATGATAACATACACAACGATTAGAACCCTCTAACACTAAAAAACAAGTTGCACTTACCCCTCCCAGAAAAAGCCAAAGCATGCTACACACTTAACGCAATTCCACATTTGCAGAAGAAGAAAGCATTTAGACTAACTTCTAAATAACGCTCAGGTTAGACGCCAGTCTATTAATGAAGAAAACTTTCATTTGGTCAGCGTTCTAGCTTCTAGCTCTAGCTACTCACAAAAAATACCTCCACTGAAATTGACGGCGCATTGCTGACAGCTGACGCACTTCTCAAGAAGAATATTCATGGCAAGATGGCATATTCCAATTTTCAAGACGTTGCCAAGTCATACCGTAAATTTTATGATCATATTTTTATCGCAAGCGCCAGAAGGTGCTGGCGCGATATAACAATTTCACTCGCAGTTTTTGTTATAATAATAATTTGTCTTTCCAACTTTCACGGCAGTACCTTTCGGTAATAGGCGGTGGTGGCGAATCGTTATCCATGTATTCAACGTTCTAAATTTCCAACGTCAAAAAAGAAAAAGCCACGTATTTCAATGGCAATATTGCAACTGGAGCATAAGTTCCGTCAGATCATTGCTCATTTTGGGCCTATAAGTCAGCTTGTACGTGCTCTCCCAGAAACGGGCTCCCAAAAATGGATGTAATAAATGACACTGACACGATATGGGACAGGGGATTTGAATCAGAAGGGGTAGGAACGTAAGCAGGGTCCAAATGCAAACTAATCAGGGTTTGTGATCAGGATTTGCGAGTTACAGTGCACCACGCACCGAATAACATGCATTGAACAATCGAACAAACTCACGATATCGGGTAAAAAACGACCCAGTCGACGCGGGGACGATATCTATCCATGTATAAGTGGAATTCAAATTTGTGCTTCGTCTCATCACACACATGACACGATATTTTATACAGGCCTTGCGTCTCTATTCACGTTTCACCTGCACAATTGGGAGAAACAGACGAATCCTTTCTCTTGCATCCGTTCTTGAAATATCCGACTTGTTGAAGCAATTACCGCCATGATGCGCATGTTGAGGTATTCAAGGTTGTGGATATGGTGACAGAATCGACAGCTTACGAAAAGAAAAACGATTGTGTTATGCAAAAAGTCGTTGTCTATATGAATTGCTTATCAATACTTCAAATACGGTATTATAACAAATATTGATACCAGGTGAAAAATCAAAAATGCTGTAATTATTCTAATGTTATCAAGAAATGCGTGTCAACGCGCAAGCTCACGGGAAACTGAAAAGCAAAGAATCCAATCGGAAGGAAAGCTGCTATTTAAGACACATCAAAAGATACGTTATTCCAAGACGGTTCAGAAAAAGTCGTTGGCGGGCACAGTTCAGGCCATTCCTATCTGTTAATGTTAGTAGCTACAATCGAAACTACTGCCACGTACAATCAATTTGCTACCGTCTAGTTTTCGTCTGAAGTATCGCATTCTAACTGGTATGCCTTAAACGCAAGTACTAAAATAGATTTTGTTCAAACAGCTACTTCTGCAATTCGTATACAATTTGCAGAGCTGTTCAGTCTAATTAGTTCAACTGAAAGAAAATAGCTAACAGATAACTTCAAGATAACTCACAAACAGCACTCTTAGCAACAAGACCATCTGTTCTTTAGTCACTGAATCAAGAGGTCTACAGCTTTTTCAACCTGAAAGCTGTTGGAATTCGTTTGGAATTGGAAATCATAGCAAGGCCTTTGCAGCACCGAAGATGAATAACTACGACCAACGCAAAAGAGAGAATGTTCATCACGCAGCGGTCGAAGACGTTTGCATTTCTGAAGCTCTGCACTCTTTATTTGTGTGTATAGAATTATCGTGCACCGTCATCGGATCCCTTTTTATCGTGTCTGCCGTAGTTCTCATTAATCGCCATCGACAACTTCGCAACAAGCCCATCAAAATGCATCTATTCGGGATCTGTTTTAGCTATTTATTGTTTTTTGTCACGTCCACTCACGAATTCATCTATTGGGATAGGACCGAATCAAAATGCCGAGCAGATGTGGTCGTTTTCGGTGTCCCCCACGTTTTTGTTTTCTTGAATGTGTTTTTGGCTCTGATCGACAGATTGGTGGCCATCAATCACGCCGATTGGTATCAAATCAATATGACAGAGGATCTGGCATTTTGCATTATCATTATCAGCTCGACGTTGTCCGTGTTGGTCATGCAATTTTTCTACCCTATCGCATTAGGTTTTTTACCTTGCGAGATCTCGTTTATTCGAGCCAATGTTAACGGGATTCTCCTAACTTTCACGTGTGTTGCGGGCATCGTATTGTACCTCACGGTCCGAAAAAAAATCAATCACCTCACCAGGACACAGAAGCGCATTAGCTCCACGCCCATCCTTGAATTTAGTAACTTTAAAAAAATTAAGAAAATGCATCGTGAATCGCGGAACAGGTGGGAATATTCGATCAACGATGACGTGATGAACGAAGAAGTGAAAGACAGGGGAATTCTCAGTGAAATTCAAATAGAAATCACTCGTATTTTGCTTACGGGAGTCCGATATCTTATTTTTATGGCTTTTATTGCTGTCGTTTGGGTCTCTGTTTTTTTCGTCGGCCAACCGGTCAACGACGATCTCAAGTGCAATTATATCAATTGGACTGAGCCATTTTTAAAAATTTTGCTTTTCGTCTACGCTCTTTACGGATCAATGGTATTTTTTAATGGACTCGAAGAATTGAAACCGACGATTTTCGTACGCATATTTAATCTGAAAAATTTGCATTAACGTCGTTCAGTAGGCTACTACGTTTCTAAACCCTATACGTGTTAGAAATTCACTGTAAACGGAATTTTGCATGTCGTAACGCATAGTTATTTAGCGCCAAATTATTTAAAGCATTTTTACGTTCCGCGACCAGAATTGAATCTATATTCTATTTGGACAGCTGTTTGATGTAGGCCTAATCCATATCTTACGTGTAATCGAACTTTGTTAAAGATGTACCCCGGTAATAACATTTCCATTTGGACGTTTCGTTTCGGCTGTTTCAAATACATCTACAAAGTATTGATGTTAAACACAGTCCTCTTGTCTCATTAACTTTGCAGCTTTTTACCACAGACTAAACTACTTTGTTTTAGTTTGCCGGTAATTAGCCAAACGTAGAGTGAGCTACGGTTTGAATTTCCGCGGAAATGGAGGAAATTTCAAAAGTAGCCTAAATATTGAGCCTCGTGATTCTTTTTCTGCACCTTATTTGGAATAGGAAGAAAAGAAAACGTCTTGGCGTTCAAAATGGGAGACGTTCTACCGCGCAAACTCGGGAAAAGGGGGATGGTTATGCTTGCATATTCCACTGTGTGTAAAATGGAATCGACAAATTAAGCCAATGGCGTGCAGAACGGACATGAATTTGGAGAACGAAGTCGGACGACGATTCACGCCACACCCTCACAGCCCTGCGCCGAGGCCACTGGGCATTTTGATTATTTTCTGTAATCCGATAGACTCCAAACGATTATTGCGACGGTCAATGTGAATTCTTTTATGTAAGAGTTGCAAATCAGCTAACTGGTCCTACAACGAGTCATTCAGCATTCTCTCCAATTAAATGTAGCCTACAATATACAATCAATTAGTGGAAAGCCATCGGCAAGGATTGGTCATCATGGTCTCGCCGCCTCACCCCTTAGCACGGAACACTTATCTCTTCTTCCGATTTGCTTCATGCCCATCAAGACAAAGATTCCAGAAGTTTCATCAAGAATAAATTCTCGTTCCATATGTACAGCGACATAATATCCCTTGAGTCGAGTCATACACTTTGAAAATGTAACGTAATTTAATATTTCCATCTGATCGCTTTCAACAGCTTTCTCTTGCTGTAGCCTATCTGCTTGAAAACGTCTGAGCATTAGTTTGCAGTAAATGTCTTTCTCAAGCGGTAATTTTAATGCAATCAAAGCCTTAGAAATCTATCGAAGAAAGAGCGAGAATAATACGGGCCGTGCAGAACAATAATCAACGCAAAAAGGGTTTACTCGAATAGAAAGGTGAAATAAAGAAAACTAGATTGGCCCAATTGGCCCCATACTCGGCATTATAACCACCTTCTCTTTTGAATGGATCTCATGAATCCTTATAGGTCTACACCTTATTCAAAAGATATACGAAGAGAAGCAAAAAATCCTTTCTTAAGACATTCAAAGTTGAAGTAAATGTGCGATATAAGACTCACCCTTCATTAATTCGCAAGGCGATGCTGGACTCAATTCCGTATTAGCAGGAAGAAACGCACTAAGAGATGCGCATACCAGAGCTGATGCTCGTAGGTAGGAATAACCTCTCTTCGATGTGAATTCCCAGTAGAAGAAGCAGGAAATTTACGACGATCCAAAATCATCTAAAAAGAATAACAAAGACGTTGTTATGATACACAAGCATGAACAATTGTTACTGAGATACATTTCCCCATTATTCCCTTCCGTCTCGTTTCAGCGTAGAAGACACCTGTAGATAACAGGCAACATTGCTATGTCCTCCAAAAGGACAATTCAAGTTCTTACTCTCTTTACAAAAACCTTTGCACATAAAAGAAAAGAATTAGCATTTGATAAAACGCCCAAGCGCTCTCATGATCTGCGACTATAACCATGCTATAAATATCGGGGATAACATCACATAGCACTCAGGCTACAATGACAAGTCGTGGTGCTATATTCTTTCCGTGTTTCAACAACATATCACTTACAATCTAGCCTTTATAATTGTAAATGTTTTATCACAGGTGGATGCGTGTTGCAAGGCAGTAACACACAGATAGCAAAAGTGCGAAATCAAAGGAACTGATGTCATTTCTTCGAGACTGATTCGACTAACAATTTTCATCGCATATGCTGCCCCAATTCTATTGCTTCGTTCTAAAAGCTTGAAGTTACAGTACAAGATTAGAATCGCAGATGCTTTTTAAGGTGAGTGCTCTTCGTAAAAATATTCATATTCGTCTAAAACTTTTTATTGCTGTAAACCATTACATTTAAAACGCAGCAAAGCTTTTACTGCTCGCACTCGCTGCACTACGTGAGCTCAAGCGTGATTTAAACAAGCAAAATAATTTGAAATCAATTGCTAGTAGATTAAAAGTAAAATCGTGAGGCTCTTGTGAAGAACAGGATAGATCAAATATCTGAACAAACAGAAAGTGTGTTAAGCTGCGTATTCGAATGACAAAAAACCGAGCGTGCGACGGATCTGGGCATAGTTATTATTCGACAGATATTTACACTGGATGCTTTAATTAAAACTCTTAATGGGTAGACAGATGAATTCAGAATTCCACTTCAATTTCAATGTTTTTACTGACAAGCTCTAACCCTTTTAGGTTATTCTCCGTTCTTAATATCGCTTAATAAATGGAGACCTTTTAAAAAAATATTCTAGCTGTGAAAATCTTATTCCTATGCTTTGCATAGCAATAAACGAGAATAGCAGCCTGGCAGGTGAGCTTTAATCACGGCGCAGACTCATCGCACAAACGTATCGTTCAAAAACCACACACATCATGAGAATGCACAATTTTGAGCATATGTATACTGGGTCAACGACTCACCCGGCTATGTACGAAACATGGATCGTGGCAAACCGAGCAATTGAAACGGAAAGCAGCACGCAAAATTGGGTAACAAACACGAAAGGTATCAATGGATAGCTTCAAGTCGATGTAGTTTTCTCTACAGAGTCACAATCTCAATGGTATTTATCCCAAACAACAGTAGTTTCGATAACACCTTGATGTAATCAACACTCTTTTCAGACAAGGGAAGAAGCAAGATCTCTATTATTCCTAAAATTCCAACCATGACAAACATCAGCATCAACGACGGAATGGCCATTCGTTACATTTTCAATCAAAAGGTGAAATTGCCCACTTCGCTAAACGCGTTCTTCGATGTTATGAAACTGATCTGCTCCGTCGCCGGATTACTTGTCAACACGTCGGCAATGCTGAACATTGTACGTCGTTCTCCGCTTCGAATCACGCCGGCAAATATCTTTCTATTGGTAATCAATTTTCTGTATTCGCCTTTTTTGTACGCACCTGTCATCGAATTCATTTACTCCAATTGGTACCCTGTCCATTCCGTCTATCAGACAACAATAGCCCTTGCACCTCGTTATTATACGTTCATGAACGTTTGGTTAGCTCTGATTGACAGATACGCAGCCATCAGGCACTCGGCTTGGTATGAAGAAAGAATGACGACACCTGTGGCATGTGGCATCATTGTTTTCAGTTCTACTTCCGCGTTTCTCGTGAATTTTCTAAGCGCAGTCGAATTAGACATTCATGATTGGTTAAACAGGCTCGTTTTCCCTAAAGCTTTGGCAATTTCTCTTGCTATTCTATGTGGATTATTCAAAGCGATGAAGTTGACATTACACTGATTCATACATTCCCATCCTTACTGTGATTTCTTTACTCTATGTGCTACTTGTAGTTATATGTAAACTTAAGGGGGAATAAAACAGAAAATATCAACGACTTTACCTTGAATGCAGGTAGTAGACATAAAGGGTAAGTTGCTTTCTTCATTTCTGAAATAAGAAAAGTAAGAGAAATGAGGATGTTATTCAATGCGCAAACTCGGTATAAAAAGGATTCATGCATTGGTGTAACTAAGCGACTCGATAAACGAGTAGATCGTACTAGCGAATCTATTTAACCAGAACAAGGACTTAATACAGAGTCACTCGTGAGAGAGATCCAAAAGAAACAACACCCCAAATAAATAATAATAATAACAATAAAGGGAAACTGATCGGTCAAAACTATATCGATGCCAACACGCCCGTTCGTCTTGACATCGCTTAGATTTGATGGTAAGCAACAGAACAATCACAGATTTAAAGTGCCTGTCAACCACATAACGCCATTCTAAAGTTATGTAACTCTAAAGCGTATTATCACAGTTATCCTACACCGTATCGTTCCGTAAGAAAATCACTGGATTTGATCGCAGGCTGTTTCGAAAATGAGCAGTTTGAACAGACAGAGCAACATTCCTTGCGAAGCTAATACATCAGACTGGAACAACCTCATCTGCTTAAGTAATTTGTTCTTTTCTCCTCGTTTAAGGCTTGATCCCTGTTTAACTAAGTTAAATTGTTTTTGTTTTCAACACTAAACGTCGATGGTGCAAAGGCATCATGTTTACAGCGTGCACCACAGAAAACTTGCTCACCTACCGGTTCAGGAAGTTGTCATCGCCCTTTGAAAGGTTGTGGCTTTATTTTCCAGCCACTAAGCCTACCGTATACAAAGACAAAGTGACCGTCAGAGGTACTGAAAGGGTTAAACGACGTAAAACCAATAATAACGAAGACTCGTTTGACGACCCCGACGCCTACGATTGCGCGACGTCCGACAGCTGGTGTCAGGACAATTTCGATGTTGTCTGGATCATAGATTTCTTGGATGGGTTGCTGTTTTCTTTCGTTGTGCTGACTAACATTTTCGTCACCGCCCTTTTCTTTTCCTTTGCTTATCGGTTTGCCACTAGGCCATGTGAGGATCATAAATTTAGCTGGCTAACATCTTACTTGCAAGTACTGGCTGTGCTGATTCCCGTTGTCTACGCACCTATGGTATTTCGTATGAGACTTAGGAAATTTTGGTACGCAACGGGAAAGAAATTTTGAGATGACCCAAGGAATTTGACGATCCATTACAGTTGAAGTCTATGTATGATTAACTGAGTGTAACGCATAACCTCGCATAACGTTTTACAATTCATGGTACACACGAAATTTTAGCGGGGATATGCTACTCGTTTAACTGTGGTCTATATCAAATATTTGGCTTTGTCTGATTCGTGTAACGCTTTTCGTGTCTAATAAATAGTCATACAGCACACCCACACAGTTTCTCGGCTTTGTTTCTGCACGTTTTTAAACGGAAAAAGTAAGATGTAGGAGGAATAAGATTACATTTGTCAGCACCTTGCTTGATTAACAATTTTTTCTATCAATTTCCTACGTAAATAATAACACCTGTCGCAGGTGGCATCATTTTTTTCCAGTTCTACTTCTACTCGTCCCATTAATTTACTATACACAATCAGA
Source organism: Daphnia sinensis (assembly GCA_013167095.2). NCBI lineage: Eukaryota > Metazoa > Arthropoda > Branchiopoda > Diplostraca > Daphniidae > Daphnia > Daphnia sinensis. The sequence goes on along the minus strand of CM023195.1, from coordinate 1,497,353 downwards.
TGAGGCGCTCGCGACTGGATAGATAAGACTCGTGTATCCTAAAGCTTTTGCGATTATTCTTGTTATTTTATGTGGATTAGTCACAGCAATGAAGTTGATATTACACTGATTTAGCCACACCCAGTTCTACTGCAATTCGCGCAATCGAGCTGCCCATCGCTGTTTCAAAAATTTTAGCGGAAAAAAATTTAAATATCGCACGCAACGCGCAAACTCGCAAAAAAATGCAAGAAAAAAAAAACGTTAGTGTAACCAAGCCAATAGAGCGTCCTAGCAAATCTATGAAAAGAGGGAAAATAGCTAAAGACAGCGACACTTCAAAAAAAGATCCAGAAGAAGCAAGTATAAGAAAAAATCGGCTGGCGAAAATATTGCGAAATCCAACACCTTCGTTGGACATTCGTTTCACGATTAACCTTCCAAATCAAACGGTAAGCGATAGAATATACCCATCCCGCCACCCAAAAGCTAAGGAATTTTACGGTTTTTATCACATTTAGAGTCAACCAAATCGTTTCTTACGTCACTGCAATCACTACTGCGCGCAGCTTTAAAAAATGATCAACTGCAACGGACTAGACGTCCTTTTTTGCACATCCAACGCTGATTTTAGTAATCTCGTCTGCTCAAGTAATTTCTTCTTTTTACTTTCTTTTTTAATCTCGCCATCTCTAACGATGTGTGTGTATCAGTGTGTGTTCTTTATACTAACGATTATCATTGCAATCAAAGGCTTCATCTTTATAATGTGCACTGCGGCCAATTTGCTCGCTTTTGCGTGTAGGAAGTCCATGTCCTGTGAAAGCCACAGGGTTGATTCTTCAACCAGCACGACTACTGAAGACACCGATGTTGTGTCCGGCGAAAGTAGTGTAGAGATCGAACAAGCAGCGGTCAAAGAAAACGAAAAGAAACCATCTAACAACGTCCTTGTCGGCGATTGCGCTTACGTTATGCCCGACCGCTGGAACCGGAAAACTGTTAACGCAGTTTGGAAGTTAGATGTCTTGAGCGTGATGCTATTTTCTCTTGCTGCGGTATCTTACATTTTTGTCGCTGTCCTTTTCCTTACCTTCGTTCATCGATATGCCACTGGTAAACATCAAGGTGAAGCTAATTGGGCAACGTTTTGGCTCCAATACCTAACTCTGACGTTCCCCAGTTTCTACGGTTTTCTCGTATTTTTTGTGAGAAACAAGAAATTGTGGTACGTGTATCACAAGAAAATTTAAAAAAAAAAAGAATAACAAGGATTAAACAGGATTGTGGGATCGGTTTACGCAGGAGCGTTCGGAACATCTTGATGATGATAAAATTTGGCAAACAAAAGAGAATATGAAAATGCTCGTAGTCTAACGTTTAGAAATGTGTTTCACCTGTTGCTTGTTTTAACACGACGCAAATGAATTTTTGAAAAACACTTCGCCAACCATTTCTACGAATGTTTTTTTCGGGGAAATTACAGTCTCGCTTGGCATGCGTTACATATGTCGTTCATGTATCATTAACTACGTGTAATACTAAATGTCTACTTAAATGTTCCCTGTTCTTTAAAATGATTTTCATTCAATATCTACCTAATATCTTAACTGTAAACGACACGTTCCCTTCGGTCAACTAGAGTGTCACATTCTGGCTTTTCTAGGTCGTTTAAAGATGTTTGTGTCTATATAATCAATCGACAACATTTCCCCACTCTACCCACCCAATTTCCTGTCTGTATTTCTGCAAAATTTTCAAAAGAAAAATAAATGATTCAGTTTAAGTTCTTGGCGTCCTGCTCTATTTCCTGATCTTTCCCATATACAATTCGTTACGTTTAATCACCTATTCCCGGGGGGTTGTCGACTCGTCATTTGGGTGTACGAATTTTAAAATAAAAATATATTTTTTAATATATTTTGTATTTTTTCATAATTTTTCTATTTTCTCATATTATTTATATTTTTAATATTTTTTAATATTTTTTAATATTTTTCATATTTTTCATATTTTTTCATATTTTTCTAGTATTTTTCCATATTTTTCGTATTTTTCGTACTTTTTAAGTATTTTTTCATATTTTGTCATATTTTGTCCTATTTCCCAGATTTACTAAACTTTGTAAATTTTTTTTAGATCTTTTTTTACATGTTTTTCATGCTTTCTTTAATAAAAAAACTCTTTTAACCCTTAAATAATTATAAAAGCACATTATCTTCAGCAAATAAAGCCAAATTTTTAATTCAACGTAAAATAAAAGCAAATCAGCGACGGGACTTGAACTTCAGAACCCTATATTCTCTACCTCATGTCCTTATTGCAATAGCACTATAGCTCCCATTTCTTGTTGTGTAATAGTGGGAATGTGGGATATCATAAACTGTTAATTGTTTCGCAAACAATAAAATAAAACATAAAGAAAAAAATGAAAAAAAAATAACGAATAAAAATTTCGAATATTAACATTTTGGACTCCTTAACCGTCATTGACGGTTCGTCAATAAGAAATGATTTCGGAGCGCCCTGGTTTACCCAACAAACCGACCCACCCGACCCGAAAAATATTCGAAATTCGAATTTCGAATACGAAGAGTCTAATCGTGTTCGAACTGTAACTGTATTAGAAATAGAGTTAAAGCGTAAAACGATGGAAGCCATAAGCCATAAGCAACAGATTGTTGACCTGTACCATGTATTACCTATTACAGTTGGAAGGCACATGTCCATATCAAAATATTGACAAAAAACTAAATTGTTTTTCGTAAATCTTGTTTAACAGTAGGATTCTTCTACTTTAACTATTTCTGTTAGGGTCACAACTCCGCCCGTATTAGAATTTCAATATACAAAGTAGAATTATTGCGGATTTGTTATGTTTTATGTAGTCTTATATATTTTATATTTTTTTATATTTTTTATATTTTTTTGTATTTTTTTGTATTTTTCTGTATTTTTTCGTATTTTTCGTATTTTTTGCTTAAAAATATTGGGGTGTACGAATATTTTTTCGAGTTGACAACCCCCCGCCTATTCCCTCTACCATCGCCAACAATTTTAGAAAACAAATGTAAGAAATGAGGAAGGAAAAGTGGGCAGTACCAAATTAAGGCTATTTGAACGTGGAGATTCCATTTACACTTTCTTCTGTGCCTAAATGCAATCTGACATCATCCCAGCCTAACGTGATGTTTAACTATGGCAAGTGTCCCCGTGAAAAATGAAATTTAGAAAAACAAACGATAGCCCAGTTCAGACATCCCACAAATTACGGCCATCAACAGTATTGCGCCATTAAAATCAAGCTGGGCAATCCATGCAACGTGGAAGTGCCATCTGGAAAACACCAAAATAAGAATTCGAAATTGCCAAAGAGGGGCTTAGTGTAAACAAAGCTCTTTACATCGTGATTATGTGTGTTTCGTGCCCTGACGTAAATCAACAGGGATTATAATTCAGATTTCGAATGCAAATGTGCGAGAAACAACAACCGGAGGATGTGTCGTTACGAGCGTTATATGCTAATCAATCACCACTTTTAAAACAAACAGTATAATACATCCCGAGATCTTAATTGTCAACATGGCCATGAACGCCTGATAGTGGGGTTTGAGGGAAGTGTAAAAGAAAAACGGGATTAAACGTTGATGGATAAGTTCGTGATGGACATATCCCTGAATACGTGTAAACCACTCACTGCCTCACTTGTGCATGCTATTAACACCCCCCCCCCCTCCTTCATCACTTCCGCCTTAATCCAATCTCATCGGAGCACTGAAAGTTCTGCAGATTTCAAACACGATTACTTAGGAAGATGTAAAAAGAGCTTTCTTGCATTTTCTAAGAGAAATTCCAGGTCTATTCTGCATCACAAGTTAAAAAACAAAGGTAACAAGTGCCATTCAGACTTCCCCGGCGCAGACTCGCCTCAGAAAGAACGGAGTGCGCGCAATAAAAGGACTCTTCAAACAAGAGTGTGTACAGAAACTCATATGAATTGAGGCAATAGTTTCAAATCGGATAAGCAACACTTTGTCTTACAGCTCTGCAGCGCATTCATCTAGAGAAACGAGAGCAGTAGAATTGAACGTTAGTTAACGAGTAACACTTGATAATCGCTTTAAACCAACATGCATAAGGTAAAGCTTAAACGAAAGACAGTATTCTAATTATTAAGTTCATTAGTTTTAATGATGTAGGATTTTGGGATTTCGTTCAATGTAAATAACCAGCAAATTGTATTTTGTTTACAGTGCGTTTCGAAAATCGATCGAAGAAGCCTGATGAGCTACGAAGAGTTTCTTCGCGAATGGCGTAAACATTACACAATCGACCCCAGAATCTTACTAACCAGTCCAAGATTTCTCTACTGGGCTTTAGGAATTTCGATTCTCGTCTTATTCATAGCGACCATTCTGCGTCATGCCCATCTTCGCAATCAACCAACAAACGTCTTCCGATTGGCCATGGCTTTTTCCTATTTGTCCGTCTTCATCCCTGACGTAATCGAATTCATTTACTGGTTTCTGTTTCCTATCGAATATGTTTGCAATGGTTACGTGCCCCTTATCTACGTACCTCCGGCTATCGTATTTGTCAACGTGATTTTAGCCCTAGCCGATTACTATGCAGCCAGTAAGTTCCCCTTGTGGTACGAACAAATGATAACAGCCCGATTTGCGTGGCGCATCGTTACGATCAACTCATTGGCATGCCTATTCTACTCGTATTTATTTTTCTTTTCCTGGCGCTGGTGGAAACAGTAGAAGCCATGACACTGTTGTGTACTGTACGTTTCTTTAAGTTAGGTACTCTAGCTTTGTATTTAGTTCTTATGAGACTGTTTTGAAACATTTGGTGTTTTGCATGTTATCAAAATGAACTCCAGCTGGACAAAATGGCTTAATTTTTGGCACAATCATACAAGTAAATCAGTCAACATATTAATTTTTTTTTACTAGATTTTTGCCTCAGATATTATTGAATTAATTTACTGATATGATGTCCGTTCTAAGAATCTGTCTCAAACCCGAATCATTAACACGGTTGAGGACCAGGAAAAACTAACCGTACGTCTCGAGTGCGAAAGGGATTTTACGATTTGTTATTCTTGTAATCTGATGTGACGTCTCCGAAAGAGACAAACAATCTCTTCTACTATGGCAAATGAAATTTGTCGTTCAATATGAGGCACGGAGCAAGGACAAGAGTTTAATTCAATGAATACTTAACGCCTCAATCTGATCGTAAGGGAACAGCTGCTCACTGACCGAATGTTTCAAGTGATTGCTGCACAGCAAACAGCAAAAGAGGAAGATTAAAGTTTCAGTAAAAACCAATGTGACATAGAGGCACTACCGGTTTTGCTTCTTCCATAGTAGTTTCTTATTAACACAGCAACAAAAAAAGCCATCACTTTCACGAATCAAATATTTAAAAAGAGAGAAAATCAAAGGCCTAGACTATTACTGCAAATTCAGTAACAATATCAATATGCCTAGTTACTTTACCCAGAAAAAAACCAAGACAGACGGCAATAACCGTAATAACTCACAATCAAAAGACGATACTCTAATTCACGAATTTGCTTTAGTCTTTTTCAATCATTTAGCGCTTTTTTGTCACCCCCCCCCCCCAGAATTCTTACCCATTTTAGGAACATTTACACTTGAGTGCTAGAAGACAAAAATCGCAAATCAAATAGACTTTTTACTCCGAGATCCTTCCTTAATGAGCTAGATTGCATTGATAGTAAAAAATGGAACCAAGCCATCAAACTAGATTAAAGAAGATATGCACTCACGTTTGATTAGCCATTGATAATTCACGCAAGGACAGCGAATGAAGTCAATGTTAGTAGTTCAAGGGCTGATCTATCACCCATCCACTGTCAATACATGCACTGTAGATAACGCAATTAGCACACGAACACGCTTACACCTTGCACCGGAACGTTAAAACACTTACGTTAAGGCGACGTTTCTAACACGCAACGCAAACACCTCAACGACCACTGGCCAACATGAGAATGACAAATCAAATGTGAAAAGGACTGCCAAAGTGACAACAAGTTCACCTTTCAGCATGTGAAACAAAAGACGAACGCGAAATTCTAACCCTACCCTTCTTACCTACACCCTCCTATGCCTGCAAGGTTAACTTCAAGGGTACACATGGTGGGCGGATTTCTTTCGATTTAAGTTTGCCTGTTGTCAAGGACGTTTTTCTATACCCTTGTCTTCGATAGTTCGATTGCAATTGAACTAATTCAACTAGAGCGCTCACCCTCTAAATGCTTTCACCGCTTTCACTCGCTTTTAAATTTGATAATTCACGGTGCGCCTGGCGTCAATTGCATCCACTTTTTCCGATGTCGAACAATTAGTTTTTTTTTAAAGACATCCCATGAACATAAAAAGAAACTACATCAACGAAAGCATTCAATTAAACGGCCCGGGAATTCACTTACCGGTGCTCACACGTCTTTCAGTAAATACGTTCTCAGCGACGACATCACGTCGGCTGATGGTCTTGATTTCAAAAGTGCAAAACGAAAAAGAACTGAAGTCATATTTTCGGGACTATAATTCGACATCTAGCAGCATCATGATTAAATCGTCAAATATGTCAACTGTTTGTTGAGCTGAATAATTAAACGATGTATCGCGGGACACGCAACACATCTCGGAATGGCTTGTTTTATTGGACGGTTCATATCCAAATAGAGTGCTCAATAAAATCAAGCTCATATTAGCACAACATTATCCTAAATCCCGTACATTTACCGCCTTAGCTCATTTGCATCTGGATGCAGAGCTCAATGTCGAAGAGCATAAGTACAGTTTCCGGCTGTTTAATCCCGTTTTGAAAAGGTTTAGTTGTCTAGCTAGGGGCTTAGGCGTTGGATACAGGATACTCCCAGAAATAGGGGACTAAGAAATCAGTTTTTAATGGATACAAAAAGACAGAGAGTCCTACTGCGTTATGGATATAGATTCACCCATTGCGCAAACTCCGTAAAGTAGGAGGAAAGGAGGAGTTGGGATAACAGCGCGTCTCAACGAACGTGTTGACTCTGGGCCAGCGAGTCTATATAAAGACAACAAAGACGGACCACTCTACCCTGGAGGAGTTTCAGAAGGAAATGACATCCAGATTTCAAACATAAAAGAGAACAACTATCCAAGGCCAACAAATTCTACGCACTTTAAATCGTCCTTGACCTCACCGTTCGACTTCGGTAAGTTATGGATTAATCATTGATGCACATATCTATCCGCTATATCACGCCATCCATAACTCAATTATCGTTACATTCAGTTCCAATCAAAAATCGCCTGATTTTATCGCACTATGAAGATAGCCATTTGTAACGATCAAGACGATGCTAATTGTGCATCCGATATCGAACTGAATAATCTCCTGACCCTAGGTAATGTCTTCCTCTCTTTATGGTCATGATCCTCTTTAACTGTGCTGTAAATTGACTAATACTAACGTAACTATGTTAGCCATTTTGTTTATGACGTGCACCACGATCAACATAGCCGCCTTCTTGTACGAGGGACATGAGTGCGATAAATCCGATGAAGGTGATCCATCCACATTTGTGGCTGCTGGAAACGAAGGCCCTGCCATCAGTGAAAGGATGGAACGAGACGCAATCATTCAAAATGAAGAAGAGTCACATAACAATCACACGGCCGCTGTTGATGAGGATGATCCACTCAACGCTATGCCCAACTGTTGGTACAAGGTTATTGCAAAGGCAATCCGGAAGGGAGATACTCTGATTATTGTGGTGTTTACAATCGTTACGGCGGCTTACTGTTTGATTGCTAGTCTTCTTCTTCTCTTCGGTTATCGATATGTTACCGGTCCGTACGAAACCAATCCGTTCAGCTGGATGACACCGTTCATAGACAGCTTAGGTAGCGTGTTTACACTTGTTTATGGCCCTATGGTGTTTCTTATGGTGAATAAGGAATCACTGTACCCGTCTCGAAAGAAAACTAAAAAAGATTAACTGAGATTCAGACGGAGACGCTTATTCAATAACGAGATTGTCTAGAAATTGTGTTTTTCCTTGTCGATGTTTCAATTATACCGTTCACTAATCAATTTCCTCGTAAAACAAATTCCAAGCGTCCGTATATGATTATCAGCTTGTAACATAAAAACTGTTTTAGAAAATAACTGCAAAGATAAGAGTTAATAAAACACAATCACGTGTAACATTAACATTACCTCAAGGCTGTTTGCGGACATTGAAATTCAAAATCCAATTGTCCAACCACAATCCTCTTCATTGTTGTCAAAGCAATTGAACGTTACCCCATCCAAACTTATTTGCATGCGTGGGTAAGTCTCCTTCGCGAAGATCAACTGCCCAGCACACAGGGCCATCCATATAGTTTTACATTCAAATCAAGCCATTCAATCAATTGCAGCATCCAAGCGGTTGTATTTTCGATAACTTAAAACAGAACTAGAGAACGAAACGGGAAATTTGAAAACAAAAACAAAAAAAAAATCGATTTTGCTAATCTAATGACGTTAAACTTTGACGGTGGCCACTTTATCGACAAAGACCTCAAGCGCCGGGAAGAAGTCTTCGCACACGGGCTGAATGAAAGAGGCGGGCAGGATGAATCCATGTCTGCCCGTGTCGGCCAATTCGACTGTATAGCTGTACTTGATGCCAATCGATTTGGCCCAGTCATCCGAGCCGCCTGAATGTCGAAGGAATTCCCCCAAAATATTTCAAAATGATCCCCCTTTCTTTTGTTTTAACTATAGTGGATTGTTGACATTGTACGTACCTGCAGCTGGATAGAGAAGGTCAGCCGAATTGCCAACGGTATATTTGTAGCGGCGGAATTTAGAAGCGGCTGCTTTGGCCAGATCTAGCATCTCATCATAATCGGCTGGGAATTTGACAGCATAACCCCAAGGAATCAGCAAGTATTGACCGTAGCTATGCAAAGTCAGGTAAACCTATGTTTTGTTTAAATCAAAATTAAAATAAAACGGATGACGTGACAGGAAAGTATAAACAAGGTCAAATTTTATAGGAAGGCAAGTTTACTTTGATCTGATTGGCTTTTCCGCTGATGAAATTCGAAACGGCGCGCGTTTCTGGCTCCGAAAAGGCGTTGGCCCCGTGATAGATTTCCGAACATTTATCTCGACTCGTTCCCTTACCGCCCCACTTTAATAGAAATAAATTAAAATAAACTAATTAGCAATTTGAAGCAACAAACAAAACAGGTCACCTTGGAAAATGACTAACTAAAAAAGCAGTTCACCTCGTAACCGAAATTGCGATTCGGATCGGCGCCCCGGCAACGTGACCCGGTCATCGAGCGAGTTTTGCGCCACAGGCGATTATTAACGTGGGTGTATTCGTAACCTAATTAAGAAATATCAGATTGTATAAACTGAGTTTTTAAAAAAACAACACAAAATTCAATTAATTGTACCGTCGGGATTCATGACGGGCATGATGTACCAATCGACATTGCGTAACAGCCTTTCGTTGTCAGCCACCTCCACCAACTGTTGAATGATATAGGTCGCCACCGCTGGTGAAATCCACTCCCGAGCGTGAATCCCTTTTTTTATTTTTTCAAAAACATTCGTCTTTCCATTTTAGGATGAAACGTGATATTATAATTTATGTGCGTGCGTGTGCGTTTGCTTTACCTCCGTCTATCCAAATGGCAGGTTTCGTACCGGACGACGAGGAGGAAATGCGAACAACGTAAAGTGGACGACCTTCGTACGAACTGCCGATGCTGACGAGTTGAACGAGCCTCGGATACGTGTCGGCCAGGTAATTCAAGTAGCCGTAAATGTCGTCCACGCGATGATAACTATTCCAGTCCATTTTATGGCCTGGGCACGTATACACACACAAACAGGATCAAACTGAAGAGTTGGATTTTTAAGTACATGTGTTTGTTTTGTTTTTCTCGTGACTTGTTGTTAGTTTGTTTAAAGACCAACACCAAAACATGGTTTTCGTAGGAAATGTTAGTTAAATGATCCTCACCGGGAATGAAAGAGATAAAGGCAGCCATATACCGCTTAAAACGAGTCGCTGGGGTTTTGTTTAGAATTTAAAAAAAAATCGATGCAAAAGAACCGGAAGCCATTGTTAGTTCGAGGAAATGCAACAGGGTCGATTAAGTATTAAAAAAATTTTTTTTTTACTAAATCGATTTTCGAATTCGGTGCCGCTGTCGGTGATGTTGGGATTCTCGTTGTTGATCTCCGTTTGCATGTCGGCGATCTTCACCTCGTAGGGGATTTGCGCATCGGCCAATCGCAATTTCAATTCCGTCTGGAAATCGGGCGATATCAAAAGATCAACCGGGCTGTTGTCCGATCTGCTTTCCCTCCACACTTCCAGTTCTATATCCGTTAACGATCAATAAAAACCTCGGGACGATACATGTTAACATTTAGCTAATCTCATTACCGTAATCTTGTCGGATTTTCAGCAGGAACTCACGTTCCGTCTTGTTACGAGGCGTGGCCGACCACAGCTGAAACCCAGAATAGGAGACGACATCTTCCGTCCACGACTGATCCTGTGGGGCCGTTTGACAAACGACGAACACACAACTGAAGACGGCAATGGCCAGCAATAAAGTCATGGCTCTTGTTTCTTTTGTTTTTTTGTTTTAAATTATATATTTTTTTTTGGATAGAAGAGCGTTTGGGAACAACCTCCGATCGGCGCCACTGCTCGAACAGTTATACTGCCTCTGTCTTAAACTGGCCGGCTAGTATTTATAAAGTTTCCCTGCAGCGTGCCAGAGCAAAAACTAAAAAAAAAAGATGACCCACATGGATAAGGGGAGGCACCACTTGGTATCTTGGCCTTTTTATTTTACTTGTTCTTTGTTTTTTTTTTTTTTTTTACGGATCGTTTTGGTGTTTCTTTTATTGGGTTGGTCCTCTACTTCCGCATTTGGATATCGGTTTGCCAATGGATCGGTTAATGGCTGGGTTTCCAAACATGAATTTCGTATGTGTTCTCTTTCGTAATGAATCATTTCAAAAGGGGGGTTTAATCTTCTGGAGTTTGTTTCAATTATTCCTGGAAAATGAAAGAAAATGATACGTTGATTGATGTAGGGTCCTGTCCTTGAAAAGTAAGATCAAGGATCGCACCACGGAATTCCCAATATCCGTTTCGGTTAAACTGCTGCTTCTAATTGTATTTGGTAAATCAAAAGGGCAACATGACGTTTCCTGTCGATCGAAGTCAAGACGGACGTTCGTCCAGCCATAATTGGAATGGGGAAGGGGGTGGGACCCTTTTTTAAAGTTTACATCTTATTTTCGTAATGGGCTTTTCCTTAAAGCGGGAATTGTATTAATACTAAATGTGATGTTTGAAAATAATTTTTTACGAGTAGGGCTCTCGCGTGGCATTGCCATATGTATGCAGATTTCGCTAGTCCTTTTATTACTCGAATGAAACTGTATCGTGATTGAAATAAAACTTTAAAAAATTCAGCTTAATTAATCATAAAATGAATCATTGGGCTCGGCCGGGATTTGAACCCGGGACCTCTCGCACCCTAAGCGAGAATCATACCCCTAGACCACCGAGCCGATATTTTATGTCTTAAAGAAGAAGAAGCAATCGGTGTTAAGCAATCAACAAGTTTCTTAAACTTGTGTAATGTACTTAATTCATAGCACAACGTTTAACCCTCTTGTTTAACGTGATAACGGGCTAGCGAAATATACCAACAGCAAACGTCTAGTCGAAGATCAAAGCATAGTTGAGGATTTCGAGCGTTCGTGCTCCGTTCGTGAAGACACGCCATATGTGTGCAGACGCGTCTGGACACGATTTCTTCACGAAAAGTCAAAACCACGTAGTTTCATTCACGTCCAAGAGGTGGGGCCACGAGCACTTGATGCACGCAGCAGGCATATATTTTTTTTTCCTCCTCGCTATAGTTTATTATCAATTTTTACAGCACTGTATTTTTATGATCTTATTTTTTATATCATATTTTTATTTGACTGCCCGTCGGCGTTCAGCAGAAATTTAAAGCCAATCGTGAGCGCGGGCTGCCAGGAATGTCTATAATCACAAAACGAGATGGGTATACCAGTTAATCGTTTGTGCGGTCGTTTCTCTATATACCTTTACGCCGAAGACGATTCATAAAGGAGGGTTGGAAAGAAGAGCATTTCATGTAATTTTGCTGTCGACCTTGGCAGCGGTTCTTATCCTCTCTTGGAAGGTAAAAAAAAACTTACCTTAATTACAAACAAAACAAAAAAAAACTGTTCACTTGTTTTAGTTTCCGGTTTCCTTTGTTCTTCTGTCTATTACATTTTATTTATTTATTTAGTTTTTTTTTTGCCTTTTGTTATTTGCTCCTATTTTCATGTATTTCTCAAGTAGTTTTGGGGGGGGGGAGGGGGTTTCAGGTGAATTAAGCCGTCCGCATACAAAACATTGGCTTCTACGTGACCGGTTGCAAATTACAAGAGAACAACGAACACGCCCTAAAGCCAAATTCGCACCAAATTTCAACGGGGTCATTTGGTTGAGATTCCCTAGACGGTATATATTGCAATCAAGGGGAAACACGTACATAGCGGGAAAAAAGAAATGAGATGAACGCAGTGAATGAAACCGGGCCATAGCACATCTACCCGTTTTGCGTTAAACTTATGCTAATGAAGCCGTGATGCAACTAGAGGTTAACTATAGTATAAGAATTTTTAATGGATTTTGTTTTTATTGCCAACATTGTTCAATGGCATAAGAATATATCATTAGAAAAAAGAGAAAGAAAAATTTTAAAAAATAATAATAAATAATAATGACTTTGACGGGATTCACGCTCGGATGCTTTGACATTGCGTAATCACAGACGGCTGGTACGAAGAAACGAGGACAGACAATAAAGCCACTCTGCGAAAATATCATCAAGGTAGGTCGAGGTCGATGCACTCAAGCCATACGAATAAAATTTGAATATTTTAAAATACGAAACCTTCGCTCGTTTGTGAGGAAAATATGTGATAAATAAATTGATCAATGAAGTCGATTGGCGGATAATACGCATAAGAATAATAACATTCTCATTGTCATTCGCAAGCCGATAGTGTTAAGGCATCAATTGGGCAAGAGTTTTGCAAGGCCTGGCGGGCTCGACTTCCGATGGTCGGACGCGTCCTTCGTCGGCGGTTTGTCGTGAACAAATATGAACGTGACGCAAGCTTTGAACATAAAATTTTTTTTTTAAGTTTAAAAAATAGATACGATCGCTCGTGGAGCTATAGTAATATAGTTAAAATGCCAGTTGATTGTGTCTGACACAAACGAATTTCATTTTCGCAAAACGCAGAGGAAATGCAGCAAGGACGGTGATGTGATTATCTTCGTCAAAATGCGATGATGATGACATTTTCCCAAGCCACGCACACACACGGCTATTTTGAAATTCATTTTTTCTTTTAAAGAAAAATAAGAAGCAATGCATTATGTGCGCTAGAAAAACACACCAGGCCATGGGAATAGTCAATTTGACGAAGGTGAATCAACACACGAACACCTTCTTCCTCCCTGGATATTCTTTTTTGAATCGTCAGCGCTGAGAAATATAAATAAATAGGCATTTCAGTTAAAAAAAAAAACGAGTAATAACATTGTGTTTAAAGAGAATATGAAGGACACACGTATATTGCGTCCTACACTCCGACGATGGGCTTCTTTGAACCTGGAAGCTCGATGCATTATACCGAGATAGGCAGAACACGATTGGGGGAGGTGGGGGGGCACACTTGCGATGGATGAGCCAAACTTGAAAAAAAAAAAAACCAAACAAAAGACTGCTGTGGAAAGTGAAACGAGCTCAGGTGGGTTTTCTTTTTCATGGTACACGCGTAATAATATATTGTATCTATATATATTCAAGGGGTAATACCACTAGGTTGGCCTTGAACTCTGACTCAGGTAAAAAAAATGAAATGAAACAGAAGAACATCAGAATAATAATAATAATAATAAAGAATTTTCCCTTTAAAAAAAAAACATGAAAGATGTGCCTATCTTCTGGTTATGTCTGGAAACTTCTCCCCATTCATTTTTAGCTTTAACGACTGACACGAGTAGCATAATATAGGCAGGTAAAAAGAATGAAATAAAAAAACGGAGAGTGGTTAAACAAAATCCGACTTCAGTCGAACAAAGTCGAAGATCAAAACTAAAGGATTTTAAAATAAAAAATAAAAACGTCCATCATTAAGAGAACGCAGATGGTTTTTTTTTGGTAGTCCCGTGATAAGCTTTTGATTGTCCGTCCCGGACGTTGCGTGATGGAATCATGCATAATGCTTGTCAATTGAGTCTACAGTACGTTGACCTTTTTGGATGTTTCATTTTTTAAAAGGTTCGTCTTTTTTTTCAATGAAAAGGATTTTAATTTTTAAAATCAAAACACTCGAGGGATGAACATATTTAAATGAAAGTGCAGGGGGGGGGGCCTCCCCCTTCATTTTTGTTTCATTTACGGAGAAAAACGGAAGACGAGTCGCTTCAGGGTGAGCGGTGCAAGGTAGACGCAATCATCATTTGTGTAACAAACGCGCATTTTTTTCTCCCCCCTCCCCCCTTTTTTTTCTAAAATATAGTTCCAGTCAAATTATATCCGGACAGACGTACATAGCGGAGGAGGGGACGAAACCGACGGAGCCCTGGGTCTTCAACATCAACCGCAATAGCCCCAACCCGCTTTTTGGTTCTTTTGGTGGGCCGGCCATTGGTCACGAAATCCGACTGGAGAAAAGACCTTGAAAAGGCCGCTGTGAAAACAAAAGTTTTTTTTTTTTTCCTTTTCTTCTTAACACTACAAGAAAGAAAACCCTCCCAGACCGCCTTCAAAAATCACCTGACGATCCCTCTCGATTATACCCCCCTTCCAGGTAGACACGACCACCCCATATCTCCTCCCACTAAAAAAATGAAAAATGAAAACAAAAAAACTAGCTGACTCCGCCACCTCCGCCTGCCGTCGCTGCCGGCTCTAACTCCGCTAACAAGAGAAAGAAAAAGAAGGGACGTGCTGGAAGATTTGAAGAAGAACCAGCACCAGACGCAAACTCGTCTTCAGTCCACTGGGTACCGATGGTCAGTACCGGTCCGACACATATCGGCTGTCCAACTTTCGTTTTCACTTAGTAGTCCCTTTCAATCCATTTGTTTGTTATTTCGTGATTTGATTGATTCCCACGCACAAAGGTGAGCTATTTAAAAAACAAATGAATATGTTTGTATTTCTTAACTCGCTTATTAACTTATTTGTTTTTTGTTCAATTTTGCGTGACAGTTGATTCAAGTGTTGGTAGATTGGCTGTCCAGAGATGTCCGCCCTAATTCACGTCATCTTCGTGATGGCTCTGCTTATGTGCGTGCCGTTCTCTTCGGGAGCTCCGGCCGACATCGGTGCATTCCTATCAGGTACAATTCGAATCAAATCGAAACGTTTTAAAGTAGTGTAGTATGCAAATTTCACGTTTCGGGGTCTTTTAAAAGATGTCACAGGATTGAAGGTGGAAGACACGACGCAGTTCGTGACCGAACTGATCGAAACGGCCACTGAATCCCAGCCGGAATCCTCCACTTACGCGGCCGGGGTAGTACAATCGATAGACGCCGTGACGTTGGAACCTGCCGAACCGACGACCGAACTCGACCTGGAGGCCGTCATTATCGATTTAGGGGTGGACCGATTGGCTCAGAAAGATGCGGCCATCGACGCTCCCGCGCTCTTGGCAAAGGACGACATTCAAACGACGACCGACGTTGCACAAACCGATGAAATCTCAACGGAAGTCCCGGCAGATCCTGCAGATGCTCCTCCCATTGCTCCTATGTTCCAGGAGAAAGTGGAAGTCGCCGCAGATGATCATCAGACGACGTTGAGCGATGAGGCTCCATCGACCGAAGCGGCAACATCGCAGCCGGAAGCCGCTGGAAATGTCGCTTTGAAAAATCAGACGAAAGAAGCGATTCAGACGGTGATC
Organism: Daphnia sinensis; assembly: GCA_013167095.2. Classification (NCBI taxonomy): domain Eukaryota; kingdom Metazoa; phylum Arthropoda; class Branchiopoda; order Diplostraca; family Daphniidae; genus Daphnia; species Daphnia sinensis. The sequence goes on along the minus strand of CM023195.1, from coordinate 1,481,309 downwards.
CTGGCCGATCCTGAAGATGTTCCAGTCGAAACGACAACGTCAACACAAGAGAAAATCGAACTCATCGCGGAGTCCGATGGTGCGGACACGATTGAAAAAGTAGCCTTGTTAGAAGAGGCTTCTTCAACCGAGACGGCCACCGGACGACCGGAAGCCGATTCGGAAATGGGCATCATGTTGAAGGCCGACTTTAAAAACCCGGCGGACGAGCGCGTCGAAGGCACGGAGGTCGTCACCGATGGCGCTACCATCCAGCCGGAATTCGACGTCACGGAACAAACGGAATCTGTTCCAGTCGCTCTGAAAAACGATGCCGAATCAACAGATCCAACCTCCTTCCCATTGGCCGATGAACTCGGGACGCTGTCCGTCAACGAAGACGTGACGGAGAGCGCGTTCCAGTCGACCGATTCCGGCACCGACGTCGTCGATGAGATCGTGCGGATGGAGCCGCAATTGGTCAAGATATTCGATCCGAGCGTCGATGTGGAGGCCACCACCTTCTTGGCGGAGGCTAATTTGCTAACGGATGCGGAAGGTGACGCAACAACGGAAGCTTTCTATCATGCGGACGTCGTCGATGATAATCATATCGAGGAGGACGAAGAAGAGGCCTTGACAACCACAATCGAATCAGTCGGTGTGACGCTCGAATTTAGAACCGAATCCGGAACGGAATTGACCACAGAGTCCGGCACGGAATTAACGAGCCATAGCGACACAACGGCCTTGCCAGTCAATGCGAAACTATCGACACCTGGCGGGCCGGCACTTGCTACGAAGAAACGCAGTTACAAAGGCTACAAGGTCTACCGTGTTATCCTGCCGACGGAGGACTCCGTCCGGCGCATTTTGTCCATGGAAGACGAGCCGGGCGTTGAATTCTGGGCCGATCCTCGGCTGCTCCTCAGGCCGAGGGGCCTCTTCGTCACGTCCGCCGCCGACGTGATGGTAGCCCCGCAGATCGTCCCCGAAATCGAGTCCGTCTTCCGTCAAGCCCGTCTCACTTACACCGTCTTGATCGACGATGTCCATGTAAAATGAATTACTTTTTAATCTTAATTGTTGTGTTTTTCTAAATGATTTTAAAATTTGAAAAAAAACAAACAAACAAACAAACAGATGTCCATCGCTAAAGAGAATCCTGCCGGCCCGTCTTTCGCTCGAAGTCAAACCGGTTCGAGTGGTCAGCACCGGTTGACCTGGGACCGCTATCACCGCCTGTCAGGTTTAACATAACAATGAACACGAACAATAGAAACAAACGAATGTTAATGACCCTCCCTTCTTTTTTTTTCTTCCGGAATGCAAATTTAAAAAAAAAAAAACAAAAAAAACATTTTTAGATATCAACAGTTACTTGGAATATTTAAAAGAAGCGCATCCCGATTGGATTGAAGTGATGCCCATCGGGAAGAGCAGCCAAGGACGTCCGATTCACGTCATCAAACTGAGCCGGAGTCGTCAACCGGATGGAGTGGAAACTGGCCAAAAGAAAGCCATCCTAGTCGATGCAGGTGCGTCTTTTAAAACTGAAAAAAAAAACTCTTTTGATAGATATGATGAATATTATGACGCCATTTGATGGGGGGTTTGCCGATAGGCATGCATGCAAATGAGTGGATCACTCCGGCCGCGCTGACTTGGATGATCAACGAACTCGTGGAGAACGCCGATTCTTACAACTGCATCCTGGACCGGTTCGACTGGTATTTCGTTCCGATGGTCAACCCCGACGGCTACGAGTATTCGCACGTCGTTGACCGGATGTGGCGGAAGACGAGGCGCAATTACACGTCGACGCTGGTACGTACTAGCGCGCGCAAACTGCGCGTGGACGCCGACGACGAGCAGTGCGTCGGGGCGGACATCAACAGGAATTTCGAGTTCCACTGGAGGAAAGGCGGCAGTTCCAGCAACGTGTGTTCACCCTCTTTCGCCGGAGTCAAACCGTTCAGCGAACCGGAATCGCGGGCATTAGCCAATTTTATGCTTAAACAGGTAAAAATTATGCATTGTGAAATTGAGATAAAAGGAGAGACGGTCAATCGCGATAAGGGCGGTCGGGTTACGACGTGACTTGGAACTGTGAAAAAAACTAGCAGATGGTCAATCTTGATAAAATTTAATTTCCCTTTTTTTTTTTTTAAATCCCCTCCCAGCGTTCCAGGCTGGCCATGTACATCTCGCTGCACTCGTATTCGCAAATGTGGCTGCTGCCGTGGGGTTTCGCAGAAGCCCGCCCCGAAGATTTCAGTGAACTGTAAGAATATAATTCCAAATTTTTCCTGGAACAAAACTCATCAGTTTTACATAAAATCTGAATTCGAATTTTATTTTCATTTAAAGGTATTCTTTGGCTAAGATCGGAGCCAGGGCTTTGCAGAGGACGCACAACACATCGTATCTCATCGGCAGCGTTCCAGACCTTCTCGCTTTAGCGTCGGGCACGAGCCAAGATTGGGCCAAAGGTGTGGCCGGTGTTCGGTACTCGTACACGCTGGAAATGCGGGACGCCGGAGTGAGGGGTATGATCCTGCCGGCCCAGCAGATCGTCCCGACGGCCGAAGAGACCTGGGCGGGGATCTACGCCGCCTCTGTCGAATTAGCGCATCGCCTCTATCAGCATTTACCATCCTGTTCGCCATTTTAATTTTGTATTCATTTGAATGTGACGTTATTTTTTGAAAAATCTGCTTCCTATTTCTATTATTTTTTTATTTTTTATTCGGTTTTTTTGTTTTTTATTAACGTTCAAATTGCCCGCGCTCCGTGTTCTGTTTGTTTTATTAACAAGGCTGTTTTTTGTTATACGTGGTGTTTTGCACGGCATTGACTTTCACGCCCGGTTTACGTTCTCTGTCCTCCCCAATCATAAACGTGTGTCAAAATAAAAAATGCAAAAGAAAGAACACGTTCATTTTTCGCAATCATCCCGTTGGTTCAAACTCGTTTGCCATCAAACGTGCCACCGTCTCTCTCTACGACGACACGCAATCAAAAATGAATCATTTTGAAAAATTGAGAAAAGCTGTCTCCAGGAAAGCCAATTAGCTCGTGATGCTTGTCATCTTTCGCATAATATTAAATTTTTTTTTTTTTTTAGTTTTGTATTCCGATTGCATTTTGTTTGGAGGTGCATCATCTTTAATCATCCTGATGGGGGGTGCGAGTGCTATCGCATCACCTTTGGCCCCTCAAGGTGTCCTTCATTTGGTTTGCAGCGGTGCGATGCCACTGAAGACAAATGACGTCATTAATTGCGACGCCTCGGACGATGATTTACATTTTCAAGAAAAAAAATTTAATTCTTTTCTACCTCAAAATTTAAAAGGAATAAGACTTTCATTTTCTTCACGGAAAAAAAAGAAGAAGAAGAGGGACCTTGAAAAATCAAAGTTTTCTCGCTTCCATTGGTTACACTGGAGACTCCCACGGGCTAAGAACAAACAATAAAACTTTGCTTTAAAAAAGTGCTGACTGTGTCATGTCCTTTCTGACCATCAGGAATAAAAAAAATCTCTTTTGAAATATATTCTAAGAAGAATAAGCCAAGCATCTATTCTTTTTGCATTACTGTCACCTTTCCAGCAGACAGGGGGTGGCTGGTGTAAATAGGCTCCTCTTATTAAACAAAACAAAAAACAAACAAAAGACTGCTGGAGAGCGATCCGTACAAACGAAAAGAAGACAAAAAAAAATGTATACGTACACGTGATAATAATCTAAAAAAATAAACATTAAAAAAAAAAGAGAATAGGTAAAGCAGAAGAGCTGGAATTATGTGTGTGTTTTATAAGAGAAAAAGGGGGAGTTCAGTGTCCGACCCCCTCCCCTTTTTCCTCCCCCGTTAGCACGCTGGATAGCCGCTCCTCCGCATTGCTTTTTTGAAAAAGAAAAAAACAAATCGTAGGCTGCCCACCTGAGAGAGACCAACCTTTTGCACGGTGTGTGTGTGTGTGTGTGTAGAAGATGGTGAGTCTGTTTAGTTTTGACTTTATTTCTTCGCTGGCCAGTGTTCCGAACGTCTTCTTGCCAACAGCATCACGTCGGCTAACAGTCTACATGACAGGTAAGCACTCTCTCCATGAGTAAAATGTTTTATTTTATTATTATTCTTAAGATGTTCCACCTTGCTTTGAACTTGAAAAGTGCTCACGCAGATGCACTTTTCATTTGTGTCAGAACATCGATCTAATCATTTTGAAATGCGCTAAGAATTTTATGCATTATGTATAGATTATTACTCCTCGATGATGTCACGTTTTTATTTCACGGTCACAATTCTCGTGTTGTGGCGTTTCATCTGTAGGCAAATTTTTTCTATTAGCTAAACATGATCGAAAGATCGTTTATCATATAATCCTCTTCAAAAAGAATTTTTAAATAAGGAAAAAAAGAAAAATGAATTTGATTTATTTCATCTCTAAATGGTTTCTTCATGCTCAAATAGCCTCCAGGTTCAATTTCATTCTTTTCTTTATATTCCCCCCCTATACTTTTTATTGATTCATTTTTGAGCTCGTATATTTATTTATTCTTTTTCTTTATCCTCGCTCGTTCCGTCTGTTGTGGTTTAGACGATCGCATTCCACCACGAACAGCAGGCCTCAACATTCGTATATACATAGAAATGCTACATAGATATAGGCTATATCCAATACAATATAGCATCGTATAGTAAAGGTTCTTTTTTATGGCACTTTATTTTTACGACCATTTTTTGTCCTGGCTAGCCACATTTCTTTTAAAAACAAAAAATTTCATATCAAAAGCCAATATTTCTCTCTTCGATATTTGGCCCGTTTATGGTGTCGATGGCCCGGCTACCACGCAGAGACGTCGCGCTCACGCAAAAAGGTCACGGTCAAGTTTCTTGTAAACAGTCGGAGAAAGAGCAGTTCTTTCTATTTTTCCCTTTTTGGTTTGCATAAAAAACGGAACGCACGCATTCACAAACATGGTCATATCCACTAATGTCTACCTGTTCTCGAAGACCAGTTTTAAAATCATAACGGTATATACTTGATATTCAAATCGCTTTTTCTTTCTTTTCTTTGTTTTCTTTATGGACACACGAAGGATTATCACCTACACTCGCCAGGTGTTTCCTGGTGAGCATTTGCCTCACGGTCGTTAGCTCCGCCCCAACAGCTGATCACGCTATCGTCGGTAATAAAAAAAAAAAGGACAAGTAATTGATATTTCACGTTCGATTTGGTCATTGATTTCTTTCAAATGCTCTGCATTCGGAATAGCAGTGAGATCAACGACTGAGACGGCCCCAACCACGACGGAAGAGCTGGACTTCAAAGACGTGCCCATTTACGAGAAAGAGAAGCTCCGGAAACCTCCCCCCGGATTTAAATACGTGCCCGTGTTGAAATGCAGTAAAGATGAAACAGAAAAAGCTGCCCCAACGCCATCTAACGATCAAGTGATCGGAGATCAAGAAAAAATCGCCCGTCCGCTGGAAACGGCCGACCATCCCATCCGGCCGTCTGTGGACGAAGAAAGGCAAGTCACTGATCCAGCGGATGTTGAAGATTCTCAAACGGAACTGCCGGTTGACGCAATCATCATCGAAAATGTCGACAAATCGATTGTAACGACCGATGTGAACGCAGTGGACGACGTCACGGAGGAAACCAACGTCCAATCAACAGACACACTCACAGTAGAAGAAGAACCAATCAAAATTGCTCAGTTAAACGAAGACAATAGTCCAATCATTGCGAGTTCGAGTCTCGAGAAGGAAGGTGAGTCAACGCTCGTTGCGGAAGTCAAACCGGAATCTGAAAATGCGAACGCGGCCGTCAACGATGTCAAGGTGAACGCGATAGAGGCCAACGTCCCGACGGCGGAAGAGCTTCCATCTGATGTCGATGATAAAAATGCCGTCGTTTCAAAGGAGCCGGAACCCGTTCCGCAATCGCAAGTTGTGGTGGATAACGTGGACGTCGTCGCGTCGGTCGACTTGGATTCCGTCACCGAGAAATCGGACGCCATCGACGAGCATTTCGAAACCAATGGCGCCACGTACTTGAACGAAGACCTAGTCAAGGATTTCACTGGATACAAAGTGTATCGCGTCACCATATCAACAGAGGAGGTCAGTACAATTCTTCCTTAATTTCGTTTGATTGTTATTGTACTTTAATTCAATTTTTTAAACAGGCAGCTCGTTGGATTCTCAAATTTGAAGATGTTCCAGGCATTGAGTTTTGGTCTGACGCGAAATTGCTGCTCCAACCTCGGGGCATCTTCGTCACGTCGGCAACAGATATCCTCGTCGCTCCTGATGTGGTCGGTCACATGGAAGAATCCCTGAGGCAAGCCCGTCTTCCGTTCGAAATCCTCATCAACGATGTTCAAGTATAATGATGATATATTTTTAACCCACCACAAGACACAAGAACATTATTTTTAATTAAATGTCTGACATTATTAGGAGGCCATCCGGAATGAGAATCCTCCAAAATCAGAGAACGAAGAGGATCTTATGAGTCGTAATGGACACACACTGACGTGGGAGCGATATCATTCGCTCGAAGGTAATCTCAAAACAATGAATAGTAGTTTAGTTTGTTTTACAACTGACATATTCCTTTGTAGATATCGATAGTTACCTGGAATACTTGAAACTCACGTTCCCTAATTTCGTTACGGTCACCGAGATCGGACGCACGACGGAAGGCCGGCCCATCAAAGCCGTCCGGTTTCATCAGGAAGGAGGCCGTAGTGACAAGAAGACCATCCTGATCGATGCTGGTAAACGATTAACATATCATCAAAATAAAACCTTATTTATTGCTGATCATTCGTGTACAGGTATTCACGCACGCGAATGGATCACGCCAGCCACCATCACTTACATGATGCGCGAGATTGTCGAAAACCCGCAACAGTACGATTGCATCATGAACCAGTTTGATTGGCTGTTCGTGCCCGTTCTCAATCCCGGTACGTTATTTAATTACAAAACCCGAAAAAACCACTCACCAATTGAATGTTTTGCATAATTATTATTTAAAGATGGTTACGCGTACACGCACTCGCACAATCGCATGTGGCGCAAGACGCGCTCGCAGACGGAGAGCATCATCTTCCGGCAATCGGCCGAGGCTTCGTTAATAGCCGATCGCATTACACGTTTCGAAGATGATCCCATCCTAGACGACGACATCCTGGAACAATTGCGAGCCAAAGTCGCCAGCCCCAAAGCGAGCCTATCTTGCACGGGAGCCGACGCCAATCGCAATTTCGATTATCATTGGCTGACCGGCGGATCGTCCAGGAATCCTTGCTCCGACACGTTCGCCGGAGCGAAACCCTTCTCCGAGCCGGAGTCCAGGGCATTGCGTGATTTGGTTTTAGATAACAAAGATCACCTGGCCATGTACATTTCACTGCACGCTTACAGTCAAATGTGGCTCATACCCTGGGGTAAGTTTAGCTTATAGATTTTCGAAATCTGATTGTTATTATGTGCACACACACCCATTTTCTCGTTTTGGGATTTTCCCTGTTTGCTTAACGGATGTTGCGATATGCGCAGGTCACAAACAAGAGAAGCCCGAGGACTTTTCCGACCTCTATTCGCTGGCCAAGACGGGCAGCAATGCTCTGGAAAGCGTCAACGGTGTCAACTATTTGATTGGTTCAATCCCGGATCTTCTCTACGTAGCCTCGGGTACATTGCTCTATCTTGTATTTGTTTTTAGAATGAAGTAACACGTAGATTGATTTCTGATGGGGAGTGTAGGTAGTTCCATCGACTGGGTTAAAGGCGCCGTTGGGGTCAAATACACCTACACTCTGGAGTTGCGCGATTCCGGCCGTTTCGGATTCCTCCTGCCGGCCAGGCAGATCGTGCCGTCCGGCAAAGAGACCTGGGTGGCGATCCACGCATCCGCCGTGGAACTGGCCAAAAGGACGTACGGCGATGACGTCCAATGTCCTGAGCCCACGATTTAAAGGGGCCACCAAGTTCATTTCTCTCTTGTGATTTTTAAAATCATTAATCATTTTAATGAAAGTAAATAATGAGGTTTATTTTTATTCTTGTTTTTTGTCCGTTCATGCATTGTTTTTTTTTTTTTCTAAATTAATTGGTTTTTACACGACCGTCGGGTGAGGTCCGTTTGCTATTTGGTTCCAGCTGATTTGAACGGGGAGATTATAATGCATTTGTATTTTTTAAGTACTTCCTAATTTTTGTTTCTTTTCTAATTGGTTATATAAGCAATCAGACATGTTGGGTTAATAATGGGGGATTTATTTAAAACTTCGTGTGGAATACAAAAATTTGAATATCGCTTGTTCCTTGACTGATTGTTATTACAGGTACAATGTCACGTTGATTTCCGCTATTTTTAGTTGACTTACAACATCGGTAACATGAAATGCAATTATTCTTTTCCCCAAGACCGTAGCAGTGTTTAACTAAAACGAAAAACAACAAACGGTAAAGACCGAAAAACAAAAGAGCGTTCAAACTATACCGACAAGGAAGAGATGGCCCTGAATATGAGCTTTACCCTTTGAATGCCGTTATTACCTAATAAAAAAACAAAACCAACAAGACGATGGAATGTGTGCATTAAACTCTTTTGTTTGTATTTCACGTTCATTTGTTTTTCGGGTTTTGGTTCGTGAATATCACGCAAGCCGATAACCAATGGTGGACGTCGGGGCCAGCTGTCCGGCTCGCGAGAAGAGCTTTTCAGTATGGGTTTTGTTGCTTGTGTTTTGCCCCCAAAGTTCCACTAAACATTTTGTTTTTTCCACCTTCCCATTTTTGAAGTGGCTCCGGGAAATGATTTATGTGACCATAAAAGGGCGAAATTTCCATTTCGCCTGCTGATGGGTTCGTTCGTTTTTTGGTTTTTTTTTGGCTTCAGCTCCTTCTCTTCATTCCCAGTCAACACTATACTGCTGGACTGTTTTGCTGCTGTTAACATGACCTTGGCCTTGGTCGGACTTAAAGTCCGTCGCTGCTTCGTGCAGTCGTGTGTTGTCTTCTCTTGCTAATATGGGGATGAGAGCTTGTAACTATAGCGTCATCATCAGTATTCTCTGAATGTATAATGTACATAACTCTATCGCTGGTCATCTACATCTTGCATTGGTTTTCTTTCATCCAACCCGATCTTGTTTCACCTTCATTTTTCGGTTTCATTAACATCAGATCGAGACGGGGAATAAAAGACGAGAAGCCCTTATCAAGATAAGACGAAGAAAAATCGAACGAGATTCAGCTAATTTTATAATTGTTCTTGACGCATCGCAACAGACGTTGGTTTTATCTTTCATTGCTTTAAGTCCTCCGCAATAAGAAATCGCATTATTTTATTCGAAAAACGATTTAATTGTCCTATCTATGCGAGGCTTTAAAAGAAGAATGTTTTTTTTTGTTTCTTCCAGGAAATCAAAGATGGCATCGATAGAGTTAATAGCGAAAGAAGGACCCATCGTAAAACGAAAACCGGCTTAACTTATTTTTTTTTGTTTGTTTCTTAGTTGATTGAAATCATGTTTGATGCCATCCTTAACGTTAAAATCAGAGCAAAACGATCAATTATTTTATATGTTTTCAGTAGCCTCGTTTTAAAAGCTATTCGAAAAAAATGTTTAGAAATTCCTTTTCCAAACCAAAAAAAAAAAAAGAAGGAGGAAGAGAATAGAAAAAAAATAAAATGTAAAAGAGGGAGGAGGATCTTAGCCAAAAAAAGAAGCAGAAGGTGAGACCAGTGGCGCCACACTGTCAACCCCTTAAAGAAAGGTGCGCGGACGGAGCAGTAACTCAGAAGCGGCTCTCTTGTGCGAGGGGGGGAGCAGACTAAGAGCTTTAGAAAAAAAAAAATATAATATTTCTTTTGTTTGTTCAGCTTTTCAAAAATACCCTTTTTACTGCGACATTGCCAATCAATCATCAAAAAGTCCGGAGCAGCCAGTTCTGAATTTAAAAATCCTAGACAGGGGAATTAAAAAAAAAAGAGAAAGAAAAATCGAAGGCAGTACCATACTGCGACCACCTGTTGCTTCCAGTCAAACGGAGAAACCTCTCCGAGCAGGTGACAACTCAATCGGGCTACCGGTATTTGATTTTTCATCATTATCCCTTTTTTTCTTATCGATTTTTTTTCTAATTTTGCTGTTGTTTTGTGCTATACGTTTTGATTTTTTTTCGTGCTATGGATGAATAATTTGGACTGACATTGTTTTATTTTAAACTTGAATTTTCTTTTGATTATTCAAAGATAGGCTTGGCAATGGCCCAAGTTCGTCATTTAACTGCCGCTTGTTTAGCGCTTGTTCTGCTATTTTGCTCCGGCTCGGTCAACGGCCGCGTTTACCAAACAGACGATGCCATCATTGTCGAAGGTAACAGCTCTCATTCTTTATTGTTTCGAGTGTTTAAATTCCCAAAGAATTTCGCGGCTCGTTTCACGCCGGAACAAAAATGCGATCGTGCATATAGACTGTCAATCGAGGGTATCGGCCAAAAAAACGTAGCAAAGAATTTTCAAACAAAAAGGCGAATCGTGTGCAAGCGAATGAAATAGAAAGACGAAGACTCGGAAGAGAAAAGACATTTTAAGAAAGAAAAGAAGAAGATGTTTTGACAACGATAGCATAAGGTCAACGACCGCCCTGTTCCAAAGACGAACGGAGAGAAGAGGCAGAAACGAACGGATGAAAACCAAGGCACAGAGCAGGAAAAAAAAAAACCTTGAAAGTGAAATGTGTGTGTGCGGTGGTTTCATAATGGGCCTCCGCCATCGTCACGGACGGAATAGTCCGCCCTTCCTTCCACACACAAAAAAAAAAAACGCCCGTCGGCCAAGCCGTTAAACAGTCGCCATCAAACCGAATGCACGACGCCATTTTACCTTCACCTTCACTCCGGGTTCTTTAGTTCGTCTTCTTTTTTGAAAAAATTCTCATCATTCCCCCATTAAAGGCAAATTCTTTAAAAACATTTTGTTTCTTTTAAAATGTAACGAACTGTTCTCGTATAGTTTCCTAATTCAGAACGAACCGTAACGAACGAAATATGGAAGCAAAAAACCAACCAGTTTCACAACTTCTGACTTGCCACCTTTTTTTTTGTTTTTGGCTTATTCCGTGATACGAATCATTGCGACATTATTCCCTCTCCCCCATAATCATCGAACTGTTATAGTTTAAAGTACTCAATGTGTGGGGTTCGTTACAGTAAGCGACTGTGCCCAAACGAGGAAGCGAAAGGGGCAGGTCATTTACTTCGTTTTCGATGACCAAAACAACGTGACATTATGTTTGAAACGTTTTTTTTTTTCTATACGTGTATAGCTGAAAACGCAGGTAGCCGGGAAGGTCGATCGGCCATGAACGATGGCGAGGTCGAGTTCCCGTTTGCATTCGCCGAACAGGGCGGCCAGTCTGCCAATGTGCCGAGCGACAGCAGTTTGCTGGCGTCGGAAAGATCGTGTTTCACGACCGAGGGCAAGCTCGGCTCCTGCACGTCCGTTCGCGCCTGCTACCCGAAATTCAAATTGCCCCAGTTGAGCAACCTGGAGACGTGGGTCATCGGCACACGCGGGACGTGTCACTACGTCGAAAGGGACGGCAGACAGGTACAACACATTATTTGCATTTTTTTTTTCTAAAGTAAATTGAGTAAGAAGAAACAAACGAAATTATGTGCGTTACGCAATGCTCAATTATTGCCACATAACCCGACACACAAACGCAAGTCATTGTCATTGTTACACAAGATTTGAATGGCTAGATTAAATAGAAAATCATATTTAAAGATAACGTTAGAACTGATTGTTTTGTTTTTTTCTAAAGGTTTACGGAGTGTGTTGCGCAAGACAAGCAACAGCTCCCGAGGGTGTCATTTTCGGAAGTCTGTACGGTACCGTACCGACTGTTCCAATCAACCCGGAAACCGGCCTTCCGCAACCCAATTTCCCTTGGTGGTTGTACTTCCCCTACAGGCCGAACAACGCGACGACCACCACCACCACGACTACAACAACGACAACTACCACAACAACAACAGCCCCACCTCCTCCGCCGAAAGAAGCTGTCTTCGTCGAGAACAGAGCAACCTGCGGTGCTGGACCGTTCAAGACGCTGAGCATCGATGAACAGAAGCGCATCGTCGGTGGCACGGAGGCCATTAAGAATTCGTGGCCGGGCATCGTGAGTTATTTGAAACTGAATTATGCTAAAAGGAATAATGATTAATATTTAAAAAAAAATGCGAATTCATAGGTGGCCCTCAAGAATAATGGCCGCCAATTTTGCGGTGGATCGTTGATGAGCCCCAATCACATCTTGACAGCAGCTCATTGCGTGGCCCAGTAAGATCGGAGATAATTGAATTAAATTTGTTGATGCTGTTGATGTTGAATGAATCTCCGTTTTCCAGTATGTCTTCGTGGGATGTTGCGCGATTGACCGTGGAACTGGGCATGCACGTCTTGAAGCCGACCAGCGACGCCCAGGTGTCGAAGAAGGTCCGTCGCGTGACCCGTCACAAAGGATTTGATTCCAGGACGCTGGTGAGTCTAACTGAATCATTAAAAACAAAGTTTAATCATTGCGTGATCAAAATTGATTTGTTTTAACAGTACAACGATATCGCCATTTTGACGCTGGAATCGCCCGTCTTCTTCACATCGACGATATCACCTGTATGTCTGCCTCCAGCGGGATCCAACGATCAGTACACGGACAAAGACGCGGCCGTCATCGGATGGGGAGCCTTGAAAGAAGGTATGCATAAAGTCTTTTTCTTAAATCATTTAAACCATTCACAAAAATGATTGATTGTAGGTGGAAGCCAGCCGTCGGTGTTACAGCAAGTCACCGTTCAGATCATCACCAACGCCAAGTGCAAGAGCAGTTACGGTAGCGACGCTCCGGGTGGCATCGTCGATCACATGCTGTGCGCTGCCTATCCTGGCAAAGATTCTTGCAGTGTAAGGATGTTTATTATCACGCGTGTTGTCTTTCTGTCAATGACATAACATTTGTTTGTAAAAATATTATACGTTATAGGGTGACAGCGGAGGCCCCCTCCTCGTCCAATCTTCGCCCGGGTCTCCTTGGATCCAGGCCGGCATCGTCAGTTGGGGAATCGGTATGATAGTTTTCGATCAATTTTTTGATTGAATTCAGGATTGTTTTTAAAAATGAATTTTTAATGCGGTTCTTTTAGGATGCGCACAACCAAAATACCCCGGTGTTTACGCCAGGGTAACGTCGTTCATGAACTGGATCGGTAAAAACGCCGTCTGAAAGACGTTAAGAAAGACTTCATGCATTTCACATCACAAGGGCTGTTCACGAAACATAACACAATTTAGCATTTAACAAAGCCCAGTGAAAAACACGCACCGGGAGAACATCGCGCAAACATTTTTTTTTGTTGTGTTTCTCTTCTCTTTCTCTCTGCAATTTGATTTGTTGGAATAATTTTTTTTAAAAACTATGTTATTTGGGGGGGATTCTATCCATTTTAAAACATCCTATTTAATTTCCATATTAAACCTCCTTTGTCTTTGTATTTTTTTTTTCAATGCTACCTTCTGATTCGGCCGACGTTTTTATTTTAATGCATTATCCAATGTCGTGATACGAGATGTTGATTTCTTATCCCAAAATTAAACTATTTGAAAAACGGTCAACTACACAATCTAAAATAGTTTTCTATATTACGTAATCCTTCCAAATTTTAGTTTGATTTTAACGAAGTCAATTCCCGTGATTGCGTATACAGGAGGGACGTCGTCCCATTGGCGTCTCGACGTTTCCATCCAAATTTAAGCTTACCACAGATGCCCCGAACTGCGTCCGCATAAAACATCCCCGTTCAAACCGGTCAACCGTCCAGGATATTTTGGAACGGGAATCAAACATTTCGTTCTTGTTGCAACAGCGGGCATTCGGCCATCACCGTTAGGATAGCGAGAACACAAACATACATCCACTCTTTCGCATGTACATATACGTTAAAAAGAAAACGAATTACAATTGTGTAACGGGCGTGGCTGCCATTCGCATAAAAGATTTTCCGCATCGTTTACATGGGAAAACATGACCTTATGTTTGCAAACAATTTTCGTGAGTGTAAAAAAGCCCCGGGAGGAAAAAGGAGTTAAAAGCTGCCATGAAATTAATGAGAAATGGGATAATCGTACAGCAATAAAATGCTATTAACCTTAAGCCCCAACAGCTAACGTGTGTTTTTCTTCTACCCCACCATTCATGTCGCCAGTATTCTTTCTGAAAAGAATAATGCGTTTTTTGCCTGACCAGCACCGTACATGGGAACCCCGCCGCTGGACGTTATTTGCATACGTGAAGAACTTGGCAACAGACCAGCGGATATCTTTCAATACTCAAGAATTGTTTCGAACATTCCGTAATATATAATGTCGAGTATTGTAGAGGTAAATAAGGATAGCACATCCATCATCTATATATTCGACTGTCGAATACATCAGCGAAATTGTACAGAATTTTTTCAGACGTTCGTATACTGGAATCCTCTATAAAAGGCCATGAATATCGCGGCCTTGATCCCACCGGTGGATCGTGGTGATTTTCCAGCTTGGCGTCAATTGGGATGAAAAAAAACCTGTCTTGCCCAAAACTAAATAAAAGGAATTATATATGCTAATTTTTGTTTCAACCTGCACATACGTGGCGTCGTTTCATCCAAGTTCGACTTCTTAATGCAACTAAAATACAAGAGAAGCAGCCACTAAGAAAGTTAACTCTTCTGCGAGAGGGCGATTTATCGAGCTCTTGAATTTGTTGTATTCCAGACGTATTCAAGTTCAAATATTTACATACCCGAATTGATTGCTAATTAACGCAGTAGTCTTGAAACTTGAACCTTGGATATATACAACAGCTCTTGTGACTGGTATCAAAATTGTTTTTGGTCTTTTTTAATGAATTGCTATTACTTCAAATTTTTAACAGCTTTGCATTTTGTTTTGTCGTTTTAACAAAATTTCACGATAGAAAACTGTGGCAATGACCCCAACTTATTGCTCGCTAATTGCTGCATTAATAGCAGCCACTCAACTGCTTTGCCTCGGCTTTGCCAGCGGTCGAGTTTATCAAACGGACGATGCCATTATTATGGAAGGTATAACGAGCCCTCTCGTTCGTTTCGTGTCGTTGTTTCCTCCTCTTACGTTTCTGTTCTCAAAATAAGCTTGCGGCTATTTTGTTTTAAACACTAGACATAATAATAATACTAAAAAAAAAAAAAACTAGTTTACCCAAAAGCCCTTCAAACTCTTCGGTGCATTGCTATGGAGCGAAATGCCACAGTACGTTAAGCCAGCGCTATATTTCCTTTGAAGTGAACATTTCATGTTTACAACGTTTCTAACGTAATTTCATTTACATTTTACTTCCCAAGACGACGAACATGTGACTCGTTTACAAGGAGATCAACCGACCGAAAATGATGTCCACTTGGAACTCGCGTATCCTCTGCTTTTCGGAGGCGCACATTCCATCGTCCAGCCGTCGGAGTTTCGCAAACAAACAAACGCGATGATGTCGCAATCTTCGTGCTTTACGACAGAAGGGATGTTCGGCTCTTGCACATCGTTTCATTCCTGTTACCCAAATTCCGGAGCGAACCCGTTGACCTCGGACATTGGTAAACGCAGTACGTGCCGTTACGTCGGCAATGACGGCAATCAGGTGATGTCCCAGCAACCTTACGAAAAGCAAAAATAAATTAAACGATAATCAATTGAATGATGAAGAAAACAACAATGTGTTTTTATTACATAGGTAGAGGGAGTGTGTTGTTCAATGCC
Organism: Daphnia sinensis; assembly: GCA_013167095.2. NCBI lineage: Eukaryota > Metazoa > Arthropoda > Branchiopoda > Diplostraca > Daphniidae > Daphnia > Daphnia sinensis. The sequence continues at coordinate 1,465,464 of CM023195.1, read as the reverse complement.
AACGTTCGACAACGATGCGGTTAGCGGTGGTGGTCGTCGAACTGTACCCATGGTTCCACTCTACGACCATCGTTATGTTAGTTTAGTGCAACCTAACGTGATGGCGTCTTCATGGTCGTATTACTACGATCCCTACTGGCGAGTCGTTGTCTCGAAGAATCCATTGGCAACGAGAAAGAGCGTTCCAGCTAGGCAGACGGCCTCGGGTCAAGGTGAAACGAAACAATCCAGTTGCGGCGCCGGGCCTGCCAAAGCCTTGAGCCTCGACGACCAGCGAATTGTCGGAGGCAATAACGCCATTAAAAATTCCTGGCCAAGCATTGTGAGTTTAATTTTAAATTTTTTTTAAAATGATTATTGCAAATTCCGGAAATGCTAACGAGATGTGGTTTGTTACCGTATACATGTTTCAGGTGGCGGTGAAAATGAATGGCCGTTTCATGTGTGGTGGATCTTTGATTTCCAGTAATAAAATCTTGACAGCAGCTCATTGCGTAACCTTGTAAGACTACTCCCACATTCTAAATTTGTATTTCAAAATGTATTAACGAATTTCATTGCCCTTAGTTTGTCGATGATTTTCCCCCGGATGTCCGGACTGTCTGTCGAACTGGGCTTACACACAGTGAACCCGACGAGTGACGCCGAGGTTACACGGAGGGTCACCCGCGTCGTTCGGCACCTCGGATTCAATCCACGCACTTACGTACGTCAGTATTTATCATCACATTCAACCCCCCCCCCCCGTTAAACTATAGCCCAATTCATTTCTAATCTTCGATTGAATTCATAATTTTTCTTGTGTTATAGAGGAACGATATAGCAATCCTCACGTTGGAATCACCCGTTACGTTCACGTCAAGCATTTCACCTGTCTGTTTACCACCGCCTGGTTCTAACGACAAGTATGTTAATCAAACTGCCGCAATCATCGGATGGGGATCTACGCAACGGGGTGGGTGTATTAGACTAACGCGCTGTTTTAGCATTTATTATAAAAACAAATGTTGAAATGGATATAGGTGGGAAAAAGGCGGCCGTTCTGCAACAAGCCGCTGTCCGGATCCTCGACAATGCCCAGTGCAAGAAACAGTATCAAGCTGAAAACGAGATTGTGGATCACATGCTCTGCGCTGCTGCTCCGATGACAGACTCTTGTCAAGTAATTGTTACATCATCTCTTTCAAAATTTCAGTTTCAACGTAACTGATATGTCAAATGTCTGATGGATAGGGTGACAGCGGTGGGCCGCTACTCGTTCAAGCGGCGCCGGAATCTCCTTGGATCCAGGCAGCCATCGTTAGCTACGGCATCGGTATGTGTAACAACGAGTTCTTCGTACGGTATTCATTGTTAGCATTTCATTTGCATGTTTTGATTTTATACAGGCTGTGCCGATGAGAGATATCCGGGTGTTTATACAAGAGTGACGTCGTTCTTGCCGTGGATTCGCAGATACATGTGAGCAAATCGAGATTGATATTCATGCACCTTAATTGGAATTGTAGCGGGGATCGTTAGGAACTGTGGTTGCTCACCATTTCCGGTTGCCAAATGATTAGTTTTGTTTTGTTTTTATTCAGATTTGAATTAATTTATTGTAAAATGTTGGTGAATTTCATTGTCTCACGATTCATCTCTTAAACCAGTAATTAAATAACGAGACACACGACTTCCTTTTACCATATAATAGTCTTGACGTATTCACGTTTCAATTCCCGCAGCAAAGCTTTGTCAGTTGACAAATTGCAGACGGCGGTCCTGGTTAATTGTCAGCTGGGTGCTCCTTAAAAAGGCTAATGATTCTCCAACTAGTTCTAAAACAAACAAACAAAAAACAAATAAAAATACGAGTATTGCGAGAAAATGCAATGCTATTATGTATACCGCTTCCCCGGAAAAAGAAGCTTTAAAAAGACATCGTTTAGCGGTATAGTTTTGACCCGTTTGAGAAAAGGTATAAAAACGTATTTCATTTAGCTCTGAGGCTACAAAGCAAGTCGACAAAAGGCAGACAGTGGCAGGCTATAAATCACTTTTTTTTTTTACAGTCGTGAAAACAAGTTGTTGGGCACAGCCATACAGGAATTGAACGCAAAGAAAAAAACCCAGAGGCGCCATCACGCATAGGCCAAAAATAAAAGAGTCTCTTTGAAAAAGAATAGCACAGTAGCAGTATATAAAGTCCGATGCGTCTTTCGTGTGCGAAGAGCGGCCGATGTTGAGTTTGAAAAACTAAAACCGGTCCTGTCATCCAATCAAAGTTAGTTTCAATTTTCACTGGCGAACAATCGAATGACCTCAAAGAGAGACCTGGCAAGCTGAAAACAAAAAAAAGTCAAAACATACAAGAAATACAGCAGCTGATTGTGGCTTCAGTTGTCGGAGAAACGTTGCACTGTGATACTTCACTCGCAGCTTTCGGGCATTTTTTGATTTTTTTTTTTTGTTCTCCTCATTTGGTATAAATATTTGCTGTTTTGCTTCTTAACATTCAAGATGTTTACACAATCTGACTGGCTTGTTTGTTTTTTCTTGTGCACCGACAGGACGCCCAGGCTCGTCCATGACTCGATTGCGCCATTTGATCGTGTTCGTTTTACTTGCCGCCCTGTTGCTGAGTTGCCGCCCGGTCAGCAGCGGATTAGTCTACCAAACAGAAGATGCCATCGTTGTCGAAGGTAAAAAGAGGCTGTTTTTTTTTAAACAATTTTAATTGAATTGAACAAGTGAGTTGTGACCGTGACGTCAACTGGCTGTCGAATCTTCACGAATACTGAAAAAAAACAATAGCAGAGAACGAACGAAGGGAGAGAGTACAAGCAATTGCCTCAAGGATAACACGGGTGGGTTGATGACCGTCTGATTCCCAAAATCACGAATAGTGAATCAAAGCAAAAGGGAATAAATGAAAAGAAAAAAGAAACAGACATGTGTCAGTGTGTCTCGTTTCATCACGCATAAAGGAAACCAGGTTGATCGCGGTCGTCCTTGCACGTTACACCGAGGACAATTGACACTAATTCGAAACGGGACTAATTAACGCATATCTTAATTTTTAATTCATTAATGAACGAATAATGTTCTGTTTTTCTTTTGTGGCGTATTTGTAGTCGAAGACATTGGACTTGATCGACAGGACGTATCTAAAAACGATGCTGAAACCACTACCGTTTCGATTGAAGAACAGACTACCTTGTTAGCCAACAGCAGCGATGTCAACCAGTTGATCTATTTAACGAACAGCACGTTCACCAAGGCCAGTGAATTGATTAATGTCACGACGACTACGATGATGACCACTAGCGAGGCAACGACAACACGCAAACCACCGCTCGTTCAAGGTTCAATTTTTAGCGATTCTCAGTGCGGGATCGGACCTGCCAAGACGTTGACTATGGAAGAACAACGCATCGTCGGTGGAACAGAGGCCGTCGAGAACTCATGGCCGGGCATCGTGAGATTATTTTTAATTGATATAGGAATGTTCGTTATAATCGAATTATGTTTCCTGATTTTTGGACAGGTAGCGTTGAGGAAGAATGGGACGTTCATCTGCGGCGGTTCGCTTCTTTCCCGGACTAAAATCCTAACAGCGGCTCATTGCATAGCTACGTAATAATCGTTGTGAATTTGAGATGTGCCCCACCCATGTTACAAGATCGATCTGTTTAGGATTTCTCCGAGGGACGTGAAATTGTTGACCGTAGACCTGGGCATTCACGTCCTACTGAACCAAGCGGCGGTGACAAGGAAGGTTAAACGAATGACACGTCACAGGAGATTTAATGCCAGAACATTTGTGAGTAGAATTGCATACAAATCATTTGTCAAAATTAAAATGTCATACGATTTTGATCGTTTCGCAGTACAGCGATATCGCCATCCTGACATTAGAAACACCTGTGGAGTATTCAGAGACCATTTCGCCCGTTTGTTTGCCATCAGCAGATTCCGACGATAAATACGTTGACAGAGATGTCACCATCATTGGGTGGGGAAGTCCGATTGAAGGTACATAAACAACCCAAAATATTTGAACGTATATGTTCCTGTTAGTTAAAATATTTTTCCTTTTAATTTTCGTATACAGGTGGGTTTCAATCTCACGTCTTGAGACAGGTGACTGTTCAAGTCATGAGTAACGCCAAATGCCAGAAGTTTTATGCTGGCAAAGACAAAATCTTCGATCACATGATGTGCGCCGCCGCTCCTGGCAAAGATTCGTGTCAGGTATACTTGACCACAGAATTCGGTTATTTATACAGTTCTAGCGGATCGTGTTACACAACGTTATTCGTTGATGATTTTCGCAGGGGGATAGTGGCGGTCCGTTACTCGTCCAATCCTCGCCTGGATCTACGTGGATCCAAGCCGGCGTCGTCAGTTGGGGAATCGGTATAATAATATTTAATTTACTTTACTGATGGCTATACAATCATACGCATCATATGTCATTCTAAAACAGGATGCGCCAGACGTGAATATCCCGGTGTTTTTATAAGAGTGTCATCCTTTCTGAACTGGATCCGGAGGCACATGCGTTCGTGAATGTTCTGTTGAACCGTACGCACGTTTCGGTGATTAACTTAAACATAACACGCACTAAAATTTGATAACCAGCATAAGGGATCTGCCCATTTATTGATGTTGCTCCATTGATTGCTGTTCATATGATCCACAAGTGTTTTTTTAACTACTATGCATTATCGTTGTTCCCAATTAAAGTATTCCTTGCGTTCAGCTGAACCGGCTGTTATAACTGAGTTGCATTGTATTCTTTAATAAAGGACGAATATAGGTCGTCTAACACGATCACGTTTATCTATAACAATTGAGTCTAGTAAAAATTATCCGTTAGTCATATGGAGGCATACGAATCTCTTATAGCCTCTATTGCGTGCTGTCATAACCTGTAATATCTTTGTCATTGGTCAAAAACAGCTCAAGGCAATACTCCAAGATCAAGAAAAAAAGATATGTTTTATTAAAAAACTACATACCCCAGAACCCTAAAGTTAAGCCCGACAAAATAAGCCCAACTTTTTCCCTCATTTCTTTCTTTCAAAAAACTAAATAAAAAAACGTTCGATGATGTCTGTCTGAGTGTATTGCATCGAACATTCAAGTGCGTTGAACTCCGATTAACGACTAATGCGGACAATTAAGCTTGATGCTTATAACTGATGACGGTGGAGATAAAGGTAAACCTCATTGGCGTTCCGGGAAAATAGGAATACACAGCCTTGTTCTAAAGTTTAATTTTTTGCGATTGGCACTCGTTAGATAACAAACGTAATTGTTCTGGACGATAAGCATCATTACTTTTCATCACATCCGCGGAATAATTGTTTTATACGTGTAATTTAAACGTCAATAAATGTGGTGTTTTATTATTAGTTGTGCTAAGACATTATTTTAGTTTTAAACCCATTGACCCATAGTCCTTTCCGTTTCGTCACACCTCACTTGTCTCACAAAAGAATAACACGAGCGTCGCGCGGTTGTTCACCTTATGATGTGGCTCGTGGAAGGTGTGCGCTCCATTCCATTAAATGCGATCAAACGAAAATTATGAAATTGATTTAGATCGTATACAGGTTGGCTTTCGTCTTGATCTTCGGCATAGCAAGGCATTCGATTTGAAACACGAAGTCGAAGAAATTAAACGTTACGCCCAAAAATGGTGAGAGTCTTGCATGATTTTTAATGAAGAACTCTTTAAGTCTAATTCAATTGCTATGTAAAAGGTGCAAAAAACCTTTTTTCGTTTATTGAATGTTGCGGGTAATGTTGACTGGTTTTGATGGAATTAACGGGCAGGTGTATTGCAATCGATTAACGACTTTAAAAAACCATCGACGGTCGTTGATGCTAGGACAAATGTCCAGTATCGAGAGCAGTCCAGTGTATCAGCCAAATGGAAAAAGGAAACTCGTAAAAATGAAACTCAAAGTTAAGTTCTTTTGTCTGAATTTGTTATTCGGGGCAATAATTTTTTTAATTCTCCCTCTTTAAATGATCATCTCGTTTGCTCAGCCGAGCATTTTTACTTACCACGCTGGGGGGTAGAGGGGTGGGGGCTTTGTTTACCTTTGCGCTTTATGTGTGAATAATAGCGTTGGGCAGTCTCGTTAAACTACATACGTAACGAACATTTCGCATTGGCTTCGTTTTCCGAATTTGATGGCCCCTTTTTTCACATACTGTCGTTATCCAGCAGATGTTGATCCATGGGAAAAGCTCTTGTTCTGTCCCGTACTTACGTGAAGACATTCACAAGAAATGTTTTCCAATTACCTTGTCTTGTTGACCAATAGTTAGATGAACGTATCTTCTCTTATCATTTTTGGGGGGATTTTTGAAACCATTCAAGGTTTGGACATTCAACTGTTACATTAATGGTATTCGCCATCATGCTACATTGCTCTTCTCGATTGTAAATATCTAAACAAGTCGCCGTATGGGAAATGGATTTGGGAATCTCTCGGGAGGGATGGGGTGTCGGAGAAAACCGAGAAAAAAAAATTGAAGCGGTTCCAACTGAACTTGTCGGTTGACGGAGAGAGGGGGGTTCTTAAAAACATATTGTTATAAAAAAAAAGGAGAAAAAAAAATGGTAGAAGATAAAGAGAAGACGCTCTCGTAGTGGTACGCAGAAGCCGAACATATTCGGTTGAGCTCGATACAATTATTGTAAATGTTTCTCGTCCCTTGTTCTTGTTTTTAAGCATTTAGTAACTTGTAGTTTGACATTATTCGATACGAGTCATCACTGCGCGTGTGACACAGAAGACAATACTCAAATCGACGGATGAAGGTGGATTGTGAACACCTGAGAAAATAGGAAAAAACATCATCATCCAACATGGGCAACAATAATGGCCTGTTTAGTTTGCTACCTATTTTGGTTATCGCCTACCAATTTAGTTTGGTCTCTTGCCGCATCTACCAAACCATCGACGCCATCATCGTTGAAGGTATTACAAAACTTCCATTTAAATTCTATAGCTTTAACTTTGACACGTTGAACTGTACGTTAACCGTATTGCATTGCGTCGTGTTAAAACAATCTAGGGGGTTGTGGCAGGCATTCTGGAGGGCAAACAAAGAATAGCATTGCATAACTTGCGGAAGTGAGGCAGATAGGATGATATGCACATTCATTCTGGCGATAGCGAATTGCTTTACGTTATACGTTTGCGTAGCCTACGTGGTGCGCTAAATTAGTGGCTGTTCTATTGTCTGACTTGAACACAGTTACGTTGCGGAAAACCCTTTGAGTGATTCGTGTACGAAATTTTTGTAAACAGTTAGGTTTGCGAATCAACTGTGGTTTGCTTTTTTCCAGATTTTTGCTTGTGATGGCATTCGTGTTTTTCCTTATTGGCTTTCTGTCTTTCTCGGAAACTGGAGTGAGAATCGGGGGGTTGGCAACTCCACAGAATCTCGTACACCCTGGCCAGAATCTTGTCAGAATCCCACAGAATCCAACAGAATCTTGTTGATAATTTTAGAATCGTCAGAATCTCGCAGAATCACCAGAATCGTCTAGAATCTTCCAGAATCATTAAGAATCACGAAAAATGAGCATAGAATCTGCAGAATCTTACGAAATTTTGCTCGCTTATAAATTTAATTTCTTACAAAAAAATCCAAATCTTCAATTATTCGAGTTCACTAACGAAAGTAGATAAGAAATGCTAAAAAACGAGGAAAATGTGGATAACGTTTGTCTCTCCGTTTTCCCTCCTCCGCTAGGCGACGCATACTTTCTGTCGTCTGCTCCATAGAGAAAGGAGAATTTCATGAAGCTCTTAGCTAGATTTAAATACGAAGCAATGAAAAATGTCAAATTCTGCAATAAAAGATGTTTTTTCGATCCTAGAATCTTTTGGAGCCGAACTGTCCCCACATTTGGTCCATATTTTGAAAATATGTGGCTACAACTCTATTCGAGCCATATGTAAAATTACAATTGACAAAATAAAGTCGATTGAAACCTTCATTCGAGAACTCTTTTCGGATAAAAGCCAAATAGACGACTCGTGTATGAAGGATGAAAAGGTTTCCAAGTTTGGGCCTTTGTTTTGGAATAACCCAGACAAATTCACTTTCACACTTGGGGACATTGATTCTATCCAGGCTGCAGTTGATGTCTGTATAAAAATTTCCGATGGAGAAACACTGCCAATAATGAAACTTCCTCAAGCCACTATCTTTGAATCAAAACCAAAAAAGTCTCCTCGTAGAAATACTGCTTTGAATCAGATAAAGAATGCAAAAACAATACTCAATACTGAATTTTTAGAATCCCCAGAATCGCACAGAATCCCCAGAATCGCACAGAATCCCCAAAATCTCACAGAATCTCACAAGATTCTGAATCTCGTACACCCTAATTTTGAGTTGCCAACCCCCCGGTGAGAATCTCCGAGCGTGTGAAACAAAGTGTCACCACCGTTACAGTAAACATTCATGAGGTCAATGACCGATTTTTAAAAAAATTTCATTTAGCAACCAACAAGTTGCACAAGTGCGGGACAGATGGGGTTTGTAAACGAACGATAAGAAAATCACGCAAAGTGTTGTCAGGAAAGAAAGAAGCCCTGCTACGTTACGCAACACAGAAGGGCGTCAGTCCGATAACCTTAACTATCCACCATTATCTTTCATGGGCACAGCGTAATTCAAAGGTAAAGTTAAACATGAAACCTATCGAACTTTTGATTGGGACCAAAGCTGCTGTTGTCAGGCTATTGTCCTAGTCCATCTCGGCCTCCATCCAATGTGTAGAAAACCCAACCGCTTTGCTGATTGGCTTGATGCAAATGCAGTGTCCAACAGAGTGTCGATAACACAATAGCAATTCTCAGATTTGACTTGTATAATTGGATATTTTCCGGTTGGTAATAGCTCGTCACTCGCACAACTCACACACACGACTTTTTTGGGTACACGGTTAACATGGCCAACACCTTAACCTTGACAATGAACGTATACATTGCGTTTCGGTTCTGCTGGTACCAACGAAGCATCACGATTCTCCTACACGTTGGCATGTTTTCTAATGGACACATATAGGAGTCTATTAGGAAACACTGAAAGAGTTCTAATGTATGCAAACAAGTAAGCATATGCGTAAAACACGAAAAAAAAAGAATCTCCTTCCCTCCCCCCCCCCCCCCCAAAAAAAAAAGGCAATAGAGAAACCCGTGTAAGAAAACAGAACTGAATGATTAAATAACTAGTACTCGGCCACATTTTTAAACAAAAAAGTTCCCCAAAAAACACGTTTATTTATTGCCAATTGGAGGAGGGGGGACTAAAAAAGACAGTAGTTGTTACCAGCGATAACAAAACGTTGGACTTGAACTGGTAAGGTAATACAGCAAGTGTTTGCGGGAAAATAGGAGTCTCAAAAGAGACAGTGAATAGTCCATCTAAGGCTTTGCATATAAACATATCTTTTTAGCTGCTGTCACGGATTTAGTGCGATTTGCAACCATATTCGTATCTCTTTTGGCTTTGCTGTTTGACATCTCATTCACTTTTGAAAAAAACACTGGACTTGACAAAGTGTTTAGCAACAAGTTTTTTTCCATGTACTTTTATATACGTTTCGTGAATACGTTTCTTGCTCCGAAATGAAAGCAATCAATTAAATCAATCCTTAATTGATATCTTACTTGTAGCCGATGAAATTCCGGATCGTGTAGTGCGATCGGCCGTCTACGACAATGAAGAAACAGAGGCCGTGTATCAATACCCTCCGCCCGATCAGCCCGCTCTGCCCAGGCAGCCCAGCAACACTTGGCTGGAAGGGCGGTCTTGCTTGACTATTGATGGCACTTTAGGTACCTGTGGCTCCATCCAGGATTGCTACCCAAACATTAGACTGCACGGATCGAGCGTAGCTGCGAAATGGATCACAAACGCGCAGGGTAGTTGCAGCTATTCCAAAACTAATGGCAAACAGGTAATTTTCATTTGAAAAATATGCAAGAATGATATGTAAAATATTTCAAAAAATTGGACATTCATGCACTGAACGGAAAACGGTTATAGTTTTATGGGCTGTGCTGCGCAAGACAAACCACTACGACCAACACGACGTTGGCCATTTCGGAGATCCCAGTTGTGGACGTCGATCCGATCACCGGTTTGCCCGTCGATACTTTCCCATGGTGGATAGATAATCCTTATCCTTTCATTCCGCTGTCGACGACCACACCGAATTCCACCACGACGTTGGCCGTTTCGGAAATCCCAGTTGTGGACATTGATCCGAACACCGGTTTGCCCGTCGATAATTTCCCGTGGTGGGAGTGGGAGTATAAACCTTTCACTTATGTGCCGACGACCACACCGCAACCCACCACGACGACAACCAATGTGCTTTACTCGAATCTTTCTTCGATTTGCGGTACGGATGGTGTTCCGAATGTTCCGGTCGATCCACTAACTGGTCAACCGGATATCACTTTCCCCTGGTGGTTGTGCTTTCCTTATTGGCAGCAAACTACGACGACTGGACCAACAACAACAACGGCGATGGAGTCACCGGATTTGTTGGTACAAGTGGAGTTGGCACAATCGCCGTTGGCACAACCGCCGTTGGCACAACAACAATTGTCGACTACAACAACAACTCCCACCACAACCACCACGTCCACCACAATCACAACACCTACTACAACAAAGACTCCAGAAACAACAACAACGACTGAGCCTACCACCACAACTACCAAGCCAACGACAGAAGCTACCACCACCACCATGGAACCTACCACGACTACAGCTAAACCGGTATGGATAAACGCAGTGGGTTGCGGTGTTGGACCCTACAGATCGGAATCGTACGACGAGCAAGAACGCATCATCGGTGGAACGGATGCCATCAAGAATTCGTGGCCATTCGCTGTAAGTTTTAATGGCCATTTTGTCTATTATATTGCATTCCTTCTGTCCTTCTAATTAATTCTTTTTATTGTCCATCAGGTGGCTATTTTGAATAATGGAAAGCAATTCTGTGGCGGCTCACTCATCGATCCAATTCACATTTTAACAGCGGCCCATTGTGTGGCCCAGTAAGTCCTCTGAATTTCATCAGTTTGAAATCTCACGTATTTAAACATTTCACTTTGTTGAAACAATGCAGTTTGTCTTCATGGGACATTCCTCGATTAGAAGTTGTGCTGGGAATGCACGTCCTGAAGCCCAGCATTGATCCCGAGGCGTTGAGGAAGAAAGTCAAACGAGTGACCCGCCACAGAGGATTCGATTCATATACGCTGGCAAGTTGACCATTTCAGTTCAAACTCTTTTTTTGCTCCCAATTCAACATTTGAATTGAAAAAAAAACGGTTTGACAGTATAATGATATCGCAATCATCACGCTAATGTCGCCTGTGACGTACGGGCCGACCATCTCACCCATCTGTCTGCCCACCAAGATGTTCTCTACGACGTACGCCGGAAAGGAAGCCGTTGTTGTTGGATGGGGTTCACTCAAAGAAGGTATTATAGTCTGTTGCACAAGAGTTCCAGCGGATACGTATAATGTGAAAAATATATCTACCATTCACAAGATGGAATCCAACCCAACGTTTTGCAGCAAGTGACCGTCCGGATCAAGACGAACGCCCAATGCAAAAAGGACTATGGAACAGATGCACCGGGAGGCATCGCTAATCACATGCTCTGTGCTGGAACAGCTGGCAAAGACGCGTGCAGTGTAAGAGCACGTTTTATAAGACTAACTGGAACGTTTTTCATGTTTATACAACGTGATTGATTTATCCAGGGTGATAGCGGAGGTCCTCTAGTCATGCAGGCGGCTCGTGGCGCTCCCTGGGTCCAGGCCGGCATCGTCAGCTGGGGAATTGGTAATCGATTTCTATGTTATAAATTTAAAATGACGATTGAAATTTTTATTATTAAATGTTTATTTTATTTAAAAAAGGATGCGGTGAAGCCCAGTATCCAGGAGTGTACACACGGACGGCTTCTTTCATGAACTGGATCAGAACGAATGCGAAGTTTGGAGATGAGGAAGTGAAACGTGCGTTTGTTATACAGCCCTGGAGCAAACTTTTCTGAATCCACACCAGTGGTGTTTCCATCCATTTTTTAAACAGCCACATTAATTTATTTCTCTTATAAACTGTGCAAAATAATCAATATTATTCTGATTCTCGGTACAGCACGATCCATCTTTCTTTGCAAACACGTTAACTAGCATAAAAATACAACTCCTTTATGGGCTATTTGCTAGCAATGAACTTTGATTTATACTTAAGACGGTGTGCCAATACTGACCGGTTATTGCAACTTTCCAGACTCGGTTCTTCTCTTGCAGACCCTTGCTTCTATGGAGAGAAAATAACACAGAAGGAAAAGGCAGAAAAAAAATCATTTGTTAATGCGAATACCCTAAAAATCGGACGCGTTAAGTCGACAACAATGTACCAGTCTCTAATCTATTTCGAAGCGTTTTGATCAAAAATCTAGTTCGCATACTACGTACGTGAATAGTTTGACAAATTTTGATCGGACACAGGTTGAATGGAGAACCTTGTTTCTATAATAGGGGCAGTGCGGCTCTTTAAGTGCAATCTACGGGACGAGCTCCACGTAGCCGTTACCCTCGATCCAGCACGTTTCCATCACGCAATACGTGCCGTTACGTCACTAATGGCAAAGAGGTAAATCAAAACTGACTGCGTTCTCGTAAGCAACAAAGCCTCGAGCATTGTTGGCAATCAGCTAAACACGTCACGTTGTCTCAGTTACACCTATGTTTGCAAACGATGTTGCTTTTTAACGTTTTCTAGGTTAACCAAAATAGCGATCCTATTCAAATGAACGTTGACATCATTTTTTGTTTTTTTTCAATTAACTTAGGAAACAGGTGTTTGCTGCCCTAGGGCACCATCTCATTTCAGTGGCATGTTTGCTTGGCCGCACCCTCTTTTCATGTTTCCACTGTCCGTACAAGACATCCCAATGACATCTCTGACCGCTTATTGGCCTTGCTTGGCTCTTCTAACAACGTCGAAATCTTCCCCTTCTATCAGCACAAGTCCTTGGTGGGTACCCAAACCCTCATCGACAACGCCATTACTCTCTACTTGGTGAGTGGCTGAATCCACGTCAACAGCTAGACTACGTAATAATCAGAATGCCATTATATGTAGCACTGTTAACCACAGTATTTAAACGTTTCGTTCGATGATGTCTGTCTAAGTGTATTGCATCGAACATTCAAGTGCGTTGAACTTGGATTAACGACTAATGCGGACAATTAAGCTTGATGCTTATAACTGATGACGGTTGAGATAAAGGTAAACCTCATTGGCGTTCCGGGAAAATAAGAAAATACAGCCTTGTTCTAAAGTTTAATTTTTTGCGATTGGCACTCGTTAGATAACAAACGTAATTGTTCTGGACGATAAGCATCATTACTTTTCATCACATCCGCGGAATTATTGTTTTATACGTGTAATTTATACGTCAATAAATGTGGTGTTTTATTATTAGTTGTGCTAAGACATTATTTTAGTTTTAAACCCATTGACCCATAGTCCTTTCCGTTTCGTCACACCTCACTTGTCTCACAAAAGAATAACACGAGCGTCGCGCGGTTGTTCACCCAATGATGTGGCTTGTGGAAGGCGTGCGCTCGATTCCATTATATGCGATCAAATGTCATCAAAATAATGTCATAGATTTAGATGCGTATACAGGTTGGCCTTCGTCTTGAACTTCGGCATAGCGAGGCATTCGATTTGAAACACGAAGATGAAGAAATTAAACGTTATGCCCAAAAATGTTAAGAGTCTTGTATGATTTTAAATGGAGAACTCATTAAGTCTAATTCAATTGCTATGTAAAAGGTGCAAAAAACCTTTTTGCGTTTATTGAATGTTGCGGGTAATGCTGACTGGTTTTGATGGAATTAAAGGGCAGGTGTATTGCAATCGATTAACGACTTTAAAAAACCATCGACGGCCGTTGATGCTAGGACAAATGTCCAGTATCGAGAGCAGTCAAGTGTATCAGCCAAATGGAAAAAAAGGAAACTCGTAAAAATGGAACTCAAAGTTAAGTTCTTTTGTTTTAATTTGTTATTCAGGGCAATAATTTTTTAAAATTCTTCCTCTTTAAACGATCATCTCGTTTGTTCAGTCGAGCATTTTATTTACCACGCTGGGTGGTAAGAGGGGCGGAGGCTTTGTATACCTTTGTGCTTTATGTGTGAATAATAGCGTTGGTCAGTCTCGTTGAACTACATACGTAACGAACATTTCACGTTGGCTTCCTCTTCCGAATTTGATGGTCCCTTTTTCACGTACTGACGTTATCCAGCAGATGTTGATCCGTGGGAAAAACGCTTGTTCTTTAGTCCCGTACTTCGGTGAAGCATTCACAAGAAATGTTTTCCAATAACTTTGTCTTGTTGGCCAATTTTCAATAGTTGGAGCAACTTATATTCTCTTATCACTTTGGGGAGGATTTTTGAAATCATTCAAGGTTTGGACATTCAACTGTTACATTATCGTTATACGCCATCACGCTATAAATGCATTTACGGCTTGTATCAAACATTTAAACTTAACTGGAATTCCGTGAGAACTAGACTGGATAGTGCTTTCAGAGTAAGTTCCTTTGATATTCTTGAGAATGGAGAACAAAAATGATCTTGAGCTATCCCGACTGGTCCACTTGCGGCTCTTGAAGCAAGGTATTAGTTCTCAGCAGTTAAATGCACATCGATAGAAAGGGTAATACTCCACAAAGGTTGGCGTTAACCGACGGGTAATGCTCAATGACCCTCATTAACCAATAAATATATAATTTTAAAAGAGGGTCCTTCTCCGAGGAATGTTATCCTTTTGCTCATTCTCGACTGTTAATATCTAAACAAGTCGCCGTATGGGAAATGGATCTGGGAATCTCTCGGGAGGGAGGAGGTGTCGGAGAAAACCGAGAAAAAAAATTGAACGGACGCAGGTGGTTCCAACTCAACTTGTCGGTTGAGGGAGGGAGGGGGGTTCTTAAACATATATTGTTATCAATAAAAAAAAAAGAAAAAAAAGGGGTAGAAGATAAAGAGAAGACGCTGCCGTAGTAGTACGCAGAAGCCGAACATATTCGGTTGAGTTCGGTACTATTATTGTAAATGTTTCTCGTCCATCGTTATCGTTTTTAAAGATTTAGTATAACTTGTAGCTTGACACTATTCGATACGAGCTATCACTGCGCGTGTTTCACAAAAGCCAAAAGCCCAATCGACGGATGAAGGTGGATTCTGAGCACCTGAGAAAATAGAAAAAATATCCAGCATGGGCCACAATCGCCTGTTTAGTGTGCTACTCATTTTGGCTATCGCCTACCAAGTCAGTCTGGTCTCTTGCCGCATCTACCAAACCATCGACGCCATCATCGTTGAAGGTATTACAAAACTTCCATTTAAATTCTATACCTTTAACTGTGACATACTGAACTGTACCTTAACCGTATTGAATTGCGTCGTGTTAAAACAATCTAGGGAGTTACGGCATACATTCTAGAGTGCAAAAAAAACAAAACAAAGAATAGCATTGCATAGCTTGCAAAGGCGAGGCAGAAAGGATTATGCACATTCTTTCTATGGATTGCAAATGGTTTTACATTAAGTTTGTGATGCGCTAGGTTAGTGACTGTGCCATTGTTTACCTAAACACAGTTACGTTGGGGAAAACCCTTTGGGTGAATCATGTAATAAAATTTTGGTTAACAGTTAGGTTTGCAAATCAACTGTGGTTTGGGGGCGATTGGACAGCGGTCTATTCCAGATTTTTTCTCGTGATTGTATTCGTGTTTTTCCTTATTGGCTTTCTGTCTTCCTCGGCAACTGGAGTGAGAATCTCCGAGCGTGTGAAACAAAGTGTCACCGCGTTTACAGTAAACATAGCTTCAAGAGGTCATCGGCCGATTAAAAGACATTTCATTCAGCAACCAACAAGTTGCACAAGTGCGGGACAGATGGGGTTTGTAAACGAACGGTACAAAATCACGCAAAGTGTTGTCAGGAACGAACGAAGCACCGCAACGTTACACAACACAGAAGGGCATCAATCCGATTACCTTAACTATCCTCCATTATCTTACAAGACCACACCCTAATTCAAAAGCAAAGTTAAACATGAAAACTATTGTTAATTTTGCATCTTAGCAAATTCATCTTTTCGTTTTTCCATCAGATGTTAGGGGATAACCAACAGCGTTGATTAGACTGCAATTGTTATAGGTTAACATAAGATTTTTCCCAGTTACTTATTTGTATCCATTAGTAGAACGTTTTTGCGATTGGGAATTTCGTGCACGTTCGGCGCTAGTGCCGATAACACAATAACAATCAGATTTGACTTGTAATTGTATGTTTTCCGGTTAGTTATAGCTCGTCACACGCACAAATCGCACGAATATTTTTTTGATACACGGTTAACGTGGCCAACACCTTAACCTTGGCAGTGAACGTATACATTGTGTCTCGGTTCTGCTGGTACCCAACGAAGCATCGCGATTCTCCTTCACGTTGGCATGTTTTCTAATGGACACATATAGGAGTCTATTAAGAAACACTAAAAGAAATCTAATGTATGCAAACAAGTAAGCATATATGCGTGAACACGAAAGGACGTTAAATGAACAAAAAACTACTTGGGTACATTTAAGACCAAAATTTCCCAAAAAAAACAAGTTTGCTATCGCCACTTGGGGGGGTTAAAAAAGACAGTAGTTTTGTTACCAGCGATATCTAAACGTTGACTTAAACTGTAAGGTCATATAGAAGTGTTTTGCGGGAAAGGAGTTTCAAAGAGGGAGTGAATAGTCCATCTAAGGCTTTGCATGTATATATCTTTTTTGCTGCTGTCACGGATTTAGTGCGATTTGCAACCATATTCGTATTTCTTTTGACTTTGCTATCCGACATCTCATTCAATTATACATCCATTTTTGAAAAACACTAGACTTGATAAGCGGTATAGCAACAAGTTTTCTATGTACTTTTATTGTACATTTCTTATTCCGAAATGAAAACAATGGACGAACTCTATTCGTCGTCCATTCTTATGAATATTGCGCTGATTCAATACATAATCTTAAATGATAATCTTTATCTTATACTTGTAGCTGATGACGTTCCGGATCGTGTAGTGCGATCGGCCGTCTACGACAATGAAGAAACAGAGGCCGTGTATCAATACCCTCCGCCCGATCAGCTCGCTCTGCCCAGCAACACTTGGCTGGAAGGGCGGTCCTGCTGGACTGTTGATGGCACTTTGGGTACCTGTGGCTCCATCCAGGATTGCTACCCAAACATTAGGCTGCACGGATCGAGCGTAGCTGAGAAATGGATCATAGATGCCCGGGGTAGTTGCAGCTATTCCAAAACGAATGGCAAACAGGTAATTTTCATTAGAAAAAACCCATGCAAATTTCATATGTAAAATACTGAAAAATTCGGCCGTTTATGCACGGAATGAAAATCGTTACAGTTTTATGGGCTGTGCTGCGCAAGACAAACCACAACGACCAACACTACCGTGTCGATTTCGACGATCCCAGTTGTGGACGTCGATCCGATCACCGGTTTGCCCGTTGGCACATTCCCGTGGTGGGAGTATTTCCCTTACAATCCGCTAACGACGACCACGCCGAAACCCAGCACGACGACCACGCCCACCACGACGACAACCAAAGCGCCTTACTCGGATATCTCTTTGCTTTGCGGTACAGATGGCATTCCAACTGTTCCCATCGATCCATTAACTGGTCAACCGGATCCTACCTTCCCTTGGTGGTTGTGCTTTCCTTATTGGCAGAAAACTACGACGACTTCAACGACGACCACCACTACAACAACAACGACGACTCGACCTACAACAACAACGACGACTCCAACAACAACTACTACTCCCACCACAACCACCACTCCTACCACAACCACAACGCCCACTACGACAACTACGCCTACCACGACAACAACAACGCCGACTACAACAACAACTCCTACGACAACAACCACTCCTACAACCACCACAACGCCGACTACAACAACAACGACTGAGCCCACCACCACAACTACCGAGCCTACCACCACAACAACCGAGCCTACCACCACAACCACCGAACCGACTACGACTACCACCGAGCCCCCCACTACAACCACTGAACCAACCACAACTACCACCGAGCCCCCTACAACTACAACAGAACCGCCTATCACTGAGCCGCCTACAACAACCGCTGTACCCACCACGACAGAAGCTACCACTACCACTAGCGAAGCGACTACCACAGTAGCCATGACTACACAGGCTGAACCCACTACCACCACTGAACTTCCTACCACCACCATGGAACCTGTCACTACAACGACGGAGGCCATCACGACAACTACGGAGGCCGCCACCACTGCGATGCCTGCCATTACAACAGCTATTCCAACAACAATCAGCGAATCCCCACCAACTATGACCGCAGTCCCTACCACAACAACAGCTAAACCAGTGTCGATAAACGCAGAGGGTTGCGGCGTTGGACCTTACAGATCGGGGTCGTACGACGAGCAAGAACGCATCATCGGTGGAACGGATGCCATCAAGAATTCGTGGCCATTCGCTGTAAGTTTTAATGACCATTTGGTCTTTTATATTGCATTCCTTCTGTCTTTCTAATTAATTGGTTTTTATTGCCCATCAGGTGGCTATTTTGAATAATGGAAAGCAATTCTGTGGCGGTTCTCTCATCGATCCACTTCACATTTTAACAGCGGCCCATTGTGTGGCCCAGTAAGTCCTCCGAATTTCATTAATTTGAAATCTCACGTATTTAAACATTTCACTTTGTTGAATCGATCCAGTTTGTCTTCATGGGACATTCCCCGATTAGAAGTTGTGCTGGGAATGCACGTCCTGAAGCCCAGCATTGATCCCGAGGCATTGAGGAAGAAAGTCAAACGAGTGACCCGCCACAAAGGATTCGATTCAAAGACGTTGGCAAGTTGCCCATTTCAATTCGAACTAATTTTTTGCTCCCAATTCACCATTTGAATTGAAAAAACTGGTTTGACAGTATAATGATATCGCAATCATCACGCTGATCTCGCCTGTGACGTACGGACCGACTATCTCGCCCATCTGTTTGCCCACCACGACGTTCTCTACGACGTACGCCGGAAAGGAAGCCGTTGTTGTTGGATGGGGTTCACTCAAAGAAGGTATTGGTCTGTTGCACAAGAGTTCCAGAGGACACCAACTGTAAAAAAATATTTCTACTATTCTCAAGGTGGCATACAACCAAACGTTTTGCAGCAAGTAACCGTCCGGATCAAGACGAACGCCCAATGCAAAAAGGACTATGGAACAGATGCACCGGGAGGCATCGCTAATCACATGCTCTGTGCTGGAACGGCTGGCAAAGACGCGTGCAGTGTAAGAGCACGTTTTATAAGACTAACTGGAACGTTTATACAATGTGATTGATTTATCCAGGGTGATAGCGGAGGTCCTCTAGTCATCCAGGCGGCTCGTGGCGCTCCCTGGGTCCAGGCCGGCATCGTCAGCTGGGGAATTGGTAATCAATTTCTATGTTATAAATTAAAAATGACGTTTGAAATTGTTATTATTAAATGTTTATGTCATAAAAAAGGGTGCGGCCAAGCCCAATATCCAGGAGTGTACACACGGACGGCTTCTTTCATGAACTGGATCAGAACGAATGCGCAGTTTGGAGATGAGGAAGTGAAACGCGCGTCTGTTATACAGCCCTGGAGCAAACTTTTCTGAATCCACACCAGCAGTTTTTAAATCCATTTTTTAAACAGCCCATTAATTTATTTATCTTATAAACTGGTAAAGTAATCATTATTATTCTGAATCTCGGTACAGCACGATCCATCTTTCTTTGCAAACAGGTTAACTAACATAAAAATACAACTCGTTCAAGGGCTAACAACAATTACAGGACATTTGAAATTACTTATGTATTTGCTAGCAATGAACTTTGATTTATACTTAAGACGGTGTGCTAATGCTGACCGGTTATTTCCACTTTCCAGACTCGGTTCTTCTCTTGCAGATCCTTGTTTCTATGGAGAGAAAATAACGCAGAAGGAAAAGACAGAAAGAAAAATCATTTGTTTATGCAAAGTGAATGCGAATACTCTAAAAAGGGGAGGCATTAAGTCGACAACGATGTCCGAGTCTCTGATCTACTTAATCAAAAATCTAGTTCGCATACGTACGTGAATAGTTTGACGAATTTTGATCGGACACTTCAGGTTGAATGGAGAACCTTGTTTCTATAACTGGGACAGGGTCTAAACCAAGCCACAAGCGATTTAACAGAGTTCCTTTCGCAAAGGCAAAAAAACAAGTTCTTTTTTTTTTCACGAAAGGTATTTATGCTCCTGGAATTTCCCGGGGTTTCTGTACGCTTCCAGGCTTCCTCACTGATCTGAAATCATTGGCCTTGTCATTCATGTCGTGTTTCTTGTTGGCTGTAGACAAGAGAGTTGGCAGTGATTTCCCCATGTCGGTTGGGTTACATTCTGTCTGTGAAAGGTCAGTGAATGTAATAACAGTTAAATGTACGCGATATGAAACGCAAAACCGACAAACCTTTGAAAAATGAAACGATAAAGTTGTGATTAGGAATAATTGGTTCTCATGTTTACGTCGCTCTTTTAAGATCGAAAGAGAGCAATGCCTTTAAAATTAATGAATCACGTAGACGTCTAAATGACCTGCAAAGCTTTTCACACAAATGCAAAATGCGATCCAAGTTTGGCGTTGGTGTTCTAAATAAACACGAGTTGACAGCTTCTCCCATCATATAGAATTTCTTTTGTTCTCTAGGATACAAAATGTAAGGTCTCCTTGTCTCATAAATTTATGCGGCGTGTTGGCATGAAAGAACGGGGCTCCTTTCATAGCAGTAAACAGCCCGGCAGATAACTATAAAAATGCAAAAAAAAGGAGAAATATAAAGCAAACACATGAGCGAAAAAAAAAGAAAAAGAATTAAAAAAAAAAAAAAAAACAGAAACCAGTGGCCAACTTTTAAAATGAATATAGTCGTCCCTATTGGGAAGAACTGGTTGCAGGCCAACTGGAATACCAAAACGAAGAGGATGCGAACAAGCATTGGGGTTTAGTTGCTCTCCGCTGGAACGAACTGCTAGTTGCTTCGCATCGACAGTGTGCGTCTCTATAACTGATTGGCTTGTATAATCAATTAATTCCATTCCTCCCGTTTATTTGCACCTGCTTATACTGGGCATTCCTTCCAATTGAATTAAAATTGACATTAACTGTGGATTGTCAGTGACGTGGTGTTTTTCGTGATTGATTGTTCGAGCATTCCGATCTCTTACAAGGAGGGAATCTCATCTATTTCTAACAAGTGTCGCTGATGAAAATGAGCAAGACAGTCGTCACCCTTTTGGCCGTCGCGTTCTGTTCCAGCGGATTGGTTTCTTCTCGCATTCACCAGAGAGCCGATTCCATCGTCATCGAAGGTGCAGTTCAATTTCTTTTAATAAGCTATTTGTTTTTCACAACAATGTGCATTGAAGCACACCTGGAACGTATAAAAAAACAAACAAATGTCATCAACCGTCGCCAACCTTTACATAACCTTGCAATACAACAAATACTGATTTTTAAAACACTTGAAAAACAAAACAAAGTACAGACTTGTTTACGTTTCGAACAAAGTTTTTGGCAAGCGCGTGCGCTTCCCATTCTATAGCGGGACAATGGCCAACATAACAAAGGAGGTCACGCAGAAGAAAAACAAAATTCAGACAAATAAAAATTTTAAAAACCTGCTTCTTTTAAATTTGTCAGTAAAAGGCGAAGATGCTGTTCAACTTGGTTATTGAACCCGTTTCATTTCTCGAAATAAATGAGCTCTCATAATCTGAGGATGATGATCAATATATTATTCACGATTCCCGACATGGATATCGTATACACGTATCAGTTGACATCTTAGTTTTCGCAAAAAATTTTTATCTACACATTCAAGCTCGTTAACATAATAATCATTCGTTATTTCATACATTGTTGTAGTCGAGCCGGAAGCAGCTGGACGAAAAGAACGTTATCCGAGCACAGTCGGAAAACCGTGGCTACCATTTTTGATTCCTGCTTGGGATGCAGATCTTTTAAAGAAGGCCATGAAGTACAAATATCCTCACGTACCAGCCAACACGTACCTGATAACAGAGAAACCCAACGAATGCTGGATGTCGGACGGGACCTATGGCGTTTGCAGTTCGGCCCTTTCGTGCAATCTACAGGACAAATTCCACGAAGCCCGTTACCCTCGATCTAGCACGTTTCCATCTCGCAATACGTGCCGTTACGTCACTAATGGCAAAGAGGTAAATCAAAACTGATTGCGTTCTCGTAAGCAACAAAGCCTCGAGCATTGTTGGCAATCAGCTAAACACGTCACGTTGTCTCAGTTATACCGATGTTTGCAAACGATGTTGCTTTTTAACGTTTTCTAGGTTAACCAAAATAGCGATCCTATTCAAATGAACGTTGACATCATTTTTTGTTTTTTCAATTAACTTAGGAAACAGGTGTTTGCTGCCCAAGGGCACCATCTCATTTCGGTGGCATGTTTGCTTGGCCGCACCCTCTTTTCATGTTTCCACTGTCCGTACAAGACATCCCAATGACATCTCTAACCGCATATTGGCCTTGGTTGGCTCCTCTAACAACGTCGACATCTTCCCCTTCTATCGGCACAAGTCCCTGGTGGGTACCTGATGCTTCATCGACGACGGCCTCGCCATCTAGCACAACGAGCCCCTGGTGGGTACCGGACAATTCGACCACCACGAGTCCTTGGTGGGTACCCGAACCCTCATCAACAACGCAAAAACCCTCTACTTGGTGGGTGGCTGAATCCACGTCAACGACTACGTCCCTTCCCACCACGACCAGTCCCTGGTGGACCCCGGAGGTCACGTCAACGATAGCGTCTACCACGACTCCTCCTGCTTGGACAACTGGAACGCCGTCTACAACAACGACATCCCCTAGTACGACTAAGCCCAGCACGACGAGCTCTTGGGTTGCCGAAACATCGACGACAACGACATCACGGCCAACTACGACGAGCCCGTGGTGGGTTCCAGATGCTTCATCGACATTGAAAGTGCCGGATGTTACAAGTACAC
The DNA here is from genome assembly GCA_013167095.2 of Daphnia sinensis. Taxonomy (NCBI): domain Eukaryota; kingdom Metazoa; phylum Arthropoda; class Branchiopoda; order Diplostraca; family Daphniidae; genus Daphnia; species Daphnia sinensis. The sequence goes on along the minus strand of CM023195.1, from coordinate 1,442,216 downwards.
ATACAGTGACGGAATACAGTACGGTTGCCATGACTACTGTTAGTCAAAGCTCAGGGGGTAGTTGTGGTCGTGGACCTTTCAAACTGATCGATTGGCCAAGAATCATCGGTGGAACGACATCAGCCAAAAATGCATGGCCTTTTACTGTGAGTTGATTTTCACCTTCTTCTCCATTCAAATCCATTCAAATGATTACGTTTAATTTCAATACCACTATTGTTGTTTGGATAGGTTTCCTTGATGTCCAATGGCCGCCATTTCTGTGGCGGTTCGTTGCTGGACGAACTCCACATCTTAACAGCAGCTCACTGCGTAGCACCGTGAGTCGTATATTCGTTCACATATTATTGTGATAAAACATAACTGTCGAAAAATAATTCTCATTTAAATATTGACGCAGGATTCCAACGGAAGAACTGACCCATGTGGAAGTCATCTTAGGTTTGCACACCCTGAAACCGATGGACCAGCAAGTCGTGCGCCGGAAGCTGAAACGCGTCGTGCGGCACAAAGCTTACAATTCAGCTAACTTCGTAAGTCACCTCGTGATTTTATGATGAAATTATACAACACGATTGAAAATTTGATTTTTCTTCTTCTAGTACAACGACATCGCCATATTGAAAATGGATTCACCGGTCGAATTCAGCGATACCATTTCGCCCGTCTGTTTACCATCTTTCGGCACGGCCGATCTCTATGTTGATAAAGCAGCTGTCGTTGTCGGTTGGGGAGCATTGCAGGAAGGTGTGTAATCTTTTCACGTAGCTAAATAGAAGAATAGAAAATGTCATTTTTAATGTTTGACATGTGTAAATAGATGGTAAATTGCTGCCCACGTCGTTGCAACAAGTGACGGTTCAAGTGCAAACGAACGCCGAGTGTCAAAAAAGCTACGGTACCGAAGCTCCGGGTGGAATCCTCGATAACATGCTGTGCGCCGCCAGTCCTCATAAAGACTCTTGCATGGTTCGTTTATCTGTCTTTCTTCTAGAACCATTTTTGAGATGAATTGGCGATTGATGTTGTATCTTTATCATGAAGGGTGACAGTGGTGGTCCTTTAGTTGTTCAAGCGGCTCCAGGATCTCCCTGGATTCAAGTCGGCATCGTCAGTTGGGGAATAGGTAAAATGTTATTCAAAAATGCTATTTGGCTTTCGTTTTAAAACGTGGCGTTTATTGGATTATTGCAGGATGCGGACGAGACACGTTTCCGGGCGTGTACGTCAGGACAACATCTTTTATGGACTGGATAAAGAAGAATTTATACTGAAAGACAAAGAGACACTCTTCTTTAAACGTTGAAAAAAGGAGGGACAATGGATGTCCGTCTCATCGGATATTATGTAGACTATACAATAAGTTAACGCCTCAAAATGTGTGGCGATATCGTTGATTTTGGAAGCTCGGAACCAATCCGAGTAATTCATCGTTTTCTTATTTAAATGGGTCGAATGTTTGTTGATATTTTATGAAAACTTTAATTACATAACCTTAACCAAGATTGCTACGTAACCTAAGTTTACTCTCGTTATTCCTAGTTGATTGAAAACGATACTGATGTGATAACTCCGTGACGTACTCGCTCCCGTGCGTGACTCAAAACTAAATTTTGAACGATAGCGTGTGCAAGTGCGCATTCGCAGACGGTGTGTACTATTTATCATACTTTGCAACTCATCTGATTATTTTAGCAACTATATAGAAAACGACTGCCGGCATCCTTATCTTAGCCTTGTTATTGTTTAACGGCCTCGCATTCACGCGTTCATGTTTTCAAAAAGCTTAGAATTTTGTTTGCAAAGTACTTTGCTGACTTAACCTTTCCTAGTAGAGAACAAAGAACAGTACGCAAACAGAATGACAAATCAAGCCCGCAAAATGATTTATAATTGCCAATTTGCAGCTACGCCTTTTAAATGACAGCGTTGCGCTTCGAACTGGTTTTGCCATCGCTTTCGTCAAAAATAAAAGATTGCGGATTATCAAAGAACGTGACAAGTTTCTATTCGTCGTTCGTTTTCTTTCGGCAATAGAAAAAAATTTCAAAAACGAGATGCAGAAATCGATTGTATGCGTGGATTATGTGCGGGAATTCCGCGGACCCATGAAAAACCCAAACAAAATTCAGATGTTAAAAATGAAATAGTGGGTTAAAGCGATTGGTTCTTCATGATTCAGATAGGAAATTGAACGAGGATCACGAATATCAATTTCATTTTTTTCGTAGTGATGGCACTTTTAACTCTTCAGTTATTCAAATTCAGAGTCGTTATTAGCCTGCGAACCCGGACATGCTTGACAAACTACGCCAACTGGCGTGAAACAGATCGCCGATAGTAACACACACAATATAAGCGGAAACATTTATGTAACCAATTTTTTTTTGGGGGGGGGGGTTTGTTTTGTTTGTTTTTGAATAGAAAGTCACACTACATTACCGGTTTGCTGCGACAACAATCTCAGTTGCTACACTTGAGAAAAACCCTGGTAAGTTATACACGAAATTAACTTTTAACACACACACACACACACACACACACAAAAAGAGCTACACCCGGGCATTTCATCATTCGTGTTGTCGAAATCCTATGGGCAATACCGTTATGCATTTTTGTTTTTATTCTATTACTTCTTCCGGATTTCCGAAGAGGTTGCGGGGTTCGTTCCCATCACGATATGAAATTTCGTGCTGTGTTGTACAAACAATCATACACAAAATTTTCAACAAAAATCAAGTAAATCAGCATTGGTTCGTATAATACTGAAATATTCTAAAATACTATTGGGAAACACTTTCCCAATTGACGTGCTGGCTGCCGGGAATTTCAAAAGTTACACAAACAAGTACAAGTAGTCCCATACCGGAACCATTGCGCTTCCGTCAAAACGAAAGAGAAGTGCCACAACAAAAAGAACACCACGAATAAAGAACCAAAATACATCTCGTTGTTGCTCAATCCTAAAGGGGAACTGGCGGATTGCGGGCTTAAAAAAAGCAAAAAAAAAAAAAAAAACAGAGATGATGTAGGAGGAGGAGCAGAAGACATTCCCCGTCAGCGATATAGAGAGACTAGTGGCGCCGCTATCGCCTTTAAAAGCCTTGCGAGTTAACGACGCCATCGGACACGTAGCAGCGCACTTTTCAAGAGTTGGTCCCTGGCGTTGATTCCGCCCTTCCATCTTCCAAGATTTATTACCCGTTTACGTGCTTCTAATTACCCCCTCCCCCCTTTTTTTTCCGCCTCCTTCGACAGCCGACCTACGAGTTAGAGAGAAACTTAGTGGGCCGGCGCTGTTTCATTGATAGTTTTTTTTCCCTTGCGTAAATCATCCGCTTTCGTGCAAAAGTGAAAACTCTTATTCAATCAATTCAAACATAACAACCATGAAGTACTGTGTTTACGGCGTGCTGTTTCTTATGGCCGCTCTGCGAGTCCAAGCACGAATTTACGAGACATCGGATGCCGTCGTCACCGAAGGTACGTGCACACGTTTTTGATTTATGCTAATAGCTGAACGTTCACGAATGTCAGCCGATACATATCCCGCAGTTAAGAAGGAAAGACTTCGTTACGTTCCATATCGCCACTTCAACTCATAGTTCAATGACCTAAACTAGACGACTTTTCAGACTGTACTTTGTGCGTATGCAAAGAAGGCAAACATCTGCAAGGCGAAACGGCCACTTGCAGAGCGAAGTTATAAGAAAAATGTATGGTCTTCTTCAATAGCCAACAATCAGCGAGCTCACCTTTCCCCTGTCAGATGGTGCGTGTTTGATATAGGATATTTAAAACGAAAAACGGACCAACTAACAAAATAAAACTCGTTCTGTTAATTATTCGGGGATGCAATCATATCGCTATAAAATAAGGCAATGTCCAGTCGTTTGGATGAACTTTTCGAGCATGAAACGATTGAAAATTAGCATTACCTTTTGATTCAACTAGTATAGCAAATCTGGTTTTTTGTGTTACAAAAGAAAAAAAAAAAGCGAAACGAAATCAATTAAATAAGCAAGAGAGAGATAGAAAAAAAAAAGCATTTACCTTCAAGTAGCCCGTTACAAGGTGCATTCAAGGTTATGAGGGCTTCGCTATATTTTGCTATAGATGCACGTGTGAATTGTATACCGATGCTCGTCCGTGCAGGACAAAGGCGTGGTCTTATCCGCTCACCTTAACCTTGACAGCGAAAAAAATAAAATAAAAAAAATAAAAACGGGCTCGAAAGAATCAAGAAAAAAGAAAAAAAAAACGAGATTCTTCTTCTTTTCTCGTCTTTCGTACGTGTAAAGAAACAACCTTCGCAACGGAAGGTGGATGGACTCTCGTCTGCATATGGATATGGAACAACACATCTTTTTATTTCAAAGCATTTTAAACGCCATGAATCAACGAGAAAAGAAAAAGCGATACCCGCGTATCTAAAGAGCGGAAAATTGCGAGCCTCCGGGTTATGTTGCTCGTTGTCATCGTGAAACAACTGAAGGTCGATTTCCAAAATAAATATCAAAAGACTTGGATGGTCTTCAGACCGAAACTGATAGCTTTTAAAAACATGTGCGTGCTGCATTCTCGTTGCACGGGTTGGCTAGCCATTGGCTATATCACCAGAGTCCAGTTGGACAAGTTGAAGATGATGGTGAATGTGAATATACATGCAATTGCGTTGCCATAGCGAGATGTTCCCCCAGCCAATGTGTGTAATCTGATGGCCCCAGGTGAGGGCGTGGATGAATTGGCAATTCACTTAGCTTTTTTCCTTCTCGCCAGCATGTTACTCAAGTTGCCCCCATGTGAAGCATATATCTGTGAACATACCGATCGATTGCAAGGAATGCAATCAAGAAACACAATCCTCTATCGCAAAGTACTGGACAGTATAATACAGGTGGAAAGCTATAAATTGTAATGTTGAATTGAAAAGGATTAGAAGTGAATGTGTTGAGAATCCATTAGGAAAAGAAAACAAAATATTTGAAATCAAAGCATTGCTTTACAGTTGAAGATATCAAGGAGAGCGTGAAAGGACGATCGATGGATAACAGTGACGTGGTCAAGTCCCAGCCAGCGGACGAACCAGTTTTCGGCAGATCGCGCAAGTTCGTTCCGATGTTGCCTAGTGGAACGTTCTTGCTGTCGGACAGCACTTGCTGGACACCAGACGGCAGATTTGGCACCTGCAGTTCCGTCCGTTCGTGCGACCCAAACGTCAAAGTACGTCCATCGCAAAATGATGTGGATTCCGTAATAACCAGCCTTCGCAGCACTTGCTACTATTCCGAACCAGACGGCCGACAGGTTCGAACAAAAGATTTTGATCTTAATCAAACGTGTTCGATTACAATCTATTTTAATTTCGCAGGTGTCCGGAGTATGCTGCGCTATCAAACAAGCCCCACCGTTCGGCATGTACGGCCCTCCGTTCGGTTCATTTAGCGGTTCTTTCGGCTTCCCAGCAAACCCTTGGTGGCCGCCTTACTTCCCCTTCGGTGCTCCATCGTTTCCGGCTGTTGGGACCGGACCTTCTTTCACACATTCTACGACAACTTCACGACCCAGTACTACTAGCCCGTGGTGGGTCCCCGATCCAACGACTACGACTTCAAAACCAGGTACGACGAGTCCGTGGTGGGTCCCTGACCAATGGACCACAACATCCCCGGCCAGCGTTACGACCTCAACCGCCAGTCCCAGCACTACCAGCCCTTGGTGGGTACCGGAAAGCACGACATCTACAACACCGAAACCTAGTACTACATCCACGACATCGAAACCGATCGTTCAACCGGTTGTGGCTGCGGAAGCGGGCACGGGGAGCTGCGGAAGAGGACCGAAGAAAACGCTGAGCCTTGACGAGCAGAGACGCATCGTTGGTGGAACGACTGCGCTGAGGAACTCATGGCCCTTTATTGTAAGTGGAATTGATACATATTTTAAAAAAGAAGTTAAAGTTAACTGTTATGTTCTTACCAGGTTGCATTGTTTAGCCGGGGACGTCATTTTTGCGGAGGTTCTTTGATAGACGCGTCCCACATTTTGACCGCTGCGCATTGCGTTGCTCAGTAAGCTATGAATTTGAATATTTTTTTTTGCAAATGAATTTGCGATTTAATATGGATGTTAAAATGGTGTGCAGCATGTCGTCGACGGACATCTCACGCTTGGAAGTAGCGCTGGGCATGCACACCCTTAAACCATACGATACCCAAGCGTTGCGGAAGAGGGTCCGCCGAGTCGTCCGGCACAAGGGCTTCGATCCCGTTACGCTGGTTAGTTGAATGAAATTAAGATTTGATAATCGATGCAATAACAATGATAATACTAAATTTTTTTTTCTTTCCAAGTACAACGATGTTGCCATTTTGACGTTGGATTCTCCAGTGACGTTCTCCGACGCCATTTCTCCGGTGTGTTTGCCACCGATCGGAACCACTGATCAGTATGTTAGTAAGGAATCTACCGTCGTCGGATGGGGAGCCTTGAAAGAAGGTATACAAATGACCAATAATTGTTAATCCATTCTAAAATGTTATGGGTCTTTGAAAGGTGGCCGCCAGCCGGAATCGTTGCAACAAGTGACCGTTCAAATTCAATCCAATGCTGAATGCAAAAGGAACTACGGAAAAGACGCACCAGGAGGAATCGTGGATCACATGATTTGCGCCGCTTATCCCGGAAGAGATTCGTGCAGCGTAAAGAGCGATTCATCACTGATTTATCTGTGACAGTTAAAATCGTTTTATTTTTCGTTTTAGGGGGACAGTGGAGGTCCGATGGTGACGCAAGAGTCTCCCAACTCACCTTGGGTACAAGCTGGTATTGTAAGCTGGGGAATCGGTAAGAACAATTTGCATATACCTTAAAGATAGCACTAGTAAAAGTGATTAGAAACGAACCACGCAATATTGAAGCCTTAATCAGTGGAATTAGCAATCAAAGAGTAAAATTCAATCATTTGTTTATCTTTTTACCACGTAGGTTGCGGAAAGCCTCCTTATCCAGGTAACATCAGATCATAAGGACAACGGCATAAATTTCTTTTACTAATTTTTTAACAATCAATTTTTATAGGAGTTTACAGTCGCGTTACATCGTTCTTGGAATGGATCAAGAAAAACACGGAATAATTCTAGCCACTTGCGGGGAAAAGAAAATTCACCATCGAATATGTACGCGCTGCCATGACGTACATAAAATTCAACTGCTTACATCAAAACGGTCAAAGGGGGAGGGAGACAATGACCCAATTTTTTAAAACTTCCATTTAGGAGTGTTTTGTTTTCAAATCTAAAAAAAAAAAAAATAATTTCTCTATCTGCTGAGATCATCTTTTATCTTTTCTTCTTATGAAATGGAACGTGACGGTTTGTTTTGTTTTGTTTTATTCGGTTGAAATTTTGTTTTTTTTTCATAGAGTATTTTCAAGATTAAAAGACAAGATTCAAAACTGAGTGCTTCGTCAACATTTCACTTGTCCTAATAATGGGAATTCATTTAGAAAGAATGTAACAACTATAAATGTGTGACGGGATATCTCCGAATCGTCTTCATTATGCAACAAGCCGTTTTCAGATGAAAAAGTACAATAAAGGTGTCAAGTGTTTTTGCGCTAAAATTTTAATTCAACCTGCAATCTCAAAAGTGATTGCAATTTGTATAAATGCTGAACATGTTAGAAAATATCTCGTTATACATTACGATCTAGTTTTTACCCATAAATTCACTGAAATAAGGCTATACATCAAATTTCTCTAAAGCGCCTTTCAAGCATTAGTTTATGACGTAACGTTGTGTGTGTATACATGGTTTAATTGAAAAAATGCCATATCACCGCAGTCAAGCCTGTTCGTTTTCTCTTTAATGGACCCCATACGGAGAGGTTTGAGGCATCACAGATGCTGACGTATGTAGAGATGCGTAGTGGGTAATTGGGCATCGTTGGAAAGTTCTTTCACTTGTGCCTACACCGTACGTATACGCTCTCTCCTGTTTGACAAAGGGAACTAAACAGGTGGGCTTTGAATTCCGCTTTGATGCATCGAAGTACGGGCCTTCTCTTCATTTGCTTTTACTTTGCGTCCACTTCACTTTCAATAACACGTATACACAGCCGCTCTTTCGTTTCTCTTTTCTGTTCTGAATTATTATGTACAGGAGATATTCGTGAAAATGAAAACGATCGTTAAAGGCAAATGTTAAGGCAGATGTGCTGCTGTTCCTTGCTCAGCTTTTGGCTGATTTATTTTGAATGTATTAACCATCTCTTGTTTAATGGCATGTGTTTTCCTTTACAACGATTATTGTCTTTGCCTGCCCACTCGTCATTCGAATAAAACTTACGTAGTAGTAGTCAAATAACTGAATAATTATCTGGTTGTCCCGCATCATAACCACAAGCTTGCGGATCAGTCCATGCAGATCATCCCGTTAACATGTGGCGTATATACGTCCGCCGGCCGTGCAATCATACAGCCATGTAATTGTTATCAGATCATCTTCTATCAAACGCCAAGGTCAAGAAATTCAAAACAGATCGTCTGCCGATTTTGCCCGGCACTGTGATTCCGTTCTCCTACATGTTTGTACCGAAGCTACAAAAACAAATGATTTTGCAATACAAGTTAAATTTCCTATAAAATGACTTTGGCAAACATCGTTTATTACTTTCGTGAATAATAATGAATTCGCATGCTATTTGCCTAGTAACACTAAAGTTCAACGCAGTTCTCGTGTTATTCCTTTTATAGCGGTGAAACTTGAAGAGTTGATGGCACACATGCTTGTGTGATAACAAATCCGCAATATTACGGTGAGCTGCTGCTGTCAGCTGCTGCGGCGCATCTGTTGTCTGAAATGCAAGGATCTATCTTCGCTTTTAGCCGTGCCACTGACAAAAGAATATTTATACGCCATCCTATACAACAGTCACCGGTGGCAAAAATTGGATGCGCAGTGAACAATATAACGGTTTTCCGGAGTTCTTTCATTTCTGAATAACACGGAGATGGTTATTTTTGTTCTCCGGTGAACTACATCCACAACATTCTTTATTCCGTTTACGTCATTCTCTGTCATTATGTCTGGTCTACACGAAATGATGCTTCAACCTTGATGCAAGATCCATATAACTAAATTTCTGGTGCGGATTGAAAACGTACAATCAAGCAGAACTGTAAATTTGATTGGCCATTCGATCCTGACCCCGGAGATAGCTACATTGTTTTTAAAAAATTAAGAACATAAGGGAACACGGTAAGTATATGTGTTTAATAATAGACTGAAAGTTAGCAATAGAAATTCCAGTTTTTGATTCAATTAGTGCTCGACGAACTGGAACATCGAACAATGAACAGTTGTACATATATGGCATTCTCCCCGCTGTCCCGAAAACTGCGTCTAATGCACTTTAGCCTGCTTTAGTTGCCACCGTAATATAGTTGGCAGACAATTAAAGAAGCTAGTTTTTAGCTCGCTCAGTCAGCCATATCCGGAAGACGTTAGCCCACATTGGGTTTTCAATTCAACTGGGTAGAAAATGTTATATTCCTCAGCATGTTTTTACGATGGCGCCCAAAGGAAGCTCTTCCGTTGTTTTTTTTTCTAAACCTCCATCTCCTGCAATAAAATTCATTGACTTTTGTCAGTTTTTATTGGAGATTAGTGTCCCCCTGGAAAAGAAAACTAACGGGCCCTGGATTATATATACGGACGAAACACAAAACTATTGGCACATCGAATTATGTCTTCATCATCATTGTGTGTGTGCCGTTTGTTTGGACTCGTCCAAAACATTAATTTGTCGTTAAACTCGGAATATGTTTCTTTCACGTTCGGCTAAATAAGAAATTAAAGAAAAAGTATATATTTTTTTTCCGGTCCAGTGACCGATTGAACTGAATATACGTTTAATCTTTCTAGCGCTGCACTAAAGATTATAAGTCTTATGATTTCTTGATACGACGAGTTTTTGTTTCTACTTTGCGCTGATCGCTTTGTTGGTTAAAAGTCGACATCTTTCTTTATTCTTTTCCAGTACATAATTCATTTTTGAAAAATGTTCCTTCTCTCAGGGACAATACATCCTGCGCCATTCGCGTTTCAAAACGCAGCTGGAATCGTTCCATAACTATACCAGAAAAAAGAAAAAGAGACAGCCAGCAAAATGGAATAGCAGTGAAAAATGGAAGATGAAAACTCTCGTTAATTAATTAAAGAAGAGTGTGTGACGTGCGATGCGGGTGGTTTTTTTTTGCGGCCAACATATTCAATGACCGGCTCAGACTGCTGATGAGTCCACGCCTTTTTCTCGCCTTCGAGCGTCATCATGACCGGACCACTTGCAAAAGGTAAGTCCCGCGTGACTTGCTAACCTACATCGTCCCGGTTTCACTATGCGGCCAGCACCGGACACGGGGCTTCTATCCACTTTAATTTGCGCTGTTGATGTTTCTGTAAGACCGTTAACCGTGCAATTAAACGGCGGGACAAAGTACTGGAACGTTACATATCAGTTAATCGATTGCGAATTTTGAAACAATTTTCTATACTATACTATAATTGTTGTTATAAGAGTATAAGTGAGGGTGTATATGTGTTTGTGTTCTTATATAGTTTAAAGCTTCAACACTTGGACATGGCTTTTACAAGTTTCACTGATTTGGTTCAGCCGTTCACACGTTTTTCTTTTGTTTCGTGTCACGCAAATGTTGCGCATTTCGCTAGCGGCGTGTATTGATGGACCGGAAATGACCGAATGGGACAAACTCCCCCTGTTCTTTTTGCTGTTTGATTTCTTCGTTAACAAGTGGAAGGATCTTGGCGTTGGTCTTAAAGTCTAAAGTATAACGATCGCAATCTCATCTGTTGATTACGTTTACCTAGGGACATGAATAAATACTGGACTTAATTATGTATAAAAGACTAATGAGACATTTCTGGCATACAATCAGCGCACGTTGATTGTTGCTGAGTGAAATAAAACAGCTCCCCCCCCCCCCTCAAAAGATTAAAAGAAAAATTATTATGATGGATTGCTTTAAGTACCGTGTTTTAAGATCCGGTTTAATCGCCATTAATCGCACATTCCTTTAGGGTATTAGCAGCGACTAATTCTTTGGGTATTTCAATTCATACGTTTATAAATAAGTGGGCATCTGTAACACGTTTCGGATTAACTAGCCGCCCGTAATCAAAAGGGAAAACCAACCGAACATGATTTGAGGGCAAAACACTAAAAACTACTTCACGTTATGGTTAACATGTACTACTACACAGTCGTCTATGTTTTTTTTTTGTTTTTTTTAAAGATTTGCTATCTGTGAAATAAGAAAGAAAGCAACAAAAGGGACAAGCGGCAGGCAAAGCAAAGTTCTTTTTACAAATACCATACGGAGCCCAAGGCATTTTGTAACTCGTGTGATTCAGATTAACCTATTCTAGTTTTTTTTTTCTCTCTTTTCGAGAAAAAAAAATGAGGTATGTAGGAGAATAAAATTGTTGACAGCCCCAAATACTCGAAAAAAAAAATTTCATGGAAAAAAAAGGGAAGAAAACAAAACTTGCACTGCCCATAAGCCACATTTTTCTTTTCTGCCTTTGTTATAACAAAAAAAAGGGGAAGAACTTTCTTTGAATTTTTTTCAAAAAATTTCCCATCACAAAATGTACGTCATTAGCAGTGCCGGACAGGTGCAATGCCGACAACCATACGTAGCCTATACAGTATATCTTAAGCAAAAGTATAGAAATCAAAGTTTGTTTTGTTTTTTTACGAGGCCGTGTATATAGCGATGGACTATAATGGTAGCATTGTTCCACACATGTCTTTTCGAAACTGAACGCGTACAGCACATAAACATAACCAAAATAGCCAATGCGTAAAAAGATGTCGGTTTCCGGAGAAAAGCCCATTTACATTAAGAAATATTTACGTTATTATTTCTTTTTCCCTCTGAATTTGAGCTGCTTTTTGAAATGAAAAGAAATGAAACAAACTTTCTTTCTTTTGTCGCATGACATCCGTCATCGTAAAATTCATGTATTACATTGGGCTGAAGCGGTTCTCTAATATACTTAATTACGCATCTTGGCGTACTTTCTCCGGCGGGGCTCTAGGTGAAAACACAGCCCGTGTATATAGATAGCAAAGCCCAATCATATCACTCAGAACTGCGTGACAAATAGCATTTAGTTCAGCAAGGCAAAACTTGTGTAGATAATAACAAAGCGTTTAATGGAAAGCGTCTTCTTGTTTGGTTCCGTGTCGATAATAGGTGGTTAGACGTGACGCAATTCTTCAGGAATTTTGTCTTTCCGAAGGAAAATGATCTCGAAATCGTCTTCGAGATTGCAATCAAATTGACTTCATACCCAATGATTGACTACCATTAACTCGGTAAAAGTTCTATACCATTTTTAATAGTGAAGAATGTTATTGAGAACTTTCTCGTCTATCAAAATCCAATTTCCGTATGGGAAAAGAAAAAGAGAAGACTTAACGCCATAAGAAAGCCGGTAAAAAAAACTTGAAAATGGAGGCGACAGCTACTCAACACAGATGTTCTTCAAGAAAATAAATACCAACGAGAGTTTTTTTGGCAAGGAAAAGATGATCTGCAACAAGGATAATATTGGATAGCAGAAATCACGGTGGGCCCCAGGCTTTGACTATTAAATAATTGGTGGAAAAAAAAAAAGCACAAACCACAGCAAGAGAATAAGAAAAGGATGATAGGGAAATTAATGAGGAAAAAATAACGACGCTATTAGTTGACTCTCGCGGATTTGTTAGAAAGTACTACGAGAGATGACACTCACGCCAACGCCTGATGTGAACGTAGAAATAATAAGGTCTGAGTTTCTCATCTCGTCTGTACATCCCGGACATTAAGAGAACAAAATAAAAACACGAAATAACATAACGGTACTAGAAACTCTTGGAATCCATAAGGCGCTTGACCCGAGACGAATATGCGTTCTCTTATCTACAGTGGCAAGTCGGGCATGACTTAATCGCTATAAAATGTGTTTAATAGTAATCCTGTTTATTAAATTAAAATTTTTAAAAAACTAGTTATCAATTATTCTGGCATACACGGCATACAATTCTAATGTTTTCGTTAACACAGATTCTTTCGTGCTCCGATTACGATTAAAATCACAAGCGAACATTTTATAGCTCCTATTTTTAGGAGCTTCGTGAACGTTCTTATTACGTGAAAAAAAAAATTGTATTTGGGTTTTTCATTCTCTGTGTATTACACACCTATATACGTAGACCGCCATGCACGTACATACAGGAAAAGACATATTAACTGGCGAAAAAGGAAGAAGCAGTTTGCGATGGTTTGCAGCAGCAAGTCGTGCGACAAAATCGAACCATCACGAACAAACAAAAAATGAAGAAGAGATAAAAATTTAAACGACATATAGGGGAGAGAAAGCTAGCTTTTTTAGATGCCATCTTCTTAGGGAAAGAAAAAAAAAAGGAAAGAAGAAAATAGAGAAGCAGATGGCTTCGACACAAAATCATGCCGCGTTTCAGTCCCGTACGGTCAGTGTATTCCCGTTCGCCGTGCAGGAAAGATTATCTTGTTTCGGGCTCTGAACACAAACAAGTACTGTTGTGACCAACTTAGTCTGCCTAGTGTCTGTACGTTTTCCGCCAGCATGGCATTCGCACGCTATTGATCCATCGCCCGTGTTTTGTTTCAGATCTCCCGAATTTTCACGTTTTTTTTGGTAATAATTTTGCTGGCCGTGCTGTGGAATACCTCTGAAGTGTTCGATCGTGTTACATCACAATCTCTTAAAACGTTTTGTTTGACACAAATTTCTTTGACGTTTTTAGGCTTTTTGGTTAACTGACGTTTATTTGAAAGACATTTTCAAAAGTATAAATGTGTGCCATATTTTCCAGGCGATTTGATTTTTTCGCACGGAACTTAATTATTAAATATTTGTCATGAGAAAAAGAGGCACCGTAAAATAGGACTGGAATTTAGAGTAGAATATGTTTTTCTTTTCGGATACGGCTTGTTAGACATGAACTGAAAACAGCGAACTGAAGTTGAAATGATAGAGTCTCTATATGTAAGGATTAATGGAGCTAGGGATATGTGGTGGGCATTTGTATGGTTGTAATATAGTAAATGAATTCAAAGAGTGCGGTAGGCAAGACATTCATGGACTTAATTCCTTAAGGCACTAGACAACGTATACCGTTCGATGCGACCCCCTTTCAAAATAAAAATTATTTTTTTTCTTTATCATTTGATACCTTTTTTCTCGTCTATAATCAGTGGTTCGTAACGGTTCCAATCAACGAGGCACGCGCTAGAATCGGATAACCTATTTGCTGTATCGACGATGGCACGATACATCGCCCTTGGTGAGTCATTTGTTCATAAAATTGTTATTTGTAGGAATACGATATTTATAGTCGGAATTTTAACTTATGGTATAAGCATCGATGGTTCAGTGGTAGAATGCTCGCCTGCCACGCGGGCGGCCCGGGTTCGATTCCCGGTCGATGCATTAACTTTTAAAATACCTAAGAAACTATTTTTTTTATTTTAAAGGGATCTGGACGTTTATTGGCACGGCAATATTATGTTTTATTGTCTCCACCGCCCATGGGTTTGACTCCAATGCCCAGAGTCAATTCAACAGTGAAGAGGAGGTGGCCAATCGGCATACAGCGCTGGCCGTTCGAAGCAGTCGGCGTCGAGCTGGTGGAGCCATTAAATACAAAAAAGTTAGCGTCATGCAAAGTGGATTAGAAAAATTCGACGTGTTCGAAGTGACAGACGTGGGACAAAACAAAACGCGCCGATTGAAAACCAAAACTTCACATCGCCACACAATGATTTACAAACCAACAAAGAAGAGAATATCTCAATCAAAAAAGAACAGTTTTGCATCATCGGTGACCACGACTCAATCACCGGAAGTGAAAGTAGAAGAACTGGCTGAGAGTTCTCGAAGAACGAAAACGTGGCACCAGGTGCAACCCGTCACTGAAATCATCGACAGCTTCATTCGCCCGACCAAGCGCAATCGATTACGCGTCAACAACCGTCAACAAACGTCCACGCACGAACCGACGACGACAACTCTAACTCCCAAAATTACAAAAGATCCGCTTCGGCCCATCTCTCGCGTCCGTAGTGGCTCCATTACGACGACCACCTCGAAATCCACCACATCGAAATTCCTTCGTTTGGATCGTAAACCCTATCGATGGCAGAGCAACGCATCAAACGAACGAACAACCAAAGAGACAAGCAGTGAATCATCAGTGACATCTACAACTGAATCAACCACCGCCATCCCTGAAATCCTAACCCATTCGTCCAAGGAAGTGTTCCAGGTCACTCCAGAGACCGTTCCCGATCCTCACGATGCATCAGAACGCCCCGAAATCGAACATGTTAAGGAAGAATCTTCCATTCGCAAGGTTGCCGCTAAGCCGGATAAGATCGCGTATTTCGACATGAACGATCCGGCCGCCAATGTCAACAGCGGGACACGCAGTTCTCAGGAGAGGAACGTCCGACCTAGGATACACGTGCCGAAGAAAGAGACCCATCATGAAATCCAACGTCCTTCGCAAGAGCCCATTCTGTTGCAAACAAAAGAACAACGAGAACAGCAGCAACAGTTAGAGGCGAGTGACAAGCGCAAAGCGGAAGAATCTGCCCAGCTACAGAAAACAAGGCAGAGGATACCGCAGAGCGAGTCAAATGCTCAACCGCAATCTGAAACGGACGAAGAGACGGACAGGCGGCACGAGAAGTACGAAGCGGAAAAAAGCAAACAGCTGGAACGGCTGAGACAGACCAACGTCGCAGGTGCCGCGCACTTCGAAGTGGACTTGCCTAAAGCGCGCAGAATTCCCTCCAGAACTGATTATTCAAATTCGGCCGTTCAACATTCAGCTCCCGTTAAACTGAACGAAGATTCAACGGATTCTGGCCGCTTCCCAGCCTACGGCCAGCGGCTTCCATCATCGGGACATAACAGTGTTCCATCAGCTGATCCTCGGCCATCGTACTCAGAGTTCGAAGCATCTTATCCATCACCTGGACATAAGCCAGAACAACAGAGATATACTGATGGCCCATCCAGTCATTCCGAAACTCGGCCGGATCGGGTACGTCATCGACATCCCGACGTTGCAACACCTCGGCCCGATCCGGATGACGATAGGAGATCGATTTACAAGACCACACCCCCACCGATTTACGGCGAAGAGAAGTACAAGAGGCCCGAGTTAATTTATACACCCCCGGAGAAAGAATATCAGCCGCCATCTGCTTACCTGACCGGTCACGGGACTTACCCGCGTTTGAGAATCGCATACCAACCGGCCCCGTCTTCCGTCCCATCTCCTCCAGTTACTTACGAGCCTCCGCATTTAGAGTACATGCCGCCGGCGGCGTCGCCTCCTCCGAGAATTTACGTACCTCCCGTGGAAGATTATAAACCTCCTTCAACTACAGGTAATCATAACATCTTACGGTATAATAATGAAATTTTCTTTTTTCCTTTTTTTTTCTCACACCCTTTTTCTTTAACTATTTCATTGTGCATCAGCTGTTGTTCTTCACGGCCGTCGGCAAGAAGAAGAGACGCCACCTGCCAGGCATCCGCCAGCACGGCTAGAGGCGAGCCGAATGAATGAAGATCTGCGCAAGTTGGAGGAAATCAACACGTACACTCGACTTGTTTCGGTTGGCCACCCGTCCATCAAAGAACTACCGTACCCACCCCAACGGAACGCACCCACCGCATCCAGCCGGCCAGCCCAGTCGATTGAGCCGGCCATTACGGAGAACCCTTACATCAGAACTTACGAACGGCTGCAAAGCGTCAGGGATAAAGGGGAAACGTTTCAAGAACATCCTCCACGAGGATACTTTCAATCTACTACCCCACAATCGCATGTAGTTGAAGGGACGTTTATCGTCGATAACACCGGAACGCAAATCAACGAAAGAGCGCGTCCGAGCTACGCTGGATCGAGTTTGATCGTTGGCAAACCTTATTATGAAAAAGAAGAAGTGCCGGTTAAAGTCAATCCTTATTTAACGTATCGTCCTTCTTATGATACTGACGTGACACAAAAACCTTACGCACCTCATTCGGGTGATGTGAACACCGGACGACGTTATCCAGATTCCGCTCTTCCATCCGGCCAGCCCGTCCATCAATCTAATCAGTATTACAAGCCCTACAATCCTAATCAACCTAGCCACACGTATCAACAACAAATTAGCGAACCTTTCCAACCTAAAGAGCCACGTCAACTTCAACAACCGGTCACGGAGAAACCTTACATCATTAGCTGGCCAGGAGGGCGGGACGACTTGGAAGTGGCCGACTATCGACACGAGAACATCATTCCAGTCAGTGAACAGCCGCCGTACAAACCGTGTGATCTGCCAGAGGTGGCCGCTTTGCGACTGGAGAAGCCTCTCAAAGAAATACCGTACGTGGTGTCGGAAAAACCCATCACAGTTACCGTCCGGCCTTACGGGTTAGCTACGGCGCAATCTGAGCGTAACGAAAATCTTTACCGGCCTTCCCCGGGACGCAACAGCCAACCCAGATCGCTCACGTCCGAGCCGAGTAGAACAAATGTGGGAAATTATCAAACCCAGCAAGTAATAGATAAAGATTCGCAAGATGGTCGGGACGTGCTGCCGGAACAGCGGCCGCAACATCAATCGGAACAACAATTGAATATCCCGGCTTCATTCTTACCTGTCGGCCCGGTGAGAGCGTACCAAGTGACTCAGGCCATTTATCCATCGCCTCCGCCCCGATTCTTACAATACCCCGCACCGCTACCCAATCCTTTTGAAAATCAATTCGCTTCTCCGGCTACTCCTCCACCTACCCCGCCTCCCCCACCGCAATCGTCTTCGGCTACCTCAGATTCGTTTGGCAGCCATCATTTGCCTTCGGGTGACACTTGGTCCGTCAATCCTCTGTTCCCCAATCAGCAACAGTTTCCAAGCAGTCGACCCTTTACTGGCAGCATTCAATCTCAATCACCCGAGGAACCTGTTTCTTCTGAAAGGATCGTACGCTACCGGCCGGCTTCCACTTACCGCGAGAATCACAGACTCAATCGAAGTTTGACGCACTATTCGATTCAACAACGTCCAGTCGATGAAAGATTCAGAGATACTGCTAGCCAAAAGGATGTAGAAGATGAAACGTACCATCAAACGCGTCAAGATTACAACGATCCCGAGTTAAGAGAAACTTCACATCAACAACAAAATGAATCGTTGTACAATCATCGGGATAATCCGCCGTATCTTGAAGCGCCTCCTGGTTACGAAGGGCCGGCGATCCAAAACGGACGGATCCATCCAGTTAAAGAAGATCCAGCATCAGATCACGATTCTTCATCGGAAGGTGATTTCTCGGGAGTCAAGGGCATCCCGGGTGTTGATTATCCGATACTGCACGCCATCCCGAACGATCTGAAATTCAAATGCGAACTGGTGGACTCGGCAGACACCCAACATCCGGCCTATTACGCCGACCCGTATACCCGATGCCAGGTTGACATTCTCGCACGTCTTTTGATAATTAATAATAACCTTAGAGATCTAACGATGATTACTTTGTTCAGGTATTTCACGTCTGCCAAGCGAGTCGAGCCAAAAATTCATTCCTCTGTCCGAACGGCACCATCTTTAATCAGAAGGTTCGCGTGTGTGATTGGTGGCACAACGTTCAATGCGGTAAGAATGGCCCACTAAGATTTTCGATAGTATCACATTTAATTCTTGACCAATATTTAATTCAGACGAGTCTTCGGCGTATTACAACGTCAACGACCATAACGATAGCTACCAGTTCAAACATTAAACTATCAAGGGCTGTTCTTCGGGAAACGAATCAGCTTCATCCTCATTTTCATCATCATTTACATATATACATAATTACATAATGCCACAACCTAAAGCTGTTGATACGACAGGTTGGTCAATGGCCGTTTTTACCTTTTGAGTGATCTATGCATGTTTTTTTGTCTAAAATGTTTCGCTCGTAAACAAATGCGCTTTTTTCATTGTAACACGCAACCGGAGCTGGTCTTCGGCCACAAGCGATGCCTTAATACATTTGATACGATTCAATTTGAATTGAAACTGTTATTTGCATTTTTATTGCTTAATACACTACGGATAACGGTTGCCAATGAAGAAAAGTAATTATCATCGCAACCTGATTGAATCATTTGATTGAAGGTGTTGACTAAAGTAGCACTATATGGTTAGAGTTTAAATGTCTGACCAAGTGTTTGGCCAACACAACCCCTTTGGTACAAAGTATAAATTATAAACAAACAAAAAAGTAGAATGGATATTAGCTGTGATGTTATATGACGTTAATTGCTAAAAAAGAAATATCAAGTTCACGGAAGTGGTGGCAATAATCGTTTGCGGAAGTAATGAGGTTAACCTTCCTGCTTATCGAACCTCCGTGCAGTTCAAGATATACTTAGTGCTTTACTGTACATCACGTTTGAACATTCTTTGCTTCTCCATGGCCTTTTAATGTGTGCCTTATTGCTCCGACACAATGACAAGCCAAAGTAAATATTGTATCACATTTAGTCTAAATTCATTTTCAGAATTATTTGTTATTGTTTTTACCTGAATTTTTTAATTCAATGGTTTAATCAATTTTTTATCGCGTGAAGGTGAAGTTGATAGCAAAGCGTCTTCGGCCCTTGTTTTATCATCGTTATCGTTCGTCACTGTCATCATGTTCGTCATGGTGTGGCTCCTCAGAGAAAAGTAATGAAGCGATCAATCAAGTAACATTAAACTATATTTTGCACGACCTAATTATTTATTTCTACAATGAACAGGATTTCAAAAGTGGACAAACGACGTGTCTGGCGCTGTTTCAAATGGACGCGGAAAAAGGTTAAAAAGACACGAAAAATGTTAACGGAAAAACGTAAAAAAAAGCGAGTGGCCAAGGTAAATGTTGAAGTGTTGGACACAAGTAAACAGCCGGAAGAGCCACACCTTTATGCCACCATCAGTGGAAACCGGAAAGGCCAGACATCGAATCGGAGCCCAAGTCATACGAGCAACGACTCATCGGATTTCTCAGCTTCGGAGAATGCAATCGATGACAATAATGGTGTAGTATCTGTGGAGTTACACGCATATCAGTCGGTGGCTTTGGAATCCTACAAGACACCTTCGATGCTTGAGGAAGTTAATTTGCATGCCGGAACGACTGTGAGCTGTGGTTCGGAAAAATACGTGGAACAACTTGATCAAACAACAGGCTGTCGTATTTACGATGAGATAGAAGGAAATGGAAGAAATACTCCTTGTTAGCTGTTCGCATAACATTAAATACTGTGTTAACACGCGTCCAATGAAGGAAAACAAATATAAATGCCTGATTAATTTTAGAAAGCAGCCGTGATCTATTATTCTGGGCTTGAACAGTAAACCCATATCGATTTATCCTACTTAGAATGCCTAAATGTTCGTATTATTTGACGTTAAGCGATTTTTTAAAACTCAATTGTAATTAATTGACTTAAATCTATGGCCCCCGAAAGAGAACCAGTTGTTCTATAATTACTTACATAACTTTTTGTTTACTTTGTTTTAGGGCATTTTCAGACCGTTAGATGGCTCTAGCTAATGCCAATTTTCTCACGTAAGCACGCAACAGACACGTGTCTACAAAGCGAACACGGCGCGAGTCACATACGCACAGCACACTGCATTGGTACAATCTGTCAACAAAGCCAAGACTATAAACAATCGCGCTGTTTCCCGCAAGATTATGCGAGCAAAAAAATTTTCATTTTGGAATGGAATCTTAAGGTAAATTCATGTTGTAACAGCCAAATTGAATTACTGGTCGGATTCTTAAAGACCGGAAATAGCTTTAGTGAAATTTTGATGTTTCAGCTCGACGTGTCCAGCCTTGTTTTGAATGGCCTACTTTTTGCTTTTGTCTGGTCGTGGCTTAACAATGCCGGCACAACAGTAAACTGTTTTTTCTTTTGTTTTCTGTCTAGTTGTTGAAATTCGTAACCATGGAAAAACCAGGTGGTTCGTGCCGTTGTTCTAAAAGTAAGAGCAAGTGTGTGGCCTGTAAACCTGGGCAGGTCCTTGATCTCGACGCAGCCCTGCTGGAGCTAGATGCCCTCAACGGGGCAACAAACAAGCAGGAAAACAACCAGAAAACTAGGAGACAAAATGAACCCAAAATTTGCTTTGAGCAAAGTCCACCTATGTGGATTAATAGCCCTACCTCAATTAGTTCTAATAATGTTGTGCCTGCATTTCCGCTAAGAGTGGATACAGAGTACGTGAAAGACCCACCTGAACAACCACCAAACTCTCCTGTATCACCTCAGTTGCCTTATGAGCAATTCAGAATGAGGTAATCAAGCTTCTTTCATTTTTCCTTTTCGAGATAAATATCTAAGACTCGAAAGATTATCTGTTAATTGTAAACGTAAGAAGTGAGCAGGTGTTTTCAGAAAAAATATCTAGACACGCTTGCTGTGTGCACAACTGCACATGAATGCTGTCTCAGGAACATCTTACGTCCAATTTATTGACCAGTAAACATTGAAATATTTTGGGTTTCTTTGTTTTGCTTTGTTACAGGGAAGATCCTCTACCTCTGAGATGTGAATGGGATAACCGAGTGGGAGGCCGCCGGATTAGTATGAAAGGCAGACAGCGCATGCTTTCAGGACCGGATAGTAGTAGTAGCCACCACAACGACCGGTACTCTGAACGAATGAGAGATCGAAGCAGTTGGCGACCCTATCGTATCCCTCGACCCAAGTTGCTTAACGTGGGCCATTGTTCCAGGATACGGACCATCAGTGCTTACTTGCATGAAGAATCCGATGTTAGGTTACCCCCTATCATAGACACTAGTCCGGTTGCGGCCACAAGCGAGCCGAGAATGAGAGACATGAGCGACGCTCTGCGGTGCATGGCCATTGGGGAGGGCTTTTCCAAAACTTTAGTAAGTTTCTATTTTTGTTTGTTTTGAAACCATTATTCATTATCGATGATTTAATCACAATCTTGACGGACAGGATAATTCTGAATGTAATATGAATTTTCCACGTTCACGTTCAGCGGAGAATCTGGAACGCCGAGTGATGGATGTGGCGGCCACTACTCTTGATGTCGTCTCGGAGAAAATCGAAAAGCTTCATGTCAATTGAAGTGGTAGCCTCATCTTTTCGTCCAAACCAGCCGCCCTTACAATCTCTGCATCTTTATTTAAATTTTTTTAAAAACCTTCCTCCATTCTCTTGTTTCGGCATCTGCTGCTCAAAAATGATTTTGCTAGGAAATAATCTCTCTTTTTTTTTCAAAAACTGCCACAAAAAGAAAGGGAAAAATATTGCCATTTAATATCTAACAGCATCGGACCTTTTTTTTTGTCTCTTCGAAAAGTTACCTGAATCTTTTTCTCGTAAAAGAATAACGGGAGACGTAACAAGTATTTTTGCTGGCTTTATTGTCAAACATGATTACGTGGCTAATGTTTACCAACGAACATGTGCATTCCATCCATTATGTGTTTTTTTTTGGCTAATGGAAGCTCACATAATCGTCGCCATTTTCTCTCCCGTTTTTTCTTTTTCAAAATTGCTTCACTCTTTTCTCACCTCTAAAACAAAAGAGAAGCCATTTAACATGGGAGGGGGGGAAATTGTGACGAATTAATAGCAAAAACGAACGTCTTTCAATCGATCCCCCTTTCCTTGTAAAAAAAAGAATTGCGGGAATGACGTAATACAGTTTCGACATGTTTTCCTCTTACCGTTTTTTGCTGCGCGTATTTCCTATGTATATCCACCACCCCCACAAGATGTGCCTTGCCCTTCTCGATGTCAAAAATATCAGGTGATTTACATGCATCACATTTTCTTTTATGTCGCTTCCGATTAACTGAATTTTCTTTTTTTTTTCTCTTTCTAGTGTGTTAGGTGAGAACGGCCAAACGTGATAGTGGACCATCACGCCCAGGTCCTTGGTGGTTTTTTCGGCACTGTTCTTCGGTGTCCTTGGAAGCAAAAAACATTTTTTTTTATTTTTTACCTATTCTTCTCTTTTTTTTCTGGAAAAACATAATTTTTTCTCTTTTTTTTCCAGTTCAGCTCTTTTTTTTTTCCAGCCCGCATTCACGTCCCGACGGCCGGGGCCACTGAGCTTATTTCTCTGTGGGTTACGCTCCAATGGTCGAGCGGAAATTCAGCGTCGTCGCATTCGTGCCGGTCAGACATGCATGTTTTTTTTTTGTCTTCTCTATTCTTTTCCTTTTAACAAAAAAAAAAATACCTAACATCATTATCTCTAATCTTTATAGATTTTAACATTTTTGTACACGAGATTTAAATGACGTTTAATCATTTTTCTTTTCGTTAGCGACCGAATGTCGTGCAGTCTCGTTAATGGTGTACAGGTTTTTACCCGTGGGGCTTGTGAAAAAAGTAACCGTACTATTAACCAAAAAAAAAACCAAGGTGAAAGCGAAAAATGAAAAAGAAAAAAAAAAACAAGAGAAGTCTCGATGAACAACAGTTGCACCTGTCTGGTCATCGGTTCCGGTTGGATATCACCTTGTTGTAAGCATGCAGAAAGAAAAAGAAGAAGGCAGTCCAGGGGGATAAAGTCAAATGAGACACGAAAACAACTGGACATACCTGTAAATTCAATTTTTAATTCATGAAAATCTTCTTGTTTTTTCATTTTTTTTTTTTTTTACTAGCCGAAGAATCGAAACATTTTTTTTTTCTTAACGGAATAGCTGAAAGAAAAAAAGGAAAACCCGAAAGAGGCCAGCAGACATTACGAATGAGGTGGGGGTGGAGTGCTGGGCATGTAATTTTTTTCGGACGTGTTGCCCGCTGGAGGATGACGGAGGCTATAAACTCGATGGCGTCCGTTGGCCGGTAGCTCCAGTTGCGCTTTAGCAGTCACCTGTACCGGTAAGACTTCTTCCGAGCTCACGAAGGTACACACTTCCTTATTATCCACATCTTCTGCCAGTTCTTCTTTTGCCAGTACACCCCAAGTCTGGTCCAGCTCTTTCCGTCTTTTCAGAGTGAAGTGGTCGTGCGACGAAAGAGGTCCAGCGCAACTAGCCATTGTCCTAACGGGCTGCCCTCTCGAATCGTGCGCATTCGTTCGTCTCTCTCTCTTCGTTAACTTTTAATTTGCTGTCAATTACTCATCCCTCCCTTCAAAAGCAATCAAAATGGTAAGTCATTTTTTTAATTAAATTAACTTGAATAATGGTTAAATTTAGTTAGTATAATAACGGCTTATTTTTCTAGAGATAATTTACGTTTCGAGGGGGGTGATGGGAAGGTTTAAAAAAAAATGATGATAATTTTCCTTAGACCTCAACGACTCGATTTACGCTTGACCGATCAGACTTAACATTATTTCCAAGAGTGTTCTGTTCATTTTCACACGTGGAATGGTTTTTCTTTTTTCTTTTTGGTTAGAAAAGAATAGATAAAAATGAAGGGTGGGATATTGAGCTTCACGCTTCCACGAAGATGGAGGGGTGGTGGTGGTTGGTAAAACGCACCACCTGTCTCCTCATTGGTTGGAAATTACAGGTGTTTTTATTGGGCTTTTGAAAATTTCACTTGTTTTTGTGTGTGTGTGTTAACATTGAGTTAGTTTGTGTTCACCAATTAATGACCTTGTGTCTTTCAGCGCGAAGTAATTTCCATCCATGTTGGCCAGGCCGGCGTCCAAATGGGCAACTCTTGCTGGGGTAACTCAATTAACTAAACATTTTGTTATTTAACTATTTAATTAATTGATTGAATTTTTTTTTTAGAACTGTATTGCCTGGAACACGGTGAGTGATGGAAATTCCAGCGGCCAGTTGATATACTATTAAAAATAAAATTTATGGTGCTGTGATTTATGGAACTTAACATTATTTAATTGATCTAATAGGAATACGGCCCGATGGCATCCTCTCCGAAACACGTAAGTCTTTCTCTTTGTGCGTGTGTGTGTGTGTGTGTATGTAAGGTGTGTGTGTGTCTGCTGTGGAATTGCTGCATTCAACAATAAAATCTAAATTAGGTCCACCTCAAGCGAGCGGCGGAAGTAATTCGCCCAGCACGTTTGGAACGTTTTTCAGCGAGACGGCCAGCAATAAACAAGTGCCCAGAGCGCTTTTCGTCGATTTGGAACCGTCCGTTGTTGGTGAGTATCATCAAAGATGGCCGTCTCTAACGCCATTCTTTTTTAAATTTTTATTTTTTGATGCTGTAAGAGAATAAAAAAGATAAACATTTAACTTGAATGAAGATACGGTTCGCACGGGTACCTACCGTCAGCTGTTCCATCCGGATCAGTTGATAACGGGCAAGGAAGATGCAGCCAATAATTACGCCCGAGGTCATTACACGGTCGGCCGGGAGATCGCCGATGTCGTGTCGGATCGCATCCGCCGATTGGTCGAGAACTGCGTCGGCCTTCAGGGCTTTTTAGTCTTTCACTCGTTCGGAGGCGGATCGGGATCGGGATTCACCTCGTTGCTCATGGAACGCCTATCGGTCGATTACGGCAAAAAGAGTAAACTCCAATTTTGCGTCTATCCCGCACCCCAGGTTAGTTTTAGATTTTCGATTTTCATTTGTTTTTCTGTTTTTTTTAAAACACGTTTTTTGTTTATTACAAGGTGTCGACGGCCGTCGTGGAACCTTACAATTCCATTTTGACGACGCACACGACGCTGGAACATTCCGATTGCGCTTTTATGGTGGATAACGAAGCCATTTACGACATTTGCCGCCGCAATTTGTCCATCGAACGGCCCACCTACACCAATTTGAACCGTTTGATTGGACAAATCGTTTCGTCCATTACGGCCTCGTTGCGCTTCGAAGGTGCTCTCAACGTCGATCTAACTGAATTCCAGGTCTACAAACAACGTCCCTACTTTCTTTCACAAACTCATTTTTTTTTTAACATTTATTTTTTTTTTATTTAGACCAATTTGGTGCCTTATCCGAGAATTCATTTCCCATTGGTCACTTACGCGCCCATGCTCTCGGCCGAGAAGGCTTATCACGAGCAATTGAGCGTGGCCGAAATCACGTCCGCCTGTTTCGAACCCAACAATCAGATGGTCAAGGTAATATTGCCCCATAACATTTTATTTTCTTTTAACTCATTCTTAATAATCGATTTTTATTTTTCATTTCAAAACAGTGCGACCCGCGTAAAGGTAAATACATGGCCGTGTGTCTGCTGTACCGCGGTGATGTCGTACCCAAGGACGTCAATGCGGCCATCGCATCCATGAAGAGCAAACGAACGATCCAGTTCGTCGATTGGTGCCCTACTGGTTTCAAAGTATATACATCTTTTTTAATAAAAAAAAAAAAACTGCATATAACGACCAACATATTTATTTTCTTTTATTTATTATTAAAGGTGGGCATCAACTATCAAGCGCCAACTATCGTTCCCGGGGGCGATTTGGCCGCCATGCAGCGCTCCGTTTGCATGATATCCAACACCACTGCCATTGTGGAGGCCTGGGGCCGTCTCAATCACAAATTCGATTTACTCTACACAAAGCGAGCTTTCGTTCACTGGTAAACTCAATTTGCGTATTCCCCTCCCCCTCTGTTCGTTTTGGGTATGTTGTTATTTGTAGAATCAAATATGGGAGGGGCCCGTCTCTCTTTTTGAATGTCCGGATATAACGAAGGGGGCGGATATACCTTGATTTGATGACGTTTCCCCTTTCATCTTCCTGCGTCACGACGTTATAAAAAAAAACAAATGCGACGTCTATTTTGAAAGAAAAAGCGTGTTGTCGTAAAAATAGATCGGCCATCTCCAGGTTGGATTTTTGCATTCGGAAACATCTCCGTGGCGACGATGACGTCCTCCTTTCATATTATACATCCATTTCCAACTATAGCCCCAAAAATAGTCGCACAATTTTCACGATTCACTTGTCGGTGAAACGTGTGTCTGCTTTCCCACCAAACACATGTTTTATTTCGTGTCCTAAACACGTTTGAATGGCCGTCTCCGAGAGAGTAGGGCCCCGTATTGACGTCAGCCGGATGTTTAACTGGGCCGTCCCCAGCTCTCTTTTTTTTTTTTCAATTTCGATGTCGATGTGACTTTAAAAGAGTTTCTGAATGAGGACAGAGGGCTTGCACGCGTTCTCACGCCCGCGTAATCTTCTTTGAATAATCGTTATTTATGTGTTTTAACTGATTACATATTCATGTTGTGTTTTTGTTTTGTCTTTGAAATTTAAAGGTACGTGGGCGAAGGTATGGAAGAAGGTGAATTCTCTGAAGCTCGCGAAGATTTAGCCGCGCTGGAAAAAGATTACGAGGAAGTCGCCATGGAGGATATGTCCGATTCGGATGGCGTCATCGGCGATGAATATTGAAATTTAAATGTGTGTTGCTCCCTATCAGTTTTATATTTTTTTTTGGCTTTATCTTATCTCGATTGTGTTTGTCTATTTTTGTTTTTGTTTTTATTTCACAAAAATTGATGACCTACTTCTATCCTTTGTTTTTTTGATAGATTTTGTCTTAATCTTTTAATTATTATATTTCTTTGGCTTGATCGTGTAACTTGGCTCATCATTAAACAAAAAGATTTTTTTGTCTTTTTTTTCTTTTTCCCTGTGTGTGTGTGTGTGTGTGTCGATTATGACGTCATTGCCTTGAGTTCCTCATGAGAGTCCCTCCTACACCGTCTTGATCGATTCGTGACGTCACTATCCTAATGGAAATTCTTTTTTTCTTTCTTTTCTTTCTTCCCACAACTCCCCCAACCCAATCCAATCAATACTTCCGGTGGCCTAATAACGAATCCAATTTCCATCCGAATCGGCTTTTTTGTTTTGCTTTGGTTCGCAGGTTATCGATTCCCTTTATTTTTTTTCTTATAAAAGAGGTTCGTTTAATGACTTGGCACAGATATATAGGTCTTCGATCTTATGTCACTCTTCATAACAAAGGGGGTGGAATATCCTCCCCCGCACCAACTATACTCCCGAACGATTTTTCTTTAAATTCTGTATAGGGACGAGGGGTAGGTGGGTTCTTATAACAAGATGTTGCCATGGTAACGAGAGAGCTGGATCCGTTTCAATCGTACGCCCACGCCATCACTAAAGGGAATATCCTTTTTTTTTCAATTAAAACTAATCTGCTAGTTCTTCTCATTAAATACATTAGCTCCGTTAAATAAAAAAAAAATGAAAAGATGTGGACAATTGCATTTTGTGAGAGTCCGTTGAGAATCGCAACGTCGATCAAAACGGTGATGCGGTGTAGGCCGGATATTGAAACAAGAACTCGCGTTTCCGCCATTTAAATGTGGGGGGGGGGTGGGTGCAAAATGGCGTAAGAAACCGTTGGAAAGATTTTTATGATCTTCTTTTCTTTTTTTCTTGTTCCATTCTTTCATTTATTTTATCTTGCCTGCCCCGGCTTTTTCATTGAGCCGGCGGGATAGTGCGAGGGGAGGCCTCTCATTCACAAAGATATATACCTCCCCTTCGTCCTCCTCCCTATGGGAAAAAGGAGAGGGAATGGATTTTCATTCATCCTTCTCCATTCTTTTCAGACTGGCCCGACCCAATTTCATTCACAAACGCCGCCCAGCAGTTTCTTTTTTTTTATTATAAAACATTGCCAAATGTACTATTTAATAAAAGGGCAGACCAGAAAACGAATAGAGAAGAGTAGAGGGGAAGTAAAATAAATAATCTTCAAACGGAAGTGAAATAGGCCCTTTTATTTTTTATTTCCTGTGTGTGTGTATCTTAAGCAACCGCCATTTCTTCCCCCACCTCCTATCCCCCAAAACATCCGTTCTTAACCGACACTCTTTTTCTTTTTTTTCGGGAGGCATCGTCCAACCTACGCTCCAGGGAGAACGGGATGTATATAATACACGACATTCGAAAAAAGAAAAAGAACCATTTCTATGTAGGGAGATCTATTTAGAGTTTGTTGCCAACGACCGGAACCGGAAACGGGAAGGCGTGGCGTTGTATTTATATCCGCTTTTCGTTGAAAAACTTTGCGTGGTCTTGAGAACGCAATATACATGTTTGAATGGCTGCAACAAGGAGGAGACCCCCCCCCCATGGAACAAACAGCGGATGTCTTCCGAGTTCCATTGACGCCCACACACATGTCTGATCCTCTTTTGTTTTGTTTTAACTAATTTAAATATGCATGTGATGTTGATGTCTGACTTTGCGTGAAATTCGATTTTGCTTTGATGTAATCTTTGTCAAACTGACGCATTTCGTCTACGTGATTTCTAACATTCACGAGGTCATTTTTGTTCCCCCCCCCCTTGTTGTTGTTGTAACAATTCGAAACAACAACAACAAAAAAAACTACGTATATGCTGTTATCGATCGTTACAAAACACACATTACACGTCATCGGCTGGAAAATGTATATCTCTCATGCCACTCACGTTTCGGTTTAGATTGCCTTCCATCACGGACGTCCGTCCCCTCCCTAACTGCGTTGTGTATATAGTACTACAGTTAATCCATTCACATTTTCTTTTCTTTTTTCAGTTCACTGTATATAGTATATTGTTATAATCCTCTAAATTCGTGGCCTTCGTTGTCCTATAGTTGATTGCTAGCGGGCAGTTAACCAAACATAAAAAATAGCCGTTGGAATGCGAACAGCCCAATAAATAAAAAAATTAATCGATAATAAAACGTGAATTGAACGAAAAAAGCTCAATTGGGTTGGGCCCGAAATGAAATTAACAATTGCCAAACTATCGATTGTTTGGTATCGTTCTCGAAATCGAATTGAAATATCATGGAACACGTTAAGAAATAACAAAGACCCACGCATCTTCATTTGAATGGAAAGGCCTATCATTGATTTATTTCCCCTCCTCTTTCATCATTGTTGTTTTATTTATAAGTGTATACATATATCCAATATAAATTTCTGAATGAAGAAAAAGCCCGTGAATGAATTGAAAAGGGTTGGGTGTTGATGCGCGCTCACCCCACCTCCCCATTCGTTCCCAAACGCGGGCGTGGGTTTCGCCTTTGATGGAGCGGGGATTGATCAATGAAAACGCACAGCCCACCATCGCCACAGCGCGGCGCTTCGAGCGTTTTCTCTTTCTCTCACACGTTCACGCGAAACGCACGTCGTGAATATAAAAGAAAAGAAGGGACTTCGTGAAGCCCCTCCCCTTTCAGCCAAGGTCATCAGGCGTGAATCAAACATGGCCGCCACGAGAACTCTGCGGGTAGCGCTCTCCCCCTGAAAAAGGTATTGATCGAACGACACACACACACACACAGACTTTTATAAAGGGAAAAAGGGGAAGCCAAAAGCAGTGCGGGACTTGAACTATAAAACGGATCCCGCCCGCCCATTCAGACACAACACAGACTTTCTATATATTCCGTTTTTTTTTTTTGAAAGAAAAATCCCTACTGTCCCCACCTACACACGCGCGCACGATGCGCGGGACTTATATAGCACACGAATGTTATATATATGTATTCCCAAACTGTTAATCCAGCGGGCGGATATGGAAGGCGAACGGGAGAACGCGTGGGAAGAGTTGAGAGGACAGGGGGGGGGGCTTGGAGAGTTGGGAATTGAGTGCGGGGTCTTTAGCCGGATGATGACAAGTCGTCGACGAGCGTTCGTCAATAATTTGATTCATACCGAAACCCCACGTCAGAAATAAATAAAATTCAATTCAATTAAAATTAAACGTGAACAAAACAAAAATTCAATGTTCGGGAAATTTTCAAAATAAATTTGCATAAGCAATTGATGAAATAGGCGAACAAATTAAATCAAAAGAATATAGGGTCTAATTTGATTTCGAAATAAAATGTTGTTGACGTGTAAGTCACGAAATTAGAAATACAACGTAAAAGAAAAGCGCGGGAAAACGGGGTGGAGCTTTTCTTTCGGGAATAAAATACGCATGAATGTTCGAACGGTGGGTGTGGGAGACCGGAAGTGGACTATTGATCCAGTCTGCGCACACGCACCTTGACACGCAAGGTCATTTTCCAATCACTCCCTTCCTAACGTGTCACATTCATTCGTTAAACATTGAAAAACATTCTTCCTCTCTCTCTCATTCAATTCAGCACAACAAAAAACGCAAATGATTTCGAATTGCAAAAAAAAAAGAAAATGGACGCTACTTCCTGTTTGTTGTAACCATCCCTACGCACCCAATTTGGTCATGTAGATAAGAAAAAAACACACGCACATTTCTTTTAATTTTTATTTATTTATTTATTATTTTTGGTCGGTCGGAGGACACACGGGCCCAGGTGTATTACATTACGGGCCATATACACACGGCGCCCCCGTCTTGTCCGGCAGTGAAAGAATGGGCGCCAGGTTGGCGACTGGGCGCCACCGCACGTCCTCACCTTGGGCTCTCTCTTTACTCCCGGGCCCCAGCAGTTTTCTCTCTCTCTCTCCCGTCACGAAGACGGGATGAAGAGAGGCTGAATTTGCATATCATTCCAATCATACCAAACATCCTGTTCGTGGCCTCCATTCATCGCCCAATCTTTTTTTTTTTAAATTCAGTTGTTGTTATTTTAACTCGTTTTTTTTGTTTAAAACAAAATAAATCCCTCCGAGTGAATGAGAACAGCTGATGCCACGCCCATTTCGGGTCGATGAGATTTCATTTCAAATGAAAAATATGAAAGAAAAGTAAGTCTAAAGGAAACATTGTAACGTTCAGATCTCACTGATTGCGAGAATGAAAAAAAAAAAAGAAATAAACATTAGACGGTGCTGCCATCTTATCAAGGTTCTCTTTCATTCTACGGCCTTTCCTGGCCCTCCAGTTCTACACACACTGTTTCTCTATCTCCCCTCCTTTATAGTAGCCCACCCATCGCTTATGAGGCCCCTATCACCCAGAATGCCCCTTTATCCCCCGTAGCCAACGCCACCGCCCACCGGACGAACACTAGCGCCACCGCTGCGGCAAAGCCCGGACTAAAAAGGGCTTTTCAGCCAGAGGCTACAGAGCGTAGAGAGTCAATCGCAGTGCAGCTCTGACGAAGAACGGACGCTTTCATTTTATTCTTTTTTTTTTTCAAAGATTATCTGTGCGTGTGTGTGTGTGTGAAACGAAAAAAGAAAAATCCATTGATTGTTTGTGTTTCACTCGCCAGTGTGTGTGTACACACATAAGACACCCCCCTCAGTTTTTTGGATTTTGTTTGTTATTTCAGTGTGTGTCTCGTCAAAAAGAACGTTCAGATTTTTTTGCCCACGTTTGCCCAAACACGAACTGAAAAGAAAAACATTGTGTGCTTCGCTTGTGTATGTGTGTGTGTGTGTGTAACATCTGGGTAAAGAAAGAGAAAGAGATTTGTGATGGTGAAAATGCCGGCCATGTCTGAAATGGCAGATTGTGGGGACGGAGTGATTAGCGCCGATGGCTTGTGGGCTCAGCTTCGCGACGCAACAGCCAACGCATCGGCGTCGTCTGTCGATGCCGACGTGTTGACACTGCTGGACTGTCGTTCGGCGGCCGACTTCGGCGAATGCCACATCCGCCGAGCCGTCCACTTGTCGCTGCCGTCCATCATGCTGAGACGGCTGGCCGGGGGCAAAGTGACCATCAGCTCGGTGCTCAAGTCGTCCAGCCATCACGCGCCGGACGGATCCAAAACGCGGCCCTTGCTGGCCAACAACAAGAAGCAGCACACGTTCGTCTTGTGCGGAGGCGTCGGAGACATTGTTTCCGTTCTACGCAAATCGCTCATTCAGGACGGCTGTCCAGTCGTTTGCCTTCAAGGTGAGATCTTTGATCAATGGCAGACATATTTTTTTTTGTGTGTGTTAGTTTTGTTATCAAGCTTTAGACTTTCAACGGGCGCCATTTTGTTTCGACGGAAGTTACTTTTTTTTTGTTTTGCTTTTTCCCGCCTTTCGATAAACTCGTAGAAAATAAAAATCGGCACAAAATGGCGCCCGTTGTGGAGGAGTGGGGGGAAGAAAAAAAAAAACAAAACATGGGCGTACAACATCCGGTGTACGCTATGTTCATCGCCAATTTTTTTTTAATGTTTTACTCCACTTCCCATCAAACAATGGCGCATTAAAAAAACGTAATCCGCAAGTTTCACCGGAAATCTTGTGAGGTTTTTTTTTGTTCCATTTTATTTTTTTGGAAGAAGATAAGGATGAAACAGATGGCCCTCGGGACGTCCTTAAAACACACGGCAGGGAGTTTAAGGTTTGACAGCCCGAGGGGGAGAGAGACCGACTTCCGGTGGATCTTTCAAACATACACACGCACACTTTTTCCTTGGGTCTCTCTCTCTTTCGAAATCGTGATTTTAGACAAGAGAGAAATGAAAACATGAATCCTTGAGAAACTCATTACTTAACCATTGAAAAGGAAAGAAAAAAAAGTTGAGTGTTTTTGAATATTTAAAAAACCAAAAAAAAAAATCTGACCTCGTTTTTATTCCCGACCGAAATCAAAGTCTCTGGTTCTGCAAAATAAAAAGAAAAAACGGTGACGAAACTGTTGCATTTCCGCCGTCTGCTCCCCATCCCTTCCTCCTCGAATCCATTCAACTCGCAGCTAACACACACACACACGCGCAAAGGGCTGTGTGTTGCGGTTCGCGAACCGTTTTCAATCCGCCAAACTACCCCAAGCCTTTCTGGGTTCTCGAAAAACCTTTTGTGTGTGTGTAAAATTACACACACACACACAAAAAAAGAGGAAGGGGGGAGGAGTTGGTAGTCTGAATGGCGCCCAAAACAAGTCCCTTCCTTCTTTTTTTTTAGTCCTTTACGATGTGGCACATTTGATGGCGTTCAAGGACTTTGAAAATAAAAAAAACGTGAACGATTGTTCATTGAAAAATGGAGGCATTTCAAAAACATTTCGAAATAAGAATAGGCATGGCGTAGCGGGGGATATATTTTTCTTTTTGCTTCCTTCCATCCATCTACTTCGTTGGGTGTGGGGGGGGGGGAAGAAGAAGAATCTTGGCTTTTGTCAAGAGACTATGCTAGCTTTCTAAAATAAAAGCATTTTCCCCTACGTAGACGGAGAGAGAAAGACCCCTAACCTCATTTTGACGCAGCGCCATCTTGTTCAGTTTCCATTTTTCCAAAACAATATTTTTTTTCGTTTGTTTCGGGACTCACGACCTTTTTTCTTTATCTTTCTCAATTGGTTTTTCTTTTAAGTTAAAAAAAAGCTTTCAGTTAATTGATGTTTGCTGAGTGTTTCAGCTATGTAGTACCGCTGGCCACCAACAGATGGCTTTCCATAGAAACAACAACAAAAAAATAACAAAAGAACGTTAATACGATCGTTTACGAACCCAAACAACAAAACAATGAAAATGCTAATGAGATTGATTTATTATTCATTCATTAGGAGGTGTGGAAGAATTCCGGAACAAGTACCCGGAATGGTGCGTGACGCGGGAATCGGAGACGGCCAACCCGAGTGAAGTCCTACCCAACTTGCGCATCGGAGGCGAAGGCCTGAGGTCGACGGCGGGCGTCGTCCGCCCACTGAGTTTGAACAACCGACGGCCCGGCTCGCTCGGATCGCGGTCCGCCTCCGATTCGGAAGAAGAACGGCCCGATTCGTCCTTGGAATCTGGCGAGATTCGCGTCGACGACGAGAACGGGATGCTGGTCGGGCCGCCGGAGTTCGGTTCCGGCTTCAGTTTGGGCCTGAGCGTCGGACTTCGGCTCGGCCTCGAATCTGAGCCGCTTCCGCCGCTCATGCTGGACAACGTGGCCGTCGATTCGACCGACATGGGACTGACGGGACAGTTGGGAGGAGGAATGATGCCCATCAACGACATGGACCCGCTGGCCGACCCGGGTTTCCCCGTCGAGATCCTTCCGCACCTGTTCCTGGGCAACGCCCAGAACTCTCGCGATTGTGACGCCCTCGATAAACATCGCATTCGCGTAAGTTCCACATTAATGAAAGACACACTCGTGCGATGAAATATTTATGTCCCCATGTTTTATTCATTGATTTGTTTTGTTTTTTTGAACGTTGTAGTACGTGGTCAATGTGACGCCCAATTTGCCCAACGTTTTCGAGGATTCCGGAACGATCCAGTACTTGCAAATTCCCATCACGGATCATTGGAGTCAAAATCTGGCCAGTTTCTTCCCTTCCGCCATTGGCTTCATTGGTAATTACAGTCCCGTGCTTATCGTTTTTATCCATTTTCTTTCCACATCTCGTTCATGGCCACTGAGGCTGTCATTGATTTCATATTTCACTGAACAAGTGTCAAAAAAAAAAAAATTCAAGAGAGGAGAGTGGGAAAAAGAAAAAATCGATAAGCTTTGCCATGTTTACATCCGTGCAGCTGCATAATGCGAAAAAAAAAGAGCGGCAGGATTCTTTGCTTCCTGCTCAGCTGCCGTTGTCATGGCAACAAGTTTTTTGCTCTCTCCTTTCCTTTTTCTTCTCTAGTGTTTTTTTTTTTTCTCCTCTCTTTTCTTTATCTTTTGTGAATCGATATTTCCATCAAAAGTACACAAGGTCGTGCGCGTGCTCGGCACAGACATTTAATCATCATGTCTTTAATTTTTTTGATTTTACTTCTATCCATTTAGATGGGGCTCGAGAGCGGCAGGAAGGCGTTCTAGTCCACTGCCTGGCCGGAATTTCTCGCTCCGTCACCATCACAGTGGTGAGTTGACAGATAAACAACTCGATTTTGGAATCGTTCCAAAAATAATTGTTTGTTTTGTTTTTTTCTCCTCCTCCCTGAAAATGAATAAAAATCTAGGCTTATTTGATGTACAAAATGTCGATGACTTTGAACGACGCGTACGACTTTGTGCGCCGGAAAAAGTCCAACATTTCGCCCAACTTCAACTTTATGGGCCAGCTGCTGGATTTCGAGCGACAGCTCAATCCGCCCAGTCCTCAGCGCTGCACGTGCCATCTACCGGCCGGCGATGGAAACCAAACGGAAGATCACGCCCTGATCCCGTTCACGCGGCTCTCGATCGAGGAGCCGGATGAAGAGGAAGAGCTGCCCTTGTCGGCCGATGCCAACACGGGGATCGATTCCGGTCTTCCCTCCTCCGTTTCCATGTCACCGTGTTCGACGGAATCATCCGTCGCATCCTCACCAGCCGTAATCCATTCTTCCCCGTCCGGTGGCAGTGGAAACGTCAAGCGCCTGCGCACGCTCGTTTGCCGTTGCCAAGCGTCTCTCTCCCAGTGCCATTTTACTACCCCGACCACTTTGTAAAATTCAAAACAACCAAATGTTTACCACAACACACACACACATCCAAACATGATCACACATAAACACAGCAAAAATCATCAATGGCAAACCACACACACACGTGTTTTTGATCCGTTTCGGTGCATTTTAAACAATCCTTTTTCTTGACCACACAATTTTTAAAGAAATTCCTCTTTTTATTTTCCCCCCAAAAAACACGCGTGTCAGTAATAAGCCATCTGTTGGCGTTCAGCATGTCCAGTTAACGTTTTTATTCTTTATTTTTTTAAAAAAAGCAGGACGGATTCTCTCCAATGGTCGGATGGGTTTGGCGTGCCTTTATTTTTGCCCCCCATTTAATTGTTCCGTCAGAGAACATAAAAGATTTTATGTTCTCTGGTTTTTAACAAATTTCAACCTAGTTTATGATTTGTACCTTTTTATATACACACACATACAATCCAAAACATACGTTCTCCGTTCACATCAGGGACGTCGAAATCCTTTTGTTTTTTTTTTAATTCAACTTACACACGCGTTTAGAGTTCTGATAATTTGTCAATCTATTCGTGGCTCAAAACCTCCTCCCAGTTCCCCGGACCTCACTTTTAAATCCCCGTTTTATGAATTTAATCCAGCTTCGTTCATTTCTTCTTTTTTTTCAGGTGCCAAAAAAAAAGTAAAAATAATTAGTATCAAAGAAAAAATTATTTCCCCCCCCCCTCACCTCGGCGATGTTTTTGTCTTTAACCCTACCCCAGAAATGTTGATGTACCCTGTCAAATATGATAACCCTACAAATTGTGCACGTTCCATGGTGTATAATATATCGATTTTCTATTCAACAACTAAAAATCAATAGCATTATAGCAGACCTTTTAAATTTTCTTTAATCTACCGAAAAAGGCGAAAAAATGGATACAGTGCGACATTGATAAATCTGAGAGGGAAAAAAAATTTAAAAAAGAGGAATTAGGTGTGGAGTACGACAAAATGTATCAGAATAATCAAGAAACGATGTGTTTCCGTCGAAAAAGAGAATCAGCAGTTAATTGCGACCGGTTGTTCGGGCTTTCACAGACAAAGCAGAGCTCCACTTGGAAGAAAATAAAAGAAAAAAATAATAATAACACAAAAGAGTCGGATTCGCACAAGAGGATTCGATCTCGTACTGAGTTGGCTGCATTTGATATGACTGACCAATTATCGCTCTTGCTTTTTCTTGTCTTTTTCCTTTAGCCCCAAAACATTAGCGGGTACCGCCCGACTTGGAATGTGTGATCAGCCACTGTAGTGTGATGTCAATGTTGCCCTTCTCCTTGCATGAGATCGAATAGCAGCAGATCTCTCTATCCTGGATGGCTGACAGATTCCTGAGAAACGATGGCACATTTAGTTCCACGTTCACTCTTAGATAACAGTTATTATTTATTTCTACTCACATTCTCTCAATCAGTCCATTTTCATCCAATGCATTCGGTAAATCTCTCTTGTTGCCTAACACTAATACAGGAATGCCTGCTAGCTGCGGTTTATCCAGCAAATGGTGTAGTTCGTTTCGGGAAGCTTCAATTTTGTCGTGATCAGCTGCATCAACCATATACCTATAACAATTAAAAGAAAATAGCTTAATTCAGCTACTAAATCTTTACAATTAAACATTGCTTACACAATTGCATTAACGCCCCTGCAATATCTTTCCCACATAGATCTGAACCGAGGTTGGCCTCCAATGTCCCATAATTTGATAGTGACATTTCCTTTAGTAATCTTCCTCATATTGAACCCAACAGTAGGTATCATGTCTTCACTAAATTGTCCAGACTTTTAAGAGACATGGAATGTTTTAATGTTGCTAGAATAACAAGAATGATTCATCAAAGATGAGATACCGCGATAACGTTGACGAATGTCGTTTTGCCTGAATATTGTAGTCCGACCAATGTAAGTTCCATTTCCTCTTTCCAAAATAGACTTTTAAACCAGTCAAGGATTCGATTTACTAAGGCAAACATTTCTGATCCCTAGAAGAAATTAAATATTTGGTCAAAAACCGGGAGAGACAGATACAGTTATAACTAAAACACAGCGACTAACCAGTGCTTACTTCGCAAACAGATGATGAGACTTGACAAATAGGTTGAATGTTGGTTTGCTTTTGAGAACGATCGCTAGATGTCGTTTTTTTTTGTTCATAGTCAGCAGACGAAATTATGGTAATTTCAGATCACTAACATCAGGAGCCTTACGTCAAGTTCCATCGTAAATTCGTAATTATTGATCATCGTTTCGTTAATGATGCAAACATAAGTTCCTTACACTTTTAGGTAACTTAAATCTCGCACTCTGCGGTTTCAAGAATGTATATTTTTTTAATGACTCTGGTTGTTGCAAAATTTTCGATAGCCAAAAGGGTTAGTAGTAATGTAGTAAGTACTGCTTGCAGTGCTATGACCGTTGACCGACGTAAAAGCTCTGAAAGACCAAAATCCTAGCTTAGAAGTCATCTATGACTTTAGAATGATGATGCACTTAGCCTTTGGTTGTAACTATTATGGTTTTGTAAAGAAATCCTGGGTGGATTCTTGCAAATTGGGATGATTTCACGACACAAGAGAATTTTCCACTTTTCGAAATATTGACTATTGTGTAGCTGGGTGCAAAATCATATTGTCTCTTGAAGAGATAATTGCACAGTCACATTTCCACCATGTAAAGGAATCTGTTCAGGAGTTTGGAAGCTAATGAAATCAGGTTGAAGTTTGTTGCTGAATTATTTACATGTAAAAATGGATTTTCATTAGACGTTACTTAGATGGTAGAGTATATATTCACATTATGTCTTCCTGTTTTTATTTTTTTGTCATACAATGTTATCAATGCTTCAGGTTATTATGATTCCGATAACCTTTCAGTTTGATTTCTATTGGAATCAATTGGATTCTAATTGGAAGTCTTGGAAATTCTGTCCATTTTGCTGGTCTGCACAATGCTGGTTTCTTGCCTCTTCCTGCTTTTTGGATCAAGGAACATAGTTCGTAGTAGTTGAGTTTCCCATGCTGTATTACATTTTACTTAAGCTTCGTTTTCAAACTTGTTTTACATTTACATCCATGTTTTTCTGTTTAACAGGAAAGAAATCCTATCACAGTTGCCAGGAAGATGACTAAAAGATGCACGAATTGCCCATTGGATTAATAATGGATCTTGCATATTGTTGATTCTTGGGGTTGGCAACCAAAATGCCTTTCCGAACACACCTATCCGAAGTCCCCTAAATTTTTGTGAGTTTCGAAGCAAGAGTTGTTTCACAAATATGTGATGAAACCATTCTCGATTTGAAGACAATTCCGGATTTAAACTTGAACAAAGTTGAATTTTCATTTAACTAGGATAACTGGTGGCAAGATCATTCTGTGACACGGAATTGTTTGATGAAGATCGACGATAGCGAAAGTTTACTTGTCTTATCGTATTCTTTTTTATTTTTACAATTTTTGGTTGTTGTGTTTGATTGCATCAGTAATTGAGATGCTATCTTCGCGTTGTCTTCACCACGTTTTCACTTGGTCTTTGCCTCATCGTCGCTACTCCGTTGCCGTCAACATTGCCACAGCTTTGCTTTCATCGTCGCCGCATCTTTGCTGCCATAGTTGCGGCATCTTCGCTTCATCATCGCCACATCTTTGTCCCAGCGTCACCCGTGCATCACCTCCTTATTTACTATTACTAGAAGACTCGAAAAGATAATATTGTAAAAGCAATTTTTGTGGGCTCGTAAAGGTATATGCTTACCTTGTTAGTGCCGGAACAAGGATAACAGCTCTGTGGTAGAGCGTTGGTGTACGGATGTGAACGACTAAGGTTCAAGGAAAAAATAGAGAAAGTGATGATGTGACAGATGGTTCAATGGTAGAGAATTGGCCTAACACGCTGAAGGTTTGATGGTTCAAATCCTGAAAGCGTCATACTAATTACAAGGAACACAATGGTTGAACAGTAATTGAAATGAAATGTTTATTAGAAAATATTATTGGATATTATAATATATATAAGTAACTTTGCACAGTTACTTTAATGTGTTGAAGACTTCTGTATCGACAAAGCAACTCTCATAGCTCAATGGTAGAGCGTGAGGCTGGAATGCTGTTCAGTTGGGTTCCTTGGTTCGAACCCCATCTCGGCTAAAGCAAAAATACATAAATAATAACAAACAAAATTTGTAAACAAAATAATTGTATTGTCCCTCCATCCACCCACAATTCCACCACTTTTTTACAAGTTACATACATACATGAATAAGTACATACACAAATACACTGAAGTTAACCCGTTGGCTGCCAAGCCATTACAACCAGTAGGTTGTTCTCTACAGTCGCTAAAGGGGGACTTGTCCGAAGACAAGTCCGGGTTGACGTGACGGTGGAGACCTTTGCGGGGAACGCACACCCCAGGTGGCTCCACCGTCGCATCGAAAAGGGAAAGTCCCTACTGGTGCGTTGCCTAGATGCCCGAAGGCGAATTTTGGGCAGTGGCGACTGCCCCACCCCATGGCAGTGACCATGAGGCAGGACAGCGCGGCCCGTCCCTACAACTAAAAAAAAAAGGGGAACAAAATGGGTGGCAGCCAACGGGTTAACTTTAAACATACACTAAACGACACAAAACAAAACAATACCAAAGCGGTGAGATTCCACGGGAAGATGGCGATCAAAGTCAGCAAAGTAAAGACAATGAGGCGAAGACCATCAGCTTGAAGACAGCAGGACGAGGCGATGACGAGGCGACGGGCGAGGCGATGACGAGGCGACCACGAGGCGAAGACGGGGTGACGGGCGAGGCGATGACGGGGCGACCATGAGGCGAAGACGGGCGAGGCGAAGACGGGTGAGGCGAAGACGGGCGAGGTGAAGACGGGCAAGGTGAAGACGGGCAAGGCGAAGACGGGCAAGGCGAAGACCAAATAACAAAAATACCATAGCACGACGATCCACGATGATCTCCTACAGGCTGCTGTTTGTTTACTGTTTGGCCTTCTAAATGGAAGAAATAAAGCAAAGTGTTATTTATGGGGAATATTATTTTGTTTATGAAACTACAAGCTATTCGACTTACAGCTGTTACATGAAGACTGAAAAGATTGTGGGGCCAGCCATATAGAAGATGCACTGTTTACATCTTTGTTGAAACGTTATGGCCTCAGGTGTCATAAAGTAGGACTTAGAATGTAAACACTACTAGGCAGTGATAACTTCAGGTATTGTTCCCACACATGAACACTTTTTCAAAACAGAATATGTCACCAGCATTTAGACTGTTTGACCTTCTAAATGGAAGAAATAAAGCAAAGTGTTATTTAATGGGGAGTATTATGTTGTTTATGAAACTACAACAGGGATGGCTATTCGACTTACAGCTGCTGCACGAAGACTGAATAGGTTGTGGGGCCAGCAATAAAGAGGATGCACTGTTTACATCTTTGTTGAAACGTTTTGGCCTCCGGTGTCATAAAGTAGGACTTAGAATGTAAACATTACTAGGCAATGATGATAACTTCAGGTATTGTTCCCACACACGAACGCTTTTTCGAAACGGAATACGTTACCAGCACTTAGAACAACGACACAACACATGCAGATTTCACTTGCAATCTTCCAGCAATTACTCCCACTGAAAATTCACTCGACAGTCGACGACACACAAAACGGTCACAGATCGACATGCAAACCTATGTTGCCGCATTGCAGAAAGGTAAAACACAAATCGCTGTTTCAAATTTTCAATTTCAACGTTTCAAGTTTCGAAAAAAGAAAAAACCCTGAATGAAAAGTAACCACTATTATTAACATTTTAAATCAGACAAATGAATTGCCAATAAAGATACAGGAATGACTTTCACAAAATCTTTGATCACAGTATCACAACTATCACACGTTGCAGGAAGAAATCAATAATTATTAATCTTAATTGGTGTAATATCGGATAACAAAACAAACTGGATTAAAAATAAAGACAAGATAACAATTGACTTAAGGCTTATTTTTTGGCAACGGATTCGACAATCAAGAGTAGGTGGCCGAGATGCTCCATTTTCAATTCGGCGGGAATGCCATCCCATTCTGGACCTTCAATCTGTCTGATGGCATAAAACAAAGACTTGTCAGGGGTAAGCTCGACCGGGACAGGCTGAGTACCGGATATAACGTTGACTATCTGTAACACACGTTCCAGGATTCCACCGGGCTGGGCATCGGCTCTTAATTTTTGGCTCGTCAGTTGAGCAAGGTGTTCTGAAATCATCGTCGTCCAACCATCTCGGACGCGGCCACCGAAAATGTCATCGCCTTTCATTCGAGCCACAATGGCTTTCAGCAAACCAAAGGCGTGACGGACTTCCAATTTCAAATGTCTGTTGAGGGCGCCTACGGTGGCGTTCGATACGTGGCGTTCTGTCATAACTTCTGCCTGCACTAGTTCCTCCAATACGTCGTTCTTCCGCACCTTGCTAACGACTAGTGGTTCGGTATTTGACTGAAGATGCTTGACGATGGAAATGAGGACCGATCTGGCCTCGGCCAAACAGCGATTTTTTTCCTGCAATTTCATAGAAACATGACGAAACATGAAACACTTTTTTAAAAATGTAATTCTTGTGATAACGTACCAAGTCAGTTAGGATGAGTTCCTGGAGTTGAGGAGGTATGGTAGGTGGTTGCCAATGGATAGAGCGCCTCTCCAGACTCACAAGAAAATTTCCCGATTCCATATCGTCTTTGAACACAAATTCTTGGATGA
The DNA here is from genome assembly GCA_013167095.2 of Daphnia sinensis. Lineage (NCBI taxonomy): Eukaryota > Metazoa > Arthropoda > Branchiopoda > Diplostraca > Daphniidae > Daphnia > Daphnia sinensis. Next base: position 1,399,076 of record CM023195.1, on the reverse strand, counting down.
CATCAAGAGACAACTCTTCCGTTAAGGTACTACCAGCCGGTCCTCAAATGGCAGCCATTGCGAATGACTCAGCAAGCTGGAGAGTGGACCGGTCGATAACATGATCACGAATAAAATTATCGACCTCTTAGGTTGAAACGTGGGCGTTTAGTGACTCATCGAAGTCAGTTAAAGCTGCAGCGCTCGAACATGACAGTCGGACGCGTCCTGAGCCTACTCGACAATGCGGCTGAATGAAGTCGGTGAGGGCGATGGATGAAGCAGCTTCCACGGCGTGACTCAGTAGTTGGCAACTGAACGTACGGGCGATGGTTTGCTTCCTCTACAGTTATTTCTCCTGCCAAAACAGTGCGGACGAGAGCGACAAAACGCAAAGCGTCGCCAAGGTATTGCAATGCATTCAATTTGCGCATCCACTTTTCATCAGCCAGTAGGAAACTCAGGAAAGGAAGAGTTTTGCGCAGCTGACCGTTCCTGGCCAGTTCCAGTTGTAGTGTTTGTCGGTCAGCAAAGACTCTTCTTGCATAGGCCCAAAGCGGAGCGGAGCAAAGCGGATAATGCTGGAATGCCCCAGTGCCAAAACGATCCACATCCAACAAGTGTTCTTGGAATACATTGGATGTAGTGGCAGCAGATTGTAGATCGAAGCCAAGTGATAGCGGTGATAAAGTGTTCATGAAATTGTTAACAACCTTGTGGTGATTGAGTTCTTCAGCTATCCGTGGATTGCGGAACATTCGGCTCAGTCGAGTTTGGTCTCCTTCTCCAGAGAAGAAACGCAAGATGAAGAATAGCAAAGAATCCGTGAGGATTCTTTCTAGGAGACGCTTAGATCACGTCAATTTCATTTGACAACATGATCACCATCCTAATGACGGTTAAAAAAAAAAAAAAAAAAAACAATGGGTCAAATAGTTAGTTGTGAGCAAAGAGCCTGATTGCCTGAGTGTTGTTTATGCGCCGCGTTGTATTGGATCTGCTTCGAAGATTGTCGGAACAATCAGGTTAGGACAATGTTTTTCATGGTTTTTCACTAGCTTCTATAGCTAGGGCAAGCCAGGATCCACATGTAGTGTTACATTATCTGTATGTCTGATTACATTATGTGTTGTTTAATACATCTGGAAGTTTAAATACTTTTTATATACTTCTGAAAAGTTCAGCACATGATGAAAACTGGCAAACCAAAACCAGCCAAAACCATGCGTTTGAATGACGACATCGACGACGTTGACCAAAGGCAGATGAGCAATCCTGATAACGGGATATCCGCGACCTCACGATAAATTTGATGATGGTCGAATGATTCGACACACTCTGGTTTAAACAGATTTAAGTGTTTAAAAGAGGAAACGTCTTTTTGTGAAAACAGATAAGACTGCGTCTGCGTCCATAATGGTTTATGGATCGTCTGCATTGCGCCGGGTTGCCACCTGCAAATGACAATGAATAAAATTAATAATTAACAACTATTGACTTGTTGTTTCTTGAATTGCAATGTATGAAGTATGACCATTATTATTTGCAGCCTTTGTCAAATTATCCACCTGATGTTGGTTTAATTTAATGACAAGCGAGTAGAGAACTAGAGATAGACAATGAAAATGTTGCTGACAAGGTAAGGAATTTGAAATAAAAGGAAATTTTTGTCTTGCCAGATTTGTGGTGGTTTTTCGATCTTTTGCAGTTTTGTGCTGCAATTGCAACCGTCATATCAGCCCCTTGCCTTGCAAGTTGCACTTGTTCCGCGTAACGACGAATCTTAGTCTTACAATTACCGTATCGCATTGCAAAGTTTACTTTAACCTGTACCGGCATAACGGCTAGTTTTGCAAGTTTTAGTTCTATGGGTTAACTTTGCTATATGACTAAATTCAACGTAAATACTTAAACTAATCATGCAAAGAAAAACATCAAAAAGCATAAGAACTGATTGCTGACCTTGAATGTTTTACCAGTAAACCCCGCCCCTATACGGCGCTATAAAATTCTTTTAGCTCCCCTTCCTTCCCACAGTGCAAGAGCTCTCGTCAACATCAACGTTTGAAAAGAGGGAATTGACCCTTTTCGTCAAAGCAAAGATTACTACCCCAGAGTCAGCCACGTTTTATTTATGTGCAGTGTCGAAAGCGACCACAAGTTAACTGAATCTATATTCAATTAGTAGCTTACTGAAACGTCATGAATCGAGTAACCTGTCCGTTTGATCCAGCCCACGTTGTTGAAGGCAGAAAATTCCAGGCTCATCTGATCAAATGCAAGCGAGTAAGTTGCCTACCCTTTATTATTTAAGTTAAGTAAAGAACATTTGAGTTTCAAATTGAAATTGAGTTTGAAATTGCCATGACTTGCTTGTCTACAAACTTACAGAATCTTCCTGCCAACCACGATTTTGTTCAGTGTGATTTCTGGCATTTGCACTACGTACGAAAGAGTCAGCTTGATTCGCATCTCGCCAATTGTGAACACAGACTTGAAAAGGAGGCATTTAAGATAACATGGGATTGTATGTTGCTATCTAATTTCTACATAAGAACTGTTGATCGATTCGATTGCTTACTTGTTTCTAGCCGAAGCTCCGAAATTTTTCCAACCAAAATTGTTACCGGTTGAAGATTGTGGGTCCAGTGCAGTGGAAGAGGAATCCTGGGATAGCACGTCAGGGCCTGCTTTCAAGCCTGAGAAAATGATTGCTGGGGCGATTCACATGACGTAGGCCAATTTTGTTTTCTTGTGTGATCCACTATAGCACTTCCAACTTGTAATTAATTCCATATTTTGTTTTCTTTTCAATTATTTCTTTCGCAGTATTCCACAAGGTTTATCGAAGTCGAAACGTAAAGAATTTCGTGAACAAGAACTTGAACGACTTCGTCAGCGAAGGTAAGTCTAAAAATCTAAGCAATTGTCTCTAGCAGTTCACTCGGTGCCATGCTTTTTTTCACTTGCCGCCATGTAGAGAAAGAGAAGGAGACGTCACGGCTAAAACAAAGGAACACGAAAGTGGAACTGGCAGCCATTTTGTTCAGCAAGCAAGAAAACCAGGTATTCCCCAAACTAATGATAATTTTAGTTACGACGATGATTCAATAACAGATCGTATAAAACGTCTTTCGATTTTCCCGTTCGTGTACACTAGAAGTTCCCTTGAAACTGCATCGCATCGTGGCGAAATTCTCAGTACCGATAGACAATACTGAAAATTTACCATATCAATCCATTAACACACATGTGTTTGCGTCTGAGCGCCAAGGACTTGATGTTGCACGCGGCTGGGCTGGTGGAAGAGGCAGGGGTATTCTAGGTGAGATACTGAGATTCAAATAAGAAAACTTACGTGTATTAGTTAATTTATTATTCAATATTGACGAGTTTAGGACCCACAGCACCTGGTTGGAGCCATTTCGACTGAAAATAAAGGTCGAATTGAAATTATGTATCGAATTTCTTGTACAACCCAGACAATTGAGATCAATCTTTTGAAAATAAAGCAATAAATCAGGATAAATTCTATGTTCAAGATTTTATTTGTATACTGCCTTTCAGCCGACACTTACAACAAATTGATTTTATCTTGTCCGCAAAATAACAGTTCACTACAGTTGTTGACAACAGTATCTTCATCGTTTAAACCATTAGTCTTGAACGCAATCTAGAATTAGTACGTTAAACAATTCTTTTCTATGTTTAGGGTGCTAAGGAAGAGCAGCAAAAAGTTACAACTGTTATTTGCCATTAACATGAGTTTAAAATAGATAAATTAAAAAATTTTGGAAAGGAGTAAAATCAGTTTATTCCTCTTGGATGGATAAATTTTCCAACAAGCCTGGTAGCCGACAGGTTAAAGCTGCGCGACTTTGGCGTCCAGGAAGAACCATGGCAGATCCCTTTTGAACTGTAAAATAGGTTTTTTGATCGTGCGGAACCAACCAATGAGCCTTGCAATATTTGCTGCATTGATGAGAAGCGAAAAATGTTGAAATTCCATGGGCACCGAGATCCGTTGGTCCATATTCCTGATTGGTTGACATAATGACAGGATCAGTCAAAACAAAGCCATCCTTGTAGACGCCACCTTGGAGATCGCAAAGGAGTGCATGACGATTGGTTGTGTGATACGAAAAGTGACTGAGCGCTTGCATAGCATTTATCCAGGGAGACGATTCTTCTGGAGTCCATCCTGTGTTCGAGTTGAACTTTTCAAAATTGGTAATCATGGGCTCAATTATCGCCTTTTCTCCCAGTCTATTCCAGGTAAGAAAAGTCCACACTTCTGGCTGATTGAGCCAAATGTTTTGGTCAATGTGCTTGCCTCTGTTAAACCTGTTGACAATCTCGAGCGCTTTGGCAACCACCTTGAGCTCTACTTCGAAATATGATTCTTGAAATACACTTCCAGATTTGAAAATCTTGCAGACGCATTCTTCGCCAGCTCTTTCTCCTTTGGTATAATTTCCTTTGTACACGTGTTTGAAAGTTCCACGCGCAAAAATTGTGTGAATGTATATATCTGCACCGATAGCTTTATTCTCCCGCGCAAAATCAGACATTCTAAGGAACCTGCAAAAATAAAGAACAAGCCCATAATTAATTATGGCAAATACGAATAATTCCTTCACGTAAACATTTTGCAATTGCAATCGGATAACCCCAGGCAAACTGGTTGTGGGGTATCAAAGGCCTGGATCTAGATTCGACAGGTTTCATCAAGTTGCAGTTACTAAAGTGTGAATTCCGAGTGCACCATGCACACGTAGTCAACGTCCAAGCACACACAAGAGCATACACAAGAGTATGGCTCAAACGAATGACTAAAACAAAGGAGTCCAATCGGAATTACTTTACTTAACATGAACTCCAAAAAGTTTTCACTCAATCACGAAAATGTGAGCTTTGTAATGACGAGTTTTCCGATTGAAAATCGGATTTTTCGAACCCTTTGTTTGTGCCATGGGTTGTGCTAATATGGCGGTTTTGCACTTCAAAATGGCGCGATTGGATACGTAACACAAGCAAGTAATAACCAAACGAAAAATGCAGTTATTTGGTAAGTTTGCAGATAACATGGATGAAGTTTAGGAGAGATTACAGTATCTTTTCTTAATTTTTAAGTCTAAGTTACCGATACACTTAAAATTTTTGCTATATTTACCAATTGCACTACTGCAACGTTTGTATGATCGTAGTTGTCGTTGGTCTGGCGTTTCGGAAGCAAATGATCCTTTTTCAACCTCCCCCCCATCCCCGTCAGTTGGCCTTGACAGTTTGTTCAACCTGCCACTTGAGGCACTGTGTTGTGTACTTCCCTATTTTGCCATGGTACAGACGGGTGCAGGCAGCATAACGACGTAATACTAGGAACCTCGCACGTTCTATTCGAGTGGAATGTTCACTGTTCAGATTACAACGATTCATCGTTTTGAAATTAGGTAAATCGACGCAACTTTGATCGCTGTACGGAAGCTAATGCCATAGATACAAGTCTTACGAAAGAGAGCGTAAAAGCATATGTTCTTTCTATAATACGCTAAGACCACCAGCGCCTTGGTGTTTCTTCGTTTAAATACAAACATATGAGCTTATTTACTACTAACTAACACCTGGCTATCAGTGGTGTAATAGCGTACCGTTCTAATGCCTTACAGATTCTTTCCCTATTATAAAGAGTTGAATGCCCTTTAGAATTGGTCTAAGAAGAAAATTTCGTCTCTAACTTGAAATCCATGGGAGTAATTTATACATGAAATAAATAAGTTCCACTTTATAGAATAAGTAAACTCAGTTTATTCTTTTTTAATCGACTAATTTTCCGATAAGCCTGGTAGTCGACAGGTTAAAGCGGCGCGACTTTGACGGCCAGGGAGCTCCATAGCAGTACCCTTTTGAACATTAAAATGCTTTCTTTGATCGTGCGGAACCAGCCATTGAATCTTGCAAAATTGGTTGCATCGATGAGACGCAAAAAATGTTGAAATTCCTTCAGCACCGAGGTCTGTTGGTCCGTATTCCCGATTAGTTGACATAATAACAGGATCAGTTAAAACAAAGCCATCCTTGTAGACGCCACCTTGGAGATCGCAAAGGAGTGCGTGACGATTGGTTGTGTGATACGAAAAGTGACTTAGCGCTTGCATAGCATTTATCCAGGGAGACGATTCTTCTGGAGTCCATCCCGTGTTGGAATTGAATTTTTCAAAATTGGTAATCATGGGTTCAATTATCGCCTTTTCTCCATAACTATCGGGGTCAAGAGAACTCCATATAGCTGGCTGGTTAAGCCAAATGTTCTGATTGATGTGTTTGCCCTTGTTAAAGCGGTTGACAATCTCGAGCGCTTTGGCAACCACCTTGAGCTCTACTTCGAAATATGATTCTTCAAATACGCTTCCGGATTTGAACATCTTGCAGACGCATTCTTCGCCAGCTCTTTCTCCTTTTTCATATTGTCCTTTGTACACGTTTTTGAAAGCACCGCTTGCAAAAATGGTACTGGTCTCAATTGTTGCTCTGCTGGCATTATTTTGTCGTGAGAAATTAGACATTTTTACAACCTAAGAAAATGAAATGCAAATCCGTGATTTAGTAATGGGCAGAAATGAACACTTACTGTATGAAAATGCTAACAGTACTAGTCCTAAATTTAACTTTTATTGGCCAGGCCTGCTGGAATTGTTCAAAATTATGTCTTGCGTAACGTTGAACGTTGTCAAAGTTGAAGTGCAAAAACAGAAAACAGCATATTAGTAATGGATTCAAAGAGACAAAAAAATTATGCATCGCTTAATCAAAAATGAAATCAAACAAACTTTGAACCTGTTAAAATGGCGTAGTCGGATTGCATAGCCTATTACTTGCAATGGCTAGTGATAACATAAAAGGAAATGCAAGTTTACTTGGTACGTACGTTATTTGCGGATAGCAACACAAATAGTAAACTATTGAATCACTAAATATGTCTAAAGTCAATTTTGTTGACCACTATAGACTATGATTGCAATTCTCACTATATTTACCGCTTGCGCTGCCCTGCTTACCTGGTATCGTTGATTCGGTGTCTCGAATGTGATTGATCCGCTTCGTATGAGCCAGTTGATCTTAAAGACTAACGTGACAACGATAATGTTATAGAGATTAGGTGGTAAATTGTTGATAAGTGTTTTCCCCTATTGCAAGTGGACGCTGTAAAAAACAAAGTTCATTGCGAAACTTCGTGTTCTCAAAGAACGTCATTTATATTTATCGGAGAGATTAGGCATCTCTTCTGGGTGTTTGGCTGAAACAAACTTTTTGTATACGTTGTGGCTTATTTTTTTTTCCTTAATCGGAGACTGAGGTCACTTATCAGCAAATATTAGTTCACGTCCCACACGAATTTCGTAAGGCGCAACGCAAAAAAAAAAAAATAATAATAATTTTTGTTCAAATACGTAAATCCACCAGCTGATTGTGATAAGTTGGTAGCCAGTGGTACTTAAAGTTTTCTGTTACAGTTGCAACATGTTTTATCAACCAATAGATTTACAGTTGACATGTATACTGAAGGAACTGTAAAAACTTTAAGAGATTAGGTTTCATTTCCCGAGGTTTCATTGAATGTCCGATTCATTTACAACAAAAAGCAAGCATCAATAGTAGCTTAATTATCATTATACACAGTAACACGTCCTAACAAAAAAGATCTAAATTATACATACGTTGTATGTAGCTTTTAATTGCAATTGTTCTATTGCAAGGTAGACTATACTACAAGGTAAATTAGCCTACTTTACTTGCTCACTCATAGCCTACAGCCTACATAGGTATACTTCCTCCGCTGTCAGGTATGGCATTCAGCGGTCTCTTAAGATGAGTCATAGCCCTTTTTCTTTTACAGATGCCCCGTCCTTGCGATATGTTTCATTGGTAGGCCTATATGTCCCCTTGCATTTCGTCCAGGTAGGAAATAGACGAGTCGGAAGATGCAACACAATTTGATGACTTCCTAGCTCGTGTATTCCCAGGGGCCTCGTCTGGAACTCGTCTGTGATGTAAGGTGCACCCTCCTTGTTTGCGGTTCCTCACCGGAGAGCACTAGTTCCTTGCAAGACACCGGGCGCGGAACTTAAAGAGGAAACAGCCTATGTCTCATGTACACCGACACGCTCCTATTGGTCTGCCCAGGCGACGTCTCCCTATATAAACATCCGCACAGGCATCTCAAGTCATTCAGTTCCTTCTGTCTTACAGTCTCATTCACTCCGAATTCGAATCTCTTCAACAGTATCTCATTTTGCTCACCATGTCGATTCCCGATTATTCCAGCGTCTGCTCAGGTAACTTAGCAAAAAACAGGCTGATTTTTCTCTTTATGATTTCTGCTGTTTTTTTTCAATTGATCCTTCTTCGTTAACACATAATTTTCTCTTCTCCTTTTAGACTCCGAATATGAACATTCTTCTGACAGTGGTTTCTCGATGGAGTCTTTGCAAATTTTAAACGAGCAGCCACTGTTTACCCAGTTTATCAACGTCGGTGTCATCCTTCCGTTGATCAATGTGGAGCTTGTTCCAGTTCACCGCGTAACACAAGAATATCTGACAAATGACATCCAGAGTGACACTACCCAGCAAACTCCAATCTCATCTAACCGCCGCCTTATCAAATGGTCGCTGCCTCCTCCATCTGTTGCGCTTGTACCTCTTCCTGGATGGAAACCGATGCCCTAGTATGTTTTTTCATTAATATACCACCTTTAAACTTTCTAATTTTGATTTTCCATCGTAGTGGGTTGGAGACATTCTGGCAGAGCGCCTTTCGCTGGTTCTTTCAACCTTTCCTGGCATCCCATGGACATCTCTGGACACTGGAGCCCACAGAACTTCCTCCGCTGTCCATCGAATGGCCCTGGCATTCGGCAACTTACTTCGCTAAAGTCCGCTTCCAGTGTCAGGTAAAATTGATTGTTTTGTCTTATACTATATTTTGTATTTATGCCGTATTAATTTTATTAATAACAATTGTTATTAGTGCAAACGCGGTTGGACGTCAATGAAGGGACGGGTCGTTTTCTGGTTCCGTGTTCGACGACAAGGTGAACAAATTGTGTCCGAAGCTTTGTTCAAATTGTTCGGCCAGCAGTGTGGTTTCTGCTCTGACAGTGATTCAATCGATGAGGTAATCACTCTGCTTTTCCAAATAGTGAACATTCATTAATTATTTTGTTTGTTTCTCATTAAAGCTTGAATTCCTGACTCCACTTTGGTATCCAGAGGAAATCGAAAACGCCATTGGTTTTCTAGCTAGCCAAGTGATCGTGTCATACTACGGCGGAGCAGATTTACCAAAGCTCTCTCCAAGTGACCGATTTTTCCGCAACTCAGGAACACCTTCGTCTTTGCCTCACGATTCGACTCGTTGCCAAGCTTGCCATTATGGATATTGTGTAACGACTAAATGTTCTGCTTGACTAAATGACACTTTTACCTTTTGTACAAATAAAACTTTTTAAATCTTCATTTGGATTTGATCACTCTCGGATCCAGCAAGCCCGTTGTTAATGTTCCTTACATTAAAATCCCCAAACGTTGAATGCCACTTAGATTGGTAGGACGACTAAGGAAAGTTGTCAACTTAAAATCGAAATCTTCACTTCAGCTATTGTTTGCACGATATTACGTTGTGCTGTAAGGTAGCTACATTACTGATTATGACTCAATACTTGTCGACTAACAGATTATAAGAGTAAGTAAATGTACTTTCCTAATTCCCGGATATGTCCATGCACCCCTGTATTATTGTCAACTGCGTGATGGTTTGAGTGTTTCAGCGTTTGGCTGATGTATTTGAACGCTAACGCAGTATTGGCTAATCATTAGTTATTCGAATCATGCTCACAACGGAGAATTTGAGGTTTGGTTGTCCAACACTCCATATTGAATTCACCGAGTACACTTTCACTGGGAAGCCACAACAATTATCGACTTTCACGCTTGAAGGGACCCATAAAAGTGGCTGTAATTGAGATCGCCGTTACGAAACGTACCGCCTATTGCATTCTAATCAAAATGAATCGGTTTCAGGACGCAACACAGCAACCCAAAATCAATTTTTTTGCCACATACACATACCTTGTGATGTTACTTGTATTGTATTGTTAGTATGAGGTTTTCTGCATATTTAGCACGTTGAAGCCAACAACATTCAACGATGGAGCGTTCATTTACAGTCTCTATCACTTACGAGTGATTACATTGACTTCATCACTATTCCTCAAGTAGTGTTGCAACTACGGATGTTCTTAATCCATACAGTAGTACAGAATTCTTCGGACAACTTGCGGTTTTAAATTAACACACAATTTCGCAAAAAGAAAATAAATAGATAATAACAATAATTGGCTCGGTGCAATATAAGAAACATGGCCACCGGGAAGTCAATAAAAATTTTCTTCAGATTACTGTGTTTAGCAATAAAATAAACGGACGCAGACGAATCTGAAATTGTCGTTTTTAAATGACTGTCATTATATTTTTCACTATTTGTGATATCTTGTCGACTTCGAGTTTCTATATGTCTAAATCCTTTAGGGCTTTCATCACAAAATCAGCCGTAGAAATTGAGTTTTCAGATTACTATAGGCTAATGGTATTGGGCGCTTTCTCGTCTGTGACCGAATAATAACTGAACGGAAATGAATTTACTTCCTCCAGGATTGTTACCAAGTTTCCCTCCATTCTTTTGCTTACCGCATTAGCCGATATAAGTTGTTAAAGAAATCTCATAGAGCCTCCTTCCTTACGTTCTTAAAGTGTCAGGTAAACCTCTTCATAACCGGTTCAGTCGGAGCTCTCAACGGCAGAAGAGAAAGGACGCAAATTTCCCTTAACACCTGGACATTGTTAACTCTATTTCGAATAAACCGTACAATATACGGCGTCTATACATTGAAATCACATAAAACTTTATGTCCTGTGCATTGCAATGAAGACACGTCAAGCCCAAATGAAAATTGATGGTGAATCGATAAAAAAAAGGGAAAGGGGTTAAAACGGTGAAATCGGAACGAAAACAAGGAGGATAGGCCACCTTCGCCTATGTTAATGTTTAGAACATCGATGCAATCGAACCAGACTAAAGTGGGCTTAACCCAAATTATGTTATAAAGGTCTGTGGTGGACTGGGGATGTTGTCGAGAAAAAAAGAGAAAAGGTGAGCCTCTAGGCTTGATTTCAACTAGCTATGAAATTGCTCGATAGCCAAACAATTCTTCAGAAGAAACAGTGAAAAAAAGTTGTGTGTTATAGATTTTTCGTATTAAATTTACTAAAATAAGGAATTTGTTACAATGTTTGTTGGTGCAATATTTAATAAGCGTTGAAACATAACAACCGCAAATTAATATTCTAATGATAAAACCACGTAACCAAACATACAGACGAAGGCCTTTTTATGCAACTGGGCCGCTAAATTTTGCTGCGCCTATGACTTGTGCCCTCAGGTAGAAAATAGAGAGAGTATCAATCAAATGGCGATTGGTTTATCACGTACTTTTTCCATGCATTGCAAAGAACGCAAATTCACCGGTGAGATTAGACCTCACTTTGCCTCTAGGTTTTAGTTGTTGGGGCGTGATGGCATGGTATGTAACGCACGTCATTTGTGGCCTAGCTGAAATTTCCCGAACAAATTTGAATTGGCTGCGGTATCGGCTAATAATAATGATCGTGATTTACTTTCGTTGTGCATTCTTACATTTCCGCGCTAGCAAAAACGATCATTTCTTTTCAATCGAAAATGAAAACTAGGCCAATTCGTACTTGATTTTCTGGATAATGGTTAACACACATCAGTTATTATCATAGATCGTTTTTGCATAGATAATTACAGAGTGGGAAAACACAATAGACCCATCCTACAAACTGCAGCTATATAGACTATTCTAATCCGTCTACGTTTGCCTATGTTTTCCTTTCCCATGTTTACCCAAGTCGAAAAAAAAGTGGAAGTGAAAGGAATTTCCTAGTTGCACAGAAAGAGTCTCGACACTTTTTCTATGGGCAGATCCTAGGGGCAATACCGGGTGTTCGATTTCGGGATGCGTGCGATATCCAGCGAATCGAGAAACTTTCATTTCGCACTCGTATAAGAGTCACTCCAGCTGTTCGGTATGAAGTCACACAGCTTTCAGAGCTCAAACGAAGAAGTGCAGTGTCACAGCACTTGTTCAGTACAGTGGAATATAAGGTAAGTTCTTCTTCTCTGAGTAAACGAACTTAAACTCCAGTTTGGGTGTTCCAGACATTTAGAATTTTCAGCGGCTGGTTTCCAACAGCTAAATATTTGCTTGCAAACTTGCTGCCTAGTACTTTTGTGTTTGAAAAATTGATTGCCGGATATTCAATTATCTTTCTATGTATAGGTTTATACAAACGTCTTCCGCTAATTCGAGAAAATGATCGTCGTGAAACCATTGATCCTCTCCGTTTTGCTCGTGGGTAAGATCCATATTACTTCTAATTAAACAACAGCAAATATTAACATTGTACTGAAATGTTCTGATATCATTTCATCAAATGATTTCTTCAACTATAAGTAATAGCCTTTCCCAAACAGAAAAACGAATGAGAGTTCCTGTAATCTGTGGAAGCGTGAAAATGATGAAAGATGCATTCACATAATTTAGCAAACACAAGTTTTGAGATTGGATCGCATTACGGCGAATGTAATAACAAACGTTTGTTTAATTGCAGGAATACTTGGAGTTGCAGAAGTTGCTTCTACCGTAAGTTTTCAATCAGTAATTACCATTAAACAAGTGAAAGATCGAAAATCTGTTTACTTTAAAGCCAATTATTAAATCACGAATGGTGATCTTTATCCTACCGCGTCGTCATGCTTATTCCAACTCATTTCATTGTAGAGAAGGGGAAAAGGACGCCGCTTCCAGCAAAGACCTTTGGCTCCTGCCTACCAAAACAATCCTATCCCAGTTGCACAACCACAAATTCCGTCTTATCGCAGTCTTTCAAGCGGTTATGCGGCACCCCAGGCATTACAACAGTCACCTGCTCGTCCTGTTGCGCCGAGACCTGGACTAGTTGTGTTTGGTGTAGGACCGAACTCCCTTCAAATCCCGAGTCACTACTCCAATTACGCTGGAACGTCCCAACAAACCAAACCAATCGTTCCTGCGCCAGCGTACGCCTCTCCTGCCCCAGCTTACGCGTCTCCTACTCCATCGTATTCATCACCTGCGCCAGCGTACGCATCTCCTGCGCCAGCATACGCATCACCAACTACAGTAGCGACCCAGACTCCATCTAGAAATCAGCCGGCCATACCCAACTACGCGCAATCAGCCCACAATCAACAAAACGTTGACCAGACGAAGTACAACTCCCAACCACTTCAACCGGCTTACCTTGCCCCGTCCTCACAGTATGGAAACAAGCTTCCAGAAGCCCGGCCAGAAAATTATCAACAATCCAGTGCGCAAGAGGCGTCTGTTCCAGCACCTGTCCCCAAATTGCCAGAGAACGTCCCATTCTACGTTGCTCCAGCAAAATCTACTGTTTATGGATCAGCCTACGTAGCTAATTCGGCAAGCTATCCGGCATCAGATTCTTACACAAAAGGGGAAGTTTCAAAGCCAGTAGAATCTGTTTCGGCCTCGTACCAATCATCGGCCAAGAAGCCACAGGAAAATTATGGAACTACTGCAACGACGTCATACAATTCAAAACCTACCGCAATCTATACTGAAACGAAAGCAGAGCAATCAACGGAGGTTTACGGCAAGAAAACCACACAAGCAAAGGAAAGTCAGTCTTATTACTCAACCCCATCGCCCATAGTTAAGTATTCTACGGATCTTCCCTATTCCACTACTGAATCCAAACCAGCAAGTGAATCCTACGACAAGCCCTATGATACGGAAAAATCTAAGGCCGACAAAGATCAGTACAAGAAACCCGTTTACCCAGCTTCCCAATCCTACAAGCAAACAGAGACTCCGTCGTATGGTGAAAAGAAGAAAGACATTGAATCTTCATCCCTTCCTTATTCCGAAGTAGAGGCGAAGCCGGTGAGCAAATCTTCTAAGCAGGATGAGTACAAAGAATCAAAGCAAGAAGATAGCAAAGTGAAGGTCACTGCTTATCCCAAGGCTGAATCCCACGAAACAGGAGAGTACCAGAAAGAAAAGAAGGAAGAAGCATCAGTCTACCCCCCGATCCCCTCTCCCACTAAATCGGAAACAACAGACGAGGACAAGTCTTACCAATCCTATACACAAACTGATAAATCTTATGCCAACAAAGATAAGCAGCAGAGTCCAACTTACTCAACGTCGCAATCCTACAAGGAAGTGGATTCTAATTCGTACGGCGAACAGAAGAAGAAAGTGGATGAGTCAAGTCTTTCTTATTCCAAAGTGGAATCCAATCCTGTGATTGAATCTTCAAAGAAAAATGCATATCAGCCAGCAACAGAAGACAAGGTAAAGGGTTCTACTTATTCTGCATCCCAGGATTACAAGGAAGTGGAGTCGGCAAAAGATATCCTGCATTACAAGAAGCAAGAATCCGCCGTTTACGAACAGAAACCTGTTAGTGACTCTTACACTAAGCATTCAGTTTCCTACGTAGAAAAAAGTCAGCCCCCAAAACCAGTTTCTACTTCTACATCTTACAAGAAAGTCGAATCTGTACTTAATTCTGAGTACAAACAGAAACATAATGAAGCTGAGTATGGTTCGTCAAAATCTGTGTCTGTCTCAGCTTACGATAAGTACTCCGGTACTTCGGCAGTTACGCAAGAGCCTTCAAAGTATCATGAGTCAAACACGAAGACTTACGAATCCAAGTATCCGTCTGTTTCTCCAGCGACCAAGTCTCCAGTAAAAGAAGTAAACACCTATTCCACAACCGCGTCTTCTCCGACGTATCAATATTCAACAGGCTACACGACCACCACTAAAATCCCCGCAATTTCTTACGAAGACAAACCGAAGGCGTACTACACCACTACACCCAAATATCAAGAGTACTCAACGTCTACGAAAGTGGTAACACAAAACCCCTCAGCATACAAAAGTGCAGTTGCGACGACATCGACCCAAAAAGAAGATTACGGTGATCAATACTCTTCGAAGAAGGACACAAACTCAAAGGCTGGCGCACCTGTTGCAGTTGAAAAATCTTACGCGACTCCGACCACAACGGCAAATTACAATGTGAAGACTAATGATCGAGTTTACGTTGTTTCCGAACGAGATGAAATTGCTGAAACTTACCAGAAGAAAGAGCCAGTGTCATCCTATCAGTCGTACCCCAATCCATCTGTGGATGAAAAATTGTCATCCGTTAAACAAGTTGTGAATCAATATGGTCCAAGTGATCGAGACTATAGCAGCGCGTCATCCGGCACAGCAAGCCAGTCAAGCTACGAAGGTCGACCTGCTTCTTCATCCGCCGCTGAACTTCCGGCGTATAACCGTAAGCCCATCAAAGAGGCCGATACCCTCACCTCCTCAGTAGAAGGTGCAAAGGACTCCGGAAAATACAATTACGATGGCGTTGAGGGTGACTACTCTGCCATACCAGGAAAACCTGAAATTGATTATCCCATTTATTCAGAGCTACCGAATAACAAGTTTAACTGTTCCGAACAGCGACTACCAGGATACTACGCCGATACATCCGCTCGTTGTCAAGTTTTCCACATTTGTTTGGGTGATCGTCAATGGAGCTTCCTCTGCCCCAATGGAACAATTTTTAGCCAACAGCATTTTGTCTGCGTCTGGTGGTACGAATTCGACTGCTCCAAAGCACCCGCTCTTTATGAACTCAATGAGAAATTGTTTGTCATTCCTTCGACGCAACCCGATTATGAAGGCGAGCAACGCACAAAGTCTTTAGCCAGTGAGACTTCGGAAGGCACAGGTAAAGGGTACGATACATTTAGTAACAAAAAGGCAACATCTTCGGGGGCTTACTAAGTCCTCTGGCTATACAAGCTAAGAAAATCTGGAAAGATAAAAAAAAGAAGACAAAAGGAATACTTCAGGCGTATGTCCAGTGAAGAAGGTGACATGCAGGAGCGACTTAACAACGCAAGAGATGTTAGTAATCATTTTGGAACGTTAATGTCTTGAAATTTTTTCTCTTGTGTAAATCATTCAACATATACTATATAGATGTTACTACTCTGTACATTGTTTCAGATTTTAAATAAACAGTTTATACCTCGTATTACAAACTTTTCTTGTATTTTGTCGATGGTACTGTGCCAAAATGAAGAATTTTATGGACCGAGGGGTCGCCATCTCGCCAACTCTTTTTCCCGAGGTTCACCCCTTGAGAAAAAGCGGAAAAAGGGGTACAAATGGCGGAAATTTAGGGAAATCACGGAAATTTAGGGAAATTACGGAAATAAAAACAAGTGTCCTTAGAACGTCCGATAAAGTGTTTTAGATGATTATTTGGTTAATTTAAACAAATTTAGGTTTATTACAGGTGAATTACTTGTGAACTGTTGGTAATTTTGCATAATTTTTTACGAAACGCCATTATTTGGGAGCATTATCGGGGCGCTTTTTTGTCAATTGGGTTCACGTTTCGAGGCATCGGGGAAGGGCTAAATCGGGTTACCTGCAACCCGATAGTAGCAACTGATCGATTCATGGTAATTGAATATTCATACCTTATTCCGCCCGCCTAACCCGATTTTTTTACATTAAATTTAATTTGATTCCATTTTCTCTTGGTTTATCCGTTCTATAATATCAGAAATCGCGAAAAAAATAAGGAAATCACGGAAAAATAGGGAAATTGCGGAAATTTAGGGAAAAAGCGGAGATTTAGGGGAAAACTAGAAATTACGGAAATCACGGAAATAGAAAAAACGGAAAATACGGAAAAATTTCCCGAGGTTCACCCTGGAAAAGAGTCGGCGACCCCTCGGCTAGGACGTACATATGCTAGGACGTAGGTAGCTTGCTTGGTCGTAGCCGGTCGTATAGCTAGCGTGGACGTAGCTATACTATAGGCATATTCCAGAGTTCAGAAGTTTGTTGTTTACGACCGTTTACGACTGAAGGTCTCCTGAGTCAGGGCTTTGTCTCTCGATTCGCATTCATCGGGAAAATTGGTAAAGTATTTACTCTATGTAAGGTGGAAAATGTTTATTTAAAATCTGAAGTAATGTACATAGTGTGAATAACATTTACATATAGAAAGATGAAACAAGAAAAAAAAATTCGATCATCACAAAGAAAAACCACAAACTCTTCAGTTTTTTTTTTTTTTTGCAACAGATTGAGATGTGTCAGAAAACTTAGTAGGAGACTGAAGAATATGTTTCCTTTTGGTTAGTGAGTGCATCGTTCCGTTTTCCTATTTCTTCCGAAGTCTCACTGGCTAAAGACTTTGTGCGTTGCTCGCCTTCATAATCGGGTTGCGTCGAAGGAATGACAAACAATTTCTCATTGAGTTCATAAAGAGCAGGTGCTTTGGAGCACTCGAATTCGTACCACCAGACGCAGACAAAATGCTGTTGGCTAAAGATTGTTCCATTAGGGCAGAGGAAACTCCATTGACGATCACCTAAACAAATGTGGAAAACTTGACAACGAGCGGATGTATCAGCGTAGTATCCTGGTAGTCGCTGTTCGGAACAGTTAAACTTGTTATTCGGTAGCTCTGAATAAATGGGATAATCAATTTCAGGTTTTCCTGGTATGGCAGAGTAGTCACCCTCAACGCCATCGTGGCTGTATTTGCCGGAGTCCTTTGCTCCTTCTACTGAGGAGGTGAGGGTATCGGCCTCTTTGATGGGCTTACGGTTATACGCCGGAAGTTCAGCGGCGGATGAAGAAGCAGGTCGACCTTCGTAGCTAGACTTGCTTGCTGGGCCGGATGACGCGCTGCTATAGTCTCGATCGCTTGGACCATATTGATTCACAACTTGTTTAACGGATGACAATTTTTCATCCACAGATGGATTGGGGTACGACTGATAGGATGACACTGGCTCTTTCTTCCGGTAAGTTTCAGCAATTTCATCTCGTTCGGAAACAACGTAAACTCGATCATTTGCCTTCACATTGTAATTTGCCGTTGTGGTCGGAGTCGCGTAAGATTTTTCAACTGCAACAGGTGCGCCAGCCTTTGAGTTTGTGTCCTTCTTCGAAGAGTATTGATCATCGTAATCTTCTTTTTGGGTCGATGTCGTCGCAGCTGCACTTTTGTATGCTGGGGGGTTTTGTGTTACCACTTTCGCAGACGTTGAGTACTCTTGATATTTGGGTGTAGTGGTGTAGTACGACTTCGGTTTGTCTTCGTAAGAAATTGCGGGGGATTTAGTAGTGGTCGTGTAGCCTGTTGAATATTGATACGACGGAGAAGACGCGGTTGTGGAATAGACTGGCAAAGCGTAATGGTCGGATTCATCTGACGTTGGTTTGGAATAGATATTTACTTCTTTTACCGAAGACTTGTGTGCTGGAGAAACAGATGGATACTTGGATTCGTAAGTCTTCGTGTTTGACTCATGATACTTTGAAGGCTCTTGCGTAACTGCTGACGTACTGCTTTGCTTTTCGTAAGTCGGAACAGCTGCAGCCTTTGAAGAACTATGCTCCGCTTCATAATGTTTTTGTTTATGCTCAGAATGTGGGAGAGATTCGTCCTTCGTGTAAGATAGTGAAGTAGAAACAACTTGTTTTTGGGGTTGACTTTCTTCTACGTAGGAAGCTGAATGTTTCGTGTAAGAGTCACTAACAGGTTTCTGTTCGTAAACGGTAGATTCTTGCTTCTTGTAATGCTTGATATCTTTTGATGGCTCTACGTCCTTGTAGTTCTTTGACGGAAAATAAGCAGGAACCTTCACTTTGTCCTGGATCGGAATTACGGGGACTTTCCTGGTGGCTGTGGATTCCGTGGAATATTGGTAAGACGGCGGAGAGGTCGTTGCGGAGTAGACTGGCAAACTGTAAAGGTTTGATTCAGCATCAGACGTTGGTTTGGAATAGGTGTTAACTTCTTTCACTGGAGACTTGATGGCCGGAGAAACAGAAGGACGCTTTGATTCGTACGTCT